>CM021732.1:147333305-147492945 GCA_011075105.1 Heteronetta atricapilla
GGGGGCGGAGCGGCGCCCTGTGACGGCCCCGCGGCCCCTCCCCGAGGCCCGGCCGGGGCCGGTAGCGCTGAGGGAGCGCAGAGGGAACATGGATGCGGCGGCGGCGCGGCGGGGGGCCGGGCCGGGCCGGGCGGCGGCGGAGGAGGCGGGAGCGTGGTGGTAGCGACCCCGCCGGCCTCGTTCCCTCGCAGCCTGCCCTCCGCTTTTTTTTTTGTTTGTTTATTTTTTAATTATTATTTTTTCGGGGGGGATATGGCGGCCCCGGGCCCTCCGCAGCTCGCTTGGCTGCGGCTGGGCCCGCGGCTGCGTGCCGGGCTGGAGGTCGCGCTGCGGGTGCCCAGCTTGTTCCTCATCGACGCCATCTTCAACTCGTCCCCGCTGCCGGGGGGCTCCGTGTGCGCCGCGCTCCTGGCCGTGCTGCTGCGGCTGCTGGGTGAGACGGACACCTCCCCTGCCTCCAAGGGCTGCCCCCGCTCCCCGCCGCCCTGTCGCCGGGCCGGGCGCTGAGGGGGACGGAGGGGACCCGGGGGGGGGGACGCCCCCAGTCCCCGCTGCCTCCCTCCACCCGCCGGGCCCCGGCCTCCCTCCCCCGGCTGCTGCCGGCCTTGTTTACAGCCGCACGCTGCCGCCCAGCCTGTCCTCCCCCCCCGTCCCTTTTGTCGCCTCTCCCCTGTCCCCGTCTGGCTGGCTCCTTGCTGCGGCCCCGGGCTCTTCCCCGGGCACTCGTCCTTTCTGGGCCGTTGCTGTGGGGGAATCGCCTCCTTCTCCTTCCCTCCCGCGGGCCGGAGCGCCTCTGTGGTGTCCTCCGGGATCTGCCTTCCTTCTGGTGTGTCCTCAAGGATAGATTTTCCTCCCTTGCCCCTCCTGCTGTCCCCCAGGATCTGTCTTCCTCCCTCGCCCCTCCTGGTGTGTCCCGCAGCCCTGCTTCCGCGCCGCTCCCCTGCCTGCTGCTGGTGTCCCCAGCTGGTGGCCACTGAGGCGCTCCCCGCTCTTCATCCTCCTCCTCCTCCAGAGCAAGCTGACCCCTGGAAGCCCCCCAAACCCACAGATGCTGTTAGAGGGGTGCTGGGGGGTGCTGGGGTGAGGTGTGAGGAGGCATCGTGGGGCCGCTGCCGGATGGCGATCGGCATGGTCTGGAGGTTTCGGCAGCCCACGGGGAAGGCGTGTAACTTGGGGGCTGGGGGTCCGGCCAGGGCACCTCAGCAGCGTCCTGCCCGACTGAAATACCCCGCTCAGTCCCTTGTTTTAGGAACCACAGTTCAGAAGTACCTGATACCCAGATCTCAACAACAAAAAGTGCTTGAGAGGTCTCAGATAACTTCAGATAGCTTATTATTAAGTTAATGTCTTTCCTGAGATGAATGTTAAGTCACTGTTAGACCTATGTGATACTATTTTCAGTATGGCATGTAATGCTAAGGGAGGTTTGTGTGTACCCTACGTGAGGTTGGAGCTTTGTTCTGCCCGCTGCCGTACGGGTGGCACCGAGTTATATTGGAGCTGGGAATCCTGTGACAGGAAGGAGACTCCGAAATCCAGCTGGAGGTTTTGCAGGCCTGCTACGTGTTGACTTTGTGTGGTTTTGATGTTTGTATTAGGAAAAAAAATACGACCAAGGACATGGGTGGTACACCTGTTAGGGGAGGAAACTCGGAGGAGAGGTTAAAAGGAAAGATACACAGTGAGAAGTGTTGTGGTGGCAGCACTGCACTAGCTGAAGAGAGGAGGGCAAAAGGGATCATCCGTAGCAGGACAGCAGGTAAGAGGAGAGCCAAGGAAATGAGAAACACAAAGCAGGAGCTGTGATCAGGCTGCTTCCCTGCAGCACCTGGGGAAGCTGCTGTGGCCAGCAGCAAGTCCTGGGACGTCCTGCCCTGCCTTGCTGCTGGTCCTGAGGGCTTTGGGACAGGCAGGAGGGCTTCTCCTTCCCTATGTCCCATTTTCTGGACCTTTTGTTCTGCCCTTCTGTAACTGCTCAGAGTGCTTCTCATTGAGAAACCGTTCCTTTTTAAGGGAAAATGGCACTGCCGTGCCTCACCAAAACAGTTTGAGGAGCCCTTCGCTGTGTGATCCAGATGCTGCAGGAAGTGCCTTGAACTCAATCCAATGTAAATGAGGACGGTGGATATGTTGTCGGATGATCTCTCTTAAGAGTGTGGTAATGGGACTGAATTATGAAGGAGCTCTTCAGGACTGTGCTTATATCATCACTTTTCTGGAAGGGTTTTGGGGAAGGAGCGGGTGATCCCTTCCCTGACTCCTGCACGAGAGCTTTGGGAACAGTTTATGTAAGAGACTGATGTTGTACTTTGAGACAAGTGGTCTGTGGTTCTTGGCTTTCCAAAAATTAAAAATGGAACCACTTAAAGATGATGTTACAGACCTTCCACGTTGTTCAGGCAATAGAGCACTTACACATTTATTTTTTTTAATCTTCCTCTGAATTTAAGGATTACAGGGTTGGGGTTTTGTTGTTAGGATAAACTATTTGTCTTGGGTCCTTCTGTATTTAAATTCAGGGGAAGTTGCCCCTTTTATTTACTATTTGCTGGCATTTAAAGGCTGATCAAAGCTTTTCTCGTAGCACAGTACGACTTAGGGTAGGATAAATGCACAGCTCACCCTCTGGGTACAAAGATTTACCTCTGGAGAGAGTCGATAACTTTCAGGGGTGCTGTTGAACAGCTCTGAAATACTCCGGGAGTACGATTCACGACGGCTAAGTGGAGTTCTGTCTGTGTTTTAAAAGTGTTTCGCTGCGGGAGTCCTCAGTTTGGTTCCTCCACCACTTTCAGGAAAAGGATTCCTTCGGAAAGCCGCCCGTCCCCAGGGAGGGCACGGGTTTCAGGGAGGGTTACAATAACACTGGAGTCCGTAGGGAGATGCGGGCTTAATTGAGATGGCTGGGGATGAGGGAAAAACAATTTGGCAGTTCCACGTGATTACAGCACTGACGTGCACAAGTAATTGAGCCCTGCGCCTGGCTGGAAGTCGCCTTTTAGGTAGCGTGCTGCTGCAGAGGTGCTGAGAAACTGCAGGAGCGCAAGGAAAAAATGAAGAGAGAGGGATTCACTGTGGTGCGAGAAAGATTTTAACAGTAAGTGCTGTGCTTGGGGGCCGTTCTGGACACGTAGCTGGTGGCGGGGTGGCACGGCTAGGAGCAGTGCCGGTGCTCAGCAGGAAAGCTGCAGCGCCTGGGGGAGCACGAGACTGATCTTCCCGAGGAGGAACAGCAGCACTTAGGCACGGGAGAGGGGCTGCTCTTCGGGGCAGCGGGACATCCCGGCACGGCGATGGGCTGAGCACTGTAAGCAGGGGAGCGCGGTGCTCACCTCCCCTGCCAACGTTCCCGCTGGTCGGTGTTGGCAGAGGTTCCTGTGGGGTTGGCTCTCCTGCACGTGTCGACAGGGAAGTGTTTTTGCACCAGGCCCTCTTCAGAGGAACCCGTGGGTGTCGCTTTTCCCTCTCCTGACTCACTGCAGCAGTGTTGGAGGGATGTGTCTGGCATGTGGAAGGGCAGTGTTAAGGGGGCCTGCGGTATCTAAGTCCTGCAAGGAAGAAAAATGGATTTAATTAATGGGCATGATTCAGAAAAACCTTGCTGGGTTCAGAGAAGCCGTGTTAGTACACAAGTCCCCTTGGTTCCAGGGATCAGGATTCGGTACCTAACAGCCTTGTTACAGTTGTTTGAGCCTTTTCTGTGGCTCAGACAAAGGATACGAACTTGTCAGCACTGTCGCCTTTCCTGTAGGCGTTTATTATCGTATGCATGGAAAGGCAGTGACATTTTCAAGCTAATTTCACAAAAACGTGTGCAACGAGTTTCAGCTCTTCACGGGAGATGTGAGCACAAGGCGTTTCCCACACACTGACCAAGTTTCTCCTCCATCACCTTCCCGAGGTTAATGATTAGTTCAGGAGTGTGTTTTTACATAAGCCAGTGCTGCTCGCAAGGAGTACTGCTGAGGTGCCTTAGTAACCTTTTTGGGGGGACAGTCTGCCTGTTGGTATCACTTCATGTTCACATTTTCCCTTCTTATTCAGTCGCTCATCTTTTTTTGGACAAGAGCAGCTGGCAGCACCACCGGTGGAGCCAAGTGCTGCTGCTTAGCCGTATTCCTTATGCCTGTGATCGAGGTACCAAGGCTTAAAATGTGTCTTTGTTTAAAGAGCTGATTCTGGAGGACTTAGAACAATCCAAAATACCCTTTTTGTAAGAGACTGATCCTATCCTTCAGTAAAAAGAGCACTACTTGGCATTTCAGTAGCTTTATAGCAGGGATGGAAAGCAACTCCTACCGAAATACAAGCGGTGGAGAGCAAAAGTGGTTTGGAGAGGAGAGCAGTTACAGACAGGAGGCTGCTGAGACACCCGAAACAGAGGCAGTGAGCTTCCCGAGGAAAAAAGTGTTTCAGGATGTACTGCAGGAGAGCTAGGGGACGGGCCCTGCCCGCGCATGCCGTGTGGATGGAGGTGGTGTTACGCTACAGGAGGAGCGGGCTGCAGGGGCATAAAGGTGGTGCGAAGGTACTGCAGGCACTGCCGTACGGTTTGTTGCAGGAAGATACAGGCTTCCTGTCACGGGCACCGTGTGCTCGTGGTTGGTATGAGGGAAGGGTGAGCAAACAGGAATTTCAAGATCTGAATCTGAGCTGTACCAAGACACAAGTTTGCGTGGTACCAGCGAAGCAACGATTGGCACAGATTGGAGCTGACTACAGAAACGTGATACGCTGGGAGGTCTCTGTGAAACTTGCATTTCGGGATGCCTTATCAGAAGTGAAAGCAAACAGGAGAATTGGAAGAGTGCCCCCTGCCCAGGAAGCTGCAGCAATTTTCCAGTGTTTTAACAACTGTGGTTTAAAAAAAATAAATCTAAAAGGTCATGGGGTTCAATTAAAATACTGTTTGGAACAGCCTTGTGCCCTCCGTACTGCCACACTAGCTTTATGTCAGTAAGTTAAACCTAAGAAAAAGTGCCTGCTGTCCCAGCAGTGAGGTCTGCTGAACTTCAGGTTGCCTGAAACAAACTTGCTCTCCTTGCCCCAGTCTTCAGTGTTGTGCATCGTGACAGTTCCACCGCACGCTCAATTGCTGTCACTGACAGCAAACAGTCATAAAGTTATTAAACAGGAAACCTTAAAATCCGTGCAGTTACAGAACAAAACAACAAAAAAAGCCTCCATGCATTAGAGATTGTAGACGGAGGGATGAGGGGCCTGACAAAAGCTTGGCTTTTCAGAGCACTTCATTCTGGGGGGCTGACTTCCAGGCCATGGCAGCGATGTCTGAAAGCCGCTAACCTCTTGGTGGCCCACCTGCCTCCTTCCCTGGCAGTGTCCTGCTGTCCTCGGGAAGAGGTGGGCTGGGCGGTTTGGCAGAGCATCGTCAGCACTTAGACTGGCGTGGACGTCTGTGGCTGAGTGCCTTGTTCAGGTGCCTTGTTCAGGGGGGACGTAACGTGGGGATAAATGAGTAAAATTCACGGCATTTACATAGCTGGTGCCGTAGCTGGTAACTGTCTGCTTTTAGAGCTTAGCTGATTTCAAGGCTGACAGGGAAGGATCTTTGAGGACTTGGAAGCTGTCCCTGCTCGGTCTGAAGCTGCAGCCAGACCCAGTAATAGAGGTGACGTATGCCTCCGGTGTTTTGCATCGTGGCCGCAGTGCGCAGACGTATTAAGTGCGGGTGAAGTGGTTCTCCTGTACTGCTCTGACAGTAGCACCACGGGTAATGTGAAGCTCTGGGTGCCTACACGGAAAGCAGTAATGGAAGTAAATGTTTCTCCGAAGCTAATAGGTGAAATCTCTCACTTTCTGCTGAGAACTAAATGATTTCCATCTATTTTCAGGTGTCTTCGTATCCAGTGTTGTTCTGGTGTTACAACAGCGAGCACTTTTCAAGTTCTACATGATTGCCTCCGCATTTCTGCTGGCTGCAACTTCAGTGTTGGTGAATTACTACGCTTCTTTGCACATCAACTTCTACAGTGCCTACTACACAGCAGCTTTTGGAATTCAGTTCTTCCCTCACAAAGGACCCTCGCTATGGATGGCACTTTCCATCCTCCAGCTGACCTTTGGGATCGGATACGTCACGTTGCTGAACCTGCAGTCCGTATACTCTCAGCTCATCATCCTGGACATACTGATTCCTGTCATCGGCTTGGTCGTTGAACTGCCTCTGAGTGTCCGACAGATGCTGGTTTTTATTTCAGGCCTAGTGCTGACGCTGAACACCACAGCCATTCTAGTCACAAAACTTAAATGGTTCTATTACTCCGTGCGGTATGTTTACCTGCTGGTGAGGCACATGTACCGCATTTATGGATTACAGCTACTGATGGAGGATACGTGGAAGAGGATTCGCTTTCCCGCTGTGCTGCGGGTCTTCTGGCTGACGAGACTTACAGCACAGGCTGTGGTGCTGACGTACGTTGTAAAGATGGCCGAAACCAACACGGAAGACAAATTATTGATATCGTGGGATAACTGCTGGGAACTGATTTGCAGCCTGATAATAAGCGGGTGTGATTCTACCTTAACTGTGTTAGGCATGAGTGCTGTCATCTCCTCCATAGCACATTATTTGGGACTCGGCATCTTGGCCTTCATCGGGTCAACCGATGAAGATGACAGAAGGCTCGGTTTTGTAGCACCTGTTTTGTTTTTCATTTTGGCCCTGCAGACTGGCTTGAGCGGCCTGAAACCAGAGGAGAGACTGGTTCGCTTGAGTCGAAACATGTGCCTTTTGCTGACCGCAGTCCTGCATTTCATCCACGGAATGACAGACCCCGTGCTGATGTCTCTCAGTGCCTCCCATGTGTCGTCGTTCCGCAGACACTTCCCCGTGCTGTTTGTTTCAGCTTGCCTTTTTGTCCTGCCAGTTCTGCTCAGCTACGTCCTGTGGCACCACTATGCACTGAACACGTGGCTTTTCGCGGTCACGGCGTTCTGCGTAGAGCTTTGCCTAAAAGTAATCGTTTCTATCACTGTTTATATATTGTTTATGATCGATGGCTACTATAATGTGCTGTGGGAGAAACTTGATGATTATGTCTATTATGTTCGTTCAACTGGCAATATTATTGAGTTTATATTTGGAGTGATGATGTTTGGGAACGGAGCTTACACGATGATCTTTGAGTCGGGAAGTAAGATCCGCGCGTGCATGATGTGTCTGCACGCGTACTTCAACATCTACTTACAAGCAAGGAACGGCTGGAAGACTTTCATAAACCGCAGGACTGCTGTTAAGAAAATCAACTCCCTTCCAGAGGTAAAAGGGAGCCGGCTACGTGAAATAGATGACGTATGTGCAATCTGCTACCACGAGTTCACCACCTCTGCTCGCATTACTCCCTGCAACCATTACTTTCATGCACTTTGTCTTCGGAAGTGGCTGTACATTCAGGACACGTGCCCCATGTGCCATCAGAAGGTGTATATTGAGGACAAGGAAAACGCCAATATCTCTAACAACAGTGGATTTGTGGCACCCAATGAAGGTCCTGTGGAAGCTGCGGAAGAAGCTGCTGATGCTGAAAATGAATTAAATGAAGATAATGACAGTTCAGAGAGTGACGAAGACGATGACGACGACTGTGTGGAACAGCACTTGAATAAGACTCTTAATGCTAACTCTAACTCTCTGGGTGATTGAGAAGTCCTTTCCTAAGCTGTGAGGTATTTGTTTAAATTGACTTCAACAGATAAAAAGTATCACTTTGTAGTTGTTATACCTAAGCACAACAGCAGTACCTTGATGTGGAGTCTGTGAATGGTGGTTGTTTACTGTGGTGTGTGCTACTGTAAATATACCTCTAACTTGCTGGTCTCTTTCATGACCACCTTAAATTATGTACATTATTGTACATGGAATAAAATGTTTTCATGTTTTTAAGATGGTTGGAAAAACACTCTTTAATTGATGTAGTGAGAATGCTGTGCCAAAGACTGTATACCAGTAATCCCTGATCAATGAGTTCTGGATGTAAAGGAAAATATTGGTGAAAGCAGGCTGTTCGACAGCTCAAATCAGAAATGAAAAGCCTGAACCAAAGTAGCTTTACTTACAAATTCAGTATTAGCAGAGCTTTATTGCTTAAAAACTAGTGAGTTGTATTTAAAAAATAAAAATAAAAAAAATAGGCTGGTAGACTTAATGCTACAGCATTTGTGTATGCGGTACAAAAAAAATGAAAGTGTTAAGCTTTTGGGTAAAGTAGTAAAGCATGCACTTGATTTGTTAAGCACTTCTGAATTACCAGTAGTAACTTGAAGTATTCTACATGTGAACTCAGCAGCCTGGTATTCATTTTGCAATGCATACACGTATTAACGAGAGCTGCTAGCTTAGACTATCTTAAAAATTGATCCTGAATCTCGATGAAAAGGAAATAGGGCTGAAAAACTGTACCACTGCAGACCACCTTTTTCAAAATCAGCTTTAATCTTGTACAAAAAAAGCACTACAGACTGGCTTCCATTGATGAGAACTTGCAGATATGATCAGTCTTAAGTTATGCTGAGTGAGCGTAAGAAGAACAACTTTATATATTTGGAAAGAAGACTTTAATAGTGTTGTTATATAGCGTATTGGCCAACTCGAGCGGGTCTTCTTCTCTTACCGCTGCCATTATTTCCAGGATTTGACTAAAAAAGAAAGATTGCTATTAGAGACTCTGAAACTCAGTACTGAATATATGTCAGACTGTCGCATCTGTATGTACAGAAGTAACTAAGATTCACCTGGAATAAAAACCTCCTTTGAGAGCACCAGGGTAAGATGCTCAAATCTGCAAACAGCTTCACTTCTAAGTAAGTCACTGACGTCCGTTCCCTGAACACGGGTTGCTCACTGGTACAGATTCATCTTTGGTCTTTTGACTCTTGTTCAGAGGTTATTAAACAGCTTGCTGTTTCAAAGAAAGTGTCACTTTGTGCATGTCTTTATCAGTGGTCTTGATTCCTCAGACTGAAATTCATTAACCTCCTTTCAAGGTTAAAGCTGCACTATGAACAAACTGGTTTGTGGCAAAGCTTAAATTCCAGCTATAAACTTACCGGGGAGTACAGCTGCCCGAAGAGGTCATTTCAACCTCCCCTTCTCTAGAAGAGAAGAACGCACGCAGGTAGAAGTAGTAGTCGATGTTAAATGAGCTCTATAAAAGGCCCGTGGCCTTGATAAAACCCAGGAAAACGTGGCAAAAGAAACTGAATGAGTAGTAGTAACACTCAGTAAGACAAAAGCAAGCCACAGCCTTGTCTCTGTAGTTATTTTCTTCATTTCCTAACACTTAGGTGTACAGAAAAAAAAAAAAGTATATTCTGTACAATTCCGAACAGGCTTTACACTCATTTTTCCCCTAGCAGTAGGAAAAAAAGAAAGATTCTTTGTAATACAGATGAAGGACCTCAAGGTCAATGGTGTCTGGGTTCTGGATTTTTGCCTCAACTTGGGCAATAGTTTAATTCCTTTTTGAGGAAGGCAGAGTAGAAAAAGTTGCTCCTAACTATTCCTGGGATGCCGGTATTTTCCTCAATCAGTGTTTCATGCCCACCCATGTGCTTTGCAGCCACACAGCTTCTTGGCTTAAGGAAATGTTCAAGAGAAGATGGGGTGAGCTCAGGCCTACACAGAAATAACTGCCATGTACCAAAACATTTCAGCCCTGACGAGTTTTAGTATGGCTTACAGGTATCGATCCCCGAAGGATGCAGCAGGCCGCTATTACTGTAGCATCATACACGTCATGACATTGTGTGTATGAAAACTGCAGGAGAAAAAAAAAGCCTCTTGTGGCTAGAATTTCAATAAAAATAGCTTCCAAGGGGGGTAGTGCAGTTATTTATATATATGCATATTATATATATAAAATCACCAGCAAAATTGAAAGCTGTCCCCCCCCGCCCCCATCCACCACCACCAAAAAAAGACAAGTGGAAAAACCCTCCTGCCAGCTGAGCTATATTAAACAGCATCTATACCCTAATTATTAAATATAGTCGGTGGCCTCGCGCTACCTTTCCTCTCACAACAGATCACGCTGCTTGAGAAGTCACAAAATACCGCGCTTCCTAAGGTTTAAGGGGTTCTCAGGTTACTAATCTACATCTAGTAAAGGTTATAATTAATTTTAAAAGGACAGTTGGTTTGAAATAAGGTTAAGCTAAACAAGATTTTGTTTTCAGTTGATCTTTTCCCTACTCCGCAGTCATGGACTGACCTCAGAAAGCCTAAATAGTGAAACAGCCTAGTGCTAGCGTTGTGTTTGTGTTCAAAATACCGGTAATTTCCAAGAGCAGCATAATACTGCAGAGCAATATAAGTGCACAGAAATATATTTGAACACTCGTAGAGTCATTGTGTAAGCTGTAGCATGATCAGTTTTTTTCTCTGAAGTATCTTCAGGTCTCTCTAAACCGTGGCATTGCCCTCAGTTGTCACATAACCTCTTGTTTAGACACTGCCAAATTCCTAGATTCTTTCATAGCACCCTGAGAACTATTTCAAAATCCAGTTCCAAACAGGTCATTTACACAACTTTTCGGAGAAATACATTGAGGCTTTCCAGCAAAGAAAGATCTTTTGATCACACAAACAGGCTTTGCAGCTGCTTAAGCACAGCCGTGAACTTTTGCTGCACTGAAGTCATTCAGGTGCTACGCCGCAAGAAACCTTCCTGAACTCATTTTCCAGGAGCTGATCATGAGAAGATGACAAAGAAGCCTGCCGTGACTCACCAACCAGATTGTGCTAACAGTCATAAAACTTCAGGCATTCCATCTGCCAAAGCTATTTAATGGAGATAACTACATATCTTCACTAAAACAAGGGCATGTTTCCTTGCTTTTCCCACCTCTGGGAGGACGCATTACAAAGAGCTGGCAGAAAACATCGTTTCTGTATGTCTAAATTCTGTGCCCTGTAGCCCCTAGGACTTTCCTTCTCTGATCTGTATCTCGACCCATTACTCTAAACTTCACAGCATAAGTATTTCATGAACCCATTTTTTTACAGCACAGCAGAACACAGAAAGGATCCTAGCCAAACCCATGGGAGCAGTTTGTGCCATGGGCACAGCGCGGCTGGTCTCCTAGGGACCTGGGAGCAGCTGGCTGAACGCGTCGTTTCTGTCCACGCCGTATCCGGGTGCTGTCCCCTTCAGAGCACAGCCCTCAGAGGACTGCGCTGCTCTAGTGCTTCATCAGTTTTAGAACTAACTGCAACTGAGCAAAATTTATTCAAAGTCAGGTTACTTCATGGGGTTTAACCAATTAAATTAATTGGTTAATTCTCAATTCTCCAACATACTGAGGGAAAAGACAGAAACAGCCAGTATCGGTTTAGTTTTTCAGGGAGCTTTTTACATTCAGAATTGCCAAAATGGGAAAATTAAGACCTTCTTTTTCTTTTTTTTTTTTTTTTCCAGAGCCAATTAAGCAATACCTTGTGTAAGTTTCAATAAATTTATACTCGTTTCTATTTGCTACATTTCCAGTGAACTCTTGCTTTCCCGCCCCCCCCCACCATGAGATTTGAAGTAGTACACTTCACAGTAGTACACTTCTACAGTAGTACACTTACATTATATGGCAGGGTTCGTTTCTGTCCTTCAAGCAGTGCCCTATTTCCCATTTCTTTTTGGTAGGAAATGTAGTTTTTACGTATTTTGATCCAGCGTGGGTATTTTTCACTCCACACCAAGGTGCATCTAGGTTCATTTGAAAAACAGAATTAGGAGCATGCAATCACTTGAGAATACCCTGAGATTAACCAACTATGTCCACAGACAAAAGCTCTAGCAAATTCTTTCTAGCAATGACAGCCAGTTCAAAATGGAATTTAAGAGATTTGGGCCATTTAACATCTTAACAAACCGTATTTTTATACCATTATCTGAGAATTTTACCTTTTGAAATATCAGCAACAATAATATATACCACCCATTTCCACTGGTGTAACAAAGACAGCTAGGTACACTGCATCTATTCCACAGAAATTTCCTGTGTTTTTAACAGGTTTGTGCTTTATGTGCAAATAAATTCAAGGATTTAGGCAATTTGCTTTTTTTTTTTCCTTCTCTCAGAAATTCAAATAAATACTGTTTTTTTTAATGGACAGTTACTCATACGTAAAACGTATGTGCAAAAAACCCACTCCAACCCTAGTCAGTAAATTAAAATCACTGCTCATTAGCCCAGGAGAACTCAAGCCTTCTCCCACCTCGTTCCATTTAAAGAGCTGTTGTTTCCAGTTGCCATTACTGCCACTGCTGGTAAGGTATCTTAGCCATCGCCCTGCATATGGTACATTTCCACCACTCAAGCAGGATTTTGGTATCTCGGTACAACTGGGAAGGTGGGCTTGTTAATTTGTCCTTTTTGTCTTCCCCTGTAAGGTCAGAAGCTGCCAAGGCAGTTTATTACCTCTAGCGGAAGGCTCAGAAGGAACCTGTAAACTGTCTTCCAAAGTAGAGCAACTGGCAGTCCTTTTTCTACTCCTGACTCTAATTCTTGATCCTGCCTTATCACTGCTGTGCAAACATCTTATTGCCTCAGAGCACTTAAGTCACCAACTGCTGACCAAGATATAAAAACTTACCAGTCTCTATCATTAATCGTTCACTAGGAATTGATTTCATGGTTTCCAAGTTGGCTTCTGTTTTCAGAGAACTAGAAAATCAGAGTTTGGTTAAGAACAACCACCAAAAAAAAAGTGTTTAATTACTTTGCTTGTTGTTCTGCAGTGAAAGCAGCCTCCTAAATAATTAATAAAATTTGTTTCATTTTTAAAACTGCTCCTGCAACTTCAAATCTTGCAGAGAACAGCAAATTTGGAGCTCCACAGCAAAGCTGACTTTCCCTAGCATGTAAGCAGAACCCCCCACCCGTGCTGCCTCCCATGCCCAGCCCTCACCAAGCCATGCAACTTCAAGTCAAGCTGGCTGACTTTTGACCAGATGACTGCTGAGGTTCAGACTGTGAGACTAGTACGTAAGGCTGATCGGGTTGCATTTGCTTTACTCCTGGATTTAACATAGCAACTTTAAACTATGCTATTTTATTTTAAAGGTGCCTCCCAGAAAGCCTGCTTCCACATTCAATCCTTACTTACTTACAAACGAGGATTGATTGGAGGGTAGCAGGAAGGACCCACGGCTCGATTAACCTTCTGAGCTGTGAGTTAGGAACTTTTTGCAGCTAAAAGATTAACGAGTGCAGTTCTAAATCTGTCAGCCGATTAAGGGCCTACTGAGCTTTGAAAACTTGACCTCATTGTTTAAAAGAAAGTAGTGAGTTCACCACAGCTGACATTTTAAAATAGCTTTATTTCCTGTAAATAACTCACCAGCCATTGATTCCAATGTAAAGATCCAAATCTATTATAGCTGCTGCTTCTTCCTTTGTGCCATCAAAAGAATGAACCTAGAACACATGTTTATTTGTACATGCATGTAATAGAAATATACATACTTCATCTAGATCTCCCCTCATTTACAAATACAACAACTGGTATTTACCTGTGTCATGAATACCTGTGCACAGAGTGCATTACTCATGAATTCAAACAAAGATGGGACATGGTTCATCTGATCCTGAATTAAGCAAAGCTCACGCTGCGATAAAACTGGTCCCCACGTTTTAGTAGTGACAAATGCATGCAGAAAAGGCCCACTCAGTGATCCTGCTTTTGGCCCAGGAACTTCCAGCAGCTGACAGCTGGAAGGTGGGAGACCCTCCACAGGAGGCAATCCCCGTGTGTGCCCGATTTTTACGTTCTTGCGTCAGTCTTCCCTCCAGGACTCTGTCAGGGAGAGTAAGGGCCAGTTCTATGTTCTTCACAGACCTCAGCCCACAGCAAGCACAGTCTGTGCCATACGGTCGTCCAGCAACTAGAGAGACAAGTGACAGGCCACAAACTGTAACACCTCGGGGAACTGCAGCTCTCTGTCCCTGAGCAGAGCAAAGACCCTGCCTGCTTCCCCAGCCTGTGAGGGGAACAACCCCTGGCAGAGGGTGCCTGTTCCTCACTTCTCTACTTGTTACCAGCTTTGCAGAAGAGAGGAAGGAAGGAGAGGCAGGACAGCATGATGTAAGAACACAGCGTGAAAGCACTGAGCTGGGGAAGGTTTTTGTGGTGACAACGGGGAAAACTGGGGGACTGCGACATTATAGTAAGAGGTGTGGTCTGCTGGTAGTGGGACAGAATAATCCAAGCTTTTGGAAAGACCCTGGCATAATGGAAAGCTGAAAGCGGGTTGCTGGACTTCCTCAATCATCTCAGTTTTTTTTCTGCTCCACTTTTGAATTAAAACACACAATTTGAATATCTGAAGACAGAAAGCAATGAAAAGTTCCGTCTGGATGTACTTTGAAAATGATGTCTGATGTCAGAAACAAATGTTTGAGGTTATGGCTTCCACTGGGAACATACATCCAAATTATCTGTGGTCTGAAGGCAGTGCAGTTGTGGACACTGCACAACTGGAAAGAGGCCAACATCAATTACAAGGTGCTTAAACTGTCCTCCTGACAGGCCAAGAAAAACTGTTCATGTCAGCTGCGGAGCTTTTTCTCAGCCTATCCTCTTACCTTGCAGCACCCTCCCTAAGAAAACAACTGTTGAACAAGCAACGAAAATAAAAACACTGAAGTAATTTAGAAATACAAAAACACGGGACTGGATTGCTGATATTAATTTGTAATAGCTGAAAGCATGTAACTGGAAGCCTACCCATGTTCCATGGCAAACAAGTCCCATGACTTTATTCACACATCCTCCACACACACACACAGGTAAAAAAGAAAGCCACTCTGATGTCCAAACTTACCACCCCTCCAACAAATCTATCTCTGTTTCTTCTCATTATGGCTATGAAAGGAAATAAACAAGAAATGTAAGAGAGCTCTGCAACAGACAAAGGAGAAAGATTCAGGTTTCTAGACTTTTCAGATACAGAATTCATTACTGCTTGAAACTCTCAAACAAAACCCACCTAAAAATTCAGCGTGTGAGTTTCTACAGTGAAGGAACATGGGCAATCCTGTCTGTTCTGACAGGTCAAATTGTTTTTCAAAATATCTGTAAAATAAAAATCACTTTTAAACAGAAACTCAGTCTAAGGCTAAATGTAGCAGAACAGGTTTTTTTTCAGTGCTTGTATGTTTTTGTCCTCCTGAGGTGAAGACTGAATTAATCGATTTGCCATGCAGAAGCTATCATTCGTACAGTTTAAAAGAAACTCTCTCATTGTATATTCATTCATACAGCAGTGACCTGCTCCCGAAGGTGGATAAGAAGTGGTCAAGAGCATCAACACTGGAAGGAGGCATTAAATATATATTCAAAGGATGTAAACCTTAAGTAGAGTGGGTCTTGGTGGAGTTTGGTTTTATTTAGTTATTTTTAACGAAACAGGAACTGACTGTTCTCTCCACAAGGTTTTGAAACTTCAGGAATGGAAGAGAGTGCACTGCATGGAGACCACTATTTCAAGAAGCGTTCATAAGAGCTGTGAGGGTGAGGGAGGGAGCATTGTGAAAACTTCTGTAGCCTCAAATGGCCAAAACTAGGCATCTGAGCTGGCTGGCCTGAGCAGTAACAGTTCAGAGTTTGTCTGCTCTTGCATGAAGGGCAGTCTTGCTTCTCTTGGGGTGGAACAAGTACCAATAGGCATCTTACTTCTGCCCTGTTCTGCTCATTGTCTTCACTCCTTCCAATTCTCCTCCCTTTTATGTGCCTGCATCCTTTCCTTTTCACTCCTTTTTATCCTTCTCCTACCTTCTATTCTAGAATTCCCTTTGAAGGAGCAGTAACAGCGAGGCAGCCATCCTATAAAGAGACATAAAAAACATGGGCAGAGGGGAGGTAAACAGGGAGCCAGTTTCCCCAGTGCAGTTTCTAAAGGAAACCAGCTGGCACTGACCTCATCCTGTCACTTGCCATTTCAGCTAGTTCTGACCCCAGAGCATGAATTATTATTTACCATTTCTTTTTTTCTGTCACACTGCAGCCAGGCATGCAAACTCTAAGTGCTCAGGAAACACAGTAGAGGAACTTACGCATGGCAGAGGGCCACCAGAGCAGAGCTGACTCGGTAGCCGTACGTAATATGAAAAGTGACATGACCGGGGCAGGACGGAAGGACAACACTGTCCAACAGTCGGGGTCTATATACATGTGTGGGACTTCTTTAGGTGAAAAGCAGCCTTGGGCACTGGGGCATTCCCACCATTAGGTGACAGACACAAAAGCGAACTTGTGTCCACATACCGCTGTGTAGGACACACATGGAACAGGAGAAAGGGGCAGCAAACCATTAGTTTTACATCTGTATACACATAAATAAGAAGTAGACACAAACAACAGGGCAGCACAACCCGTCATTTTGACATTCACACTTTTCTGTACAAGGCAGGTTGCTATTTCTCTGGTAAATGTTAACTTCCTTGTGCATCAGCGTGGGTCTCTGAGATAAAACAGGTGGAAGAAAAGTTGGCTTAACATTAAAAACCAACATGAACACTCAGGAGATGGAATTACCCCTGCTTAGAATTTCTCTCTTTAGTCTTAGATACTGTGCTTAGTTTAGATTGACTAAATATAAGTTTAATGGCAACTCATGATTACTCTTGCAGTTAAATCGCTAAAATTGGTTGATTTTCATTCTTTAGAAGCCTCATTTCATATGAAAATGAGGTTTGGGGACTGAGCTGCAAATAACCCCCATGAGTAATCCACGGGCCAACTGCAATCTAATTTTGTACCTTCAAGACCAGTACCCTTCTCAAAGTGCCCCTACGAACGGGAAGGTGATGTAAGCTTCTTCTGCATCTAGCAGCAGGGGAGGTTGATGGGGAAGTTCCCAGAGAAGAAAAAGAAAAAAGAAACATAGGGAAGAAACTCTGGAAAAGTGTAAAGAAGTCAGAGATACAATGATCAGAATGAAACAATATAAATCTGCAGGCACCCAAGCCTTACTACGAACAGTACTTAAGGTGCAGCCTTCTTTTGGATGAGAGTCATTCAGTGCTGCCTCTGTTTCTTCTCAACAAGGAAGTCTGAAAACATTCCTGAGTGTTTGTTTGCAGATACAGTTTTGACCACAAAGATTAAATGATGTGGTGTTTTCAGGTTTGGAACCAAGGCACTAACAGAGCTGCAGCTGCCGCTTTCCCTGCCACTGAGCCCTATAAACACATCACAGTAGCACAGAAGTGAAATTTCTGCATACTCATCAGTCCATTTATAACGAGATCTGCATAACACAAAGGCACCATCTTCACCTGCCCTTCAAATCACTACTCGGCAAGTTATGGAAATGGAGAAAGATTTGGACAAAGAGTTCCCAGGGGAGCTTCAGCAAAGGAATTTCATCTTTATTAGCTTTTCAATCCCAGAAACGGGATGAAACAATTTCCACTTTTACAGATGGAAATTATTCAGAAGGAAACAGGATAACTAAAAAAAAATCACGATTAAACGCTAAATAAACTGGAGGTAATGCTCAGATACTGTCTGCTGGGAAACTGTCACACTTCTCTTCCACAGGGTAACTCGACAGCTCTCCTTGCTGCTGCTCCAACACCTGAGCTACAGCTGACAGCTGGTGTGCTGCCCACCAGCAGGTGTGCTGCATTTCACACTTCGCCTTCTGTTTCTGTTCATTTATCAAGCACACCCGGAACATTAATTTGAAGAACTTGCTATCCCCCCTGTTAAAGGTCATGACTGTACCCAACTCAACACTGACCGAACAAAAGCAAAACAACCTCAAACACCCCGACCACACTTCACTAACACGTGAAGGTGAACAGCATGGAAAGCTGCCCGCTTAGAAGATAAGGAATTTGCAAACACAACGTTTGCAGGTGTCTGTCCTTGAGGCTTTCAGCAGTTCTTTGCTCCCTTGCATTTCTTGCTTTGGTCTTTTTCAAAAATCACTTCCTTCCAACTGCAATTTCCAGCAAGGGCTCTCACATGAGCTCTTTGAAAGTAGATTTGTGTTTCATTTGATTCACTGAAACAGCTCAGATAAAAACTTTCCATCACTATCAACCTTAATTAGAGAGGATCCACCTACCACTTTAGAAGTGATTTCTGTTCCACCCTGTCTGTCCCTTCTTGCCTTGCAACCCCATTTCAGTCCATCCAATTAGAAGGTCTGCACAACAGGTTGTCAGCTACAGTCCATTAGGTAAGGACAATCACATTTTTTCCCTTAAATCTTCTTTCAAGAGCATCAAGGATTTAAAAATAGGATATTCCTCAAGTGTCTTAGCTTGCCACAGAAAATAAACAGGTATTTTATTTATTTATTATATTTTTTTATTAACAGCTCCACTCCAAAGTGTGGAGCATTTCTTCACAGTATACACCAGTTAAGCTGCTGTACACTGAATGCTACCAAGAAAAAAAAAAGTCTGTCCAATTTGGTGAATATTTTACTGTATGACTGTAGTATTACAAAGAACTGATTAACTCTACCCACTGAGAACGTGGCAGTTAGAAAAACCACACCTAACCACTGCCCCCCAGTGACTACATCTACTCATTACAGTGATATGCAACAATTCGTAAATTCAAATGAGATGAGGGATGAATCCCCTGCCTCTTCCTACACTTAACTCTGTCCACAGTTCTCTGTAGACACAGGTTTTCACTAAAAAAAATGTGAGCTGATTTTAGGTGCTTCTTCCTCTCAGTATCTCTGCTATGCAGATTACTTCAACATACAGATCTCTACAGCTCCTCAGGTTATTTTTTTCCACCAGCTCTCAACCATCTCCTCTCAGCAAACACTGCCCTTAGTAAAGGCTTCCTTTTCTCCACAGCTCACATCCTTTTTGACAGCTCTGTTCCCTCCCCCACACCTTCCACTCCAACAGCCTAATTCTTTTTTCACGCACTACAATTACATTGTTCTCCCTACGAGTCTCCATGAGTTTCTCAGCATCAGCAAGATGATTCTCTGCCATACCCAGAAACCAACAAGATCTGATGGATTTTACACAAAAGGACACGTAAGTCAACGCCAGGCAGACAGCAAAACGTGGAGCACAGCACTTCTTCAATGCAGGCATCTTCCTTTATATTCACATTTTTGTCAAAAGACAAACTGCAAATTGCAGATCTGTCTCTGACAAAACGCTACTCAGGAGAATAGAAGACAGAAACCATTTCTGTAAATTGGTACAAGTCAACTTAGAGTCATGCAAAGTTTCTTACTTGAGTTGGGTGTCCTTTGGGCAAAATTCTAATCTATCAAAATCTACAAATGGAAAAAACAAAACCCCCAGTTAGTTACCACAACAGGAGTTTTTCATGTATCTAGGGAAAAATAATATCGAAACACTAAGGTAACACTTACCTAGGCCACATTCTCCAACTGCTACTACCTTGCTCTTATTTTTTTCAATCAGATTTTTTAATTCAGATAAATACTGGTCAGGGCTACTCTGCTCAAATTCTCCGCAGCGTGTGGGATGGCAGCCAGCTGTGCTGTAAAACATATCTAAAGCAAGACAGTATTAGAAGGTTTTAAGAAAAAAATAGGAAAAAAAAGGTGAGTTTATATAAAGTATAGCTAGTATCTGGACTTTTTTCCCCCCTTATTGCTCGTCTACCTCTTGAGGTCACCTAGGAATCAGGTTACCCTGTGCTGTAAGATCTGCAGGTGGTACATGATTTCCCTTGCACACCTCCAAGTTAGCTATTAAAGAATTTTGCATGCAACACCTAGCCTGATGGATCTAGAAATCCAATCCAGATAACCTGTGACAACACTGAAAGATGTTTAGTGCCTTTACAAAGAATGTAAGAGCATAGGAGAAAAATCTATACATACATATGTACATACATGTATATCAAGGCCCTGAGCTAGTGTTGAAGCTGGATTTGGTTGCAGCAGGTTACCTCCTCAGGTTCATTCCAACCTAAATTACTTTATGATTTTTTTCTGTAAACAGTACTTTACTGTGTGTTTGACAGTTCAAATACATCTTTAAGTAATCAGTGGAATGGTATTTGCCTCAGGAAGAAAGGGAAGGCCATAGTCCTTTCAGTGGAAACAAATGAGAACCATGAAGAGGAAGGTAGCTCTGCCGTTCAGCTGGTCATGATAGATTGGTAAATTACACTAAAGAGAAAAAGCACCAAGAAACTTACATTCCACATTATATAAGCATTTCAGCTTATTTCTGGAAGAGTGCCTTGGCAAAAGCTTTCTGCTTCCAGAAGCGTGTGTAGTTTGCT
The DNA here is from genome assembly GCA_011075105.1 of Heteronetta atricapilla. Lineage (NCBI taxonomy): Eukaryota > Metazoa > Chordata > Aves > Anseriformes > Anatidae > Heteronetta > Heteronetta atricapilla. Next base: position 147,353,566 of record CM021732.1, read on the forward strand.
TTTTCTAAACATCAAATTATCTATAAATAGAAATTAGAGGAATGACCAATTGCTTCCATCACCCAGGGATATAAATACAGCATAAAGCCATGCACAATGCATTTATCCCATTCTGAAACATGATTTTTTTTTTATTTTAATCCAAGATTCTGTAAAGACCTCCAGGGGCTGGTCCTTTTAAACCGTAAATTCTGAGAAGATTGTGTATTTTTGATAGACAACATAAGTTTAAAGTGAACATACCATTTGTCTGTGCCAGCTGCAACGCATCTTTACTATCTTGTAGACTCCCACCTGTGATCAAAAACTTGAAAGAGAAGTACTGTCAGTGCGTCCTGCTTTGAACACCAAACACAGTGTGTAAGAAAACACTCAGAACTACGAATCTAGACAGAACACATGAGAAAATTACTAATGTGTATATAACAAAGTCTCGTAGTAACAAATCTGAATGCTTCTCAGGAGATAGGAAATAGCCTAGGTAGCAAAAATCGTTTTTTATTATTATTATTAAATCAAGTATCTTTTATACTAATGATTTGACACCATTAAATGAGTAAAATACTTCTATTTGCAGCAAAGCTAAGTTCTAAGACAATGACTCAAGAAATTTTACTTATTCCTCACATGCTATGTATCAGATTTAGTCAACACCAAGTCAGACAGCTCTGCAGTGCACTCCTTTACAGACTAGACACGTCCCAGCACTGCCACCAGAAAAATAAAGCTGAAATTAACTTCATAAAAAAGATAGCAGCAGCTATATGTACAAATATAAATATTTTTAAATAAGGAGTTTAACTAGGCAAGTGAAAACAACCTGGCATGGATAGGCTTCTAACGCTGTGAAGACCAGACTATCAAGACTGAAAAGGACAGAACAAAAGACAACATCCTGAGTTGGGAGGGACCCATAAGGATCCTGACTCCACACAGAAGCTTTAATTAACCTAAAAATTAAAACTGTGTATCTGAGGGCATTGTCTAAATGCTTCCTGAACTCCAGCAGGCTGTGTGCCACAATCAGTCCCCCAGGAAGCCTGTCCCAGGGCCCGACCACCCTCCTGAAGGTGGACAAGGAATTCCTGGATCTTGTTTCTGAATCCACCATGCACCTTGAAAAAGTTATGCATGCAATTTGTTTTTGATGACAAAATAGGAAAACTGTCACCTACTCTCAGAGGGCGGAATAATGATTAAATAATGCTTAAATAATGCTTATACAGCACATACAAATACAGTAAAAGTGACTAGGATTCTGTATTCGCTGCAGTGTGGTACCTTCCCCATCAGCAGTGGGGAAGGTACCTTTTCATCTCTTGGTTTGTTTCCCACTCTTTCAGACAAGAGCCCTTCAGCAAGCCATCAAGATGGCTGTTTCTCTTCCAGAGGAGGGTTTATTTTTTTATTTCTAATGTACCAGCCTATCAGAAAAGCAGAACAGCTCCTAACAGCGTGTGATGCATTTGACTTTAATTCATATTTTTGCCTTTATAACTGAGTTTAGAGATGCTCATATAGACAGGCTGGAGTGTTATCACTACAGGAGCACGGGCCATTGCTGAGAACACTGATCTCAAGCTAACAGTTAGAAACCTGACAATATTTACTAGTACTAGATACGTTCAGATGTATCAACCATAAGATTTTATGGGTTCTTGCAGCTTTTCTGCAGTTACCAATTTATTTTATGTATCAAAATACCTGAAGGTTCACCATCACAAGAGTTTTTTGCATTTGGACCTGCATCAGTAACCGTACAGTAAGTCACACAGGATGCAAACAATGGGAATTGTTGCTTATAATATAACTAATGTGAAAACTCCTGTAAAAAATGGTTACAGTAGGTCAGAGGAGAACATCGTTCTGTTGAAACTGTATAATGGAAACTCTAAATACAGATCATGTATGGTATTACTGAACCACCTAAGGAGCACCTAATGATCTGTGCAACTAACTTAAAGACAGCGCTACCTGCGCAGAATATTTTTGCGTTATGGCACCGAAGAAAGTTACTGCACTTTCCATTGCAAGTTCCAGAAGCATTTGTTTTTGTACTGGAGCACTATGAAAATAAAATATTTAAAAGCAGTTCAAAACACTGAAGAAGTTTTCTGATTATAAGAAATTACCTTTTTAACGCCAACTTTGACTGCTCTCTCTACCACATCCAAAAGGTCATCTGCAAAAGTATACAGAAATATCACTAATTGAACTTAAGGTTTTATGGCATAATTTAACTACTTTTGAAATAAAAATCACTTTCATGCAGTCAAAATTCCTATCATGAACAATCTTTGAACCGCACTTTAAAAAAGAGTAACAGAATGCAATAACTGAAGACCTGATGTAAGTCCCAAAAGTCAGTGGATATTCTTCACGTATTTTAGGAGACTCTTTAATATGTATATATATGTATATAATTATATACATATAATATGAATATATATATGAAGAGTGCAAAAGAAAAAAGCATCACTTAAAATAACTATGATTCAGCAATGCAATACTTTCATAGTTTAGTGTTCCTAATTCTCAGATCAGCTTTTTCCATGTTACCTGAATATAAATACATCAGCATCGCATTTTGCTTACAATGTCTAACTTAACCTTCCAGTACCAAAAGGGGACCTACAGGAAAACTAGAAAGGGACTCTTTATCTGGGATAAATCAGTGATAGGACAAATGGTAATGGTTTAAACTAAGAGAGGGTAAATTTATGTTAGATGCAAGGAAGAAATTCTGTACTCTGAGGGTGGTGAGGCCCTGGCACAGACTACCCAGAGAAGCTGTGGGTGCCCCATCCCTGGAGGTGCTCAAGGTCAGGCTGGATGGGGCTTTGGGCAACCTGGGCTGGTGGGAGGTGTCCCTGCCCAGGGCAGGGGGTTGGAACCAGACAGGCTTCAAAGTCCCTTCCAATCCAGTATCTTATTTTTGGAGAAGAAAATAAATTCTAATCTTACTTTCTGACAAGCAAAAGGCTTCCCGTTAAAAATGCGTAAGTTTACCTTGATGTTTTTGTGTTCCCCTGTAGATTCCTCTGAACATAGGGTCTGTAAGGTTAATACCGATATCTGTAAAAACAAACAAACACACACCAAACACAGATATTAGAATCATTCAACATTTCCAGAACTCCAGATTTTACAGGCGTACAGAAGAGCTGCCCTCAGCAGCACAAGCAGAGTCCTGGATACTGCTTACCGCAAGCACCTGGGCTTTCCCCACGAAGCTGCCAATTCACCTCAGCAGCAGGAGGGAAGGCAAAATGCAGCAACTAGCACACAGCCTTTAACTCGGTGTTCCTGTGAACGCTTTTATCCAAGACAACTCCATAAAATTAAAGATTATTAACGCCCACAGCTCAGGCACCAAGGCGAAAAGCAGGACGAGGGCTTGCCGGAACCCCGATTTAGGGGGGGGACCTCAAGGGGCACACAAAAGCCCCTCGGAGAAAGCCCCAAAGAGGGCATAATCGTCCCCAAACCCTTCTCGTCGGCTCTAACCGCCCCTCAAGGGCAGCCTGCCTGCCTGCCCCTCGGCCCTAGGAGCGGGGGGACAGGGCTTGCACAGGGCGACAAGCCCCGACGAAGCGCCGGCCATGTCACCACAGCCCGCCGCGCTCAGCCCCTCGCGGGGAGCGGGTTCCTCAGCCCCGAGCCCGGGGGGAGCACGGAGGGACCCGGGGCTCGGCGGACATGAGGAGACAGGGACGGGAGCAAGGACAGGGACCCCCCTCAGCCATCCTTCCCCTCACCGATGAGCTTGGCTCGGTTCATGGCGGCGGGAGGAGCTCGGCGCCTGCGCCCGGGGCCGGCCGCCACGTTCCCGTGAGGCGCCGCGCATGAAGGTGAGGGGTAGGGCAGCGCGAAATGGCGGCCTACCTCACGCACCAGCAGAAGGTGCTGCGGCTCTACAAGAAGTCCCTGAGGCACCTGGAGTCCTGGTGCATCCACCGGTGAGGAGGGGAGGGAGCGAGGTGTGTGGAGCGGGGGAGGGCCGAGCCCCCGCTGCCGGCGTTCCCCACCGAGATGGGGCCTAGGGGGGCGGATTTTATCATCGTCCCTTTCCTCTAATTGTGGCTGAAGGGGTGAGGAAAATGCCTCTTTAGCCTCTTATCAGTGCTTTAAAAGACACTGATGTGGGGGCAGGAGGCCCTCAGGAGCCCTGTCTTTGTGTAGGGGTAATAGGGGATGTTGTCATGTTCTCTGTGATTTTATTTTTTTAAAAAAATCTCCTACACACCGCGTATGTCGCGTGCTTTTAGAGACAAGTACCGATACCTTGCCTGCCTCCTGAGAGAGCGGTTTGATAAGAACAAGGATGTGAAGGATATGGTGAAAGCCACAGAGCTGCTGAAGGCCGGTCAGGAGGAGTTTTGGGCACACCAGCACCCTCAGCCCTACATCTTCCCCGATTCCCCTGGGGGCATCGCCTACGAGAGATACGAGTGCTACAAGGTGAGGGGGGCCGTGGGGTTGTGTGGTGCTGTGCTTGGGGTGGTTGTTAGCGTGCTCACCTCGCTCCTATGGTGCTGAAAGGAAGGTGAGTGTTTTTAGTAGGCTTTACAGGGGCTGCAGTTTGGTTCTGTGGTGTTTCTCTTGTAGCTCCGTGCTGGAAGTGTTATTGCTTGCCTGGGAGTCAGGCTCGTGTGATCGCTTGAAATGGGCTCGTTGCTCTGTCAGAGAATAGCTGGCTTTGTTCTGGTGGGGTTTAAGCAACTGGAAGCTCCCCTGTGATGGGTCAGACAGGCAGAGGGACAGGGCTGGTGCAGAGCTGTGACAGTGGAGGCAGAGGAAGCAGCTGCCCTCTGTGGTGGCGTCTGGTCTCTGGTTTTGTCAGAGCTGGATGTCAGCCTGGCTGCTGGGGAGCTTCTCTTCCCTTGGCCTTCCTTCTTCTAGCATTCTGTGTAATGATACAAATTACTGTTTCCCTTGATCCACTGCAGTGCCAAATAAATATTTGAGGACTATTTTATGTTGAGCTTAAAAATAGCAGCACTGTTCCTAGAACGTAAGGCACTCTGGAGTTTGGCTCCTCCCCCCGATGTGCTAGGAGTGAAGAAACAGGCTTCACAAAAAACCACTGCATTTTCACTATTTTGGCGTTGTCCCTTTTAATTCATTGCGAGATGTCAGTAATGATCTAGAGATTGTGCATCCTTTTTCTCCCAAATTTTGAAGACAGTGCTGATGCAGAAGACTAGATCTGATCAGCTCCTTACAGATAAGAAGCCATGTGAAATAACCTGACAAAGATTCAGAGGCAGAAAAAAGAACACAAGTGGGAATGGAAGAAGAGAACTTAAGCTTATGACAAAGTCATGAGCCTCAGCAGTAGTAGAGAGAATGGTGAAAACGAATCCTGATAGAAAAAAGGTCAGTTGAGTAATGACTAGTTTTCATCCAGAAATATAAATGGATTTACTTTCTTTCCTTTGCCTTGTTTCAAATGCCAAGCCTGTGCTTTAAATAAGTGGCGATCACAAGGGTTTGGCTTCTTGGCTGATCAGTAACTGTCCATTGTAGAAGCTGCTACAAAATGTAATTCTTTTAAATCTCTGTCTGTTTGTTTTTTTTACAGGTGCTTGGTGTATATATTGTTATTTAATAGCTGGTCTGTTCTTTCCATTAAGCCAAAATTTTATTCAGCTATGAGAATCACAGCAAGAAACTGTGAATGTCGCTGGGTGAATGATCACACTGGAGCAACTTAATTTTCTTTATAACATTTTTTTTGTCAGTGTTCTTATCTTTAAAATATTAGTGTTCAGTGATGTTCAATAACACAGTTCAGTTGGAAGGGACATTCAGAGATCACCTAGGCCCACTCCCTGACCTATTCAGGGCTAGCCAAAAGTCAAAGCGCACTAATGAGGGCATTGTCCAGATGCCTCTTGATCACTGGCAGGCATGCGGCATCAGCCACCTCTCCAGGCAGTTCCAGTGTTTGACCACCCTCATGATACAGGAATTGTTCCTAATGCCCAGTCTGAAGCTCCCCTGGCGCAGCTTTGTGCCATTCCCACGTGTCCTGCCATCACCAGCACCTCCCTCCCCACTGCCCCTCCTCAGGGAGCAGCGAGGTCACCTCTTGGCCTCTTTTTCGCCACACTAAGCAAACCAATATGCTGCTGCAAAATTTTAAGGTTGAACAAAAAACAAAAATCAAGATCTAAAAGGCCACTAATTTTTGGAATAGCTGTAGACAGGCAGAAGTGAGCTGTTAAGTTCTCCGTCGAACAAAAAGATTTATTAGTTGCAGCAAAGGATCTTTAACCTGCTGCCTTTGGGGGTAGGAGAGGAGGAAAATCCATCTTTTCCCCTAGATGGAATTATTTCAGGAGCTTTAGAGTAAACGGTGGTGAACTGGGGTCTGGCTCTGAGATGCTATGATTTGAGCGAGTCCCTGTGACTTTCTCCTGTGACTTAGGAGAATCCACAGAACAGATGAAAAGCTCTGCGCTCTGCCGTGTGGTGACTCGTGGCTGACAGCGGATAGCTCTTAAATGCTGGTTTTATGTGCTACTCTATTTCATGGGTTATTTATCCATTTTAATAAGGGGCTTAATGAGCATGTTTAGTTCTTCCGTGTGGTACTAAACTATATACAGACTTTACATATTTTTATATATGTATATAATAAAACGGTTGTTTTGTTTTTTAACAGATTCCCGAATGGTGCTTGGATTACTGGCACCCGTCCGAGAAGGCGATGTATCCTGACTACTTTGCCAAGAGAGAGCAGTGGAAGAAGCTGCAGCAGGAGAGCTGGGAGAGAGAGGTCAGTGCTTGTTCGATGCCAGGTGAAGCTTCTTTAGCAAGCCTTTTGTGTGGCATTTAGCTGGGCTCTTGGAAAATACTTTAAGTGAGAATGTTGAATGCCTGCTGTGGTCTTAGGCTCTGCTTTGTTAGAACGCTTTTCAGTGTGAAATGCTGGCTGGGCTTAAAATGTGTGCACAGATCGGAGTTACAGCTTCCTGAGGGCCATGAGGAGAATTTGAATGGCTGAATTTGATGGCTGCTGAACCTGCAGCCATCCTTTCACTTAGTGCAGGGCTGTTGTAGCTCTTTTACTAAAGGTAACTCTGAAGTGGGATGAGGAGAGATGAAAGACTACATAATTCGTCTTCTGAACGTGTTGTGGATGCACCTTTAAAAATTACTTACTACGGACTTCATCATGTGGGAATCCAGACTAATTTCTGGTCAACTTAAATTGAGCTGCAGTTGGAAAAAGTTGATCATCCCAAAATCATTTTTAGGTTTGGTTTTAGAGGGCTAGTTGGATTCTATGTAACACGTCACTCAATCAGAACTAACGCAGTGCCTGCCAGCACTTACACCGCTTCAAGAAACATCTGTTGATGACATCCAAAGGGCTGCTGGGGGCATGCAGAAATAGAAGTCTGCTTCTGACTCGTATGGGAGTGTTTTAGGACCTGTAATATAGCTGCTGATTTTCAAAGTGAGAGAATGCAGTTTATTTAGCAATGGCAGATGTGGATTGTAAGGAAATGATGACCTTTGAAGTAAAAAATTCTCTTGTAAACCACTTTTCCCTCTTAGAAAGTCCTTCTTAATTAGGTAATATGAGCCTGCAGCGATCACTGAGTTTGTAAATGAGCAGTGAGGACAACTGAAGGCATTACTGCTAGTTCTTTCCTTCTGAAATAGGGTCAGTTTCATCTGCACTAAAGCACTTTTTTTTGTCTTGTGTTCTAGATCAAGCAGTTAGAAGAAGAAACTCCAGGTGATGGTCCAAAAACGGAAGCCTTGCCTCCTGCTCGTAAGGAAGGGCATCTGCCACCGCTGTGGTGGCAGTTTGTGACAAGGCCCCGGGAAATTCCCATGTAAAAGCGTTACTGCGCACGAGACCTGAAGCGATTCATCCTCTGCGGGCAGTAGGTATGCCAGTGAACATACGCTACTGTAATGCAAAATAAAGCCAAGTAAAGTGAAACAGAAAGCATTTTTGTCACATGCTGGTCTTCTGCTACACACCCTTCCACTTTGTGTGGTGTATGTAGCACAGATGACCGTTAGCATCTGTGCTGTATGCCTAAAGTGAAGGAATCACTGGACCAGCCAGTGAAGAAATCTTCATGGGATACTAACACCAGGGTGAGTTCTGGAAAGTTGAATGCTTACTGCAGCTTACTTGGCAGCTTTCACAGCCAGAGTTGGAAAACTCAACGGCTGGGACTAGGAACAGCGCTCACCTAAAACCGATGTTCCTAGAGAACAAACATTACCTTAATTTCAGCTGTTGTAAGGACTAACCGTCTTCAGCTCGGATATATGTATTAAGCAACAACAAAAGGATTTTAATTTGGCTATTAGAAATTTCACATAGTCATCATCAGTATGTCTACATGCTGAAATGTGCTGGAGTTTGTTCAAAATGACAAACAAAAACTTGCCTTCATGTATTCCACCGCTAAAAGTTTGTCTTACGAGGAAGGTGGTGGTGGTTCCCTGCCCTCCGTTAGTCCGAAGGCATTAACAGAATCGAGGAGCGGGCACTGCGGCTGTGCTTGTCTCAGCGCTGCTGTTGAGCACCTCCCTCACTTCCAGCCTGCGTACTGAGGCAGCACGGAGCTGCTGCTGCTCCCACCCAGGTGTCGGGGGGGTTGTGCACAGGAAGCATGGCAGGGTTCTAGCACAGGGCTTGCTCTGCCAGAACTGCACTTAGCTAAATTACAAATGCTGCTTTGCTTTATGAAGGGCTAAAAACACATGCAGGCAAAGTTCACAGGGAAGCATAAAGTCACAGGGCAAATCCCCTCAGCCCACTCCGCTGCTGCCCCCAGCTCTGCAGCTGTAGGTGGCTGCGGGCAGCTTTGGTGCCTGTGTGCTCCACCCCACTGTGGGGTTACAGCAGGCAGCACAGTCTTAGCTATTAGTTGGACAAAACCAAAACATTTCCCTCTTCCTGCAGCTTATCATCCCCCAAAATCTTACTCCTTTGCTTTGCTCATCTACAAACTCTGCAGAAAAGATACAAACAACAGACACTTTTTTAATTATGAGTGATTTGCACGTTACCCCCCAGCCAGCCAACCCGCTGCTGTCATGGTGTTGTTGGCTGTACGGCAGAGCAGGAAGTCCCTCCTGCCCTTCACAGACACCGGAGCAGGTCTGACGGCCGTTCCCTAACGCGATGGCTACGCCGTATGCCAGCACTGAAAACAAACAAGAACACAGCAGAGCAAGTGTTTTGTGCATGTAGGTGCAAGTGAGTCACGCTCACTGTAGAAATGGCAGGGATGTGCATGAAAATGACTGAGCCCAGCCAATCAGTACACGAGACACAGCCGTAAAGAGACGGGGGGATGAAGCTCTGATCCTTCTCACAACAGGACAGATTTCCAGCCAAAGCACCTTGAGTTTTCCTTCAATGTCTTGATGACAAATGGAAACCTGAGGACAAAAATGAATCTGTCACAGGGGCAAGGAAATAAATCAGGCTGCTGCCTGGTAGCTGCATGTGGGAACAATGCCCTCCCTCTCTAGGTTTGCTCCTGAGAAGGCTGAACAACAGCCACAAAAATGTCTTCAATCACTCGGAGCTGTGTGCAGCTGGCACTTGTGCTGCGCTTGATAAATTTCGGCTGTAAGCATGTGTGGAGTTGACAGCAGCGACTTTCCTCCTCTGGCAGTGTCATGGTTTGGGCTGGAATAATTTTGTTTGTAGAGGCCCCTATGCTGCTGTGTTTGGGATCTGTGATGAAAATAGTGGTGCCAGCACACCGCCATTTCAGTTGTTGCAGGGCAGTGCTCACCCAGAGCCAAGGGCTGCCCAGCTCCTTGTGCTGCCCTGCCAGCGAGGGGCTGGGGGTGCCCCAGGAGCTGGAGGGGACACAGCCAGGACAGCTGGCCCCAAATGACCAAAGGGACATCCCACACCACGGGGATGCTCAGCAATGGCAGCTGGGGGAAAGAAGGAGGCAGGGGGCGCTGGGAGTGGTGGTGTTTGTCTTCCCAAGGCACCGCTACGTGGTGAGCCCTGCTGTGCTGGGGCTGGCTGGCACCTGCCTGCCGGTGGGACAGGGCAAAGGCATTCCTTGCTTCGCTTTGCCTGTGTGTAGCTTTTTCTTTACCTGGTGAATTGTCTTTGTCTCATCCCATGAGTCCTTGCACTTTTACCTCTCTGATTCTCTCCCCCATCCCACCTGGGGAGAGTGAGCGAGCAGCTGGGTGGTGCCCGGCTGCCCACGGGCAGAGATATAAACCTGTCGAGTAACCTGTGCTTCCTGGCCAGACAACAACATGGGACAGAGAGATAAAATCGGTTTTTATTTAACGGGAACTTCCTTTGTTAGCACTGCACCTTCACTCTGTTACTGCCCTTCCACTGCACATCAGCAGAAGGTGCAATTTTCTTTATTAATAAATCCCTCTTGCTTTTGTAACGCGCGGTTAGAGTTCAGGTGGAATCGTTTTTAGAAGTCTGATGAAGGAACCCTTGATATCCAAAGCTCTAGAAGCCGAAAGTCTTCAAGAACCGAAATACAGAAGTTTTCCAGCAGTTCTTTATTTATAACGTAGGCTTAAGCAATCATTACAATGTAGAAGGGAGACACACTTACAGCAATTATTTATACCAGTTTAGAACAAAAAACTGCACAGGGAGAGGTCAACTCTCAGTACAAACTAGCAACTAAACCACAATAATTTACCATTAGAAACATTTTATTTTTTTAGCTGTGACACTGCTTTTACAATATGCAAAAACACAAACAATAGAACTATCCAAAGTGTTTTGTCACATTCTTTCTACATTGAATTTGGCAACATTTTATATTAAATTTTACTGATTATACTAACGTTTAAGAACTAAACAAGTGAAAAGCTGTACTCTGGTACAGTTACATCCATTTATTTCAAAGGTTTAAATAACACTTTTAACTATTGAGATTATCTCCTAGCAGTTTTTGTTTATGCAAAAACCATCTCAAAGCCTCATTTGCACAATGCATCAGCTACTGTATCAAGATTGGTGGGCTACACCACAGGCACTACTGTTTAGTATATTCTGTAATAAGGAGCTTGTTTTTCAAAGAAAGGAAGGTTTAATAGTTCCTAAGAATCATGCCTTTTTTCTTTTTTTTTTTCTTTTTGCTTTTAAGCCATAACAAAAAAAAAGGTCAGCAACCACAGCAGTGTAAAATGTTATATAGAACACAGCGACTACACAGTTACTAGAAGTTTCACATCCAATGCAGTTATGTATTAAAGCATAAGAGGTTATGTGGGTAAGTCCAAAGCCGACAGAAATCTGCGGAGTGGTTGGTGGAAACCAGCCCCTCGGTCGTGGTATGTGGTGCGCCTCTCACAATCCCAGAGGCACGGCTCCGGTATCCACCCACGAGCGGGTCCTGCTGCGGGTGGGCAGACCGCATCCTTCCGGACCGTCCGATCAGAGCACCAGTGGCACCCAGGGGGGTCTGCACATTTCTGTCAGCTTTAGAAAATGGGTATTGCAGCAATACCTTACTTTTACTTTAAGGAAAAAATCCAACTCTTAATAATTCTATCAATAGCGTTCCAAAAAACGTGACTTAAAGTACAAAAAAAGAGGAGAGAGCGGTCAGACTCCCAGTATTACCAAATAAAAAACTGTATAATCTCCCCACCCCCCACCCGCTGCCCCATTATTTTCGGTCGTTAAGAAAAGCCAATCAACTGCCATTTAAAAGAAGTTAAGAAAAACAAGCCCCTGTATTGGAAAGAAACATTCGCGGTTTATTAGATCATGAGCTGGTTGCACCTGTCAAATTGGGAAGTGTTTTCTCAAAATATTTGGGCTTTCCAAGGTGCCCAGCCTGCTGGGCACGGTCAGAAGAAGGCATTTTGATAAGAGCTAAGAACTCCCTGCTTGCATTTTAAAAATGTTTTCACATTGATAACTGCCTTAAGCCTGTCGTCCTTGCCTGTATTCCGTGACGGGATGAGTGGAACAGAAGGTGAAGGTGGAAGAACCAAGCCTACACAGTTAAGGCTGCATGCATGTGACTGAGAGTTGTTGCTGTGCAGTCAAAAAGAAATGTGGAAAAAACCCAGTCTTTAAAACACCCTACAGAAACAAAACACTGCAATCCAATATGGCTTATTCTGATGCATTTACCATGAAGCTACTAGTAATTACTCCTACTAGGCTACTTTTGTGCAACAGCATCTGCTATTTTGATGGCATCTCCCTCCCCCCACTACCCCCAGATACTCTACCAACTGCAGGTTTCTTCCTTGCATTAAATATTGCTTTTATTGTCAATTTTCATTCCTGCTTTTCAAACTTTCTTTTTTTTTTTAACACTTAAACGAGGATCTATTCCTTACTGCTCGACTTAAACTTTAAAATAAGTCCCATTGTTGGTTTTTTTTTTTTCAACTCACTATTACAAGGCGCTCTACAAAAGCTTGCAAAAAAGCCAAATTTTCATTAAATCCCTTTGCTGAAGTTAACTACTCGACATTTTTTTTTTAATCTCCTATGATTTAAAACTTTACAAAGAGTTATAAAAAAGGTAAATGGGATTTGGCACCTTCAGAAAAAATTAAAAGTGTAACTCAGATCAAAAAAATGCAGAACCAAAATCATTGATATTTACAAATTAAAACACCAGTGAAGATTATGTCTTACTACGCTCGTTCACTTTGTTTTGGAGTACTTTCAGACCGTCTGTTACCGAGTATCTTAAAAAATTCATTGATTACAGATTGGAATGGATAGAGACAGATTAGTTTCCTCACAGTTCCTCCTCGGCGGCTAGTACTCTGGCAGCTTTTTCGCTCCTAGGAAATACGAGGTGCTGAGCGATCATTCGTGGTCGTCTTCTTCAGTTTGACGCCCCGCCGAATGGCGTTCAGCATATCTTCACCTTGCGGGACATCCCCGGGGCTGAGGTCCCCGGGATCGAGCTCCAGCTGGCCGGCGGGCGCCAGGGCACTGCCGCCATCCCGGTCGCTTTCCTCCCCCTCGCTCTCCGGAACCGCTTGCCTCTGCTCCTCGGCAGCGCTCAGTTTCTGGCTCGACGGTGGAGGGTTGACAGACGCCTGTCCGCTCCACGAGGATGAGGGCATGCTGGCGACGCTTTGCCCGCCGTCTCCCGCCGCTGGAGACTCGAGGCTTTGCTCGGGACATTCTTCGGTCCCGGCGAGGGCGCCGGGCAGCCCCCCGGGGATATCGGGGACCGTCGGTGTTTTGACGGGAATCACCGGCGTCTTGATGGGAATCGGGCCTGCCCCTATGGTACCGCGTCTGACCGAAGGCTTGGTGGAGGGCGTCCGTCGGATGGTGGCGACGCCGGGGGTGACTATGACCGGTCCGAGCGTGGTTGGCAGACCTGCAGTGGAAGCAGGACGCTTGGTCTGAAACATTCTGCGATACGACTGACTAATGTCGCTGTTTCTTGGGATGGTGGAAGATTTGTCAAACTCTTGTTGCTCTGCCTCCTGGTCACCACTCACAGAGAAATAATCATAATCTGAAACTGATGCCAAACGACACAGTTAGGAACAAACTGGAGAGGACGGCTGAGTCACGTCAGTAAGGCTAAAGCACCTGAACGCACAGAAAACCGAAAAGGCCTGGAGGTCAGTAGCAATTAGGAGAGGTTTCACCTCTAGGCAGAATGAAGTCTGAAGCGTGGTGACCAAGATTGTCGTGCTGTGTGGCTGAGGCCAGGCACTCCAGCAGACCAACCCTACACCTGCAGAGTGCTCAGGTCTCTCAGGAAAGGGAATGAGCAGGGTACACATTCAGTGCTTTCTCTAAAAAGAACTAAGTAACGAAGACTCGGTGTTTGTTGCCAACATTAAGATACTAAAACTGGCATCCTACAAGCCATCTGCTACCACTTGTAGATACAAATACTTCACACAGCCAGTGACTAAGAACTGTACTTTATAACAGGCAGCGTGGGGCTCAGGGGACGGTGTACCAGTGATTTCAGCAGCAAATTTGATTATTTTGCCAACAAAGTAAATCCCAACCGTCAGCTCTGAAAACTCAGCCTAAGCTTCAATAATTGCACCAGGTTCCTTCCTTTCCAAGTAAATGCTGAGCCAAGCTAGGCCTTCTGCAAGCCCTGCTGCCTCCTGTGATTGCGCAGCTCAGCTGATCTCAGCTGAGCAAACAACATCCTTGCTGCACTGTAAGCACCAAACTCAGCCCCTCTCAGCTTCCTGCGGGGTCTGAAATGGCACAAAACCCAACACCTTGGCGCAACTTCCCAGGTATGCCCAAGTTAAGGTCTCCAACGAATTCTTTTTCTAGCTACAACAATTTCTGTTTGTGTAGGAAATAAAAGATCACAAAAGGAAACAGAACAGAATGAGAGCACTGATGGAACGAGAAAGCAAAGCTCGTGAGAGTGCAGTTCTGCTAAGACAACAGCTCGGAAAGGACACTACTACCACAAGAATGTATGATGCGATGCTAGCATCATTTTACTTAACTGATTAAATTCAAATCCAGCACCTTCTTTATAACTGTATCTTGGCAGCACACTTTAGCTAAAATCATTCTAGTAATGAACAAGAGAACACAAGTGTTCAGCACACAGTGCAGAAATCCAGGCTTCTATTTAATTTAATCCAGGCTGCATTCCAGGCTGGACGAATCTTGACAGCAGCAATCACAGAATGGCTGAGGTCGGAAGGCACCTCTGCAGATCACCAAGCCCAACCTCCCCTCTCAGGCAGGGTCCCCTGGCAAACATTACCCAGGAGTGCATCCAGACGTGTCCGCTAAGTATCTCTGGGGAGGGCACTCCACAACCCCTCTGGGCAACCTGCCCAGTGCTCTGCCACCCTCATGAGAGAAGTTTTTCCTCATGTTCAGACAGAACCTCCTGTGCTGCGGCATGTGCCTGTTGCCTCTCATCCTACCACTGGGCACCAGTGAGAAGAATCTGGCCCCATACTTTTGACACCCTTCACATTTTATACACATCGACTGGATTGCCCCTGAGCCTTCTTGTCTCCAGGCTGACCAGTCCCAGCTCCCCCATCCTCTCCCCACGTGAGGAATGTTCACCCCTGTGCTGACTACAAAGCCAGTGATAGCTGCTGGAATACAGCTCCTTGGTGCTGGCTTGTGAGTGTTCGATGGCCAGGCTGAAAAGACTCGCAAAGAGAACAGCTCTTGGATGGCACATTGGTTCAGTACTGGGTACCTTGAGATGGGATCGTGTCCTCTGAGCAGCACGGAGTTGTCGTCTGGGTGCTGTAACCACTGGAGCACTGCAAGGAATCGCGGCTGCTCCTCTGGGTGTCAAGCTGCAGACCTCTTGTCAGAGCGAGCGCCAGCTCCTCGCAGGGCTCCATCTCCTCACCCTGCTGTTACGCACAGAAAGGAGACACGTTACTTGGTCAGTCTTCACCAGCTCTTAGCTGTCCCTTCTCCCAAGCAGAGCTTATCAGCAATGTAATGTATCCAACAGGATAGCGCCCAACCATTCACTTGGGCTTAGCAACAGGTGCTTCTCGTGATGCCACTGCTCTACAAGCACAGATGCTCTACAAACAGCCCATTGTCTTACTCTCTCAAGCCCACGCAACTTCCCATGACCACATCACCACCACACCAGCCCTGCCCGCTGGACAAACATGTGCCAAGATACAGCACGCCAATGGATGCAGGCAGGAGCTGGCACACCATTCATTTCCCCAGCACCAAACAGCACGTTCAAAATCAGAGCTTCACCCTGGTGGCGGTCGACACCGTCATGCTCCGAGGTCTCTGGGCCTCCTCGGGTGGCACAGGCGGGCCGCTCTGCGCTCCTCCGTTCAGATCCGGCTCGCGTTTTTCCTTGCGGCGCTGCAAAGTGTTCACCATCGGCTGATCGTACGGGCCTGGCTTGGCCCAGTCCTAAGGAAACGTGCTCGTTAGTGACAGCTTTCATCAGCAACTGTACTCTAATCACAAGTATAACTGTGCAAAAGGGCAATCTTAATGCGATAGATTATATATCAAACTTGACGTGCCCTTCTGTGTCAGGCTATAAATTAATTAATTTTGAGGGTATTAAAAATCTTCACTCATAAAACCCATCTCCTTTTTTGAAGGGAATCTGAATTTCCTATTCTACCTACGAATTAAGGAAGAATTGTATTCTTCATAGAATATTCTTCCGTGAAGATATTTAACATTTTAATGTTACAGTATTCTCTAAATAAGATGCCACGGCGTTAACGCCGATGTGTTCAGAAATTGAAATGCACAAGTCACTGGCACACAACATAACCATATGGTATAAAATACACATGGATGTCCAATCAGTAATGCTAGCTGTACCCAAGTTCTAACATGATGTGTTCTTACACGGGATTATAGTTCTGAAACATTAGGCTTAAACAGATTTGTTATTTTTTACACATCAGACATTACTCTGGGTGATCTCTGGGTTTAGCTGAATTTCAGTTCGTAGGAACGATCTGTCCTGACGAATGACTAACTTCACTGAGTTACTGGTGCCAAATTCGGAACGGGAATTCCTCAGGCCACGAGGACTATCCTCACTCAGGGCTCTATTAAGCAAAGTCCCCAGAGTGCCCAGAAACCACAGGCTGTACCCGGCGAGCAGGACTCGGCCGCGACCTGTGCTGGGACGCAGCACCGCTGCTAAGCAGCAGCTCCCCAGGTGCCAGCTGCTAAAGGGCCCGGTCCTAGCACAGGGGGTGCTTTAAACTACAACCAGCAGCAGCTCGTGGGGCAGAACTGGCCGCACAGCCACCAGTGGCCACAGCTGGCTACTGAGCAGCCTCTCCACAGCCTTCTGATCGAAGACCACGCTCTAGATTTTTACTGACACGTCTCAGTCAAAGGCATGAGAAGCACAAGCCAGCTGCAGTGACAGAAGGCCCCCGTGCAGACAGGTATTTCATTTTATGAGCCCTTGTGGAACTCTGAACAGCCTCAACAGCTGTGTCCCTGCTCTAAGTGCTCGGCTGTGAAACGTATTGGCAAAGGGCTTCTAGCACAGCCACAGCTAGTGGGCCTGAACCCCCAGCGTGTGCCTCAGTCTCCAGGGCTGGAGGGAGAGATTCAGGGGTCTGTAACAGGGCACCTCGATTTACAGGTACGAGAAGGCCCCAGAGTGCATATGCAGTATCACGTAACCCTCCAGGGCACCTAAGACCTGTGCAGCTGCAAACCAGCCTTGTGCAGCTCCAGGGCACCAGGCAGGAGACCTTCTCCTTGGCTGCAGGGGCAGAGCCTCCCCAGGGAGCTGCCTGCCAGGGACGAGAGTCACGGCTCTGACAGAGCAGAGACGTTTTGGTGCAGAGGAAGATCCTTGCAGATCCAGCCGGAGCAACTGAAAGAAGTTGATGCACGCTGGCAACATCTTACGGTCTGAGGCAGCAGAACAGGCTGCGGCAGCGCTTGCAGGCTGTGGCCGTAAAGCTAGGACAGCCTCAAGCGCTGTCGGGGTTCACCTGGTGACAAGCAACTTCTTAAACCTCTCCAGCCGGATGTACAAGGGCATGGCCACCTGTGGTCAGGGTGGGAGCACAGGACAGCAGCTGCAGTGAGGACATCACGTTGTTCGATGAGTGATTTCTCTAGGCAAGCTGCACGCCAAGCCTGCTCCTCCCCGCTCAAGTGAGAGCTCTGAGGATGCTCAACAAGCTCCCTTCTCGCTGAATAGAGCCCAGAGTGCCTTCCCCAGTGGCACTTTTGTTCCAGAACTGAACTACTCCTTCTCACCTAGGTGTTACCAGCTTTTAGTGAAACGTCAGAATAGAGGGGGTCACCGAGAAATATTCACTACAGGATTTTAGCTGGATTATCACCATGCAGTGCCCGGTCAGAGCAGTATTGAGCAGAGCAAATCAACACGTAATTACACGGATTGAAAGCAGCAACAACCACCGTGCGCACGCTCGGTATGAGGAGGTGAGGACTGCCACAACAAAAGGAACACAAACCTTCCAGCTAGGGATCTTAGATGATGGTAACATGCCTGGCCCAATGGTGTAATAATGAACGTAGTCTGGAAGGAGGGCTGAGGGAGCCCGAGTCCACGCGCGGGAGACAGGCGGGAAATGAGGGAAAGGACCTGCACCAACTGAAGCTACGGATGGGTCACTTGATAAACTACAGTGATAAAACCCATTAGACAACTGGAAACGAAACAAATAAACAAACAAAAACAGAGAAATTAATATAAACAGGATGAATACGAAAATACACTGCGACTGATGCTCTAGGGAGAAAACTTCTGTATCTTAAAATAAAGAAAGAAAATCTTAGCTTTGCTGCAAATAAACAACAGAAAATTGATACAATGCTTGGTTCAGAAGTGAGATTGCTTGAAAATTGTTATTTGGTATAACAAATTTCAGACACCAATCTAGCAGTCATTGTCTCCAGGCTCAGCAGCTTTGCCTTCTGTCCATGGAAGTGGCACACTGTGAAAAGCCTTGGCAATTTATTTGGTCTGCAGACATAGAAACAAAACATTTCCAGTACTGGAGGCATTGGCATCTGTGGCATTTATTCTATGTAGCTGGACAGAGAAGAAAAGCGTACAGCCTTGGAAAATGACATGTTCTGGCTGTGTGATGACATGGAAGAGAAAAAAAAAAAAAGAAAAAAACCCAACAGCAAGGATTTACCAGATGAGAATGGACACTGCTCTCACTGCCTCCCCTGGTTCAGAGTGTATCCCCCAGAATTTATTACAACCATGTTGTGGCACGGTGCTTTGTTTTTCTTTTTGTTTTGTTCAAAAGTAACTCCAATTGCTTGGTGTGATGCATGCTATCTCACGGGAGAGAGGGAAGCCACAAACAGCAAAACCTGGCCCAGGTGCTCTTTGTCAGGCACCCAGCTGGGTGTAGGCACCATTCCATGGTCTGAGTACATAAAGGTGGACAATGAGATTTCTTAGAAAATTGGCCAATTTGTAGCTTCCCTCTAGCAGCAGGTTTAAAGGCAAGCGTCATGGTGGCTCATTCAGATTCACTTGTAAGGGAGCGTGCAGCAGTTCCTATTCTCATCTTCCCCAGGAGGAATCCTGGCTGTGTCCCATGCACATTTTTTTTTGTCCAAAAGTTGCTGGGTTTGGATAACAAGCTAGTAGGTTTGTATGTCTTTGAGATGAAGTTTTTCACCTTATCTGTGGAGGCCCAAGCCCCCATGGTGGAGCCTGAGCTGACTGAGGTGGGGGAACTGCACTCGCTCACTGACTGGCAGGTTTCAGAGGCTTCTGAAGAGGCAGAGCTGGACGAATTCTGCAGCGTGAAACAGCACCGCAACGCGGGGAAAGGATACACAAGCCACCAAAAAGAAAAAAAAAATACAAACAAAAAAAAAAAGACAAAAAGCACATACACAAAGACACACACAGGAGAAAGGGAAGGATGAGAGAAGCAGAGGGTTAGGTTTTAAAAACAATTAGAAACTGCTCAAAACCATCGCTAACGTTCAGGAAATCTACAACGAAACAAGGCAATTGCTTAGTGCGAGAACTTGCCACGCTGCTTGAGAATGAGGGAAGCGAGGGATCGACCTCAGCTCCTCATCGCAACCCCAGCGGCTCGATTCTGTTAGCTGTCTCAGAGCAAGAAGCTGAGGGGACCTGAGGTCCAAACATGCAAGGCACCAAGACAACTGATTCGTACAGAAAAGCAGATCATCGGTATTCAAAGACATAAAGTTTAGGTTTAAAACACAGAGCAGCAAATGTCACTTACATTCACAAGTTCTCGGGTATCCTGACCTGCAACAGCACTTGTGAAAAGCTCATCTGAGTTCAAATATTATGGAACAGAGAAAGAAGCAATACTTACCAGAGCTGGAGGTTTCCAAAGGCTGTATGCATGTGCCTCTGCGGGGGGTATGCATACACCCAAAGCACTGACTCAAACCTTTCTGCCCAGCAGTCACCACAAAGGTGCATGTACTCTGCTGAGGGCGAAAGTGGTGGCATGTGCTTGCCAGCCACCTCCTCTGAGCAGCGGAGAAAATATCAGGGACGTGGATGGAGAGGGGAGGAAAATACAGGACACTGAACGTCCAACTAACAGCTCGAACACCCAGCTCCTGCCAAGGAACTTCTCTTCTGCTTTTCAGTGCATGCCCTTTATGGACACTCACTGCTGTAAGACCTCTACAGAAGCATCCAATTCGCCTACAGACAGGCCTGACTCCAAGGTGAGTAACCACGTGGACCATTTTACCAACTGCAACGCTACTGCACATCTCCCCATCGACAGCAGCATCACCCTCAGGAGGGGGCAGGGCCAACCACGGGCTTTGAGATGGTGAAGAGCACTGACAGCAAAGATGTCAGGCCAGTGCTGAGCTCCATTCACTGTCAGGAAATTCAACATTAGCAAGAATCATTCATCCTTTCGTAGCCCAAGACCTGTGAAGCAAGTCTATCTAAGGACATGGCAGTCACTTTGTTTTAGGAGAGCAGAGAGAATGGCTGGGATTTCCAGAAATGCCCTCTTGCACACAAGTTTGTGTAGCAAGGCCTCAGTTTTCAACAAATGAAATGTTGAAGACGGAAGGAAATCTCATCTAAAATACAATCTCACCAGTTAACCTTAGATGAGATCTTGGGTTGAGTCTGCAATAAAATTATAGCAGGGTAAGAGACACAGAAGAGTAATAATTACCGCTAACACCCAGAAGTTGTCTCACCGCTCACTAGAAACCACACATAAGTAATGTATAGCTAATTGCCTGTATAAAAGGAGATGCTGGTCTCCCAAGATGGGACAGCGTTGTAAGGACTTTGGTGAAGACTATGGGGCTGTTGAGAAGCCATTTACAAGATCAGCATCCTGACATTATTTGCAAACTGCAAATTTAAGTAAGTGCTGTAAACTCTGCAACGGCTGTTAAAAAAAAAAAAAAAAACACAAAGAAGAAAAAAAGACAAAAAATACACTGGATTTTCTACAGAAATAATGCACATCCCATCTTAGGCTGGCATCAGATCAGATCTGCATGTGACCTGGCAAATGGTTAGGGTACTTGTCAGCTTGTACTCAGAGGGCAGTATCTCGAGTTCATCTCATGTTCATCTCAAGTTCATCTCGAGTTCATCTCGAGTTCATCTCAAAGGAGGGAGAGGAACAGAAGATGAGAAGAAGCTAGAACAGATGATATGTAGCTCTTAAGGAGAAAAATGGCAAGTATTCTGTGGATACAGTGATGCAGTGCCTTGACGCTTTGTGTAACTTGTCACGTTCTTGATTTAAAGCAACTCCTTTTACAGGAGAAATCTCTGAAAATAAGAATACCGATAAACATCAGCGGCAGTGACGGCCATCAGACAGAACTACAGTGCACTAAATGCACATAAGCCTATTTTTTCTATTCTTTTTTTTTTTTTTTTTACAATAAATGCCCAAGTTTGGCCTCTTCTAGGTTGCTCAGCACAAGAAACTTTGAGAACGCTTACCATGAGAATCCCAAGAGCATTTTCCTTGGGTTAGGAAAAAATAAAGACAGGAATGTAATTTCAGAAAATGCTTTCTGAGGCCTCATGTTTATTACCAAAAAGAACCACTGAAAGACCCTCTTGGGTCCGAGTACTCTGCCCATGACAGGACAGGCAAGGAAGGATCCGAGTTCCGAGGACCATGTTACGCCACCTTGGTTTCTCCAGATGTGCCACTGATGACAACTGCAAATTTGGAGTTCACACTCAATGGACTATTCTTCTTTACAAGGCAGAAGCTACGAGAGTTTCTATCAAGATTCTATCAAGAATCCATTTTATGATTATTAAGGGTTTATTAGCAATAGAGCTGCTGGTAGCCAGTAGATAGAATAAGGCCAAAAATACAACTTCTAAAGATGCAAAGGTTTGTTCAATTTATGTGATGTATAGGGAAAAAGACTAGGAACGGCAAATTTATTTTTGCACTAAAGTGACTATGATGTGTAAGAAAGATGAAAGAAGGACTCACATCAAACTCGGCATGGCCATTTTCAGCAGGCCGAGTTAGGCAAAGGACAAGCCAAGATACCCTGCAGAAAACGTGGTGGTAGTTGGAGGAAATGTAAGACGTAGTGGGAGGGAAACAGGTCTTGTGTCTTGAGAAATTCGCGTGACACGGGAAGGGTGCCCCAGGTCTTGCTAAAATGGATTAAGACAGGGAGAAAATGATGGAGACAGAAGAATAGTCAGGTCTGAAGGAGAAGTGTAAAGAAGACGAGAGAGATGATATGGCAAGGAAAGACTGCCTGGGTCGGACTGCAAACAATCTTGAACGGCTGGGAGGAGTGGGGCGTGGGAAGCACAGACCACCCTTCATTTCTTAGCAGAAAGTACATGAGTGGCTGAAACTGCACAGCTACTGCTCAGGCAAAAAGGCTTCAAGCTTGAGTGCTTGCTCTAGATGCACACCCACCTGGAAACGTGTGCCCCCAGGAGTGCACACACACACAAACACCAGGCTGAGCAATTTCTACTCCAGATCCCCTGGAGTCAGAAATTTGGTTTTTCTTTTTTTTTCCCAGATGACTGTTGTTGATTCCTTTTTTAAATGATTGCTTAATTTGAACTTTTTTTAAAATTAGTTCTTTCATTTCAGCTACTTTAACCCCAGGAGGTTATTTGTTTCCACAGTTGTGGTACTGGCGGTTCCGCTCAGCTCTCAAACCATCTCTTCTGAGAAAAACCTTGAAGTTAACAATATCAGCACAAAGCTAACAATGTGCCCTGCACAGTAACCACCAGCTTGTCAGATGTACATTACATGTGTGCAGCATGGCATCTGGTTTCTTGGACATTGTTCCATGGCCTGTTCTTGCATAGTGTCCTGCTGTTGGTGTGCTATGTATGAATTCCAACAAGGATATATTAAAAACAAAAAACCACCACCACCAGCCCCCCACTAGCTGCATTTTGAGCTGCTGGACAGTATGATTACAGTTTCCATCTGCTGTCCCACTAACCTACAAAGGACTGCAGCTATCTTGGATTACCTGCATCCTTTGCTACATTCTCATTCTCCATTCAAACACAGTATTGCTTTCTTAACCCCTTCCCTGCTTCATACACTAGCAGAGCTTTCTGGGCAAGATTTTCCCAGGAGATCAAATCCTAACGAAGAGCTCTCTGCAGCCAGGAGAAGACACATCATTTATGTTTCAAAAGGCTTAGGACAGAGACATAAGGTCACCTCCTCAATCTGTCTCACTTGCAGAAACTTGTCTCTACTCTCCTAGTCAGGGACAAACCCTTGGGAAACGTAAGTTAAAAAGTAAGTTTAGGAGAAACAAGAACCTTGTGGTAATTGACAGATGCATTTCTTATCTTTTTTTAAGGGTTTAATTTAGAAGCATTTCTTAATTTACACGAACAATTGAATAGTTCTAACTGTATTTCCCCTATTCTAACATCAAGCTATTTCAAGTAATGCCATCTCCTCAAAAGCAGAACCTTTTTAGGTTCCAAACCTGGAAGTTCACATCTAGTTTCCCTCTGCTTTATTGTTTAAGGAAAAGTTATTTCCAGAATATTCAAATAAGAAAGCCTTAGTCCTCAGCTGTTTGACAACACCTGAAGAGTTTGCTGTGTTTTTTCCCCTCTTCTTAATCTGCTTCTTTATCCCACCTTGCTTTCACCCCCACCAAGTCATAAGCAGCCTCTACAATCCAACTCCATGATCACTTCCACATTATGAAGATCACCACACATGTTCACTCCAGGTCCAGTGGATCCTTCTGTTGTCATCCCCTAATACAGAAGTAACTACTATTACCACACCACTTCATCGCAGATACTCCCAGGCCCCAGTGTGCCTACTACACGGGGCTACGTGTTAGCAGCACCAACCGTGTCGGATGTTCATCTAAGAGCTACTCTACGCTCCCTAGGGCTGGGGCTGCCCAGGGCTTTGCGTGGTTTCAGCACACACCAAGGGCAATGCTGACCAAGGCTGACCTCAAATCAGGCATTTACAGAAACTACTCGGCTCCAGAAAGAGATCTGTGATGCTTTTCACCCAACCACACTGGCTTAATTAAGATTAAAAAATTTCACAGGGCACTTTCCAAATGTACAGCTATCTGTTAGAGACTAACACTTTCCTCCCAGTGATCTTAACAGTAATGCTGCAGAAAATAGATCCCACTGAACCAGTCTAAGGGCAGAGCCTGGCTTTATAATAGCTCTTTTTCCTGCCTTCTATGCAGAGTGTGTAACTGTGAAGACTCCTCATCAGCTATTGTCCGAAAAGCAGTCTTCATTTTGCCAGTCATCTCTCCTCTGGTACAGTCTGTATCTTGTTTAAATCTCTACGTATTTCTTCTTCAAAATCTTACCCCCATCTGTGATTTTGAATAAAATCGAATTAATTTTCAGTGACACTTTCTTGTCAAAAATGCAGGTGAGAGCATAAAAACTTCACGTAGCTTTTATAGTGTAATTCCCATAATTTGGGAATTTTATGCAGATCTCCCCTACTTTCTTTTAAAATCCATTATGAAAAGAAAATCGGCTTTGCTGCCTTAGAAACTACTGCTGCTAGCAGATGCCCCAGCACGTAGCCAGCAAACATCAGCCAAGTGTCCACCTGCGCAAGACACATAGCTTTTAATTTCCTTTGTTGATTCCGGAGCTTGCTTTTCTGCTTTCTCAGTGTCACTGCTGCAAACGATGACATCAGTGTTTTAGAAACAGTCAGCAGCCACTGCCACTGCGCCTCCCTCCCACCGCCCAGCCTCAAAGCACGATGCCGAAAGGAAGACCTGTCGGTCGGTTGGTTAGAGACACACAACACGAAGTTACGCTGTAAATTGAACAGCTTCTCGGTAAGCTCACAATCACGGTTATCCGTCAGCACGACACACACATATTTTACTTAGTGCTGAACATACAAAGCGAGACACTTAAGCAAGGATGAAGCGGCCAGGCAATGATCTGTTACCTTTTCCTCTGCGTAAAGGTACACAGAACTGGAGACATACAGAGCACAGACCTATTTGTTATACCAACACACTACACTTGTCAAGTCAACGCCACACTGCTGCAGCCTTCTACAGCTCATGAATAGCTCAAGTGATGCTTGGATCGGTTTGCAACTTTATGGATAGTTTCTAAAATGAAGTGAAAGTATGTGAACTTAGCTGGTGTAGATCAGCGTGACTCCATCGACTTTCAGGATGTTCTGCCACCTGATACCGGCCTAAGTTCTCTCCCCTGTTTAAGAGGGGAACTTGCAAAGAGAGGTGTTGGGTTTTTTCCATGGTAGGGGCAATTGCAAAGTTACATCCTCATCTGCAAACATAGCACCATCACGTAGATTACCACCCTTTATGCAGGTGCAGTGGTTACTATGAAAACCAAAGATGATGCTAGAATGTATAACCAATGTACGTATCTTAAAAGTCAACATCCTTACCTTGATACTATTCCAGTTTACTTTATTATTGCTCATTTACTTTTTTCACTTAGGTTAGCCATAGCCAATCTAAATAAAACATTCATTTTATTAGTGTGCACAAAGTTCTTCAGGTTGTCATCTATAAAGATAACGCTGATGTGTCCAGACAGGGGACAGTGTAGAAGATGTGCTCGTTTGACAACAAAGCATTTCTATTAAAATGAAAGAGGTAAACATATTTAAAAAAATACTGAGCTTCCCTTGAGAATATGTTCCAAGCTTAAATGAACCAGTGCTGTTTTCAATGATACTCTAAAAATTTCGCTGTGAGTGCTACTTACTAAATGTTCTGCAGGCAGTAAGGGTCTGTGCACTGTCCAAGGTGGTCTAAAAGTAGCTTAAGTATGCAGGTGGCACTTGGTGACAGCTAATACTGAACTCATCAGCTGTTTGCTGACTGTGGGGATTCAATTCATTATCAGGTACATGACCATCTACTCCCCATTACATGAGGAGTACAACTACATTTATTAAACTGAAGGAAAATCTTCTCCCATTTCTTATATGAGTTCCATAAATAATTAAAAATACCTCTCATTTTGCTGCAGAAACCTTCTTTCTGCAAGGTGCTCAGCTGAAAGTTAAGAAGAGGTAGCCTATCCGCAGAAGGGGATGTCATCAAAAATGGCAAAACCAATCTCATATGATGTTGTTAATGGTATTCTGAGCATTCCTGGCCTTTTGTAGGGGTCCATCTGGTGGGACGCTAGTATCCCTGTTGTCAAAGCCACCAGTATCAATACCAAGGCTGTCAGAAGGCTGTTCTGGCAGTGATTTTTGTCCATTAAACAATAAACAGCCATCTGACATTATCAACTTGCAATCTGTCTAGTATATTCACTGGTAACTTCAGTGGGTAAAGTGAATAGTCACTCCTAGCAGGGTGGGATTTCTTACTCTTTTCTCCTCTGTACCCATCTGAACGTTAGGCATCCAGGTTCCCTCCAGGGCCAGAGCAAAAATCAAAGTCCCTGAGAGCAACTCATCCCTCTGTCCAGTGCTAACTGCAAAAGCAGCACAAATCACTCCAACCAGAGGCCCAACTTTTAGATGGATGAAGTGCAGCGAGATAAACTTTACCCTCAGCACTTAATCTGACTCCAAGGTACCCCAAAATCACATCACAGGCTTATGTGAAAGGTGAGCCAAGTTAGAGAGTCCAGCTCACGCTCAGGTTTTTGTTCTTATGCTTGCACGTACCTGGTTAGGTGCTTCTGGTGGCATAGGGGATGGCGATTTGGACTGGAAAGCATCCTGGGACATGAATCCAGAATCATGGGAGGACACACTGGACAGCCTCATGGGTGCCTGCTGAGGCAGATTGGAGCTGCGATAGCGATAGTGTGAACTAGGTGAGTGCGAGTGCGAGCCACTGGACCGGGAATCACTACTGTTAACGCTGTTCAGACTGCTGTGAGAGACAAAAGGAACAAAGAAAGGAAAGGGGAGAGGAAAAGACACAAGGGCGGGGTGGGGAGAGACCCATATACAGTACAATTAACATTCCACATGTCTCTAGCAACAGGCAGCATAAACCGGAAAAGAAAAAATGTTGACAAAATAAATTTAAATATATATATATATATATGCACATATATATCAGTAAAGAACTGCAAGCAACTGCAGTATCCCTTGTGACCAGAGAAAATGGCATTTTATCTCAAATTGCACTGAAATGATCATATTCTCTCATCACTCACAGTCCAAGTTAGGTTATGGATGCAGGGATTTGTTACATGCCCTCTCTAGCCTTTACAAAACTTGTGCAAAAAATGTTTGCTGACAGCTCTCTCCTACAGCACCATGGACCAAATTTTCAACAGGATCTCTAGCAGAAGGTCTGAAGGCATCACGGTTCATCTAAAAGTCTGCCTCTTGACATGCAGTTTGGTTCAATCAGCAGGCCAGCGTGTGAGATTTCTGAAAGCACTACCAAAGCCTCATACTTCAAAGTGCCTAGAATAGGTTTTGCTCACATGAACACTTTCTACCAGGAAAAAAAAAACATGTGATGACATATTCATTGAAGTCCTATCCCTGCTTATGTAGCTTTAGTTAGTAAGAAAGACCACCAGAAAATTAAAACTTCAAAGTAACATGCATTTAAAAAGTATTTCAACTGAAGAGATTCATTATTGATGTCCAGTATCGATGGAGCAATGACATGCCAGCCACAATGTGGGAGCTGTTAAAGTCCCCTGCTGAGGTGGCTAAGCAGGACTAGTAGGGTGCATCAGTCTGAAGGCAGGTTCCTACTTTCACTGGCAGGAGTCTGACTAGCTATCGGGATGGCTCTGAAAGGTACCTGGGCTAGGACAGCGCCTCCTGTTCACAAATTTCATGTACACACACGATGGACAAGCCAGCTTGCAGCAGCAGAAGAGGAGCTCTGCCTTATTTTACCCATACACAATGGTGCCCATACTGGTTTTACCACATGAAATTAGGTTGATTAGGACCAGATAATCGATTGTTTTTAGCCATTTTCTTTTACAGCTTCAGGATATTGCATCTTTAAGCCTGTGCCCATTGCTCTACGTATGCACGTTTTCACATATATATATAAAAGTATTGCTGTTGGTTTTTTTATATATATCTGCATGCAGAGACAAGTAGATACATAACATCATGTTCGCTTGCTCTGACATGCTAGAGGTAACTTTGCTCATACACAGGGAACCTGTAGTACATTATTCATAAAGCAAACTAAAAAATCATTTGAGAGCAACTATGAAGGTGTTAGAGCAGAATACACAGTAGGTTAATTTCCTTTTCAGTAAAAGGAAAGAGTAAATGTAGACACCAGGTACAGGGGCAACATGCTAATAAACTGTTTTATGAGAAAAAAACAGTTTTTATGGAGAAAGCGTAGACAGAATCCAGTGTTTCAACATATTTTAGGACAGCATTAGACAGCATTAAACAGTCAGAAAAACTTGTATCAAAAAGCATTCCCATCTACCAGACTGATAGGGTAATTGCCAAGGATGATTTTTCCTTTTCAAACAGTTTAACTTACTGATTAGTAACAGCTACTTAGAATAATCTATAAAGTCATCATATGAAAAACAGAAGAGGAAATTATGAACGAACAATCTCAGAGCTTAGATCAGTACAGTCTGCTCTTTGATCTGAAATGGATTCAAGAGAATTGAATCAAAAGCATCGTCAAGTTGTCTTGAGGTCAGAAGTTGTTCAGTCATGCCCATCCTTTTTAGTATTCCCCGTCACACACTCACATGGATAAAGACCATGAGGGACTGATTTCATTAAGAGTTGTTATTTAAGATTTAAGTATGTATACAAATCCATATCACAGTCTGAACTCTCTTTGCCCCCATACAGGTTAAAATTAAACGTTAGCAGTCTACTTACCTGCAAACGCTAGATTTTCTGGACATGGTGGTACTGGGAGAGGATGGAGGAGTCTGATAAGACCAGCTGTAATCAGAACCTTTCAAATCTAAAATTACCTGATGAAAGACAATCAATAGCATCAGGGACATGGAATTGTTTTTCTCCCATTAGCAGAAACCATCTGCTTGTCATACATTTGTCTCCACTGCAAACTTCCCATACCAATTGTCTGTGCGTACTACAGATCTCACAGAGGAGAGGCAGCTCCATCTCTGGGTTTCCTGAAACTACCATACTTTAATATTAGGACTGCTATCACACAAGGAATGCTCATATTTGAATGGAAAAGTCTTTAAAAAGTAAACTGGAGCTTTATTTTATCCATATTGTAGGTTGTTTTTTTTTCTCTCTTAAAAACTACAGTAGCTACAGCATTTAAAAACTCACATTAGAAAAACATTGAAGGTCCAATATTTACCCACAGTAGAGCCTCCCTCCTTTATACTTCTAGGTCAATGATAAGAGTTTTAAGGTATAACAAGAAAACTGAGTTCACACAGCAGAGCTGAAGTCAAAGGCCCTTTTTGGAGTCATTTAGGGATACACATTTTCCTATGCATTTTGAGGATAGCATGGAAAAATGTTCAAATGTTAGACTCCATCAAGACAGCAAATCCCAGCAATCTTGTAACCACATAAAGACAGGGATGTTTAAGTGTAGGGTGAGGAGGTGACACCCATTCAAACACTCTCAACAGAAGCTGGGCATTTTCACTTATATACTTCAAAGTGTTGCAGCTACCACTTCACACTGGTCTCACCAAATAGCTTAGGAGCACTTGGCTGGTACTTCAAAATCTGTTTTTTTTTTTTAATTTCTTACGTTTAAAATGACACCTTGCTGAAGTGAAGCATCTACAGAATGTAACATTAAGCTGCTAAATGCTAGTAGTCAATATTTCTCATAACACATAAAAAAATAAGTTACAAGCTAAAAAAAAAAAACATTTTCCAGGCTAACCTGTTCACTTGAAGATGGCAATTTGTGTGGATCCATGGTGAGGCTTTTCAGGTCATCTGATATGGTTTGTAAATGGGTTATTTCTCCCAGCATTGATATTTCTTCTTCCTGTAAAGACAAAAGAAAAGGGCTAATCACAACCTTGGTTTTAAAAATCACATCCATAACACAATACATGACCTTTTTCTTTTTCCTGATGACCGTAGGAATGCTCAACAGAGCTGTTTTTTCTCTGTCCATTAAGCAACCACTACTTAGGAAAGAGGCTTGGAAATACTCATTTAGAGTTTTATGACACCTGTAAGATTGCTGTGAGTTTTGAGGCCCAGAAATCCCCTTCCTCGTCAATGACATATATCTCAGCCTTCTTTTTGACCAGAAAGAGTGCCATTCTTGTGGCACTTGGAATAGTTTTAACTCTTCTATGTATACTCACTAATGTATCTTAAGGATTTTAACCTCAAACTTAAGCAGGAGCTCAACTCATACTTTTTTCTACCTTTTGGAAAATGTGAGATAAAGGCACTGTACAGGTATGGATCAGTAATACACCCATGATTCTCTTTGGCTCAGGCTACGTCAACAGCTAATTCAGACAATTCCAGCACCATAAATTACCACAGTAGTCCCTTTGCTACCATAGCAGTTTTGATCAGGTCCTCACTCTGCAATTTACCTCCACCTGTTCACCCATCAGCTTCCTACTTCTGCAAGCATGGTTTTCTGTTGAGGCTGATGCTCTTTGTAAACAAGCACTGGGAACGTTTTCCCAGTTCACTGAAGGCCCTTCAGAAATGCATCACGCTTGCAGAAAGCCAGAAGCAATTCATCGCTGGGCTTCAAACACCCTGAGATTAGGAAAATATACTTAAACCTTTTCAATGAACTGAAAAAGCTGTCATGTAGGAGGAAAAGAGCTGCCAGCAAACTGCATGAAAGCAGGCTGCAATCTGTCAGATAATGTCATTATGTGCACAGGGGAGGTCTTGAAAAATTTATCAGTCCTAGTGCTGGAGTAGGAGTAAGGAAGGTTTATATTAAAATGTGATGATAAGAAAAAAAAAGCAGTGGAAAAAACTGCATTAAGAATATCTGAAGTCCATATGCAGGAGGAAATCAAGCCCACCTAAGTCTCTGGGCCCACTGTTTCCCCATTAGTCCTCTTTGAAGTATCCAATGCCTTCAGATGCTCAATTACTCTAAATGACTACAAAAAAGTGCCCAATTCTCACCATTTCCTAGGCAGAGCTGCAGGTTGAACTTTGGCTAGTCTCTCTCTATGGCTCTAAAAATTAATTCCAAAGATAAAAAGAGCTAATCTTTGTAGGGGCTATTGGCTGCCTCCACAATCTGTGTACAGCACCGACTTGACATGGAGAGCTC
This sequence comes from Heteronetta atricapilla, assembly GCA_011075105.1. NCBI lineage: Eukaryota > Metazoa > Chordata > Aves > Anseriformes > Anatidae > Heteronetta > Heteronetta atricapilla. The sequence continues at coordinate 147,384,749 of CM021732.1, forward strand.
TTACTATTACAGGCCGCAGCATCGAGATGAAAGTACAGAATCGCCCACGCTCCTCGATCAGAGCTTTTCTGACAGCTTGCTTCTCGGTTTCTTCAAGCAGCAGGTACTTATCATTGACATCTTGTAAAGCACTGTCCAGCTGGGGCTGAATGTCACCCCGTCCTGTATGCAGGGAACAAGCGAGAGTACGTTTTGTCATAACTGTGGATCTACACAGAGAAATACCTTGTGTTCAGTCAGCACTGCTGGCAGATTGTGCTTTTGCAATTCAAGTCTCAACCAGCATTTTCCCTTCATTCAGATTTGCAGGCATTTTTCCCCAGCTGAATTAATCATTTCAGAGCACCTTTTTCCCCTTTGCATAGAATAGAAATCCAGCTGAATACAAAGTTTCCAACAAGCCAAAGACAGCATTTCACGTAAGGACTTTCTCAAAGTGTTTGCTGAAATACCCTTCAGATCATCCTTGAAAAATCAACAGCTTACTAGGGGGGGTATTAATTACCAACCCCAGATAAGTCCCTCTTCCTTCCTGTTTTCGTGCTTAGCAAGGTCCTAATGACAACTCCGCAGAGTCACTAAGTGAGTGAATGAACCTTCTGTATGAGGTGCTGTTAGGGATGTGTTACTGACCACTGGAGCACTGGATTCAAGCACTTTACACAAGCAGCTGACAAAACAGCTTTCTTCATTCCAAAGTCCAAACCCAAGAACTATCAACATCTCAAACACGCGTTAATGTCTGGTACCACCTGCATTTGTCTATGAAAAAAAAATATCTGATGTTCTGCGATCAAAAACTTCACTGTGTTTATTATGGTCAACTCATGATACCAAAACTTTCTGTGACAGTTCAGCACCTTACTCTGCACCAACTACTTGCTCTGCACCATGCAAAAAGTCATTCCTCTGGTAATGAAGATTTGCTGCTTAGCCACAGTGTTACTGAGCCAAAACTGCTGTAGCTGTAAGGTCTTTTCATGCAGCTTACACCCCTAAATATTGTAAAGAACCTCTGTTGGGTAAGTTTGTCTCAAATCTCCCAGAACCAACACAAGCAAACTAAGCATGCCAAATACAATTCCATTCTGCTGTTGCTAAATACCAGGAAGATAACATTTAAAAATGGTGGATGAGTTGCAGCTACCCAAAACCAGTTATTATGTTCAACCACCTCTGTAAACGGAGGATTTCAAACTATGAGTATGAGGAAGAAAAAAAGTCTCCTCGTGTGTTTTGTATGGAGTGCGAATGACTCAAGGTCAGGGTTACAGAGGAACACCTTTTCCTTATCATCCTATGTACTTCTTCCAGCTCTGGAGTGAGGTGACATCTCAGCTCCCTAGCACAACTACACGGCCAGAGCAGTAGGAAAGGGAGCAGGAACGGAAACAACGAGATCATGCTGGCTTAGAAGCATTAAGGACTGGATACATCCAAATCTCCTCTGTACAGAGATAGACATAGCCCAGATGGACCTGCACAGATACCCACGCACAGAGCTCTGCGATGCACCCTCAATGAGCCCCGTGCGGTGCAACACCGGCATGGCCAGCCGGGTACTGGGCTGCCAGCACGAACATGTCTGGTCCTCTAGATCACACCGACTGGGGCAGTGGGGTCATAAAACCTCTCTGGAAGTAAGTCACTGACAATAAAAGGCTCTGACGCTGCAGTTACCTACTTCCTCTCTCAAAATTAGCATCTCCCAGAAACAATTCAGAGAAGAACCGAGTGGTTCTCTGAAGGTCCTGTGCCTTCTCATCTGTCATCTTGAAGAAGCAAACCAGGCCCTTCTGTTTGAAGACTCTTCAGTACATTTCAGGCCCTTTCTCATATTCTATTTTTGCAATCAGATGCAGTGATTAAACCCCGTACTTCTCTGGAGTTGTTCTTTCATGCTCCTTATGAAACGGAGACTTGCATTACTGCTCAGAACCTTACTTTGGGAGATGCCCCAAAATGATGACAGGTGAAATAAGCTGACTTTGTTTATACCTATTTACTGGCTCACTACGGTGGATGGATCAAATGCAAAATACATTGGTTGCTATCTAACCTGACACACTCATCAGGTCAGCTCTGGGGAAGTGCTGTAAGCACGGAGCTGTTCCACCAGCTGATCATGCACTCAACGCAGTAAATCCTCCTTAAATGCATTCACCTGCACCAGTGAGAAGACACTGAGAAAGCAACTGGACTCCACTCATAAAATAGGTTCAATTATAGTGAATTCTGGTTGTTTACTTGGACCCCACAGAGCACCACGTCTTGGACCAGAGCAACAGAGCACCCAAAACATGGGGCAAAAATAAACCTCATTTCCACCTGCACGACCCACTGAACTCAACACAGTTATTAGGATAACGATCAAGCTAATGATCACACTGTGAAGTATCTGGTATATTTCTTTACGTGAATCTGGAAGCCAGCAGACGTACCATCTCCTCCCAGCTACTCGTAGGGACCTGTTTTTATGCTAGGGCTCTTAGGTACCTGCCTAGTCAGTGGAAACACACGAGCTGTCCGGGGTGTAATTCAGAGCAGGAAACAAGCTTGGGTGAATCGTTTGGATGAGGCTCTGAAGTGAGATGTTTACATGGCATGAATACAGCTCTTTCTTCAGGTATCCTTGCAACTCATCTTTTAGGTGCAGGAAAGCTTTATTAACATCCTTTGAAAGCTGCCTAATGCAGACGTCAATCTAGCAAACCTTTTGAAATCAGGCATAACTCTTTCTGCTCCCTATATCACGAGTTGCCTCTCACAGCACTCAGGCAGCTTGGGAATTTGAGGGACGAGATCTCTGCCCAGTTGAACCAATTTTCTTTGCTAAGCATCTTAGATCATAGCCAGACAGCCCTGCTGCACCTGGAGGACAAAAAGGATGTGAGGGTCAGCAGCCCACTGCTCCTCACCTACCTTGGGTCCCCATTAGTCTGGATCTATCCCAGAAGGGAACACGGACCACTGGAGAGCAATCAAGTTTTTCCCCCTTTGCATTAGGGGAAGGAAGGTCATGACTAGGGTATCCCTGACAGCCTATGGCACTATTTTTGCCTGTGGACATGAGGCACACTTTCACATGAACATCAGCAATCCATTATTCTCTCTCGCCCACGTTCTCTGGGCTTTAGGTTACCATCTGGAACCATTTCCAAACCAATGCAGTTAGCATAATGACAGAAAACAGCTCCAGAACAGGCTCATCATCCAGCAGCTGGAACGGTGCACCTGAAAGAAGGCACCAGCAGGTCTGAACGACCTACCAGAACCAAACAGCATTAGAAATGGTCAGAAGTGTCCAGTGTAGTCACGGGTCTCTGATCTGGAGTCAGCTAGAAATGAGCGTGATGGCAGGACGGCTCTGCAGAGCACACCCAGGTGCACATGGAAGAACGAGCCAACACTCTGAAAAGGGAGGAGAAATTCAGAACCACCCTCTCAAAATGGAGCTCTGGTGTTGCAGAGGGGACCAAAACTGCAGGACCAGAGGTTGCGGACTGACTCCCATCCTGCCAGGAAGGAAAGCACCGTGCTCCGACAGCACTGGGACTTGCTGCTTGACATGAGCAATTAACAGCTACTGAGCTGCGGAGCTGAACCGCTTCTCATTGTTATTTACACAAATTCCCTACTCCAAGGACAGTCTGAGTATGTTACCTTCAGGACAGGTGCTTCCCATTATTAGCACGATGTGCAAGAGCTGTAAAGGACCAAAGTGCTTTCAGTTTTGGTGGTCGGTGAGAACCATTGCTAAAAGCCTCATGCAGCTTCTTAAATACCCCTTGTTTGAAAAGAACTTTAGTGACATATGTTTGGCAGAAAAAAAACAGGCAAATCTAATTTTCAACTCAATTTCATGCCTGTATTTTATAAGACAACTTAGACTAGCAAAGCTGTCAGTAACAACAAAGAACAGTGATTTTTAAAGGTTCTCAGTGCAAATCTGAGTGTTGAAGTTAACGCTGCTATTGATGAAGTAGGCACTGCAGTAAATATTGATGAAATTATTTTCCACATTCTCACTTAAAGACTGCTCCCTCAAACGTCTTCCAGGTGTCTGCAACAGAACCTGAATAATCAATATGGACACTTTGCAGAATTTACACAGAATTTACGCTGTCATAAAACCCTGAGTGCACCTCTGCCAGAACAGGCTCCAAGGCATTCATTCCCAAATCCTAAGAGCCCACCTGCTTCATGTGCCGGGATGAACAACCCCTGCAAGCCCTGCACTGTAAAGCCCACACGTAAACTCACACAGATCTAGAATTCTGCAACTGTTTACACAGAGGTAAACAGTTTACACAGAGGTAAACAGGAAAACCTCTGCGGTGAGTTCCAGAGCCCTTGAGCAACCAAACCTGAGTCCTCCCAGAGGTTACTGGAGTTCCCAGTAGCTCCTAACGTCCACACATTCTAAGCTGTCCCTTAAAAGAAAAGTTCCACGTTACCACAGGGAACTTGTGGACTGCATTACCAACCAGGAAACGCACCACGTGTGGTTCCACAGAAGGGAGCAAGCAGTAGGTGCCAGTGCCAGGCTCCAGAAGCCCAGCAGAGGCACCTTGGTTAGGACTGACCTGATCAATCCAGGTTTCTCCTCAACAGCCACACCGCTATGCCTATGAGTGGAGGTGTGATTTTATCTCCCAAATCCAGAAGCCCCACGTTTCATTCGCAAGAAGAGCTCAAGGCAACCAGCTTCACATTTGCAAGGCAACAGCTGAAACAAGGCTCCAATTTACATGGACTCGAGACGTGATCAGGCAGCAGGAGGGGAAACAATTGGGATGCTGATACCGCCCCTTCCCCAGCATGGATTTTTATGTGATTTCTTATCCATCAGTTAAGAAAGGTACATGCGATTTTCAGAAAAAAAGGGGATTTGGATCACAGGTTTACGGAAAAAACAACAGTAAGGACTTTAAGCTCTAGACTTTAAAAGTCATATTAATAAGATATTCAATTAGTTGAACATCACCTTGATGACATGTCTCTTCCATTTAACTTCTCTCACGACCATATGATTTATCAGTCCATGTTAATCCCTTTCTAAAATAAACCAGAGGTTTATCTACAGTACTGATTTTCTTCTTTTACAGTGTTCCAATTAAATGCCAAAAGAAGACACCAATCATAAGAAGGTTTGGTCATTAAGATTAGGCAATATTTTAGTTTCATTAGAAATTAAAGTCTAGGCAGTTAGTGGAGACCAGACACCATAAAGAGGCCACAGCAAGGGCTACAATAAACCAGCCACCAGGGTTACAGCATGGCACAGACTTACCCAGAGCCTCAGCTGTCAGGCAGGTGCGCATGATGAGAAATTGCAGGACACAAAATTGACACAGAAAGGAAAACAAAAAAAGTCAAACTGGTATTCCAGCACTCCTAGAGTTCAGACATTATCATCAGCTCCCAGACAAGAGAGCGAGCAGTTTCGGCTAGACTATTTTGACCTCCTCTGTTGCTGATAAAGAGAAAGGCATTAGCTTTGCTTCTGGATGAGCTGTTGTAAATTAAACTCCCGGTTATTTATCACACAGTTTTACTTTAAGAGATTTAAATCAGTTTAGGATCCTGGTTTAGCTTGCAGATTCTTAGGCGAGAACATGGTAACCGGTGTTTCAGCGAAAGGGCACAACACAGCCCGGTGTCAGGTGCTGGGCAAGCCGATGGGGTGGGACAGGGCACAAACCCTCGCGCAGGACGGGGAGCTCAGCACCTAGCAGAACTCCGGCGGGCGCTGTATTCGTAACCACAGCGCTTGTTGATGTTCTCTACAGCAATTACATTAATAGATTGGTCATTAAATGGAAAACTAATTGCTGATGCAGTGTGGAGGACATCAAAAAGATTAACCATGATATGATTTTAATTAAAAAACTATATATATATATATATATATATATATATTTGGTTTTGCAATAAACCTGGCTTGCTCTCAAAAAGAGGGGAACTGTCAGGTGGGATTCAAAACTCAAGGAATGAAAATAAAGAGTCAAAGAAAGATCTCTGGTCACGGTTCTGCAACATATGCAATGTGTCTTCATTGAATTTTTATAAAGTGCAGCTTGCATTATAAGATGGAGGAGAGGAGGGGGAACAAACAGAAAAAAATCCCTAGGCACTAAGGCCACATCTGCAGAGGCTGTTTGTTTTTTTCCTCACAACAGATAAGGATGATTTGCTAATTAGTTTCTCCCTTTCTGAGCAGTGTCATACTGACCCCACAGCAAGTCCTGGCCATACTCCTGGTGCTCACTGCAGTCACCGTGCCCCAGTTGAATTGTTGGGGGAAATAAGGACATCTCGTGGGGGAGACAGGGGCTGGCCTGGGGTCCTCCCTCCCCAGACAGAGCACGCCCAGGTGTAGAAGAGTGCAAAGTACTCGAATGGGAAAGTCAGCATTTGCTTTAAGAACCGAGGTGTTCCTCAGTTTTAATTACATTGAAAAGCTTCATGGTTTTTAGTTAAGAGTCACGGAGTTTGTGCAATCATCCTTGCAGACAGGTAACAGTATTACAGTTTCAAAGACCAGAGTGTTACCTAAAAACAGCTGCAAAGACTAAAAACCGCCAACATGTCATCCTCGCTAATGGGGAGGAAGGAGAAGAAAAAGCACTTTTGACCGTATTACATTAAGTTAATAATCATCTACCCTCTCAACCCCATTAAAAGTCTGGTAAGAGTACTTTTGAAAACCTGTAAATAACTCAGAAGTATAGGTTGGTGGTTTGGATACTCAACATTGACAGGGCAAGAGGTTAACGGTGCACTGACTGGTAGTGGCACTCTGCCAAACTGCTACAAATCACTCAGAAACAAAACTAAGTTTTTACATTAACACATGTTATATTAACCTTGGTATTTTATTGAGAATATTTCATATAACTCCTTTTCACAAATCCTCTTGGATTTAAACATTTTCCTCAAAGCCTGTGGGCCAATGCCACGTGAAGAACCTGAAAATGAAACCTACTGGAGAAGTTATGGGCAGAAATGAAACCTGTCCAGGTAATCATCAGTGTCCGAGGCGAAAGAAACAGAGAATAAAGCCCACATGCACTCCAGATTTCACACATGCATCATGTTATATTTGAAGTTAATCATTTGAGTTAGACACTTTTTTATAAGGAAAAAGGAACTAGAAATCGTGCACTTTGTTAACCTCCCAAATTAGTTACATGCAGAGCCACAGCTGCTCTCTCTCCTCTGAACTCAATACAGCCTCCGCAGCTTCTAGCAGCTTTGTATCCACTTAGGAGGCCTCAACTCAGCAGAAACCTAAACGTGGAAGTTATTGCACGTATATACATAATTATTCTGCTGACTCAGGTTAGCTGGGCTGACTTCTGCTGTCCAATGTTTGTCTGAAAACAAAGAGCAATTTAAGAAACGCCTGCTGTTCCACATGCCGTGTGGATCTGTTTGTTCAGACAAGGGCTAAGTTTCAACACTGGGGTGGGCGAGATGCCCTGCAGCCTCATCGCCCTGGGAAGCAGGGCATAAGGGAAAGGACACCAGGACACCCCCAGGGGCTGCACGGACCTGGGAGCTGCACCAGGAGGCTGTTCAGGCTGCACCTGCTTTTATTCTTCTTTATAGTCAAAGACAACAAAAAGAATGAAAATCAGTCCTGTAAAGTTTTTCAAAATTCAAGGCCTTTGTTTACATGCAGATTTGTGGTTTTACCAAAACTTCCCCAAAGGACCCCCGTGCCTTTTTGTTTTGTTTGGGAAGCTTGGTGTTTCCCCCCTCACTGCAAGCTCTGGAAACACCTTTATTGCAATTAACACACTGACTCTGCAAACCTAATTTCTAATACATCTTAAACACCAGGCCTGACATTCTCAGTTGGTCGCATGGAACCAGAACATGCACAGGGCAGACAGCAGGCAAACCCAAAGGCATTCAGCCGCAGAGCCAAGGTGGGGTGCCCAACCTGCGGGACAAGCCACGTCCTCTCTCCCAAACCTCCTCGAGATGCAGGCAAGGAGCACGGAGATACTACATGCAGCAGTCAGCTATGGGAGGGAGCCTCCGCAGCCTGGTGTGGCAGGGAGAGGACGCTGCTGCCAGGATGTGAATGGGAAAAGTATGGGGTTATATCGCAGTTCCTAGATCTGAAGCCGCCCAGAGCAGGAGAGAACCGCTTTCCCATCCAGTCACAGCAGAGAAAACTGGAAGGACGTTTTTAGTAGCATGCAGCGTGTTTAAGCAAATTCAGAATTCGGCAAACTTCTCACTTGCCCACGGATGATCATGAGGTTAATTCAAAAATACTCTTACAAGTGGTAGGAAGGGAATTAATTTGTTATTTTCGAGTTCCCATAGGTGAGTCAGTAACTTTCCAAAAAAAATGAAACGGCCAGGTCCTGCTTGGGGAAGTGAGTCTGAGCTGCAGGGAAGCAGTTGCAGTCATGTCCTCAGCCTGAGAGCTTTCCTGCCCATAGCTGAAACCTCATTTGTGACCTAGAATGAATTCACTTCCACAGCTTTATCATTCTATAAATAAACCCCTTTCTGGATTATGTTTTTGCCTGGGTGTCAATAGGAACAACAGACTCCACAACGCAGCACGCTGAACAGATCTGCCCAGGGGGCACACACGGAGGTCTGCAGAACAACATCTGACACCGCACTCAGACCAATACTGCATTTCTTCAAGCTGCGGGCCAAAAGGGCAACGAAGGAAAAGGTACTTTATTATTATTATTATATTTTTAATTGAGCTGCTGTAGATTAGCCTGTCAGGAGGCTGGGAGAATTTCTTCCTCCTGCCCGGCCCTGTCAGGCGCCCATGGGGCTGGCAGGTTTGGCCGTTCGTTCTCACATCCACATGAACCTTTACACCTCGCTGCTTCTCTCCTCCCAGGGGCTGTGAAAACAGGCATGTACAACCCTCAGCTCCCCAGGACTACTGCAGCTCCTCCTTGTTCTTGCAGAGGCCACCTGGGAGCCTTCATCGCTTCCATCTTCTCCATACACTTCCCTCTGCGACCAGCTCTAACCCTGCCTCAGTTGGTGCTCCGGGCCCAAACACCACACGTGGGACAGTGACTCCAAGGGATACAGCACAGAAATACGGCAGGTTCACTGACAACGCCAAAAGCATCTCATAGCATAGCGAAATTAAGCAAGAGAATGACATTTACAAAAAAAAAAAAACAAAAAAAAAAAAAAAACAAACACTTCAATCATAGCAGAGCTGCTATAAAAGTGATAACAAAATGAGGGCTGTTTCACTCTCTGCTCAAAAATGTTTAATCCTGAAGGAGGACAAGGAGGACAAGGCATTTGTGTGCTGACCTCCTCTTCCCTAGACACAGCACACATTTTGGGAGGAAGACAGGAACCCAGAAAACACTGTTTCCTCCTCCAAGAGTGCAGACAGATTTACTCTACTCAGAAGTAGGCTAAATAGGGGATCGAGCTAGTTTCTGGTCCTTATTGGGTTGTACTGGTTCATCCAGGGAGGTGATCCTCCCCCTCTACTCTGCCCTGGTCAGGCCTCACCTGGAGTACTGTGTCCAGTTCTGGGCTCCCCAGTACAAAAAAGACAGGGATCTCCTGGAAAGAGTCCAGCAGAGGGCCACAAAGATGATACGGGGCCTGGAGCGTCATCTCTATGAAGAAAGGCTGAGAGACCTGGGTCTGTTCAGCCTTGAGAAGACTGAAAAGGGATCTTACTAATGTTTACAAATATCTTAAGTGTGAGAGACAGAGGGATTTAGTCAACCTCTTTTCAGTGGTTTGTGGGGACAGGACAAAGGGCAATGGCCACAAAATGGAGCACAGGAAGTTCCGCACCGACACGCGAAAGAACTTCTTCACGGTGAGGGTGACGGAGCATTGGAACAGGCTGCCCAGGGAGGCTGTGGAGTCTTCTCTGCTGATATTCAAGGCCCATCTGGATGCCTACCTGGGCAGCCTGCTCTAGGGAACCTGCTTTGGCAGGGGCGTTGGACCTGATGATCTTTCGAGGTCCCTTCCAACCCCTACAGTTCTGTGATTCTGTGATCCGTACTGGTCTTAACTGACCTTACTGGTCTGTACTGATACATACTGATCTGAACTGGTCCTTATTGTCTCTCATAGAGACAGGTTCAAAAACTGGTTCCTTCTTCCCAGATCATGGGTGTTCTTTCCTCAGCGCTTACCTGCCGTGTGTTGAAGGGTTGCTCATATCACAGGGGGCAACAAGTGATAAAACCAGAAAGGGGTGTAGAAAGGAAAAGAAACAGAGGGAATATTGCAGACTTTTTAAAGCTGTTGGTCTGAAGTCAGACAATTCACCACACAAAACAAGAAACTAGTTTACACAACACCCCAAAATACAATCTTTTCACAAAAAAATGTGTCCCCCTCAAGATGACCATTCTGATTTAGAACACACTAAGCTTCTCCATGAACACATGGACACACAGAGAGCCTGCTGAGGTATGCTCTTGCTTCCTGATTTCCATCTCTCCCCTCCCTCCCTCACCCCTCTAACAAGCCAGCTAAAATTCAGGGGTAGTTTTCCAGGCATGTGACTCTCTGCTAGCATTATTATTGACTCACCTATTAGGAAGGACAGTTAGAGACAGCTCATCTCTTCTGGAAAATGCATGAATAGACCTAAACTCACAAAATTAAAAAAGCTCAAGAAGCTCCCCGCCCCAGCATTTGCTTTGCTTGTCTCTGGGATCACAGTTTTCAGGCGGGAGGGTAAGCACGAGTTGCAACCTGCAGGCTGAGAGCTGTTCAAAGCACACTTCCTACCCAGCTGGGAAGAGCCCAGTGCCAGGAAAGGGAACAAGAAAGTCTGCTTCTGCACAAGCTCCGTATCATTTCTATGAAGCCTTGTGGGGTTTGCACTTTGCTAAGCAAAACCCCCAGCGATGGCAACGCTGCAGGTACCAAAGTGCTGCATGTTTCCACTGACATGGTGATGAAGCTCCTGTGACAAGATGGTGGTGGGAGAGCGGTGGGAGCATGAGATTCAGCTGCTAAGAAAGACAGATTGCCTTTGTGGAGAACTCCCTTTCTTCTCTTACTCATCTTTTAGTTTTTTGTGGTTGCCAAGCGCCCTCCCCCTGACAACAGCCCATACCACCTTCTCGTGCTCTGAGGAATAATGTAAGGTTTAGGAGATTATAGGCAGCTAGGAAAAAAAAAAACGTGGTGGAAAGGAAGAACAGTGAAAAATGTTAATAGTTCCAGAACATTTACATAATGGCTTTTTTTATATTGTTCCAAAAGATTCCCAAAGATTTTGCAGGTATCTGCGCAAGTCGTGTTACAATGTCAGTGCTCTTAACAGGAGTAGGTTAGCAGCAAACGCTCTATTTAAAACCTGATTGACTTTGTACAAACACTTTTAAGGCTTTTGTATAAGAACATTAGACAGCAGCTCCAGAATACAATTTAAATGACACGTAGTAATTGTACCCCGGTGTTCAAGTATATACCAGGAACACATTACAGGGGACCAAATTATTACAACAGAAAATCCTACTGCTATTCAATCTTTGTCAATGGGCACACCAGAGAAGGCTTTAGAAGTACAAGTATGGAGCAAGTTACCTTTCTTTGCTTTCTTTTGTAGCTTCAGTGTGTCAGACGATTTCTTTTTTATCTCTTGGCGGGCTTTTTTGTATTCTAAAAAAACACACAGTCTCTGTATCAACACACTTGATGTTAGAACAGATGCTTTTCACAGAAAAAGGCTACGTTTAAAGATATTAGACTACATATTTTAAGGGGATAGCTACCATTAATCAAAGCAGCTCAGAACGCACATTTTGTAGTGCCTATACGTGTAGCTTAATATAACATTTTAGGGCGTGAGCACATTCACATACCAAATCTTTCCCAAATAAACAAAGCCTTTACAGAAATAACAACTGAGAACACAGTACAAAATTAGAGTGCTTTTCATTTCAGACACTCAACCGCTCTCAGGAATGGAAAACAGAGATGACAGGTTTCTCAAAACATCTGTGTTCAAAAACAAGTATTCAGAAATGGCAAGGCAGAGAATATCCCATGATCTCTACCCAGCATGAAAGCCAGGCAGAGGGAGAGGGTGCTGAAACTTTGCATGAGGTAGGGTCACATTGCCAGCTCCTTCTCATGAAGTGGAGCACACTGCAGCTGTCCCCGTTTTCAGCTGAGCTGCAAACCCCGGGAGAACCAGAATCCCAGAACAAAATATTCCACCTCTAGTCCAGGTACACTAAAAGTAAAGGTACCAAATAGGAAAACTGATACTTAAAAATAAAAAGATAAAAGGTATGTATGCATGTACATATACACACACTTTAACAAAGGAGGCCAATGCTACTACTCTTCTATAGATGGAAAAACAAAAGCAGGCAAAGGAACTGTAAAAGGGCCAACTGCACTACCAACACCCAGGTTTATCCCCTAAATATCTCACTGCCGCTTTGGTGAGTCACCCCTGCCTGCAGGATCCTAGGTGATCCTTCCCTTCTACTCACTAACTCCTTAATGCTCTCTGGAGCACAACCTGGACACCTCTTTAAGAGCTACTGATTTAGCTGCTTCTATTTGACCACAGGGTAGTGGGGCAAGAAGCAAATCCTTCAGAGACCAAGCATGCTCCTCCCCAGTAGTTATCCCCTTCCCATAACACATCATGGTGATGCTGCTTTTTTAAGGCATAGTAAAACCCTTCCATTTTTAAGCCTGCTGCTTTCAGCACCTGTGCTGGAAGGCCATCAGCCCCTGGAAAAAGTTTTGCAAAGCCAAAGGCACATTTCTGGATTGCAGCAGAGAAAAAGTCATGGTGCCGAATATTTTACAAGGCTATGAATTCTCTGAAGGACTCTGGGGCTGAGGCATTACATGATCTTATAGTTAGTTTTCATTGACACCCTGGGGCTTTGCAGATTTGCTCTGTCAATGTGGCATCCCCAGTCCTCAGCACTACTGGAGAATGTACAGCTAGAGTGGGCTAACAGAGTTAAAACTAGCCACTGCTTTCCAGTCTCAAAAAACAACCCATCCTGTGGGGTCCCACAAGCCAAAGCTTCAAAATGTATATGCGAGGGTTAAAACTTGGTAGGCACTTTGGGAGGGAGTGTTTTAGAAGAGAAAAGTTGCTATACATATTCAAGCACATCATTCAGTTTCCCAGAACAAACATAAAAAGAGGAAGAAAAACTAGTATTACAATCTTATTCCTATTAAAGAATTCTTCCTCTGTAACTACCTTTTGCATGGTCTTTATCCAGTTGATTGGCCACTTTCTTCCACTCTTCCATCTGTTCTTGAAGTGGGTTTATCAGACAGTCAATTAAAGCACTAATTTTGTTGAAAAAACACAAAGAGCAATCAAATCCTGCAGATGCCCCTATTCTTATATAGAGAGCCAAGGTCAATATTGGAGTATTTTTACTTTTTGCTGCGACAGCTACCAGTGTCACAGTGTAAATACCAGAACATAAAAATGTTTAAGCTGGAGAAAGCAAAAGAAAGGACTGGATCAAAATAAAGATAATCCACACACAAGATAACCAGAATTACTGTGCAGAAGATCAGGACAGTGAGGAACAGTGCGCAAACCAGAGGAATGACCTGAAACAGGGCCAATGTAAAGAGTTAGATCCTACTCACACAAAAAGCAGTCTAAACGGATACCCCAGAGACCAAAAAGTCCCATGCAGCCACAAAGATTGTAAAATTAAAGAGCACACGGATACGCACAAGAAGACGGAGCAGCTGTACAAGGAAACAACACCCTGCACACCACTGCGCCTCGCCTCTCACCAGTGGAGCCAGTGACAGTGCACTGGGAATGCTCCCCTAGTTAATCACATTGGGATCAAATTATTTAAGCAACTAACTCTTGTGTAACTGGAGACAGAAGTTCTCTCTTCAGTCAATTTCATAAATTTCTTTATTTTAAAAGGGAAGAAGCCATCACAAGTCACCAGGCAAATGGTGAAGCATCGGTTTTGGTTCACCCCAGGTCAAATATATCTTTCAGTCTTTGGTTAAAAAAGGCACACGTGCAAACTGCTACTTACTAAAGAAGTAGGTTGTTTATGTACAGCCCAGCTTACACGTGGGTTAATCCTCTCCCATTACCTCTACAGTCTGACTTTAACTGCAAAAAGGGGATGATGGCATTTGCCTTTTCCATATTTGTTTGCTGAAAGTTTGGCAGAAAGACCTCTCGGGTAAGCTGAGGAAGCAGCACAACATTTACTGCTGCTTTAAAACTTAGTGACAAAGCTGGAAGTCCTGAAACAAAGACAGGTCAGTCACATTACTAGCCGGCTGCTCAGCACCGAGAAAAAGTGGGAATTGGCAGCATTTCAAGTGACTTGAGGTGACAAGCCCAATTCCCAGAACATGCAGTGACATCCTGCCTTTCCCGGCTTTCACAACACCTAGTGCGCTGGGGGAGAAAATACATGCTGTTCTCAACGATGGGGGCAGAGATGAGCTGGAAAGCCCATGCCAGAAAAAAAGCTTTACGCCTTCCCCACTAAAAATGATAGTGAAGGGAAGTTCAATCTTAAGCTCTGGGCCAGGTACAGAGCCACTCACCTGGAGAACTGCCGGAGTTTGGACTCTATACTCCTGTGTCTCATGCACATCCTGGTCAGAGCAGACCCAATTTCTCTGGTGCCACCTGAAAAACAAAACACAAGGAAGGTGAGACCCCAGTGAGATGCAGGAATGCCAGCCAGAAAGCATGTGCCGAGTCTTCCAGAGCAACTGAAAAAATCAGCTGGGCTCAGACCTCACGGGTATTTACCACCTTGGGAAGAGATTAATTCTTGTTCATCCAGAGACCAGAACTGAACAATTAAGCACAACTAAAGCAGTTCTTCCCAGAAGCCTTTCATACCATCAGGCCCTACTCCTTGGCAGAAGGGTTGAACACAAAGGGCTTGAGATGTCAAACGACAAGGGGAAGCAAAGCTGGCAACAAGGTGGGCATTTGCAGCAAGTGGGTTTTCAGCAATATTCCACATTTTGGAAAACAAACCTATGTGATTTGATCCAATTTTCTCATATCTAGATCCTCTATACCCAATGTCTCAAAAGAATATGTAGCAAACCCTACGTATTCCCTCTTCTAACATGGATGCATATCACCAGTGTATCACACACACCTGCTATCCCAAATTGCACCCATTTTTCATTAAACTGCCAAGAGATGGCACTATTTGCTCTGTGCCCTCACTCATTTCGGTTTCTGACAACTGCATGACAGCAAGAATTATTTTTATCGAGTCTTCCTCCTCAATAATTTTCCCTTTTAAAAGCTCACATCCCTCCACTTCCCTCAGCACTGCCAACGTTGATCAGCATATTAAATTTCAGTATTATTTCGGTTTGGTTAGCATTAGTTTTGATAATTGCTTCGTTCCCATTTGCAAACCAAATCTCATACTCTCAGGGTACAAACATCAACATTTGTACAAAGTTTTTCCAAATTGTAATATTCTCTGGAACAGTTAAGGTATCATCATCTACTCTGAAGGCTCATTTGATTACTAACATAACCTTAGGCTGTAACATACAGGAAAATATCTCTGTTAAGCTTTTGCCTTTTATTTTTTTATGCTGAACTTGGTATCGCTCAAGTAAAAAATATTTTTCTAGTAGAGAAACTTGATAACTTTAATCATTTTATTTATTTTTGTAAGCGTGAAAACAGAAGTCACCATCTTCCTGCATTCCTACAGAACTGAATCTTGTGCCCACAAAATGGCTCTGGAACAAAGACACTGACTGGAACAAATTGTGGCTATTTGGTATTTTCCATTGTCCTAGAAGATAAACAGAAAATCTTTTGTCACTTGCCCTATTGCTCGTGTTTTCATAAGGAGCTTTTGAAATCTTATTTGGGAACACGGAAGAGCAGCAGCCTCGCTGCATGCAGGAGGCTGAGGAAAGCATCAGGACCCAGCCTGGCTCCACACCCGTCTCCTCCAGTGATGCTGCACTTGAAAGCACAAGCTGCCATGGACTGTGGTAACCCAGAACGCAGCACAGAAGATGGGGAGAGGAAAAATGGACAGAAAGCAAAAGGGAGGAACAGGCTAATGTCCCCATCTCTGTCCTGAAAGACAGGCATTCTTCTGGAGACACCGGCAAATAGAAGTGACTTGGAGGCTAACTAAGCAGAACGACAGCAGAGACGGAGGATAATGAACCAGAAACTTCCAGAACCATCAGTAGAGCAATGGTCAATCAAGTTCAAGCTAAAGTCATGTTGAAAACCTTGCAGAAACCTTTCAATTTTACAGACTGACAATGGTTATTTAACACAGCTTTCCTACACACAATGTATGAAACAAGGAAGAGTCATTTTAGAACAATAAATAGGAAATTAGGCACCATGTGTTTTAGGCACTAGGAAACAAGGGTCAGTTACTATTAATATGAAACTGCAAAGTAACAAAATTTTAACTGAACCACCAGTAACCAATGTATAAATATATCCACTCAACAAGTAGTACAGATGGATGGGCAAGGTCAGCAATCCAGCTCTGCAGAATTAGGTCTCTATATTTGCTCGTTAAAGAAACAAAAGAACAAGAGCCTGGAAGAAAAAGGTTATTCGAGAGAAAAAAAAGTCCTCTGATTGGGAACATTGGTTCTTCCCAGCTTTTAAAACTGCATATTATCCATAAGTGTTTACAAGAGCATGGAAATTTAAGATGGCAATTTTATTCAATGAATAAAAACGACTCTAACAAAATGAAGGAAAACAGTAAGAACAGTTTCGAAAAGCTTCAACGCCCCGTTTGGAAACAAGGTGGTACAGAAAATGGATTTAGGAAGCGGCATGGGACGGGGAAGGAGCTGTGCTGTTGGGATGTTTAGGAGGGCAGGGCCAGCACTCAGCTGGGTCATTGAGCACCCAGGAGCAGGCAAGGGGAGTGGGATGGGGTGGCAAGGCTCTGTTTTAACATCACCTGCTTTCGACATCCCGTGAGGAGGCTTACAGGGAATCAGCCAGCACTCAAGAGGATAAGCAAGGTGATCTTAACTGACAAAGCACCAGCTCTGGCCAAGTATGTGCTGCTGGGGATGCTGCTCAGCGTGCCATGCCCAGTGTAAATCCCTCCTGCACCTAGGTTATGAGCTCAACTTCCCCAGAGCAGCCCTGGGGAACGCAACTTCTAGAAATGGCTATGAAAACAAAGGATTCCTATTCCTCTGCAAAAATCAGTATTGGTTACAATCAAGCAAGCTAATAAATGAACAAAAAACATGGGCAGATAGGGACAAAACAAGGGGGAATGGTTTTAAACTTAAACAGGGTAGATTTAGATTTGGTATATAGAAGAAATTCTTCACTCAGAGGGTGGGGAGGCCCTGGCACAGGTTGCTCAGAGAAGCTGTGGATGCCCCATCCCTGGAGGTGTCCAAAGCCAGGCTGGATGGGGCTTTGGGCAGCCTGGTCTGGTGGGAGGTGTCCCTGCTCAGGGCAAGGGGTTGGAACCAGACAGGCTTTAAGGTCCCTTCCAACCTAAATAATTCTGTAATTCCATGAAAAAACAAACCGTGTTTGGCCATCCTGGAAATGAGATCTCTGCAGTCCCGCAAGTTACCAGAATAAGGCTCACAGAGAAGGCACATCCCCTGTAGAGGCTTCCCAGCCACCCTCTGTGCTCCTCCTGCTATGGGACCATTTAGTTTTCACGCAGCCTCTTGCCACAACAATTGCGATGCTGTTCGACGCAGACAGTAGTGAGCTTTGTTTTTATTCCTCGCGGCCGTCTCATTCGCAGCCTGCTGCCATCTCACACGGCGACAGGCAGCTAATGGGCACGCCGCGAAGCCAGCCGTGGCGGGGGCAGGCGCCCTGAAAGCTGCAGCACCAGGGAGCGGGGCTGCATCGAGCCGCTGTGTGCTTCTAATTCCCATTTGAAAGCTAATGTTCAATGTTCCCAGACTCTGTTTAAGTGTAGAAGATAGAAACCTCGGCAAGGGGGTTTTCAGTGTAGGCGCTCTTTGGATCCACAGAGGCAGGATCCATGTCCAGGTGTCCCTGTGCACCTCCACAGGTGTGACAGCCCAGGGCCTTCAGATCACCTCTGGCAGGGTTTCTGAGTGCCAAAACAGCAGCAGCAGCCTTACAATGCCTCATCTCCTCAGATGTAACTATACATGGTGTTCTGGGGGGCTTCAAGCAATCCCTTGTTAAAAATCAGCCCCTAGACCGAAGGAAGGGCAGTACAGGCCCACCTCCTCCCTCACCTGAAACACACTGCTCCGCTGCAACGTACTGAAGCACGCCAACAGCACCGTGGTTAAACAGAGCTTTACCTCACCGTTCCCAGCCCTGTTACCTGCAAATAATTAAAATGCTTCCTGAGAAGGCAAAAAATGGGAACTGCAGGCCTCTGGCCACACGGTGATGTATTCAGCAGAGCGCCGGGCCTGTTGCTGAAGCATTCAGCCGCCCGTGCAGGATCACGTGCGGTGCACAGGGTTTATCTCAACCCACACGGCACCAAT
Source organism: Heteronetta atricapilla (assembly GCA_011075105.1). Lineage (NCBI taxonomy): Eukaryota > Metazoa > Chordata > Aves > Anseriformes > Anatidae > Heteronetta > Heteronetta atricapilla. The sequence goes on from CM021732.1 coordinate 147,403,253, forward strand.
GCTCCCATTTTCTGAGGGCTAGGATCAGCTGGCTACATAATTGGCTGAAGGAAACCATTTTGTACCACTGCAGCAGTTTGAAAATGTCCAAACATAATGAGGGAGGGTAGTTTGGACCTGCTGCTTTTACTCAGTTCCAGCCAGCCGGCCCTGGTGAGCGCAAGTTAACATATGCTTGCTATAAATTATCACTCGGCATTTACAGTAGTGGTTAACTCGCAGAATGAAAGAGTTGCCAACCCGCACACTCTACAGAGACTGACCTTACAAGCAGCATTAATGTGTGCACAAGTCCTTGTATTGGATATGCAGGTTGCTTGGTGTTCAAGTACAAGACAAAAGAGCTCTCAAAATCCAGTAAGATGTTTATTGTCAGAGCTGTAAGAAACCTGCCTCAGCCTTCAAACTCATTTATGGCTTATCTTAGAAAATGGGTCCAGCAGTGTCCAATTGCCCTCTTACTCGAGGATAGAGCCGTGAAATAGGTAGCAAGCCAAACAGAGATAACTTGTGCTATTAACACAGACCTAGTGGCCAACAGAGCACCTGGAACATCACTGCGTCAGGAGTGGGCGAAGAGTACAGCCCGTCTCCACGCTGCTTACAGGCAGGTCCCTGGCAAAAATTCATGACGTTTTCCAGTAGTTACAATTTCCTGGAGATAAACACAGAGGCCAGATTAGCAGACTTTTCATCAAATCAGAAGTATGCTGGGTGGGTGACCTGGGCTCTATGCACTGCCCTGCAGCTATTCAAGTTAAATTACTGTGCTTTGGGCTCCCCGTTTATAAAATGAGGCTATGAATTATCTGCTTCTCTGACATCTACAATAACTCAGCCATTAAGGCAAACAATGGTGTAAAGCAATACTTTGAAACTGGAGACTAGAGCCATATTCATCAGGTTTCCCACTCAGAGAAAGTGGCTCAATAAAACGCTTCTGCCAAATTTGATCAGAAAGTGGGTGATAACATCAGACGTTTCTCGTAAGTAAAAGGCAGCTCTGCAAGGCAAACATGCTTTTGCTCTCACTTTCCCTGTTTTTCCTACTCCTGCCTAAGCCTGTGAAAGACCAAAAACCGTCTTCATGTAAGATAATTAAACGAAAGCCTGTGGACCATGGCACTACAATGAGGCCACTATAATGGCATAAATGATTTTCTTTGACGCGTGCTTGTCATTCAGCGTTGCAGAGAGACAACAGGGAGAGACTGTAGCGAAGAGACTCAATTGTTTTATTAGAATCATTATGTTTGTACTTAATAATGATCATAGACCAAGGAAATGACTATTTGATGAAATGTGCAGCTGTACGACTGCACAGCCTCTGTGTACGCCAAACAACTCCCTACAATTGACCTCTTATCTTCCTCCTCTTGCTTCACTGTTGAGCAACCCCAGCAGGCTCACAAGATGACTGCCTTTCAGGAAGCGCCTTTAAGGCTCCAACTTATTAACCAGCTCATCTTTATCTTCCAGGGCACAGTCCAAATGTGCCAGCCATTTCCCTCTTTTCCAAAAAGGAGAGAACGATGAAAAATGGGTGTAATACTTTTGCCGTTTCAAAGTTATCAGAAGAGGCTTCCATTAAGATTAAAGCAGGAGCTGAACAGAGGCAAGATTATTAAATACACCTCCGAACACAGAGGCTATGACAGGAAGACTAACAGTAGGACATTCAAGCTAATGGTCATTACTCAACCCTTACACAAACTCACGCTGTTAGAAGAGCAAGCAGTTTCCATCACTGATTACAGAGGGCATGGACCTTGATCTTGCACAACTGTTTGTGCAGATGCCTCGATGAAACCCAAGGATGATGGGATCGGTGCCAGGGTGTCACAGCAGACGGAAAAAAAGGAGGGCTTTTGCCTAAAAGTGATCTGCACAGGGGTTGTAAGCAGCATCACCAGAACAGAAACCTAAAATGGGAGCTATGGTAGCACTTCATGTTTCAGTGTGTCAGTGGCTTCCAGGTAAGGCTTTGAAGCTGGAAAAACGGACCAAGATCTGCCGACAACAGAGTGATGCTGTTCAGCATCTGCCAAGCAGGAAAAGAGAACAGGACACCTTTATTCCTACAATAAAAGCCTTTCTGAGCAGCACTTGGCAAAGTCTTGAAGGTTGCTGCTCAAAACCAGCAAAAAAAATCATTTCGTGAAGTTTTTTTTATTAAAAAAAAGCTTCAATTCAGACCTATTTCTAAGAGGACTGGATCTACAAATGTAGACTCAAGGTCAAAGTCACCTCAGTGTTTCAGAGTAACTGAATTTAATAAAAGTGAAAAGCTGTGGCAGACCATTGTCATGTACTGCAGCTCTGTCATTGTCACTGCAAGGAAAAGGCTGCTTGCAGTGTTTTGCAGGCTTCTGTACAGTGCTCTTTTGGGTATGCCACTTGAAAAACCTATTTATAGAAGCCTGATATGAACTTGTCACGTTAGCTAGAAGTCCACGTAGCCCAAATGATCCTAAGAAGAAAATCTATGAGGTAGTTTATTTTCTCTTTTGCAGAAGGCACTAGCATTTGTTCACGGATGAGACTAGCAGGATCTTAAATTGCATTTGCATCGATTTTAAAGGAGGAAGAAGCAGCCTGAGGCAGCACAGAAGGCAAAAGGAATATCCCTAGCACACAGCCTGCCCTGGCAACCAGCTTTAGAAGTCCTGAGAACAGCCCATGACCACGTTCCAGTCAGTACATTAAAGGATGTGCACAAAAGCTCTTATGACTTCTGGTCTAGCTCATTCCCCTGCTCAGCAGCATTTCTGCCTGCCCCAGCTGTTCTCCTAGCAGGGCACACAGGGCAAAGCCCAGCCCCATGGGAATTGACGCGAGGGCTGCCATTACACAAGCAGGGTCAGAGTTGCAGCCGTACACACAGAGTTCACTGCACAGGCTCTTCTCGGTCCATCAGGCACATTAAAAATGGTCACAAACCAGCCCTGCTCTCGTCTTTGGACAATTTGGGTTCAGTCAACCTTCAAGTCACACAGAGAAGCTCATATGTTGCCCTCCACTTTTAAAAAAAAGGCATATCACACATGCAGGTGGCTGGAAATGCTTTGGGAAGGTTTGCATCACGTTAGTGCTGGATGTAGTGATTTGAATTTGGTGAAATTAGTGAGTCTGTCACCAATTCACCAGCTTCCAAGATACAAGATGCATCACTGAGCTGTGACATCGTATTGGAGAGCAGGAACGGTCCATGCAGAAGGGCTTCTCTGTTACTAAATCTGGAGATTTCTTTCAGGAAATCCCTCTCTCCTTGCAGGTGCCTGTTGCTAGTTTTTCTGAATGCAAAGTTCCACTGCAAGGTTTTAATGCCACAAAAATACAGCATCGTTAGAAACAGATTTGCTTTGAAGAGCAAATACCACACTTGTGTTTTCCAAGGACTGTTATTTACATTTATTTTTTGGAATACAAATAATTTCCTTATTGAAAACTAGAGGGGCTAAGTCAACGTCTGTATTTACAATGAAGCTGTGGCCACTATTATTGTCCATACCTTTTCCCCATTTCTTTTCTAATGTACAGCCAGTCACATTTCTGAAATCACCCTGTGAACAGCTACGTACACCTAACAGCCTTAACCTGAGCAGACCCAACTGCGTTATGCCAAATGCTACACCCACTAACGGCTTACGGGAGGCAGGCAACGTGAGTCATCCACCTCAAACTCTCTCCCAAAAAACGTGTGCACTAATAAAAAGGCCTCTTTATAATGAAAAGGGTATTCCTGAAGCTGCTGAAGAACACGAGGCCAAGCCCGTGTGCTGTTTCATTCTCATTTTGCTGGCAGCAGCTGGACCCGAGGCACAAGCTGGGCCGGGTCTAAGGAAAAGAGGCAGAAAAGAGGCAGGGATGCTCGGCTCGCTGCACCCAGGAACACACTCACTGTGTGCTCCAGATGGCCAGAAGATGAAGGCTCAGTTCAAACCTTTTAGATAGCCAGACCCATTGATCTCAGTACCTTCATGAATCCGACTCTAAATGAACATTTAATGTCAGCTCGACGTGTGAAGACGGCAGTAATTCAAAATCCCTGTGTTCTTCTGAAGTACAGCTCTTTATTTTGTCTGGGCGAAGCTATGAACTGCAATGTAATCTGATTAGACTGCAGCAACATTCAATGAGGGGAAGGGATAATACACTTACAGCAAATGGGCTGGAACACCGAGTGCAATTCCACCGCGCGCTCACATCACGCGTGCTGTGCTTCTGAACCCGCAGCCTCCACCGAGACCGCGAGGAGCCGACAGGTACTTCTTCACCTTGAGTTGAGCTGTCAGCCTGGCAAACACCTCTAGCTCCAGAAGTCAGAAGCTCCTTTGCTCAGGTCTCCCAACCACCTGTGCTGCTGATGGCAGCCCAGCAAGGGTTTCAGCCAAATGGCTGCTGCCTCCAAAACACAAAATGAAGCGCGACCGGGACAAGCAGGTGCAAAAAGCAGAAGAAAAAAAAATATTTTTAAATCCAAGTCAGCAGATCTAACTGAAACCCCACAGCAAGCAGATCTGCAGAACAAGGCAGTGCTATTTTTACACCGCTGTCACTTCTTCCAGCAGAGCACGACTTGGTGAACGGAGGGGAGGATCATGGAGGGAGGCAGGGAGGCCAAAATCGCGTAAAGCTGCCTTAAGACATTATCAGTTCAAGAAGATTTAGAGAAAGGCTGTAACGTCTCACCTGGAGATGCTGAGATACGGTGACACCAATCCATCAGAAGGCCCAGGGCACACGGAAGCCAGCACAGTGCCTTACTGTCCCCGTCAGGGATGGCTGCCCTCCTGACGGGGCGGGCTCCTGCCCTCACCCAATGCTGTATCTACATACCCAGTAATACCCAACATCTACATGAACTGGTACATAAGGGGGCTTCACGAGGCAGTAAATTCTCCTTCTGTGCTTTCCCAAGGCGGCTGCCCTGTGTGTTCTGAAGAGAGATACTCCTGACTCAACTCCATCCCTCACGATTTATTCACGAATTTATTTATCCAAACTCATTTCAACACAGCCTGGTGGAAGACTGGAGACTACACGGTCTTTCCAGACTCTTCCTTCAAAACTGAGGAGACAAATCAGCAGAAGCATGGAGAACCTGCCCATCACTTTGAATGGCAGATGATGACAGGACACGCATCCAAGGCCCTGGCATTTGCAATCACCCAGATTGCTCCCAAGCTCGTTTTGCCCAGTGCTGTATCTAAAGACAGTTGTTGTGCCGTTCATCATGTCAACCCCCAAACAGTTAGTTTCGTCCTCGCTGATATGTCCTTTTATTTTTTGGCAGCATCCTGCTCGTTTCCAACTTCAGCTTCATCAACCTTACACTGATATGAGTTTTCACAAAAACAAGGGAGAGTATCACCGCATGGGTCTGACACCAGCTGGCTGCTTAAGCCCACAGTATGAAGGAATTTGATACACAACACTGATCTTGCTTTAAAAGACAAACAAAAGTGGGGGTGGAAATACTCCACCTGTTACAGAAAGTGAAATGAGGATGGTCATCTCCAAACAGAGAGGCCAGAACCCTGCACTTTGGGCCATACACTCAATACGCACACACTCAGACGGAGCAGAGACTAAATTTTGAGTTTAGAAAAGGTATTGGCATTTTCTCCTTTACCTGCAGCGATGCAAGCTCCACACACCAACCAGGCTGCATGCAGCTCAGGTCAGACAGCTAACAAACAGCACCATGCTCCCTGCATCTTTGGCTGCTTTGCATGCACAGATTCCTGTGCTCTGCAGGCAAACTCCTGCTTATCCCACAAATCCTTCCAAACAATCCGAGCTGTCACGCTGAACCTGAAGTGTGCCTGCTTAAACCATGAAGAGTACGGCAGGAGAAAAGCTTCGAGAGTTCTTTGATTCACTAAAAGAAACAAGCACATCTTGTAGAAAAGATCAAATGAAGCTGCAAAGTTGTTCAGCACTACAAGCACGGCATTCTGGCGTGCAGCAAGACACTCAGCACTGCTGACTGCCGTGCAAATACCAGGCACGTGCTTATCTCTTTCTGTGAGGACAAAGCAACTGGATTTCTTCTTCTAAAGAGGCCCCGCTGGACTTCAGTGAGCTGCTCTCTGGCTGCTGGGACAGCAGATGCACATAATTTTGCTGTACTTTCCTGCTACAACGCACGCACACGCAATGCACACCGGGTCTGTAACATATGTGCAAGGAGGGCAAGGTTTAAAGTATCACCCAACCTCCCTCGGTAAGAACAACTGCAAGAAGCTTCAGGAAATCTAGGTTTGAGACAATGGAAAAGACTAGAAATCAAGAGACAGAAGGAAAACAAAGACAAATTAAGAACAAGTCTTTGCAAATCCTGAAATTTAAGCCTTGAAAGGGGAGCAGAAGCTGTCCTGAGCCGACAGAAGTTGCTTTGCAGCGTTGCTTGTCAATCTCTTTAGCCTTTGCCTCGCTGCAGCACGAAGCACCTTTTGTGCCTCCCCCCCACGCCGCAGCCGCTACGAGAGGAGCAGGAGGGGACTCTGCTGGAGAAAAGCCCATGGGTCCGAGCTGCTCCCTTCCAAACACTGGTGCAAAGTGTTGGGTTAACTGTCCTTTCCTGAAGCATCTCAAGAGAAAAAAAAAAAAAAACAGAAACAGACACCAGCTCAAGCTGGGAAGGAGCTCGGGAGGCCGTGTGGTCTGCTCAAGATGGGGCCAGCTTCGAGGAGGTTCCTGGTGGCTCGTCCAGTCTGGCTCTGAGCATCGCTATGGGACAAGATACCTGGGCTCCTCTTACAGTTGCAGTGCCACTGTCAAAACTGTTTTCCTTACCTAAAGTCCAGAGTTCACTGTTCCAGCAGTTCAAAACCACATTTTTCCAAGCGCCTGTTGCGAGGCTGCACTCCCCTGACACTGCTTGATCCACGTAACACTGTAAGTTCACATGGAAAGAGTTTATTTGTCTCATCAAAGTAAAAACTTTGATGCCAAAGGAATTCAAACATGCAGCTTCAGCACATAAAACAGCTCCGTCACACCCCAATTTGGAAAAAATGACATGGTGGTATTTTCAAAATGACACAAGCCTAATTAAAGGTCACCTGCAAAAGGCAGTCAGCTCAAGCATGAACGTTTTCAGATGCACCTATGCACACTTACTTTCTCTGTATTTCTCGCAGTTTCTCAAAAAATGAGTTCACAATGCTTTAAGGTTAAGCTGATTTTAGCCTGAGAGCACAGAACCATGCAGCTGGTCATTTGACATTTCTGGTAATGCAGGAAATCCATCTAAGCCTCCCAGCTCCTCGCACGCTCGGATGCTCCCTTGTTCTTCCAAGCAGACCTCATCAACCCTCACCTACAACACCCGGTTGGCCATGATCTATTGCTATTAATTTGTCTATTAAAGACAAAAGGAACTGTCAAAGCTGGATGGAGGATTTCTGACCTGGGTTTTAAGCACCGTAATGTGCAGGACTAGCATATAAATTAAAGTTTAGAGGAAGGTGCTCAGAAAGGGTCACCTCCTATTCAGAATTTATTAACTACTGCCCCCAGAGACCACCCTGATTTAGCACCGTGTAACCTATATTCCCGCATTTCATTCCCACATTTCGCACCGGTATTGCTACACAAAAGGTTTCTCTTCCCTCCATCACTTCACCCACCTCTTCTCCTGACGATGGTCAACACGAGGGACGGTTACTCACGAATTGCAAACATGCACAAATCTGCACGTGGTTAGTTTGAGAAATCCCACGTTTGTGACACTTTGCTGGACACGTTGGGGGAGAAAAGCCTTGCAACACCCAACAGAAAGTCAACTCACCACGCGTTCTCAAGAGCCCTTCGTAATAAACAGGCCTTGTGAAAAATTCAAGCTAGAGAGATTATGAGATTTTCCTTCGCTAACTGCTGTGAGAGTGCCCAGGGTTTGGAAGCTTTGAGACCTGGGCTCTGGTCCCAAATCCCCAAGCATAAGCTTGACTCAGATCCATCTGCTGCTCACCACCGTGCTCAGCCCTGGCCCAGGCTGAAAGGCAGAAATCTTGGAAGGCAGCGAGAAATACGGTCTAGAGAAAAAGGGAGAAATATGGTCTAGAGAAAAGAGAAAGGCTCTGAAATGAGAGAGGCAGTTACTGAGCTGCCTGCCTTCCCCTGGCAGGTGGCGATGCATTAAGGCAGAGCTTCCCGAGCCGTGTTTTACAAGGCGATGGTGTGTAGCCTCCAGCCACGGCCGTACAGCTGCTCCCTGCCGTCGGATGCAATACAGAGCAAAGCAGTTCCTCACCACGCACCCACCATCAGGTCACCTGCACTTAAATGCTTCAACACCTCTCCACATACCCATAAAGCCCACAGTGAGAAGGAATTTATGGGTTTTATTTAAGGGGAGCTCCTTGAAAGAGGGCAAAGCTCCTCACATCATTTTGCCCCCGAGCAAAGCGCAGGCAGCTCTTGAGGAGAGGTTTAACAACGAGATCCCACTCTTGCTCCTCAAAGCCTGTCCTTTTCCTGGCCATCCTAGAGTCAATGTAGGCCAAAACCTCTGCAAATTCAAAATTGCAGTTAAGAAGAAAAAAGCACACACGTTTTTCACATCATTTCTAGGCCAGGCACAACCTGTATCAGAGAGACTCAATCTGTACCAGCCACCAGTGGAACATGTGGCCTAGTAACTAACTTTGGTACCGCAGCAGGTCAGATGTGAGAACGAGCCTTAATAAGATGATACAAAGCAAGATTTTCGATCTTTTTTTATTTAATGTGCTCATTTTTAATATGGTCAGCTTCTGAAGTTACGCTCCAGTGAGCGTGACCTATCATCAGTCTTAATAGACCTCCAATGCAACAGCAGCTTCTGATTTATTTCCTCCCGTCCCACACCCTCTTCAGAGTCCATTTCTATTTCAAGCATCAGTACCCAATGCTTTCAGCATCTGCAGGTTGCCAAGCCAGGTGATCTGTGGAAAAACGGCTGCGAGCTGCTTGCCAACAGAGCCAGACGCACGCCGTGCCCACAGCGGGGCCGGTCGCGCCTCTTGCACCCACCCCGGAGTAAGGCGAGGCCGGCTGCTAATTAAGGCAGACAGGTTCCAGCGGTGGAAAAGCTCCAACCACAGCACGGTACGTGCAAGTCCAAATATATATAAGCACAAAAAGGAGGATTAAAAACCCCTCCGAACCAAAACCCTGTAATGGCATAAACACTTTTTATGCAGCTTTAGAACAAATTGCGAGCGGCTGATAAAGCCTGCGCTGCGCGGCGAGCACGAGACACGGGGTGAGAGGCCCAGAAACCGCAGGCGATGCGATGTGTCGCTCCCCAGTGCTAGAGCCACGCTTTCCCCAGGCTCCCGAGGAGCACTGCAGCTGCCGGAGCGTCTGCGCGTGACGTAAGCTCCCCAGAACTGCAATGCAGCACTCGCGCGGGCGCCGATTATCTCGGAATTTGTCTTCGGAGGCACCAGCGCTGTCACTCATCCCGAGCGAACTCAAGGGCATGCCTTCAGCAAAAAAAAATAATTGCCACGTTTAATCTGTCCAGCTGCAATCCGTTTTAGATACAGCCGCTCGCAAATAGGCTCTAGCCTAGATTTTGTTAACAGTTTGTTTAAAGTAGGGAGAATAAATGAGACAATTAAAAAGATAGCCCCCGAAGAGCTGGGGTTTGGTACGAGAGGAAGGGTGGTGTAATTGGGTCTTGATGTAAGCAAAATTTCTATAGTTAAGAAGGAAATAAAAAAGAAAATGCCCAAAGAAAGTATTTAGCCTCGTTAATCCGGCCGCTTCCAAAAGAATCAAAAGGCTGTGAAAGGCACAGCTCGCAGGACAGGCTACAATGAAGCAAGAACAAGGCACCTCAGCTGGCAGCACACGACAGAACAGCGGTACAGGTGGGATGTGTTCTGTGCCGTGCATTATTTTGCTATCCAGATGTGGCAAAATCCTGCAGCAGCGGAGATGGGAAGCACTAAAAATCCTTCAGAGACTGAGGAATTGTGCAACGTTAATATAGACGGAGCCGTGCTCAAGGAGTGCCCGTGTACCTGCTACCAACGCTTCGTGCCAGGTCTGCTAGAAGGTAGGGGAGCCAGGGGAAAACGTAGGTATGAAATAATGAAGAAACATACTGAGCTCCAGAGACGTGGCAAGTTACGGGCTAGGAAAACAAAATGAAACCTATTTCACAGCGCTTAAGCAGCTGACTGAAGCCACAAAATAGGTACAAATCAGCACCAGCAATTACCCATCCAGCGTCTCCCCCCTTCCCCTAACTGCAGGCAGCTCCTGCAAGGAAAGTCAGCAACTACAGCGGGCAGGAGGAGAGCGAGGATCCCCAGGGACGTTTTTCCTACCAAGAACCGAACGTGAGAAGATTTCTGCTTTCAACTTGCTGTGCATACAGCAGGCGGTGTGGCACGGCTTCCTTTGAAGTTCGACTGCCTTTTGCAAAGGGGACAAAAAGTTAGTAACAAAAGGGCGTGAGCTTGCAGAAAGGTGAAGGGATCTTGTTTTTTTTTGCAGAAGCTATTTTTCAAGAGGGCACTAGTTTCCTTCAGCCTGTCCCTGCAGGCAGCAGCCTCCGGGGAGACCTGCTGATGGGTGAGCACCTTCCTCACCGCCCTGCCCTGCACCGATGCTCTCACAACCAGGCAGAGGCCAAAAATTAAAGTGCTATGTGATTTGCCTGTTTTAAAGTAATTAAATTTAAAGGAAAAGGTCAATCGGAAAGCCAGGCAAGCCACCTGGCCCTCCTGGGTGAGGTGCCTGCTTTCTGCAGGCAGCAGCACACAAGTGGGTGACGTGCCCGGGGTCACAGGCAGCTTCCCTTGCTCTCTGGACAAGGTGACGCGGTGCATTTGCAGCAGGTGTGACTGGGGACAGCCTTACACACAGTGCAGACGCAGACAAACAACCATGGGTCTCTGGATCTGCAGCAGGATGCTGTTATCCCCCCGACTGCTTTATGGGTTTTGTCTCCTTCTGTCGCTCCGTGGCATCCATGTCTCCCAGAAGCAGTTCTGTTGCCTTGGAAAAAGCCACTGAAGCATCCAAGGATTCATCCTAGTAACACGAAGAACCACCAGACATGAGACCACCCCGCCAAAAAGATGGATATAAGGAGGGAAATCAACACGGAGCAGCTCCCAGCAGCCCATGGGATGCCAGACCACAGCTGGCCCCCGTAGATCACAAAACAGCCGTCTGTAACCCGCACCTCTCCTCCGAAGAAAGCTCTGCTCGGATTTACGTGCCTGGTGGCCAGCAAGGTAAGGGATCGCAGCAGCTGTAAGGAAACGCTCTGTTCCTGCGCTGTGCTCCCTCATGTCATCATCAGTGACTCCTTCCAAGGGTAAGGAAATGGTCAAGCTTGAAACACGCCAGCAGTCTATCAGTTTTAAAGGAAAAGCTTTGGGAAGGCTTAAGTCACAAACACAGTCTTCAAGCCGGTCTCTAAAATAGGCCACCTCGTTTATAGCAGGATACGTTTCCTGCCGTAAAACATCCATATGTGGAAAATATTACAAACTTCCTGCAATATCTATATTTAAATCGGAGCGATAATTTACTGCTGATAGCAAATTTAAGCGAGCTGGAGGTTTGGAGGTTTGGTCAGCATTGTTTTCTGCTATTTCATCTTCACGTTTTCCTCCGCCACCACCTGAAGCCTCCTCCCAGAGAGCGACCAAGACGGACACCACCTGTCCCAGTGACTGAGAGCGGTGAATCTCGTGGGATATAAGCGGCGTGAATCACTGAGAAAGCCATTTAAGCAGAGTCCAGCATTCCATTAGCAAAGAGCCATCATCGCCGTCAACCTGGACGGCTCTTCTACAGCTGGGAGCACGGGAGGACCCGCCAGGCAAAGAGCCAAGTCGTCTATGAAAACTTGACAGTCGCCTCAGGGACCGCAGGGACAGGAAGGACAGTCCCGTCCAAGTAACACAGTTTCCCTGCTGAACCTCATGGACAAGTTAACTTTAGAAAAAAAAAAAAAACAACAGTCTGCTCTCTTCTCAGTTCACAGGAGCAGAACAACCGTGTTTCCCAGAAGATGCTCTTGACCCACGTAGATGTACTAAATCCAGATTACCAAAGTGGACTTGAGCTCCAGTTTCACTCCTGGAACACGCTCTGATGAACAGGGAACTCCCCAAATACCTGTGATTCAGATTTGATCTCCACAGAAGGCCAACATCCAACTGGTGGTGTTCTTGAGGACGTTTGTGCAAAGCCAAGGTAACATTTTTCACCTTGGCTTCTCTCATAAATGAATGCATTGAGCTGCACAGCGTGAGCTTGAAGGATGTGTGTGCTGCGCCTCACCTTCAGAATATGGACCTTCAAAGAGCATCTCGGCCAATTTCCCCTACTACCTTCAGACAAAACACCCAGAGGGAGGAAAAAAAAGGCAACACTATTACAATTTCTATGACGGTGACCTTTAAATGTTTAACTAGCAATCTATTCTTTGCAGTCAAGATAAAGCAGCAGGTGATTAGCTTCACTATGAGTCACTATGCCCCTGTAGTGCAATAATTCAATTAGACACTTTAACAGCCTTCAATTTTGTTCAGGATCTGCTTACTAGACCCATAGTCCCCTAGCTGCAATTTAGTTTTGCCTCTCAAGCTACGCGGGGTCAGTCCAGGTCAGCACTGGATCGAAGGAGAGGTCCCATGGTAAATCCCAGATGCTCCAAGGAATGGGGCTGGCGTTTCCAGAAGATGCACCACAAACAAGAGCTCTGGGAGATCTGGAGCTTGTGCCTGGATGCAGCTTGCAAAACTTTTGAGCCCCTGACCTCAAAGTGCACACATATCCTGAGAAGTTGTGGATGTGAGCCCAGAGGAGCTGTGTGTGCCCCATCCCTGGAGGTGCTCAAGGCCAGGCTGGATGGGGCTATGGGCAGCCTGGTCTGGTGGGAGGTGTCCCTGCCCAGGGCAGGGGGGTGGAACTGGGTGGTCTTTAAGGTCCCTTCCAAATCAACCCAACCCATTCTATGATCCTGTATTTCACTTTCTCAAGCTACCTTCCAGCTACACCAGCCACACTGTTCTTCAGTTTCTATTGCAGCTGCTGAATATACTCTTTAAAGCTTTGTCTCACATCTTCAGAAACAGCTTCAGTGTGGCGGTGTATGAACACCTGCCTACCTTCATCTTCTGCCCAACCACCCCTCACCTAGCTTTACAGTGCCAGGGTAGAGCTGGAACAGCTGATTACACCAGCATTCCACCACCTAGATTTTGGAAGTTATTCAGGAAATTATCTGCAAGCATGACCTGCTTTTTGGAGACTCAGGGCTCTTCCCCCCACCTCCAGAGTAATTCGTTTTTCTCCCAACAGCTTGATAAGCAATTCTTGAAAAGGAAAAGCGTATCTTTCTCCTCCCCATAGCTGAGTCAGCAATGGCAACAGCAAACTCCCAGAGCACACAAACACACTGATGACCTCTGGACCGCTAACATTCTTTCACTTTCCTTCGGCACGTGAGTTCTCCACACTCAAGCGCAAGCACCAAGCACTCGAGTTGCACCCGAGTGCAGAGGAAGCAGCCCCCAGTTTCTGCTCCCAGCACAGAAGGTTACCAAACACAAAGACAAATCAACAGGAAGGGTAAACGCTGTTCTTCCCTCCAACCCAGCACGAGAAATGCTTATCGAGATGCAAACCGTGCACCATAGTGCCTCCTGTTCTCAGCCCAAGCCACTAAGCATGCAGATTAAGCTTACAAATTCATTTTTGTACATTTTAGCTTGAAACTTCCCTCTGGTCACACTCTCCTGCCCATTTCGTAAGGCTTAGGAATCTGTTACTGGCTTCGAGCTAACTGATAAATGTTTTAGCCCAGACACCATCTGCTCATGGCTTTACATCCTAGAGATCCTAGGCTCAACCTCTGCTGCCCGGATCCATCCATCCAGGTTGCACACTCGTAACATTTAAGAAAATAAAAAAAAAAAGGACAAGATTTCATAGAAAGTAATGAGAAATTTTTGTTCTACGGCAGATAGGCGGATCAAAATCTTGTATTAAAAATCCTCCCACTTCTTAAACCAACTGTTCTGCATTATGGAAGGGGTCGCTTTTATCTGATAATTATCCTGGTTGTGTTTTTAAGGCCATCTTTAGTAAGAGATGTTTTTTTTAATCCAGGATTAGACTAACCAAGAGCCTTATCAGCGAATCAGTCAGGGGGTGTCAAGGAAAATGTTGGTATCGTAAGCTCCAGCATGTATGCACATGGCTTCGTAAGCACAAACACATTCAGCCCAGTAAAACCTGCATGTTCATTAGGTGTTGGATTGCCATTCATTTAGGTGCTGAAGTGGGGGTACTGTGTCTAGGACACAGGGAAGCCCTAATTTGAGCTTGACAATGCTGTACAGCAAAAAAGCTCCAATACCAGAACAACTGCAGCAGCAGGGTTTACGTCAAAGACATAAGAATAGAAGATGTTTAGTTTTATAGGGATTAAAAAAACAAAAGCTGTGGATGTTTTTGGCATTGCAATATAAAGGGAATCAAGACGAAAGAAATTAGTGTTACGTAGCAAGAAGATAAGCTGGCAAAAATTAAAAGCAGGTAACGAGTGAAGTCATGTATCAACCTCAGGACTAGAAAGCAAGAAAGATACAATCTACGTGGCTTCCACTTGAGTCTAAAATCTCCTATTTCTTTGTACAAAAGCCTTAAGCTGAGCCTTTTATCTGCCATTATAATCTTGTACTTTGGTACACACACTAACAGCGAAGGCCTAGCCTGTAAGCACCTCAGTTTCCTTCTCTTTAACTCTTCCAAATTCACCTTCAGTGCTCAAACCCCTCAGCACTCCCAGCAGAAGAGCCAGGCGAGTCACAAGAAGCCACCCCGCCGCCCGAACGCGTGTGACCCGTGGAGCTGGGAGGCGCACGGCCTACCCACGAGGCTTCCCCACACACACCAACTGATTTGGGGCCAGCGGGTTAAATTAATGCCTTCAAACATGAAATGGGGACTTCTGCTGCCCAGACAGAAACCCCACAGCCGTCTCAAGTAGAGGTTTAGGGGGGAACATCAGACTAAAGCATGTGTTTAGCAGCTGGGACAGTAGGGCTGTGAACCTTCCCTGTTTAAAGCAATGCAGGCCCCACAGCGCACCCTGCTTCACGGGGCACGGACACATCCCCGGCACGGCACCCGGGGCTCTGAACATGGCAGCAAGCTCCTGCCCCTGGTAGGCAGGAGGCTAAAAACCACTGTCAGCAGGAGAAAGGCACAGGTTGTGCTCCTGTGAGCGCTGCACATGGGTCCTGCCCCTCCAGGAGCGTGAGTGACTGATGCTTGGTCAATTAGTTCTCTATTAACACGCACCCAGGGACCTGGTAACGAGAACATTTCTTTTTCTTCCTGATTTGATAGAGAAGACATCGGGGCATGTTTTAATCTGCAAGGCGGACTGATAAAACCAGCTGCCCAACAGACAGCCGCTTTCATGAAGGCTTAATTCTCCTCGGAGAACTCGAGAGCGGCTTTACTGCCTGCCGGATAAGTCGTGTTTACAGCAGATCCTCCGAGCTGCTCAGCCTCCTGGATGAATTTAGAAATCAGACCAGAGGGTAGATTTGCAGAGCAGTAATTAGCACAGGAGACGATGGAGGAGCAAAGGAGAAGAATAATTTGGTCTGTGTCGACATAAGGTCAGGGACCGGGAGGATGTCCAAACTCCTGGGCAGCTCGTGGGGAGAGAGGCAGGGAAGGATGAAACAAAGAAAAAACCCAGCGCGACTCCCACAGACCAGCTTGAGCAGCCTGACTAAGGCTTGCAAGACATCCTCCTTCCCTTTGCAGGGCTTTTCTCTCTTTTTTGAAATAAAAAAGACAGGTAGTGGGCACCCCTGACAGGCAGCACTGCTGGGTTGCCCCAGTTACTGTACGAGTGCACGATGTGTTGGCAGGCAGAGTATTTCCCCACTCCTGCCTCTCTGCTCATGAGTCAGCAAGTGCCTACCTCAGGGAACACGCCACCAGCTCGATCGGGCTGATCACCATAAAACTGCATCCCTTAGCAGAGCAGATGGAAGAGATCCCATCATAACAACTGGGTTCAACCCCACCGCAGAAGAAGCAGATCCCTGTGAAAGCTTAGTAGGTAGCTATGGACAGATACCTAAGGGTATCTTCTTCTTGTCATGAGTATTTACTGACTTTCTGAAAATAGCAAACGTGCATTAATCCAGGAAGCTCACTGTGGTTTAAGAAGAGTCGTGCAAGATACCAAGATAAGGAAAACTCCAATTCGGGAGCATCTCCCTACCACTCCCGATGAATGGAGGCTCAGAAATTCCCCCCAAAAAAGGCAGAGCTAAGAATAAATCCCTGCAGCCAGAGCAAGTATGTGAACTAAGTACAAGGTGGATGGAAGATTTATTAGGTCTCACACTAACAGCACCATGAATCATAACCGTGCCCTATTTGCTATCCACACCTGCCTTTGTGCAGATGACAATAGTTTGCTCAGTATAAAACGTACCATGCAGGGTTTCACCTGTGAAGTGTTACTTCCAGCCCTTCTCAGTTCAGATGTGTCCATCCAAAAATTGGCTACGCTGATGGAAAAAGAGGGAGAAGTCCCCCGGTGTCTCTGAGCTGGTGAGCACATGGGGTCAACAAGCAATTCACCAGGCCTGGACTTCAAAGTATAGCTAAGGGCCCTGCAGACACAGTTCATCTCCTAAATCACCGATTTCCTGATAAATCAATGGCTACACAGACTAGGTTTTAATGTGCGCAAAGCAAAAGACAGATACCAAAGCCATAATTGCCCTTCCCATCCAAATACACCTGTATTTGCGTGCCCTGGACCTCATTCGTGGGAACACATCTGGTCTGATTAGGGAAAAAACGAGAAGGAAACGCTAGGTCTGAGGTCTCTAGGCTCTTTCTGTGATGAAAGGGGTCCTTCCACAGCTGGTTCAGACAAACTACAGCAGGTGAGGAGCATCCTGGCTAACGCCCAGAGATCTGTCACATTCAATACATGGTCCCAGGTACGTTTGCCTCTGCTCCCTTACTTCACAACAGGTCCTCCTTGGTATACCAACCCCATTCAACATCTGTTTCCAAAGGACTGCAGTGCTCTCAGCCAGCTGCGGCACGGCTTTGCCTTCCCTTTTCTCTGCCACTGACGTAGAAGATGCCCAAGACAACTGGCTCACACGAGTGTTAAGGGGAAAACAGTCACCTCCTCCCGCATACAAAGGCTCTTGAAGAGACCTTTGCAGCTGGAAGCCTCCAGATGCTGACCAGTGAGACAGGGCAGAGAGCAAGAGGCTGGAAGATGCTGAGGGGGCTTGGCAATAGCTCTGCACATCCCGAGACTACAAGCACTAACCACTGTGAGAGGCCACGCTGTCCATCCAGGATTATTGATTACCCTCTCCTAATCCCATGATTGAATGCCCAGGGCAAAAAAAAAAAAAAGAAAAAGAAAAAAGAAAAGATTCCTATTATATATAGATAGATAGCTATTTAAAATCATTAACAGAGATTTATATCTCTGAGCTATTCTTCCATTCTCTGGGGAAACCCGACAGCTGCATAGTAAAAGACTGAAAGCCGCAATAAAACGAAGAAATGAGCTTCAATAAATCATTAAGCTAAAGCTCATAATGTTTATCTGTAATGTCATGTCCCCACAATCTACAAAAGCAGATGTGTAACTTTTTGTTTTTCTTTTATCAACTATTAAACTGTCATGTAGCTATTACGGAAGATTAAAACTTCTTTTTAAAAGCACTGAGCATCAGGGGTCGCAGTTTCTTTTAAAGAAGGGGGTGCTCGCATGACAGTCCGTATCACACAAGAGGAGCTGGAGATCAAATATGCTGAAACAAACCCCTTGAAGAATCTGTTCATCCTCTGCCTATGTTCTGGCAGCTATACGCACCAAGAACTTCATTAACAAGGCAGCTCTGTGGGATCAGTTGTACAGAAACAAAGAACACAATCACCTAGGTTGGAAGAGACCTTCAAGATCATCACGTGCAACCATCAACCTGACCCACTGAGTCCCACCACTAGGCCATGTCGCTCAGTGCCACAAACACATCTCTTTAATACCTCCAGGGAGGGGGACTCCACCACTTCCCTGGGCAGCACGTTCCAATGCAAGACGACCCTTTCCATAAAGAAATTCTTGCTAATGTCCAACCTAAACCTTTTCTGGTGCAAGTTGTGACTGTCCTCACACCCTATCATTTGTTACCCGAACAAGGAGATCAACGCCTTCCTCACTGCAGCCTCCTCTCAGGTAGCTTTAGAGAGTTCTGCTCCATCTTCCATCATTTTCAATTCCTCCAGTACCTCCCAGCCCTACATTTCCAAGTGAAACTGCACACAACTGGGCACAGGCAGCACCAGAGCTGGTTGAAGGTCTCCCAGCAATGCAGGCAAGGTCCTGTGGGACCATGGGTCCCGTGCTGGACCAGAGGTAATGGTCTAGCAGAGGTCAGGCAGAAAGTTTTTCTTCAGCAGCAGATTACTGGGGAGATGCAAAGTGCACGAGCGAGGGTGGAGAAGGGAAAGGACGGCCCCAGAGTCATCCCATCCAGGCAGGCACCGTCGGGATGAGCCGATGCTGAGTGCTCACCCTGACCTCAGCGCCAGGAGGCAGGGGCAGGAGGCTTTCGCTCACAGGTGACGGAGCGAGGAGGAGCTGCAGCTGGAGAAGACGCTTCCCAGAGATCTGTGTTGAAAGCTCAGAGCTCTTCCTCCTCCAGGTGGCTCCATGAAGCCTGCTGACATTTTCCAGCCTTGCACTGCGATGCACGACGGACACGGCCCCTCCATCTCCTCCTTCAGAGCCCCAATACAGCCACCAGCACGGAGGGCTGCAGAAGTCAGACAGCTTTACGGATGTTTCAGGGATCCAGGGATTTTTTTTTTAGCTTTGTTTCCTTTTTTAGAAGAAGAACAGAGCAGGAAATCTCTCTGCTCCCTCAGGCTTGACATCCAAAAATTAGCATTTGTTTGTTTTGCAGAACAGGACTAGCTCTATCCAATTTAGACCCAATCTGTTAATCTACAAAGGAGAGTAAATAAATACTGAAATTATGACTAAGGGGGATTTCAAGAGGCGTACACCTCGCTGTGGTTTGGTTTTTTAGGTACTAATAGTGGAGACTTGCATTATTCTACTGTATTTCCTGCTGGCACAAACGCAAAATTCAGAGCTGCTGTGCTTCTTTTGTCTGCAGCTGATGCTGTAAAGTGTAACTACATGTTCGATTCAGCCTGGGAGGGCTGCTCTTTGTAAGCTAATTTGAAGCATGATTTCCAAACCCCTGACCATATGAATCTGCTAGCAAATCTCTCTACTGTTCATGCAAGCCCTCCAATTGCTGCTACGTTCAAGTCCTCCAAGTGCACCAAATTAACTAACTCTAGCCCACACGACTGGGGTTCACAGAAGTTCCACCCCAGCTGACATAAGAGACAGAATTGGTGTGTTTGCCTTTAAAAAAAAAAAAAAAAGATAAATAATAGGGTCAGAAAACATGCTGCACAATAGTTAACAAGAAAAAGATGGGAACATAACAGGCTTTGCAACCTAAAACTGCTGCTGAAGGCAACAAACATGACATGATCATTCTGACAGCTGTGACAAATTAGGTTTCATTTGCCTGAGAGCCAGCCATGTTCATTTAACTGCAATTACTGGCACATCATGATCCCCACTCCAGAGAATGCACCCAGTCAGCCAGCCAGCCAGCGAAACAAAGCATCTTGTACAGATCACCGTGTTTCAATTGTTCTTCTGCAACACCAGCCAGTTGTTAATACACCCCAACAGCTCCTTCAGGTGTTTATCGTGGTCCCTCAGCTCTTCTTCAACCAGCGGGGCAGCAAAACCTGGGCAAGGTGCTTCAAACCCTGCACCCAGCTCCTCGTGTGCCTGGTTGCAGAATGAAGTGCTCTCAGGAGAATGTGCTTTTTAAAGATGTTTACTCTGAATGGGCTAATCCGGGAGATTTGAAAATAGTTGGTTTCGTTTAGCCTGAAATGTTATTTTAACACTAAACAGTATAAATTAACCTCTTTTAGTGCTTGTCTATGCTTGAGTTCAGTAACTTATCTGGACTTTGTGATCTTAGAGCCAAATCCTGCACATATACCTGCAATTTCATAAGGATCCTCTCCTTAAAGCCCTTACACTTCAGCCCCACCAAGGAAGACAGGCTCAGTGAATTATACACATGCCTTTAACCATGTTTAGTTGGTGAGCTGACTCAAAGAACAAAAACTTCAGGATCTGACCATCAGCTTCTTTGAAATGGTCTCTACGGTCTGAATTTTTGGGCAGACCTGTGTGGAGCCAGGAGTTGGACACGATGATCCTTATGGGTCCCTTCCAACTCAGGATACTCTATGATCCTATGATTCTATGCAATTTCCTAGATAACACACCCACCTTGTATCTAATCCATTTAGTTATGTCAGAAAACATCAGTCACTTTTCAAGACAAACTTTATTCTGAAGCCATTCCTGAACAGGACTTTACAAGCCTGTGCACTCCGCAGGCAGGCATGCCGGAGCCCTCGGACGTACGCCCGCTGCTCAGACACCAGCTGCCGTTCAGCCTGCGGCCGCAGCAACAGGTGTTTTCTGTTTTTCTTCTCAAGAGAAAGTCCCAGTCGCTATCTTCAGTGGAATGCAAAAAAAACAGAGCGGCGTTCAGGGCCCGCCGGGAGCCGCATTCCTTTCCGAGCAAGTGGGAAAGCCGCCTTCCGCTGCGCTGCGATAAACCGAGGTGCGTTCTCAGGGAGTAAGCTGCATCTGTGTACATGTGCCTAAAAATTTTGGTGACACCACCACTGGAAAGGCAATTTTTCACTCCTTGCAAGGACCTGTCGGTGTATCAATGATGCAGAGCATGGTACGTACATACCGCGTACCTGCAACTTCAGCTCACTCACAGGATGCTGCTGGCTGCGGCTGAAGGCTCTTCTCTGGCAGTAGCTAAGGCTTACTCAACACTTCTATCCAGGAGAAATCTTCAAAATTAACTTTCAATTATTTTTTTTCCCTTTTTAAACTCCGCAGTCAGCCAAAATGGCTCACAGATCTGGCACTAAGATATGCGAGAGAACAATGAAAATAGCGGGATTAGGAAAAACAAGTGGAAAGATGAGGAAAAACACACAAATGGATTTTTCGTTAAAAATCTACAGAATAATCCGTGACTAAAGCAAACATCCATGAGGAATGTCACCAAAATCTTCTGAAGAATGCTTTGCAGCCAGGCATCACGCAACTGAACCTATTTCAAAATGCAACCGAGTTTGTTTCTGATCTTCAAAGGCTTGTAAATGTGTAAACCGTTACTCGCTGCGTGCAGTCCTGCATATTTACAGTGAATTAAGCTAAATGGCAGCTTAAATAACCAAAGGATTCCAGCTCAAGTAATTCCTACCCAGGGTCCTTTCCATCCTGTTGCACGCTGTGGATTTTCAGACCGCAGCTCCCTCGTGGCGGGGACGCACTGCAGCACCTGACGTGCTCTGAATAGGAAAGCCGTGCAAGCAATAAAGCAGCCTACCTAAAATCCAGTCGTGTTGCCTGTGTTTACAATGTACAAGTTGTGTTTATCCTGATAAAACACAGCTTTTGAAAAGGTTATTTCCCTCCGACTCAGCAAACGGGAAAGGTTAACTGCGTCGACATGGAGGCAGGAGCTGCAGAGAGCACAGCCCCGGGTTCCTCGGCAGCCAAGGACCCACCAGAGCAGCGTGATGAGAGCCCAGAAAACCATCCTCTGGTCACAGTGACCTGCCCTAAAACCCTCTGCCACAGCCTGCTTTAGTAGAGACTTCATTTTTAAGCAAGGCTCCAAGGCAGAGGTTTATAAAGCAGTCCTCAGAACAGTAAATTCAGAGGTAACCCCCCCCTTACCTTGCCATTTACTGCAGTCACTAAAAACAACGGCGACAGCAAGTTCCCCTTTCTGCCTTTCACATTCATCCTACTGACACAGCTAAACCACAGACATCGACTTACTCAGCCCTAAGCGCCTGCTGTGCTGCTCAGAGTGGGACCCAGGTAGTCTTTACCCTCACTCCTTGCTTTTTTTATTCATTTTTTTTACAGATTCAGTGCTGTACCACCGAACACGACAGCACTTGCCAGCCAAATGGCTGCCTACGAGGGGCGCCCGCAAAGTTCACAGCAACCATTTCGTACACGGCCAGGCAAGATGCTCGAAATGTAAGAGGTCATTTCAGCAAACTCCAGAGATGCAGGAACCGAGGTACCTTTGGCAGTTGCCTGGCAACGCTCCATTACCTTCTATTCAT
This sequence comes from Heteronetta atricapilla, assembly GCA_011075105.1. Classification (NCBI taxonomy): domain Eukaryota; kingdom Metazoa; phylum Chordata; class Aves; order Anseriformes; family Anatidae; genus Heteronetta; species Heteronetta atricapilla. The sequence continues at coordinate 147,425,564 of CM021732.1, forward strand.
TTATATTTATATTATTTTTGCTACGCTTACTCTCATTCACAGGTCTCAGCGAGGGTTCACCCCGAAGCACGGTTGGCATTTGCTGTCGCTCGGCTGTTTGCCGTCTGGAGACGATGGAGTCCTGCCGAAAGGAGCTCAGAAGTTTGGAGCTTTCCGAAAACTGCTGCTGGGATGGGTTCTGGGGCCCCTCCGGGCTCAGCTTTGCGTCACTACGTGCGTGTTGGCAGTCTGTTTCTCACCAAGTGCCTCTCCTGGTTGCTACCTTTTGCCAGCCTCCAGCCGAACGCGCAGCTCATTTCAAGAGGAGATGGGTTGCGAGGACTCTACTAGCTAAAAATATCAGTTAATGGGATGCTACTGTGGTATTAAAAGCATTTTTTTTAGGCTTAAAAAGCATTCCAGTTTATTCCCCTGTCAAGGCAAACTTAAAATTCAGAAGGGGCTTGATTTGCCATCAGTTTTCCAAATTAAAGAAAAAAAGCGCTCAATTATTTATTTCTGGAGAGGGAAATACCACCCCCATACCACTTCCCAGTTTAAAGAGAAAGAAAACATAATCAGTGTCCACACAAAAACCCCCTAAAGCCCTCTGGGCATGTTTTGAAGAAGCTATTTAGAGTAAGGAACAGGGGCATTCTCTCTCCTTGTATTTGTAATGAGGCTCCAGCATCCCCAGGAGCTGAAGCAGAATGAAAATGGGTCACATATCTAATTAGCACTATTGAAGCGTGAAGCCCAAACATCCCTGAAATCTAATAGATTTTTTTTTTTAATAACTCCGGCTTCATTAGAATATCCCGCGGTCACCTCCGTGAGATGCCAGAAGCTTCAGGAAGGGGACCTCAAAGCAGGCACGCACCTGGCACCGTGCTGCTCTGCTGCTGGGGAAATGGTGCTCCTGGCGAAATCTGATCTATTAGCTGAGGAATAAAGTGATGAGTCCATCAGCCTGGCACAGCCTGGTCTTTAATCGTATTTAAAAAAAAAAACAAATAAATAAACCCAACCCACTTGACTACAAAAACAGCATCCAGATTTACAGGTGCGGACAAATGCGTTTTTGAGAGCGGGGTTTCCAAAGCAGGCAGCCGAGAGGAACCAGCAGGCTCCCACTGCTTCTCCCCGAGGACAAGCACGGGAGCTGCACCCAAAATTTCATCGGTGTGGGGGGACACAGCTGCTGGGGAAGCTCCGGGAAGCAGCCAGCAGCTCAGCTCGCCCACCAGAGAGACGCCGAGTGAAGCGGCCACGTGCAGGACCGCTGACGGTGGGACCCGACCCCGCGCCCCGCTTCGAGCCAAGTCAACAAGCCGTAAACGCCGCTCACCCGTGAGGATGTGGAAGTCACTACAACCTTCCGGAAAATAAAGAAAATGAAAAAAAAAAAGATCGGAAAGGGTAATTAATTGGGCCTGCAGCTGTCTGCTCCCCATAGCAGGCGTCACGAGTTCACGCTGCTGCAGGGGTGTTTTGTGCAACAGATGAGCAAGGGAAAGCAGCGCAAAAACCCGCACCAAGAGCTCTGCCCATCCGTGTCCATGCTCTCGGCCTGCTGTGTCTGTTGTGGGACTTGGCACGGGAGCACTGCTGCTTCTCCCACACTGACGTTGCATTTCTGTTTATTACGGTGAACGTTTTTTTCTTCTTTTTGTTTCTCCTGTCACGACAATGAGGCGCACAGCTGCATACGAGTGAGACCCGTGGCATTTTATTTGCAGATAAGGGAGTTCTTAGATCGAACCAAAGAGAAACAGAAGCAAAACCAGACACTTAAGCTTGATTACAGACACACACATATATATAGTGATCTTTTTTTTGTGGCAGTTCACAAGCCATCAAGCTCACCCAAACTGCTGGAGCAAGACTGCAGCTACAGCTGAGCAGTGATGCCAACTGAGGGGACCAGCGAAGGCTGGAGATCGCCGGTCCAGACCCTGCGTTATCAGTGCTGGGACACCAGTGGCTTGTGCTGGTACCATTTCAGCTACATCAGGACAAACACGACTTCGGGGAGTTCATCACCCGCACCCAAACCGGCTGCCAGGTGCTGCGAGTTGCGCATTCGAGGTTTCCTACCCAGGGCCAGGGACTCGGTCCGCGGGGAGGCAGAAACAAAGCCCGGAGCCGCTACCACCAGAAAGTCCCATTTACTGTGGGACGGGAATAGAAGAGGGGAGGCTTTCCATGGAAAATGTGGCGAGAATAGAAAGCAAGAGAGTAAAAGCCCTGTCAGCACATTTCATAGACAGTCTTTTTAATGAGGAGATAAACAGATAAAGCTTTCAATCCATGTATGGAGGGGGCTTTTTGGTTGATTTTTTTTTTTTTAATTTGAAAAGAAGCTAACCAAGCACACAGGATTCAATAGAAAACAAAGGCTGAACAAAACATTTTCTGACAAGGCCTAAACAACCTGAAAAATGCCAGTTCTCGTGCCACAAAGAAATCGATGGTTTCCCCCGCTCCCTACCTACCCTGTTTATTTTCTTTAATTAGCTCCTCCTTTTGGATAGCTGGCTGGGTAACCAAGTTAACAAGTGTGCCCCCCCCAAAAATAAAATAACACAGTTGTGGGCAGGACCCTCAGCTCTGCTGCAACAGTGCTCTGCTGTTACCTAAACATTCAGAAGTGTGTGTGGGGAAACTGGTTTAAGAGCACACGAAAACTCACCTGTTGTGTGGAGCCTTCAAATGAGCGATCTCTGCACTTCCAAGGCTAAAAAGTCAGAAGCCTCCAAGGAAAGGCTCCACATCCTCTTTGCTATGCTCTCCTGGATAGCACGCAATGCCTTGCAATATAGGATCCTCAAAGATAACTGGTTTAGGGGCATTTTCAGCCCTTAAATCAATCACAATCCACTTTGCGAGTGCCACTGCATCTATAAATACCTGGTATTACTCTATCCCCACTGTTTTTAAAAAACGGATCCACTGGGATTTTCTAACTGCAAACCTACTGCATGTTCAGCCATCCTGAGCAGTGCTCAGAGGCCGATTCATGGGGTAACATTCAAGATGTGCAACTGCCACAGTTCAGTGACCTGCGGCCCAGGTGGCACCCACCCTGCAGTTCAAAACACGCAGGTTTTTATTCTGAAGCAGCGAAGGAGGGCTGCCAACTGCCTCCCGCACACACAAATACCAGAAAAGCAGAATTAAATCAGTGCCTACGTGTCAGATGAAACCAAGTCTAAAACCTACAGTGGTCGCTGAATTCACAGCAGCTGGGCCAGAAGTACCCCGGGCCGTAACGGGTCACACGCAGAGCAGCGGCTGCAGCCCCGAGGAGCAGCACTTCAGCTTGCCTGCACGCTCCTGCACCGCCGCAGCGGGACACGGAGCCTGGTTTCAGCCCCGCTGCACAACGGCCCGACCCAGCTGCTGTCTGTCTGCACGCTGCCTGCAGAAGAAGCCGGCAGCCTCATTCAGCACGCAGGCCATTTTGCTGCTGCTCTCCTGAATGAAGATGCCGTGGTGCGTGATCATCTTCTTTGCTGTCTAATGCAGTCCCAACGCAGCCACCACGACTGTCCCTTTCCTAGGATCACAGAATCATTAGGGTTGGAAAAGCCCTCCAAGATCACCTGGTCCAACCATCCCCTACCACCAATGTCACCCACTAACCCATGTCCCTAAGCAGCACGCCCAACCTTTCCTTGAACACCCCCAGGGACGGTGACTCCACCACCTCCCTGGGCAAACAGAAGGGTTTATTCTTCCCAGACAACAGAGTAAGCCAACATTTCAGAGTTTGCTTTACAAATTCTCTCTTGCTTGCTTCTATTTTGCAGAGGCAAGCTGGGCTGGATAACCAGAGCAGTACCACTGCCCGTCACCCAGCTTTCAGAGTCCTCTGAGAGTGGAGCTGCCTCACCCAGAAGTTTGGGGCACAAAAGCTTTCCAACCACACTAGGGAGGTCTCGTTACAGGAATTGCTATGTGAAATTCTCACTCTGTAGCGTGTAGGACATCAGATAAGATAACAGGGACGTGGACTATTTTCCAAAAGCCTCTTGAAAAGCGCACGCTCTCTGAGCAGATGCAGAAGTTCATGCATGTTGCAGGGCTACGGCTGGACAGGTGAGCTGCGCCAGGGATTGCTCCTGGAGTCACGGAGCAAGCCCAGATAAACGGGACACTGCACAATGAACTACCCACAGAAAGGCCAACTAAGCACTGCCGAGCACATCCCAATTTATTACAACCCCATGAACTTTATCTTGTATCTTAACCCTAGACTTCGGAATAGATGCTGCGCTGCCTTTCTCTAACACCTTTTGTAATTTGAAAGCTGACTTTGGCATTGAGCAACCAGCGTATGCTCCTCATTACATTTTTGAAAAGGAATTCAACAGTTAAGCACTTTTTTTTTTCTACTTCACTGGGTATTTCGCCTGGTCCAGAGCGTTCACCTCGCGCTCCCATCAATAAAGGAATTTGCTAATGGACTTCACTTCAGCCCCACTCGCTTTCACGGCATGTATCTGCAGCAAAGGAGTTTCTCCGCAGATGGCAAATTTCCAGCTTTTGCTTTCAGGCTGCTCATCATGAAAAATACAGATCTATTCTTTAAATACTACATGAATCTGAGCCATAACTCAGAGCCAGAAATAACTGTCTTCTCCGGACAGCATTCAGCAATGCAATCCCTTCTTCTCTGGCCAGCAAGCTGCCTTCAGCGCAGCCTGCCATGTCTCTCCTTTAATTGCCTGCTCCTTTGTTTCTTGTGGTTTGGCCTTTCCCCACCTTTCCCCTCGTCTCTCCCACTCCGGCTTTTCACCGGGCTTTTACAGGGCTCAATCCCCAGTCTTTGTGCTCTGTGCACTCTGCTCAAAGCTCCCTCCTGGGGGAAGCAGCTCCCACCGGAATAACTTTGTGATCAGCAGGAGCACAGCATCCTCGATCCGGGACACTGATTTTGTTTTCAGCATTACCAAGCACGAACAAACTAAGAACTTGATGTGGATGACTCAGATTAGCTCTTCTTTTCAGACCTGTTCCGTCTTAAAACATCTTGGACCACTTCCCTTAGTTGATGATGTTCAGGCATTACTTTAAGTGAAACCCTGCCAAAAAAAGGCAGGCTCGGAGCAGGCCCTAGCCCTGTTTCCCGAAGGCAGCAGACACGGTCCGACAGCCTGACCATGGGGGCCTGCTCTCTGCTTAACCCTTTCCCCACAGCGTTACGTTCAGCATGGGCTCAGGCCTCGTGGGTTCCTTCTGAAAATCAGCAGAGATGAGCCTTTTTCCTTTCATAACTCCGCTATTTGGCATTTGGTAATGCTAGTACCTCCCTTTTTTTTTGGTCAGCGTGCTCTTGCTTCGTTCACACTTTGTGGTGCTTCCCCTGCTTTACCACCTAAAATCACCGCATCCCTCCCATTCTTGCACTCCTTCGCTGCCTCCACCAGCCTTGCACTATTTTGACCCTGGCAGACACCACCGTGCCATTACAGCTCCAGCCTGAGGCCGTCCCCAGTCCGGATGTCATCGCTCATCTCCTAACTTCACAACACACCCCACCGTGACTTTTTTCCTCTCCTCAACCAACCGTTTATCCTGTCATCCACCGTATGAACCCATCTTTCTTCATAGCTTTTGCTGTCTCAATAGGTACTTGCCGGTTGTCGCCTAGCACACTGATGTTGTTATCATGGTTATAAACCATGCTGCAAGTAAAAAAGCTTTCCCTGGGTTCAGTGCTACACAATCTCGACTCAGTACAAGCCAAAATAACGACTTTTTTTTAAGAATTATCCACCAAATAGATCAAAGCCATTCCCAAATATTATTGCAAGTGAAAACCCTCCCAACTATTTCACAGAAAACACTCCCTGCCGGATCGCTGTGTTTGACTTTTTCAAGTACGTCTCACTAATAGCAGCGCTGATACCAGCATATGGAACAGACTGCCGTGGTTTAAAGTTGCCAGCAAGTTTAAACAAACAAATTGTACAAATTAAAGTGTAAGGAAAAGTTTCTTCCCAGAAACAAATACTGACATTAGATACAAAATATGAAAATGCCAAGCCAATACAAACACCGAAGGAGACAAAACAAAACCGGGCAGGAATTCCATTTTGGCATAAACGGCAACAGTTTTGTGCCTGGACCACAAAGCAGCAGTTCTCCATCTCTGACAAACGAAATCTGTGTCCCTGCAGGTATACAGGGAAGCAGCAGGCAAGGCAGGGAGGATGACCGAGAGCCGTATTCCCTTTATTCCCTGTATTCCTGTGACTCACCGGGTAGATGCTCGCCAGATCTTTCCTGGTGGTGGTTTAATGGCTTCACGCAGGGCAGACTGGCAGCTCCCGGGGGCAGCTCTCCGCAGTAAACACCACGCGGGCAGATTACAGGCTCCACGAGTGGGCAGGCCTTCGAGGCAAGCGCTGGAGAGAGCAACTTCAATGATAGAGGCTTGCTTTGATGTGACCTATAGGATTAACTGTAATCCTGGTGTGACTAAATATGTTATTTGCAATCTTCGTTGCCCATGTAGGAAAATTTAATGACACCCCTACTTCTTTTCCTTCTTGCAAAAGCCTGTGCACAAGGTAGCAGCTTGCAATACGCTCGCTCCGCTTCACACTAACAGGTTACTTTTTCCCTTGTTTGGATGGACGCTGGAGCAAAACTTGAGCTGTCGAGAAATTAATAGAAGGGCCAGTATCTGCTCCAACCAAAACACATTCCCTCATCCTCGGGCTTCATGTGAACTGCTGCCACGCACTTAAAAAGCGGCTCCATTTGCCTATGCAGGCAGAGCAGACAGAACGGAGCCCTCTCCTGCGCTGAGCCCTTTGAGTTACCTAACCTGAGCAGTTCAAATTAAAACATGCATAAGGAACGCAGCTCAGACTGGGAGCACTGTCATTACTACATCTCCCTGCCAAAATGCAAAAGCTCTGCATGTGAACAGCTCTGGCCGAAGTAACCCACCGTGTGACAAAGCGTGCTGAATGCAGCACCGTTTCGTGAAGTTGTTTTGTTTCTGGATGCAGCCGCTTCAGCCTAACAGAAGATCTGGCCACTGGAAAAGAAGCAGCAAGCAACAAGGCACATTACAAATAAGCAAATCTTATCTCATGACCTCTTCCATCAGAGGCCACTTATCTCAGTGGCAGATCACTGCTGTAATCAAGGTTGCTCCATCGGATTCTTCCTACCGTCCAGTCTAATATTACATCAGCAAGTCAAGTGAGGACACGGCCGTCTAACCTTCTCCTCAAATTGAGGCTTTGCAGAAGAGGAGCAGTTTCTCAGGGCTTTCTTTGGGCTCAATGGGCTGCCACATTCACGTCGCTACCTGTAGTGCTGACAGGCCCGTGACCCAGGACCAGGTTGTCTCAAAGATGTTCCCTGTGGACAGTCAGTATGCAATGGACTGCGGCTTCTTTAAGTCTCTTCTGGCTGTATTTCCCAGAATTAACTTCCAGAAATTAAAGGGCATCTCGTTTATACATACACTGGCTTCATCTCAGCCTGAATGCTACCAGCCGTCAAGTTTTGCTTGCAAACAGTTGAAGAATGGATGTGAAACCACCCACTTCAGGCAGCACAGCACCATCATTAGTCCAAAGATACACAGATAGGTGAAAACAACAGGACCTCAGGAGCACACAGATCCCTGAGCCCAGGCAGATACTTTACAACTTGATTGCTTTTCCTGTTCTACAGATTACCCTGAAGTCATTTATCCCAGTCCGCATTCCTTCGACTGCTTGCTCACGGTAAGTACCTGCTTACTTAGCTGCCCTTGGTCACGTAGGCAGCTTGCAAAGCTCCCTGCCCACGCTGCAAACAGCCTGGGAATAAAGCAGCTCCTTCTAAAGCTGATTTCCAGCAACGCCACACTCTGCCTCGTGGTAGGAAGAAAACTCACACAGAAGGTCTGACAGGCCATGAAATGGTTTAGCAGAGGAAAAGAAAAGCACCCAGCAAATAAAAGCTAAAGCATCTCATAAAACATCTTGTGAACTCCAAAGAGAAAAGCTTTGTGGGTATCAGGGGCTTAAAGCGATGGGAGATCAAGTGCCTAAATAACTACAGAGCTGTGCGCTCTTGTCAAGCCCTGAGGGTTTGTTTCAGCCTTGCCTTTCAGCCCAGCTGCCCTCCTTCACCTCTCACAGCTCCAGGCAGACCCTGGGAAGGAACAGCACCCAAAGGGGTGCTCTAATTGTTTAGGTTCCAACAGCTGTGTGGAAATTCAGCTAGGTAGCTGCTCCTATCAGAAGCTTTAAGATTTCCTCGGCGTACATTAGTCTGTTATCTGTTAGAGTCAATAATGTGAAATTTGGCACTGTGTTTGCAGAAGGGAGCTGACTGTGCACAGGCCACTCGCCAGTGCTTCCAGCGACCTGAGCAGTGTCAAATACCAACCACTACCCGCTTCTGTCCCAGCAAGGCGCCCGAGGTAGGAAATCCCAGCACTCATCCCCTTGCTCTTGATGATTCATTCACACGCATGCAGAAATGCTATTTTTTAAATTATTACTTTTTAAACCAGCCTCATGCAGCCATTTTTGCCACGCATCCTTGAATAACCTGAACTAAGAATTAAACTCACTTTCAGTTCTCACTTGCTGTTACCCAACACCAAGTCCCGCTATTAGTCAGATGTAGGAACTTTGTTTTTCATAGTAAGCAACCCTTCACTCCTCTTCAGGGCACTCTGCTGGCCACAAGCGGCTCCACAAAGACCACCGAAGGACAGAGGGCTTGAAACTTCAGTAGTGCTAACGCACAGCACATCAGGCATTTTATCAAAACCGAACCACAAGAGCTACAGCAAAACCCTATCCCTTGTGCCCATTTGTCACTGCCTGCCTTTAAGTCTGTTGCAGCCTGTCAAGTATCTGGAAGCTCTTCCTGCCATCTGTTTCCTTCCTCCGAGGGTGCTGCAGTTTTCCATCACCACTCTCTCACCGAAAAGCCTTTATCGCCGTGAATCCGAAGAATTATGTTTTTAAATGCATTATGCATTTCGAACCTGCTTACACAGATTGTAACAACTGTCACTTGCTTGGATTGATAAAATTCACCCTGTTACCTGTCACCATTCCTACAGACCCACCGTAAAATCTGCATTTGCCCCCCCTTTCTTTGTGAACCGTAATACCGAACACAGCCAGTTAAATGGCAAGAACACACCAAGCGGCTTCCAGAAGGCAGTGGCCTGCCTGCTCCCCCAAAAAGCTGTCACGCCAATTACCAACCCAATTAGCAGCAACTAAGCAAGGAGAGAGATTTGTAGAAAAACTTGAGTTTCAGCGCTGAGTGGTAGGTTTATTGCTGCCCTTTGAACACCAAAGTTTACAATAGATTGTTAATGGGACCTTTTCTGCACCGCTGAGGTTCCTGCGGATGGGCATCTGCCTCCTCTCTGTACATAAATATTGCCGTTTTCCTCGCTTCCTACGGAACACAGCTAAGGGTTTCTCTGTCTCAGGAAGCAGGCTGTCCTAAATATTTAAGGATGCTTTTTGGGTTTTACAGCAAAGAGCCCTAACTGTACATAAACATCGACTTATAATCATAACAAAGCCTGGTTTCTCCATAATGCAGGAGATGTATTGCAGAGTAAACTGTCCTTCAACAACAAAAACAACCCAGCACCTCAAATTGTCTGTTCTTGAAGAAATAATGAATTAAAAGCCCAGGGTCTTTAATCTGTTTGCTTTCTGTAGCTACTAGCTTTGATAAACAAAAAATTGGGGATGGGCTGGCTTTATAACATTCATTTGCCGTTTTGTTTATACTGCAGCCCTCTTGGAAGAAAAAGAAAAGAAAAAAAAAAAAAGATGGGATTTCTCACAGGAAAACATTTTCATTTTAAATTTGTGGCCAAACAACTTGTAGTGGAATATTAACATTAAAAATACCACTGTGAATTCAGAGGGAGCAGAAACACTGTGGTGCTAATACCACATTTGGATGCAGACTAAGTAAAAAAAAAAAAAAAGTCTGCTTACTGGATACTTTGCAGATGGACCTCTAAAAGCAAAGGGGAACCAAAAAAATGCCCCACGCCAGGTGTACCTACAGTGTTTGAGAGTTTTGCTAAACCCGTCCTTATGTGATCTCACTGGGAAACACCGTGCCAATCTGACCTACATGTTTTAAATAACCTGCTGCTTCTACTTTACAGAGAAGCTGGTATTAAACCATTAAGCTAATAGTCAGAGCTGGCTACTCTGTTTGGGTTTTAATAAGATCTGGCTCCAGCTGATAAAGTACAGTGGGAAACAGCTTTGCGAATGGAAGCTTCCCATGAAAGCCTGGTCATAGTAAGACCAACTCAATTTCCCCTCTGACAAAAAGGCCATAAAGCCAGCATTAAGCTGGTTTGCTCCATCTATTAGAAGATATCCATATCTGCCTGTATTCCTGCAGGTCTGGGAGCAAAGGCATTTTCAGTGTAGGGATGTCTCCCAGACGGGTGTACACTTTGCTGTTCGCATACCGAGTATAGAGGAGCTGAGTCTTACCCGTGTGCTCCACGTGTTGAACCCTGAGGAGCTTCTCAGCATGAAGGACCATGTGAAACGCTACCTCCTGAAGCAAAATCACCACAAAACCACTCAGCACATCTTCTTCCAGGAAGCACAAAAGTGGCGGCAGGAGCCAGAGCTGAAATATTTGCAGTCGTGAAATTGTGCAAGACAATTGGGAGGAGGCTTGGAAGTTACAAGCGTTGACAGAAAAAAAGCCCACGCACCCTTCGTATTAACTCCAAACTGCCAGGACCCCATTTTCCACCCTCTTTGACAGGGCAGCATCAGCCCAGACACCAAATGAGTGGTGTTGGGCTGGGAATGCTGCAGAGCACCAGGTGAAGCCCATTATTGATCTACAGCTACGGGTCTGCCTGAAACCACTGCTTCTCCTTGTTGAAACGGCTCTGTTTGCTCTGTCCTCAAATTCCCCTCCATCTCCTACCTGGTCTTTCTCCAAAAGCGATACAGTTCTGGAAAGCAGTGCCTTCGGTGGTTCCCAAGGGCTCTGTTACCTGGCAGTTCCTCAGCGCGGCACCTGACAGGCCCGAACAGGGCGCACCACGCTGAACGCCAGGCCTCGCCTCATTCCCTCATTTTGACAGCAAAGGTTTGCCTGCCTGCCATGACTGCAGCCAACTTCGATGCTAAAAGGACATTACAATTTAAGAAGTCTAGATATCATCTACTTTTCTAAATAAATGTTGTGAGTACAAGCCCGGTAACGGTCTGTATTCCTGGAATCCCCCAAAGGCCTTAAAAAGTCCCCTCTGAAATAGCAAGCAAATAGCACAGCACTTAACTCCGTAAAGGTGGATTTACTCCGAGTTCATATGTTTGGGGTGAGTTATGCTGCCTGCACAACCCTAACCATTGCTCGTTGTCTGCGTTTCCCTCGAGGAACATGATTAACGTTGAGTTAAAACCCTACCCTGAGCATCGGGGAGATAATTGAAACCCAGACGGTCCCAAGACTATTCTCAAATTGAGGAGTTGCTAAACCAAACTGTAAAGCTGCGGCAAGATATTTCTATTAATTACACTAACCAGCCACCAAGGGGCTCCTATCTGAGGGCACTTTTCCATGGATAATTCATGGCAGGTTTTGAATGATGGTCTGTAATACTCTGCGCACTCTTCAAGGCCATGAAGAAGCTGTTACAGCTACTTCAGGCTTCCAGTACGAAAGCACGTGGCTGCTTAACTCCCCAAAGGAACTGACCTCTCAAATACTACATTGCAGCAATTCCCTTGGCAAACTGAGTGGCAGTTCAAGGTTTATTTTCCAAAAAAAAATACTCCCTTATTACACCTTAGACTTGTCATCTTCCAATGAGGACACCTATTTAGCTAGTAACCTGATATTTCAGGCCAAATTGTCTTCACGTTTGTTTTAAAAATAGCTCAGTGTTCATCTGCTTTCTGCAACGCCATCTGTATTTTAGGTCTTGATCACTTCGGGTTTTCCCCTGGCGGTTCTGCCCAGCAAAGCTTTTTGCTATTTCTCTGCACAAACCTACACAGAGAGTTCCACCAACACAGTGGGTAAACATGTCACCCGTACGTGAGCAAATCTATTTAATTGACTGGTTACAAAGTTAATCAATTAGATTAACGGTTGACCTACTTCAAGATAGGGAAAAGTATCTGGTACTTACTTTCTAAAAACCGGCATGCGATAGGGCATCACCACACCAGCAGCCTGGAGAAAGCAGGCTGAAGGTGAAGAGCAGGCACAGCACTGGAAGGACATTGGGCTGCACGGGACTCCGTTTCACCCTGATTTACGTAGGCTTTGCAGTCTTGGGGAAGGAAAGCAGCAGGACGAAGGCTCTCCATGAGGTACAGCTACTCACTCAACACACTTGGGTCTTTCCAACAGATGCAACTCAAATGATTAAGGCTTCTCCCTTGAGGTTTTCTCCGAGCTCTGCAGAGGTTGTGGCTTGGGGTTTAACGAGCCGAGGGGAAAGGATGCAAACATCACAATTTCCTGCTGGATGTTCAAGCCTGCTTTGAAAAACTCTCTCAGAAAAGATAACTGTATGAGCTCCTGCAAACCTACATCTCACACCGCTGCCTCTGTGCCCTCATAAGCCATCTATCCTGCAGCAAGCTACGGCAGAGAGGGTTTATCTGCATTCACCCTCAGCTGCAGCCAGCAGTTATCTCACAGGACACATTACGAAGAGCCCTTACTTCTGCCCAGAGATCAATTTATTGGACACGGATTTTCTAACCCTCTTTTTCCATCCAACTGACAGCATTTTAGCAACACACTGTATTAACAGCTCATTCGCACTGTTCCAAAATGTGCATTACATCAGGGGAAAGGTGTTGGGCTCTCATTGCTGACTTTTTGGTTTTGGGATGAAAAGCTTTACTGGGAGACATGGTGCTTCACACAAATGTTGTGGGTTTAAACTCCACACCGGGCCAAGCAAAAGCAGCTTAGCTAAATCGATCTCCGCTCAGCACTCGCTGCAGCTTCCCAGTCTGCAGTGTGGTTTCACACCTGCATCGCTGGATTAAGGTAGTGACTACAGAGCAGAAAGCCTATTGAAGTATGTCAATGAAAGGCTCCTGTGGAAGCGCCATGCTCCTCAAAAAGACCTATTTGTACTGGAAGCTGAAGCTGGAGCAATCCTAATAAGTCTTTCCTTCAGCTATTCATCAGCCAACAGACTGGTACATTGATGGAGGCTGCACTGTTTACTAGTGAAAGGTGCTTTCTTCCCAGGCAGGCAATCTGAGCGTTGCAATTCCAGCCCATATCAGACCGAGTGTAACACCATTTATAATTAACAAACCTGAAAAGCGGCAAATAATTCTAATTCTGAGAGGTAACTGAACAAACGATGTCAGATTTTTATGAAAAGGCGGTTATGCCAGAGGCAATGCATCAAACAGCCAAGTTACATTAAACCTTCTTCTGAAGAAACGTTCACCTGTTCTCTATTAATTTTGTTATTTGTTATTTAAGGACTGACATTGCTGGAAAATGTGTCATTCCCTTAGACAGATAGCTGTCCTGCCTCTGGGGGAAACGCCGCTAATGCAATGGAAAGAGATTTAAGGCTCGTGTGCTGTCAGCCCGGCTCTGCCCTGAGCAGCTGCTCAGAAACTCAGTGCAACCACCGCGGGCTCTGGCTGCCAGAGACATTGCTCAGGAAACCACAGACTCAGCGGCAGGGCCAGAAGTTTCCAAAAATGAAAAGCATCCCTCGTCCCTCCGAAGAATGCGGGTAAACAGAGCGAAGGACGAACGAGGGGAAATAAAGGGAATAGCTGGTGCCGAGGCCGGCTTCGGGAGCACGCCTGCTGGCATCAGGCAGCCCTAGGCGATACGATGGAACAAGGACAGCTCTGCTTTGCAAGGTAAATTAGGACAATTCACTCGTGGTTCTCATAAATATTTACTTTGAACGCAGCCCAGCACATTTCATTCAATGTCTAATAAATGCAGAGAAAAATAAATTTGTTGTTTGTGTTCTTATTTGTTCCCAAGAGCATCTCTTCATCCCAGTTACGCAAAGCTCACAAAAATAAACAGCCTTTTTGGCTGCCTGTTGTTTGATTTGTTTTTTTTTCCCCAACTTTTCTCACCACTTTTCCCAAAAGCTGCCACTGGAAGACACTCAGTCTCGGGTGGCTTCAGCTGCATGCTTTCCCTTCGGTCGCAAGTCCCCTCCCTGAGTTTTAGGGGCTTTTCACATGACGTTATCACACAATCCAGCTCCCAGAGCCACCTAACCAGCACCGTTGTGTAAGGCCAGCAGCAGTCCTTGGGATGGATTCTTTTCCCCCCTCCAACAAGAGCTATTTCATCAGCCACAGTGCCAGATGAAAGCTAAGAAGCAGAAAAACAAATGCTTGGGGGAACCTGATTACGGGGGAGTCCAGCTACGAGTGCAGCCGGCGCAGCCTCCTGCCATTTCCCTTGGCTGCCACGTTCGGTGACAGCCCGTTCGGTGACAGCCCGTTCGGTGACAGCCCGTCTTCTCCCCGGCCGCAGGCAGGGCGCTGCCATCCCCTGCTGAATGGGAGCTATGTGAGATAAGAGATCCCGGCCCCTGGGTTGCAGATTAAGCATCGCTTCCTAATCCTTTCAGTCAAACTGACCGCCTTGTTGCTTTTCTAGCCTTTCTGATGTCTGGCTTTGTTTCCTGGCACGTACCTATTCCTAGCTCGGAGGTGTGAAGAAAACCGGGCTTGATATCTTGCAAGCAGCATGCCAGTGCTTCTCAGCCCTTCCCCGACCCCTCTATCTCAAAAGCAGGAGCATTGCTGGTCGAGTGCCATCCCGGCCAGCTGGCCCTCTCGGCACTCTTTACAACTGTCTAATATCTTTGTGTGACCTTCACAGCGCCGACCAAGCGCGGAGAGGACCGGGCGAGCACTAAAGGAGGAGCACTAAAAATACCCCAGCTTGCACCAGTCACAGGACTACGGCCCTGCTGAGAGCACGAGTCTCTGCGCACGTCGAGCCGTGGCTCTGCTCTTCCAGCTCAAAGGAATCAGTGTATCCAGCGAGATCAAAACTCTTTCATTTGGGTTATTTTAAAATAGCAGAGAAGACAAACTCCGGAGCAGCTCTGCTGCTGGTTTTTGTCCCGTGACCAAATGAGAGCGCTACGAGGAGGCTCACGGACCCCGAGCAACAGTGGCACAGTTCAGCAACCAGTGTCTCCTGGTGCCAAGCACCACCGCATCAAAGCTCTGCCACGGCGGGTCACGCTCCCATGACTGACCCAAACCCCGGCTTCCTCTCACCAGTTCGGCAGAAGGCAAGTACTGGCTCTGTCCTTACTTTGGAAAGATGCTCCCTGCAGATACGGAAACCAAACCCTGCAGCCGCAATAGTGGGGTAGGCGATACGCAGAGCCACTGGAAACAGCACCCTGGTGGATTCAGCAATTTAATTCCCATCTGGTCGAAATAAAACACGACATGAAGGATGGATGGGGGCTAAAAGGAAGTGCAGGAAAATAAATGATAAGTTTCTAGCCCAGACAGGGTTTCAGGAATGAAAGGAAGAGCAGAACATCTAAGATAAGAAGATGACAAATAGATATGAAGCACAGCATGAAAACTAACTCCTCTGCTAATGCGAATGTTCCCCTACAAATGAAATCCTTTCACCACTGGGAGGAAAGTTGGTTAAATAGGAAAAACAGCTGCATTCATCCCCCAGCTTTAAAACAGCTCTGCAGAAATGCCTGTGCATTTCCCAAGCACACAAAATTTCAGTGCTCTTTCAATAACCTGCAATAAAGCCTCCTGGTCTGCCAGTGTCCTGTGGGCAGGCGGCGCAGAGGAAAAGGGATGTTTGTGTGCATGCAGGGTGAAAACCCCATTTTTCCCCATATCTCTCAGCAGCTGGTGCTGAGGAAGGGCTGGGGGCAGCTGCTGCAAGCCACGAAGAGACACCAGCCGTTTGGCCATGTGCTCCATGGGCTCCATAGGGTTAAGTTTTGCCACCACCCAAAACTTCTGCCCGTGGAGGCACCTGGCCCCAGGGCAGCACCCACCTCTCTTCCCGCAGCATTGCTGCTTTAGGGAGATGGGAAAAGGCAGCAGCACCCTCAAGGTTCTTATCTTTGCTCTTTCCAGGATTTTGTTTTGAAGGCAAAGGCAAGGAAAAGCTCAGATGGCAGCGAAAGCCCATCAGAAGGCGTACCGAAGCGTTCACGTGGCGCTGGAAGCTGTCACTCCACGTTTCTTTTGTGCATGCACTGATGCAACACCGCGCTTGGCAGTCCCGTTTCAGGCTGACAGATGAAAGCAGGTTCCCGTGCTCAGTGACGGTCGGTTCTGAACACAAGTGATGCTTTCTCCATCTCTCTCTGCAGGGCTGTGAAAGGTGCTGAGAACCCCGGAGCACCGGGCTGTGCCAGCTCACACTCACCTAGCACAGCCAAGACCTACACACCCCACTGCAACTGAATTTGGGGGCTTTGACCAGCACCCTCCTCCTTCGGGAGGCTGGCTGTGACCGTCCCCTGCCTGCCACCACCACCCCAACATTAACGTGTCCGTAGAAGCATCAAATCTCATGGTT
This sequence comes from Heteronetta atricapilla, assembly GCA_011075105.1. Lineage (NCBI taxonomy): Eukaryota > Metazoa > Chordata > Aves > Anseriformes > Anatidae > Heteronetta > Heteronetta atricapilla. Next base: position 147,442,121 of record CM021732.1, read on the forward strand.
GAGGCACACAAAGGAAGCGTCTCTCTTTTGGAAACGGGCTCCTCGAGAGGAGTCGAGAGTGACCACAAACCTTAGCAGCCTCAGAGCAAAGCACAAAGCACAGCCTCGGCCTGGCCTCACTGTCAACCACGAAGAAAAACAACGAGGCACTTTGGGGGAAAGCTCTCAGACCGGGGCCACACAGAGTGACCCACCAGCTTCACAAACAGAGCAGTGCACGGAGCCTTTCGGGGACAGAACGGGTTATTAAATTGTGAACTTTAATACCCCTCAAATCCCTCCAACCCCGTTGAAAGAAAAGCTTGTTTGTGGCTGTTTCCCAAAGTCATCGATGACAGCCACCCTCCTGCCACGGGGCCGGGGCAGGGCAGGCAGAGCTGCTGCCGTGGCGCACCACGTCTGGGAGGGGCACTTACCGGCTCCCAGAGTTTGCATCCTGCACCTAACGCCAGGAATGCATCCCTCTTATCATGCAGCAGCCATGCAAAATTTAATGAAGACACTCAACACACCTGAAAATGTCGCTGAAAGACATGGATCAATTATTTAAACTGCCAGTGTAACTCTTTCCCCATTGAGAGCAATCCCATGAATGCCCTCCTCTGATACGAACCCTTATCAAGTAACCAAGTGCCAGCTTTCTGGAGCACACACCACGAATGAACTCTCACTTTTCCCCCAAACTAGATCCAACACAAACATTGAAAGCGCAGCCTCCCATCCATCACAAAGCAAGAGACACAACCGGAGTGGTGAGGAGCACGAAGCACCGACAGAACAAACCATCACACATCGACAAGGGATGCTATTTCTGGTAGGAGCCTGGGCCCCTCGTTTCCTTTGGCCGATGATGATAATAGCACTTGGCAACAGAACCAGGGCTAGAACAAAAACAAGACCAAAATGTTTATACAGAGAATTTACAGCACGTTTCAGAGCCTCTGCAGATACTGACTTCCCTCCGCCCTTCACCGCGCCAGCAGCATCCCCACTGCCTCTGGGAAACCCGGCCCCAAGAAGAGTCGTGCTGAAGTAGAGCTAGGGATGGGCAGGTGAAGCCACACTGTGGATTTCCACCCCACTAAAGCAGCTCCATCTTGCTGTTCCCATTTTCCCATAGAAAATGACGAGTGCAGTGAATAGATTCTGGCTACCATTTTCCAGTTACCCCAGCGAGATCACCGTAGTGAACAAATGCCATTTTGCTCAGAGCATCCTCCCCAGTGCTGCAGCAGCCCGCCCGAGCCGAAATGCTGATTCCCCAGGGAGAAGGCAAGCGAGCTCGTGTTCCTCGGGTACTCCGAGGGAGCACTTCAAGTTGGTGCAGAGAAGCGTTTCCACTCGCTAAATCTGGTCAGGAGGATTGTTCGTAATAACACCCGTACAAAGCCGTCAGTCCCCAAATTAACGTCTGGGTGCTGTAAATGAATAAATAAGGCCACACGTGCTATAGCGCAAGGTGGGGTTCTCACGCAGCACGCCTGCTAGCTGGGAAAGCACAAGGACAGCTTTGTAGAAATCCCTGAATTACACACACGCTGCCCCCCTCGTCACTAGTGTGTTACACGACGTGCTGCGTTAGCAAGCCAAACAGAACACACCGTTCTGGAACAAACACCAGGGCTATCTATTCGGGTGCTTTCTCTCTTTTGGGTGTAAACACATCCGCAAGAAACTGATCGGATGAGAACTATTCCGGCTCATGTGCCTTTTTCCCCTGTCGCAGTGAAGCTGCAGGTGTCCAGTGTGAATTATTTTACCAACCCCGCATTTTAAACAAAGCCAATGGTGCCAAACCTGTTCCCCTCTAACCATGCACTCTACAGGTATTTATTTTTCCCAAAGCCACGTTCTTAATCAAGCATAACTCCTTATTTTTTGCAAAGTGAATTTAAGGTAGTGGAACTCAGTGCTCTAAGTGCACGGATCAGGCATCCTTCAGGAGCAGAGAGCTACCTTCAAAACGTAAGCTAGGCAACATGACAAAGGATATTGAGATAATCTCACCCATATAAATCAAACCCTACTAGCCTCTAGGAATTCAACAAGATGGTCAGATACCAGAGCTTTAGCATAAATATCAGAATTTTAACATTTGAATTTAAGTTAGCTTAAATTTATTTAAATCAAAACATAGGTTTATGTTTTAAATTATCTCTCGTCACTGTGGTGCTGTGTTACAGGAGCTGGGAGCTGCCTGACTCCAGCAGCCTCCCGGGAGGTTACCAGTGCGACTGAGGCCGCTATCAGCCCCCTGGCACTTGCACACACACGCATCTGGGGGAAATCGAGGCTGAGCTTCTTGCAGATAGGCAAGGATTTTCTCTGGACTCTTCATGAAGTTAAGCAAGTCAAGGACGATGCTTTCACGGAGGCCACACAGCCTATTTTAATCGCATTGTAGCAAGAAGCCAGCAGTATTTCCTTACACTTGGTCAGCATCAACAGGATGCAGCTTTCTGCTGGAAAATGCAGGTTACCTATAGCCGCAGGATATCTTCCAGAGCACGCTCTGCGCCATTTAAGCACCACCATGCAGATTAATGCACTCTGTGTTTTCCATTGTTAGACCATTTCTCAGCAGCTTCCCTCCTGGGAGTTCATTTTCCTCTCAGAAAGAATCGCAAGAAAATAAAATGCCCTCAGAATTAAAAACCTGTATAGGGATACTCACTAATTAAACCATAAAACAGACCCCCCTCTATTCAGCATCCCCTTTCCCTCTTCCAATCTATCAGTTTCTGGAAATATTTCCTTCCCCTTTCACTAGTTAACTGAAAAATGTCTTTTTTTTTCTTTCTTGCTGCACTACTGCTGGGAGAGTTGCAAGTTAGATTAGTGGTTATCAAGTGTACCTTTTTATGGTACACACCACCAGTTCCAAATTCCAGAATTAACGCCGCTATTAGACACGTGCTTGGCTTAAGACTTTAATGAGAAAATGTAAGCTTCCAAGGGGCTTTCTGTTTGGGGCACGGGTGACTAATTATGTATTCAGATGCTGCTCGATTCAGTATCTGCTCGCTTCCCATTTTGTTTCCGTGGGAAAGATTCAGAAGACTTTGGAAGAAAATTTTCCTGACCACGAGCCGGAACTTCACAATACAGTGTTTGAAAAGGAAAATTGAATCTGACAACTGGAGCAACATAAACTGATCTGCGTCTTGGCAGAGAAGTCAAAACATTTCTGTTAGCAACACGTCAAAATGGATAGCGACGGCAAAAGCTGATCCACGCCATAATCCCCTCTCCTGTTCGATGCTGTGCTATTGCGCTACCTCAGCTTTGTTTCAGTTGTGAGGAAGTTTATATAAAGAGCAGCAACTGAAAATCAGTTACCCAAACCCCAAAGGCTCCTTTTATCCTACTGAAATATCAAGGATTTGAGATCCTGGAAAATACTGGAGGGAAAAAAAATGGCAGGAGAAACAAAGAAGGACAGAAGGCCCGGTTCTGCAGGAACTGAGAAATAAACTTGAATTTACAACAAAGCAAAAGGACTGAATATTCCTTTTACACTCCTGGGAAGCCTCCAAAATAAGCCCCCCAATTTGGTTTCTTTGGCATACAGTCTGATAACAAAGAGACCTGGGTCTGTTCAGCCTGGACAAGAGAAGACAGAGGGGATCTTATCAATGTTTACAAACATCTTAAGTGCAGGAGACAGAGGGATTTGGCCAACCTCTTCTCGGTGGTTTGTGGGGACAGGACAAGGGGCAATGGCCACAAAATGGAGCACAGGCAGTTCCGCACCGACATGCGAAAGAACTTCTTCACGGTGAGGGTGACGGAGCACTGGGACAGGCTGCCCAGGGAGGCTGTGGAGTCTCCTCTGGAGATATTCAAGGCCCGTCTGGACGCCCACCTGGGCAGCCTGCTCTAGGGAACCTACTTTGGCAGGGGGGTGGGACCTGATGATCTTTCGAGGTCCCTTCCAACCCCTACAGTTCTGTGATTCCATGAAATGCACTGGAGACTTCAGAAGCCCAGTCGTGGTTGTCCAACCAGTGGCTCAAGCTAAAAGCAGACACCTGTTATACCTACATGGGTGTACAAATATAGAAAACTGACATTTTTGCAGTGACTTGTCTCTGAAAAAATGTAAGCTAAATGTGTCTGTTATAGGTTACTTCACTGCAAATATGAAGTGCACGGCCCTACTGTAATTAAATGGGGAAGGCAGAATAAACAAACCACTTAATTCTTTACGAAACCTGCTACCATTAAAGTCAAATCTCTGTTAGCCCTTGTTTCTTCCACACCCACATGAGGTTTTATGAACTTCTTGACTTCCCTTTTTGCCTCCCTGTTGAAGATGTTGCTTGTTTGCAGCATCTACTGTTGGGTGAATGCAGGGATGGGGAAGTCAAAACAATTTGCGCACTCTTAATTACAGAGTTACAGATGTACATTTTGTTTCCACAAAGACTAAATTACAGCATTTCCACCAGAACTGAAGAAACAGGATGTCAGATTTGGCATTAAGGCTTCTTCATGGGCTGTCATTTATCTCTAAAAATGGCACCAGCAAACAGGGGTGTGGTGCCAAGAAGTTGCTCCCAAGGGGTCACTTATTAGGGCCGTCACTGGGGTGCAGCGCTCCACGTCCTCTGGTGATGGTGCTTAGTCCAGGAAAAGGCAGTTTTTGTTCTTGAATTTTCAATTTTTCAGTCCAGCTTGGGTCATTTTTTAAAAACACATGCAAAGCAGTTGAGACAGACCTGCTTTTGAAGCCACGTGAACTGAAATGAATGTGAAGTCATGACCTTGTTGTTGAACTTGCCTTTTTTCAGTGCAGACGGGACTGCCTGAAGTAGAACACTTCAGACACTAGGTCACTGCCTATTCCCAGGGCTCCTCTCTTCTAATTAAATAAAGATAATAATGTAAAATATGACAACCCCAACCAGAATTTTCTTCTTTCATGTACTGGGGGGGAAGTTTATGCTCCACGGCGACACCTGCGATGAGATTGCTGCCACCTTGAATTCACTCACATCTCATCACAAAATTTGTTTGAAACTTGTTTCCTGTATTTTTCAGACACTGCAAGACCTGAAGTCCTCCTGCCCGCCTTCCCCTGCGCCCTCAGACACCGTACAGCCCACAGCAACGTTCGTTTTGAATGGGAGACGCTCATGTCATCCCTTGGCACGCGTCCCCAGGTCAGCTGTACGCTGCTGCTTCCTTCCTCTTCGGAGAATGAGGAAATGCTGCCAGTGCCTTTTCCTCCTCTCATTTTTAGCTGCTCTTTCACAATTAAGCACAACCCCATGACATTTAAAAATAAGCGTTTGACCATCATTCTTCTCTTCCTCTTGCCCGCCATTTGGTACGGTTGCACAGAATTTTAGGTTACGAGGTTTTCCTGTGCCTGAAGTACTGATACTTGGGGGACAAGTGATATTTTTACAAGACACAGGTACACTCTAATTGGTATTTAAACACAGATTTCTCTTTTACCAGTTATTAAGAAGCACCGAGCAGTGCTATTTAAATAGACAACGTTCCACTACTGAGAAAATATGATTAACAACGAATGCTAGAGAAAAGGATCCAATATACATAATGTTGCCTTACAAACAATGGGGAAAAAAAAGCTCTGCAAAGTATCCCTTTTCAAACAGAGATGGTGCTGAATATGATGCAAATTATTTGGGAGAATATGCAGATAGCAGAAAGGAGGAGGTAGGACTTTTAACAGTGCCAGAGAAGACTTATAGGAAGGGGTAAATAAATAAAAGTTATTCTTTGCCAAGTGAGATAAAATTGCTTAAAAAAAATCTGGCATCTGGTGCCAGCTTAAGGCTATTTAGACACTACAGGACTCTCCTTTTTGTCTTAACTTGGTCTGTATTAGAGACCACACAAACATTCTTCTGCTAGCAGCATTTGTTTTTTAAAGTTATTATTAGACACGAAGATCTAAAGCAGATCTGTTCTCTGCTACATTCATCGCCCAGATGTGGATATTGTGAGCACTCTGCATGAAGAATCAAAGCCAAGATTCCAAAGCCCCGTACAAGAGGACCCCCAGGAGATGAAAAGAAGGCTGTCTTCAGCATTTCCATCCTACAAGCTATTTAGGGGACTATGACTTCATACTTGTTTGTTCTCAAGTAGCACAGATGTGCTCTATCAATTCATAGAGTTGGAAGACTATGAGAAGAAATAAAGAAAAAAAAATCACTTTTGCACCCAAAGTTTCAGCAATGCAACCACTGAACTGCCAGGCTTTGCTGCCTTATCATCAGGGCAGAATATTTATTTATGCAAATACTTACATTTTGTCTGACCCTCGAGTGTGAAGAGATTCTGAAGCCAACCACAACAAAAATCTATAGCTGGAAAAACATTTATTTTGTCCTTGTTCTGAGCTGCTCTGAACTGCAGCAACAAATGCTGTCTAAATGAGCAGCAAGCCGTTGTTTTGGCCTGCACGTTAGCCACAAGATATCAATTTTGGTATATATTTTTTTCATTTCATTATTTTTAAATCAAGTGCTGTCACTTTTAAGCAACACATCCTACCTTCAGGAGGCAGAGAAGATAAAAATTTAAACAATTTTTGTAAGAGCGCAGATACTGGCAGGTCCATAAAATCGACTTGCTGAGCCGTAACACAACTTCCAAGTGTGCCAAGAAGGAGGGTGTAGTAAAATTCCTTTTTATGTTGCATTAAATTTGCAACACTTTCTGCCAATAATGTTTATAGGAAAATACTTTATAAACCAACCAATACATTTCCCTTTCCTATGATTTTTCCTTTACCTACCGCACTTCTACCCCCCTCGCGCACATGCAAGTTACATTTGGCACCAGCTGGAGAACATAAAACATGCAAGCATGAAGATGAAAATGCGTGAGGAATTCTGGAATTTGCATTGGGATGCCCCTGAACACCGGGATGCTGCCCCAGAAGCCGTCCTGATTCACCGAGTCCTCTACAGAACTGCCAGCACCGCGTATTTACGAACAGAACTGCCAGAATTGGAGGGCTATCTTCTAAAGGCACTGCCCATACTCCAGCTGGTGGAGCAAATTAGCGGGGCAGGTTCCTTAATTACAACGTGCTACGTTTAGGACTGCGACTTGTTACCCATCTCAGAAGGTCACCTCTGTTTTAATTCCAGCAGCTAGAAAAATGTGCCTTACACGTTAACGCTGTGTGTATTATGGGGCATGATTAGCACGTAACGTTTTGTTTAAAAAGAATTGGGCTCCACAAATGTGAACGCTCCCTCCCATTTCTCTTTCCTCCCCCAGTGTCCCACTTCCACTCAAATGAGGTTAGCTAAGAAAAACCCCATTCATAGGAATTAAAAGCTAAACACGCAATCCAAGCTCTTGCAACGAACAAGCAGCCTCAGTCAAGAGCGCCCATCCCATAAACCTGCTCTGGTGGTTTATAAACAGGCCCATTTTTTTTTGTCTGTTTCCCCCTTTTTATTTTTAAATTGGAATGAAACCTGTCTCGGCTATGATAGATGTCTGTACCAGCAAGACCTACCAGAAAACTGCAAGAGCTGTGCTTTGCGTTACCTGCTCAGAATAAAAGACTTGCTTTTAAAAAGCAACTAAGATTCACAGATAAATCATGAAAAGTAAAAGAGAAATCATGCTCCTGCACTAAAACCCTACAATTTCAGCCGCACCACAGAAATAACTGGCTCAAGAATTACAAGATCTACGTGTTCACAAGCTGTTACTCATACAGTACTATAAAAAAAAAAGATCTTTCAAGATGGTATCCTTGCTTCAGGGCAGGCAAAGCGACAGTGCTGAGCGTGCAGGCACCGCCTTAAGGGTCCTCCAATGAGAAAGTTCATTACAAATACTTTTACCCATTAACCTGCAGTTCACTGACCTGCAACTGTGTTATCACTCAGCTTCCAACCTCCTCACCCAGCCATGAACAGAGCTTAGCCTAACCTTGCTTTCATAACTCTTAGCATGTGAGCTCATTCAGGCAGACGCTTCAAAGTCATCTTTATATGAATATTTACAAAGGATGGGAGAATAACGTAAGAATGAAGCACAACCCTGTACCTCTTCACATGTTTGTTTTATAGGCAAAGTAAGGTGTTTGTGAAGCAAGAGCCAAAACTTCCCTGCACATGCATTCACACAAGATGCAGGATGCTCCCAAATGACCTTATCCTCTCAGACTGCCTACTGAAGTGAAGCAGGCAGCTCTTAAATTTGTTTCTAAACAGTATCTAAAAAGCATTTCCAGACCTTTCATCTCCAAAGACCAGACATCTTCCAGGGCTGTTTGACGAGGCTGACATTCCTCCTGCAGGATCACCGCACCACGGGCTGCTCCTCGAGATGTGTGCTGGTGACTGCAGATGGCACCCAGCTCCTCCAGCCTTCCTGCTACACTCCATCTCTCTGGCTGGCCAACAAAAGGCAAGACCAGTGCTTTGACATCTCTCAAAGCACGGATCTAGCACTAATTCCTTCCGCAGAGCATCCCATTTAAAATAAAACAATGAACCTCAGTCCTGACACAAACCTCTGTAGATCCGTGTAACCCCTTCAAACAGCCAGCAGGCAAGGGAAGCACCTCTGACCGCTGGGATGGCTGCTACTTGCTGCCAAAGAGGTCGCGCATGCCAAAGGAGTGATTTCTGCAGGAGGAAGATATTCTGAAGATGACCACTCTTTCTACTGGGCTCCTCAAACCTTGCTTGTGGAGAAAGATGATGGTCCAGCTGGCTAATGGGTACACTGCACTCCTCCACATTTCAGATATTACCCTAGTCCCATTTTTTTTCCCGTTTATCACAGTGAGTAACCTGGCAGATCCATCACATCCTTGTGATATTGCTTCAAGAGTCACAATAAAAATATTCCCTATGAGTCCGGCAGCTGCACAGAAACACTGGAGAAGCTGTGAGGTCTAAGGCTGTTTCCTCCAGACACTGTGGACACGTCCGATTGAAGAGGTCTGGAGTGCAAATCACAATTGCTCGCTACAAGCTGCTGGACATCTGTTGCCAAATGATCCTTTTATTCTTCTGGTTTTCCTTAAACAGAAACTCTCTCACCCTTCATAAAAAGAAAATTTTTTTTCTCACCTAGCAGTAGTTAATAGAATTAAATTTGAATCAACAAAACTTGCCCGAACTCTAAGTCTATGCCATAAACACACGGAATTCGCCGTTATGAAAAGTCTGGCTGATCAGCTCCGTGTCACCACGCTGACACTGTCATGTGCCCATTGCTCTTCTCCAGACTGTGTATCTGCAAGCCGAAATTTCAGCTAAGTATTATTACTCTTTTTTTAAAAAACATTTTCTTTTCTAAACAGAATGGAGAGCAGCATCTCATTCCTCTCCAATTAAAAAACTGCTGGATGTAATCAGTACGTTTTCTCTTGAGATGAGGACGATAAACACAGCCCGGAACGTATTATGCTATATTTCTGGTCTCACAGCTGCTCACAGCCTCTGCTTCCACAAGGCAACGTTTCAAAGCAGACAGCAGCGAGTGCAAGTGGCCCTATGCAAATGGCTCTCTCTCGGAAAGAGAACCGGTTCCCTCAGTGCCGAGCTCCTCCTTGTAGTGCAAATAAGGAGGAAAAGAGAGGAAAGACAGCATGCTCCAATTCCCTCTCCCTGTTATTTCAGGAAGCAAATAGCTGCTTCACGCTCCGCACTTCGGGGAGGCCAGGATCACCGCAGCCACCAGCGAGGGGCTTCCCTTTGGCCGGGGACTGCTGCAGCCACGCTCGCTCCGGAGCCCCTTCTGCTCGTCCTCATGACCATTCCTGGAAACTATTCCTGGTGCAATCCGACGCACGGCTCCAAGCACTTCTCTCCAGCCAGAGCAGCACATGTCAACGAGTGTTATAAACCACTCCGCACGCAGTGCCGGGGAATCCACGCAGCTCCCAGGCATGCTGTAAACAAGCAGACTTGCTGCATACCAGGCAGAAATATTTAGCAGCTTTCTAGTGCTGGGAATTCAAAATACATTCAGGACATCACTGACTTAATTATAACAAGCATCACACTTCTTATTTTTTTCTTTAAATGCTTAAGGTTACTGACCCTACTTATTTAGCTTTAAAATGTCTGAACATAGGCACAAAAATTAGTGCCTAAAAACATAAATGAGCAAAAACAACGTGGCTGCTTTTCTTTTCTTCATACAGGCTTGTGCAGATAGCATCTGCAACTTCTTTCTTCTGTTTCTCCACACCTCCCAGACTGCAAAAGATGAACTTGTTTAAGACATAGGAAAAAAAGCCTGAAATAATGAACACAGTGGCCAGGACACCACCACCTATGTTGAGCTCTTAAATCCTGAAGTCATCTCAGCTCATACAAACGCTTTCACACGCTTCTGGTTAAATAGTGAAGCTGCAGAAACTGGATGAAAGCTATCTTCGGTCACTCACTTATTTTATATCTTGCTCTCATTTTTAGGCAAGTGGACTGCAAAAAACTAAAAAATAAATAAAAAACCACAAAGCATCAACACAGATGGCAACTTGGCATCCGGCAGCCAACCTCACACCTGCAACTTCCACGACCCCTGCTGCAGCTGTGCTTTTTGTCTCCTCTCATCACAACGCAGACAAAAGCTGCGAAAACGTGCTGGTATTAAACGACCCAGCACCACCATCTCTTGCGTTCACGAAGTAAGTCCGTGGTAAATCAAGGAGTAAGCCTTTTCTTGCCACCGAAGCAGCTCTCCTTGTACCATAGGAAGAGGTCATCTTCAGGCAGGTTGCTCAAGATCGCTGCTGTGGCCGTGGGGGGCGGGGGGTTATTTTGAAGTCTCAACCCAGCCGAGCAAGAAGAACAACCAGCATGCAGGGCTGACAAATCCGAGGAGAACCTGACGGTTACCGACACCAGCGTGAGATCTGTGCTAAACGGGGCGTTACGAGTCCCACGAGGACAACACATCTCTTCACTGGGTTTTTCCTTGGACTCTTGCAGCCAACCACGGCAGAGTAAGAGCCAGCAGCTCCCTCAACACCACGTTATTTATTCCTTGCCCATAGCATTTCATTCCAGGCCATGGCTTGGCACAGCTGCTCCCAAAGGCACTGTGAAACTCGCACATCACAGGATTACAGGAGGTACACGTTCCTGCCTGCTCTGGGATGCGCCAAGAGGATCCATTCCCCTCGTGTCTGTAAAATTTACACAAAATCCATAGATACACACCACCAAACCCAACGTCTCTATTTCCTTCAAGACCCAACTCAAGCAAGGCAACCCAAGCAAGACTTCTTGTGGTTGCTAGTTTGGTTAAAATATTCTTACGTTACTTCTTAATGCAAAAAGAGGCAGCCAGGGCATTTTCCAGCCCATCTGCAACTCCACAGAGCCTGCCTGTTTCCACACACCTCTCTGCTGCAGGGCTGCAAGCATCGCTGTGTCCAGCACGGGGCTGTAAGGTAAGCACTGACCCATCCTGGGCAGATAATCAGGTTAGATGATCTAATGGTCCTGCTGGTCCTTAGAAAGAAAATGAGCTATGAATCACTTGGATGCTTTGAAGCCCTCGTACAGTTTCTCCCACAGACTGAGACCAGCCAGTGCAAAATGAAACTCAAATCAAAGCCAAGTTTTACTTTGTGGTCAGCAGCACAGGGCTGCAGCCGTACACACTGGAGACAGAAAACGAGAAGCAGGCGACCAGGGAAGAGGGCTACTCTCTGCCTGCAGGACACAGAGGCATTGGGTTTGCAAAGAAGCGGAAAGGGAAGGAGACAGAAAGCTCAGAGCACTTCCTGGCCTGATGCTTTCCATATGCAAACCCAGAAATGGCAGTCACCTGCCTGCCACCATTCATTCAGTTACCCCTATTTATCTAAGCACCGAGCCCTATTCCTCTGGGCAGGACTTATCTGTGCCCCTTACACTGGTAACTGAGGTAACTTTTCCTCTAATCAATATTTCACTCAATTATTATCCAAAAAATGCAAATTTTGCACTGGATGGCTGTTAAGAGTGATATCCCGTGAGGCTACTTTAAGTTTAGAACTTACAAACTCAATGAACATTTTGTCCAACATCCCCCTGTCCAGCTAAGGTGACCTGCTGATATTTAAATCAAGTCAGGCCATCACTGTTCAGCACTTCCCCAGAAACCTTCCCAAGCAGATATAATTGATAAGTGATACTGATAATGCATCCATCCAACCTAGAGATGCAGTTCCTCACGTTTCTGCCAAAGCAATTCTACTCCTACTCTTCCTCCAGCATAATTTGAGCTAAAAAAAGCCTTATAAGAATATTAAAATGCCTTACGTCATAGCTTAAATTAGTGAGATGGCGCTGACAACTCTTCCCCACAAAGCAAGTTTCCAGTAGAGCTTCTTTGAATATCTTAAAAAGGGTGGCAGCTCTAGCTACGGGATTGAAATCTAAAACAAGTTAACCAGAACACAAAACAGGAGGTAAATTACTACAAGTGAAGCGTTTATTGCTGCCTGGAAAGGTCTTTGTCTAAATACACTGCATTTAAGGAATCTTAATATCACATAATTAAAACCTGAACCAATGTGGACAGGGAAGTGGTGCTTTAAAAACAAGGCTTTCAGGATTGTCTAGTTTGACACCTTCTTTACATGGCAGAAACAAGTTTGTCTGCCTTAATCCTTCCTACACCACTGAGAGGGCTGTATGAATTACAAGAGCACCTGAGGTTTTTAGGGATCAAGAAAGAAAGCAATACACCTGTAGCTAGGCCTAACGCCATCCAATCAATCAAGAATACTGCACTTTGTTCATCGCCCGTTACCAGTCCTCTTCTCAAAACCAGGCTATTCTTCCAGTTACATGGCTGAGTCATCAAACTTGATGCAAATAAGCTGAAAATGCTGCAGGAAACATGTAGTGCCACGGAAAGAAAGGAAAAGGCACAGAAACCCACAGAATTTGAAAACAAAAAACCACAGGCAAGCCTCTCTCCAACAAAAACAAGGGCTGCCCTCTGCAAAGCAGAACACACTGAACCAGACAGGGATCTCTCGGCAGACCAACAAACACTGGAAAACAACAATTACCCTGTATTTCCTATGAAAAAGGGAAAAAAAAAAACTGGAGGTAAAAATCTATTTGATGGCACTGTGTGCCCCGAAGATACCGTGAGCAGAAACCCATCCATTTAGCCCCACTAATTAAGTTTAAGGAGTTGTGGGCACACAGATCAGCAATTCTGGGATCCCAAACAACATTACTGAAGAAAATTAGGTGGCAGGAATTCCAGACCCAACGCTTTTAACTTAGTCACTTGGCAGGAGCTATGTGGTACCTCACCTTTGGTCTCCAACAGATGATGTGGAAAAGGATCTGGGGGTGTTGGTTGATGAGAAGCTCAACATAAGCCATCAACGTGTGCCTGCAGGCCAGAAAGCCAACCGTGTCCTGGGCTGCATCCAAAGCAGCCTGGCCAGGGGTTCTCTGCTCTCGTGAGACCCCAGCGGGAGCCCTGTGTTCAGCTCTGAGGCCCCCAGCACAAGAAGGATGTGGACCTCCTAGAAGGGGTCCAGAGGAGGGCCACGAAGATGATCAAGGGGCTGGAGAACCTCCTCTATGAAGACAGGCTGAGAGAATTGGGGTTGTTGAGCCTGGAGAAGAGAAGGCTCCAGGGAGACCTCATTGCGGCCTGCCAGTACCTGAAGGGGGCCTACAGGACAGATGGAGAGGGACCCTTTAGAAGGGCAGGTAGTGACAGGACATGGGATAGTCTGTTATAAACTAAAAGAGGATAGATCTAAACCAGATATTTGAAAGAAATTATTTACTCTGAGGGTGGTGAGGCACTGGAGCAGGTTGCCCAGAGGAGCTGTGGGTGCCCCATCCCTGGAGGTGCTCAAGGCCAGGCCGGATGGGGCTTTGGGCAGCCTGGTCTGGTTGGAGGTGTCCCTGCCCAGGGCAGAATGGGTGGACTAGATGATGGTTAGAAGTCCCTTTCAGCCTATTCTGTCATTCTGTGGTTAAGTAACTTGCACAAACTTCAGAGATCTCAAGACCAGAAGAAATTTGCAGTGCTACAAGCAGATCAGCAGAACAAATGTACCCAGAAGTATCTGAGATCCAAGTGGTCAGACCACCACTTCACACCTCCATCCCAGGGGTTGTCCGAACCTATAAAATGCATAACTATTCTTGGAAGTCTTTATTTTATTCTTCCTTTAACTAAAACTCTCTTTAACTATAAATCATTCCAATTATATAAATTGCTATTATCACATTGTTTCCTTTAAAAACGTTATACTTGAAAATCATAAATTCTGTGCACCTACTTACTGGAACTGTTTGGGGGCAAAACACATCATTACAAGAAACAACTAAAGGAAGAGACTCATACTTGCCTTGAGTCCATTCAACCTTTTCTCTTGGTAACCGCTGGAAGCAATGAATCAAAGGTAAAATGAACTGACTTGTCCCAGTTTGTTTCCATGCAACTTAAAGCTGCATCATTAATGTTTAATGTTTACTCCCATTGGTCATAGGAAGCTTTTTACATGCTGAATGCATTTCATCTAAGAGATCTTTTCTCAGAAAATGAGAATCGAGGTAAGAAAGCTACTCATACATTGTTTGGTTTCTCTGCAGACCTGGAGGGCATTAGTTTTGAGTCCACCTTCCTTTTTTGACAGAAATCACTCCTGGAAATAACTTGGAACCAAACTGGGACTAATTTGAAGTAAACAGCAGTCAAACATTAACTGAAAAACAAAGGTCACTCTATCTATGACAATCATGACCTCAAAAGCTTAGATCTGGAGAGGTCAAAATGCTGACCATTTTCAATAGATTAAACATTGAAAACAGGGAATTAGAGACACAGAGCTTTGGAAAGCATACCGGATAGAAATGGTTTTTAACCTTACCATGCTTTAACCTTCATTAACTAACACCGTTACTGAGTACAGGATAGACCTCTTGCCACTCTGGTCCTAAAAACCCTTAGCAATATGACAGGCAGATGAGCAGTTGCTTCCATTTTTGAAAGCAGTAGCATTTTTCTCCTCTCTGTGGGTACCTATCAAACCTAAGACAAAGCCTTAACAAGAAAGCTTTATTCTAGCAAATACATTTGTTTTAAAACACACCTGCTCTTCAGGCTCATTTACACCATGTATATTGTTACCCTCACAGTATCTCAATTACTCTCTTCACCATATATGCGCTCTAGTTGGGTAACGTACACCAAGCTTTTTCTCCCACTCCTCATTTTGGGAGCCATATTAAATTAGTAAGGTTGCCAACAAAGAAAATACACTGCGAAGAACAAAGTCTGAAAACAGACAGCCACTTCAGAGAGAATGGTTAAAACCCTCCTTAAAATGCAGCTTGAGAAACACGGAGGTTGTAACTCCCTACTAAGGCCAACCTCAAGCTTCCAATGAAAGATTAAAATCTCTGTCTAAATTTATTATCCATCCTGAATGCATAAGGTGCATTTGAACCACACGGTCTGGAAAAGGCTTTGCAGCATGGTACATGTTCAATGACAGCATTCGTTTCCCCAGCAGCAAGCTACATTTCAGCTTAATAGCTCGAACATTCCCCTGACTACACCCATAACCAAGGCTCCTGCCTGTACAGCAGCTAGAGAAGAACAACATGTGAACTCTTTACCTTTGAACCAAAGCAACTACCGCTCACACTGAGCTGCTATTTTCTCTGCAAGATAACCTAGATTTAAAATGAACACACATTCACAACAGCATCAAAGGGAAATGTGCTCTATTGAACTCAGTAAGTTTGCAAACTAGTAGAAAATGAACGAGCATTAAGAACATGGATAATCCATCACAATGTGCACTTTGGGTACTTAGCAAATATGCTCTGGGTTTAATTTATTTATAGAAGCTCATTGTTCCAGACTTGCATCACTGTATTGTGCAAGTATAACAAAATCTTATTCTAAGACTCATTGCAGGACTCTGCTTAGTACCTGCCTGCAAGAGGAGGAGGGTTGTTTTGTTTTGCTGGATTTGTTTTGTTTTGCTTTTTTACTTCCACAGAAGTACACAGGCGAATACTACTTCTCAGCAACATCTGCCATCATGTTCTCGAATAACCATTTCCAATACTTCTCTATTTGTTAATCTGGCCGTATCTCAGCGTGAATTCGAGTTACTCAAACACATCGTTATTTTAATCTCTGGATGCAACTGGCTTAACGCAGTAACATTTATTTTTTTTAATCACTGTTACACTTTTACTATGGACTTGCTTCCAATAAAATTTAAAAGAGTGAATATAAAAGATGACCTCTTTGAACAGACTTTTTTTTTGAGATACGAAACCTCATTTCTTAACGAATATATACCTGATTTCACTTAAATATTCTCAGCACAATATACCTTTGTCCTCCATCCATTTCTTCTTCTCCAGTCTCTTTCCTCAGCTCCCTCCAGCTTGCCCAAATACCAAACTGCCACTTGGCAGTTCTTGGTTGGCCAGGTCAAGGCTCTCCTCTTGCTTGGCCACCTCAAGCAAATGGCAGTCATCCCTCAACCAGGTGTGTGCATACACATGTGTGTGGACACGTGTGTGTGCCTACGGGTGCACAAAACACGTAGGTTCATCCTCTCCCTGAGGATTCTTGGCTTTTTGGAGGAGAGGGTTTGGGAGTGAAGGGGGGAGGGGGTCTTTATGCTCATACACATCTCCTTTTCTATCACAGCCGTACAAAACGTTCAGTCATATACAAAGACATCTTCCAGACTATTTCATCAATGCTAATAAACTTCCTTGATGGTTCAAGTTGGCCTCAACACAATTCTAGGGAGCTATGAGGAAAGACAGCAATAACATCGCCACCCGCCTAGGTCCAGTTTCTATACTGAGAGGACTTCTCTCAAGACTGCTATTCTGCATTTCTTCTCCGCCTCTATCACATCCAACAAGTTTTACTTTGAAAGTGACCCTTAATGGAAGATTCAATTTCATTTTCGTGCACCTGATCCCACTGTGCCTTTGTGGACTACTTGCAAACCGTGCAAACCAGGTTTTCCAAATTGCCTGGCACGCTGAAAGCCTACAACCTGCAACAAAGCTCCAGCCCTCCCCATTTCCCCTTCCCTGCTTAACCTTGCAAAACAAATACATTTAGCAGGCTTAGCAGAAGCTGGTTGTCCAGACGAAACCTCATTAACAAGGCTATTTATCATGCTCAGCAGAACAGGCACCAGCTCCACCTCAAACCAGAACAGCGGCCACCTCAGCGGCCATTACTCTTGGGAGGAAACATGCCCGGTCCCTAGACTTATGTTTTGCTCCGAGGTGGGCTGAAGCGCCACCAGGACCGCAACACACGCTGATCAGTCTGTTCTTCAGTGTCTCCTGAGGGACAGCTGGTGAACGGAGACAAAATAAAAACAGCTCACTTCCAACATTTTGAGAAATGCGTATTTTTGGACCTCAACACACATTTGAAGGTACACATGCTACTACTGTAGCGATGGCAGCCGCCACCTCTGCCTTCTTGTTTGTCCTCCATCAGATCCTCGCACAGGATTGCATCGAACTGTGAAATACGCTCAAACACAGCTCCAGAGTGAAGCCCCAGCCAGCTCCTCGATATTAGTTACTATAGTAACCCATCCCTCGGCACAGGCGCTCGCAGCAGGAAATCATGCAGATTTCAATTTTACATAGTAATAAATGCTGCAGGAGAGGAGAATTTCACAACAATTGCAGGGGTTGATTGTACAAAGCCAGACCTATTCTACCCCGTGACACCACCACGCCGCAGACCGAGGCGCTCTCCTCCCCTCCCACACACACAATTGCCACTGCTATTAGTTTTGAAGTGGTTTCCACAAAGCCTGCCTGAGGATGGCTGCTGCAAAGGCTGCAGCATTTTTCAACGGCTTCATTAGATGAGAAAACACACTCCCTTCTACATGCGAGGAGCCCTGGTAAAAGCAATAAAACCCTAAACTGCAAGGCAGCGGATTTAAGCATGTATAAATATATTCTTACACACAAAGTCCTGGCATTTCACAGGAAATGCTGTCAGGTCACAGCCCAAGAGCCGTCACAAACGGCCTATCTTCCTTTCCTTCTCCTCCCTGTCCAAAAGCAGCCCGAGCAGAGGGCAGGTCACACGAATTTGCAGGAAAAAACGTTGTAAGATGCACAAAGGCAACAAGAGGGCTCTAAGCCCTGCAGTGAAACAGCAAGGTAATTAATTATATTTTAACTTTTCAGAAGCAGTTCTACAGGTTGGACTTTGTCGAGTGTGGGAGTAGATGAGGAAGACAAGCAGAACAATGCACTTCTTGTCCTGGGCAGATGCTGATTTTCCAGTGAAATTCAAGAATCAGCAGGACTCTTCCCCACCTCTCCAAATGAGCCCATAAGCCTGAGCAGCGCAAGTTCTGCTTCCCCAGGCAGGGAAGAGACGACCAGGGGACTGCTTCACTGAAGAAAACTAACATGTAGGGGAGGAGGGAAGGAGCGAACAGCTTGCACAGCAACAGGGACAAACGTTTGTGCTGGCAACACCTGACAAATCGTCGAGCAAACAGAAGGACGAGAAAGTGAAGGAAGCCGGTCTATTTTTAAGCAAGACCTCATTACTGCCACGGCCACGTAAAGCTTCCCTCGAAGCAGCAGGTATGCAAACATGAGATGAATCATATCACCGAGTAAATCACCTGGTAGTGGGAACAGTAGCATGGACGGACACACGCAGGGCAAACATGCACCATCTTCTGTCCTGACGCTTCCGAAAGCGTGTGGAAGAGCATCCTTCTGTGAGGCAGATGGCAGTGGGGAGAGCAAGAAGACCTGTCAGACAATGCAAATGCCACTGGTGCTTTTGTTAATGATTACACGGGGCTCCATTGTTCTGGACTCTCCATTCAACATTAGGCTGCTGGAGCTTGTAATTTCACTCTCTTTTTTTGCAAACCTCTTCTGTCATTAAACACAACGGTAATTTCTGTCCAGCACGGGTAGGAACAGACTTGGGGTGCTGGAGAAAACATCCCAAGTCAAAGCACACATTTCTGCACTACAACCTTCACCCAAACTGCCTTGATGTGAAGAAATGCTGCAAGTGGTTCAAGAGACCTGCAGACTAGTGTGTAATGAAGTCACAGTAACTGCCTGAACTCTGGTGAGGTCAACGCCTGCTTCCCTTCAGGTCTGGTGATCTTGCACGAAGCCAGCTGACAGCACCAACCTGACCCTTCACCAACGTGTCATCTCTTCATGAAAGTTGCATCCAAGTTGACCAAGAGGACAACCGTTGAACCTGCATTTTGAGACACCTGGAAGGCACAAGGAAGAGGCAGAAGCAGCACAGCAACTGCTCTGCTGCCTCCACTGTATGTTATGGGCAAGTTCCACGAGGCAAGAAGGAACCCTAAGGTCCCTTTACAGGAACCCTAGCTTAGTCTGAACTGATTTTTTTTTTAAATTCTCTTCCCACAACATACTCCTCTCTGTCTTATGGCAGATAAATACAAAAAAGGTATTAAATAAAACGTCATGAAAATGTATCTTCAGCTACTTTTGCTATCCAACTGGTGACAGATTAAATAAAAAGCTGAAACAACTCTCTTGTTGTGGTTACTACAAAATCGTTGTTATCTGCCAACTAGCAATTTATCACAACAAAGGGCTGACTGAATTAGCCTGAAAGAGGATCTCCCACCACAGGAACATGTGCTGCGCTGGGAAAACCAACCACCAACCAAAACCTCAGCCTTCATTTTCAATTCCACATCCCATTATCAAAAAGATGCTTTTGCATCTTCGCCTCTCGCACACTAATAAATTATCCACAGCAAGTTCTTTTTGTCATCTATCTTCCTTGTTTCCTAAACTGGACGCTTGTAACACTGAAAGTTTGGTTCTGAGAATGAGAAAGCTCTTTGCAGCTACAAAGCCTGCGTTTAGTTACTAAGATGTAGGAGTTCTACTTGAAGATGCCAGGCCGCCATGGCGTGAGAGACAGCACTTGAGAGCAGCAATCCATCCATCCATCCACATACCCCAAGTCTGCAGAAAAACAGAGCCCGATATTCTCTCCTACCAAAAGCTACTTAAGAAAGGGGAGAGGCAGAACTATAATGAGCATTAAGCGTATGGAAAATTAACTCTACTTTCCCTCCTTCCCCCACACTCACCAAGATTTCTGACTCAAAAAGTTGCTCTCCATCTTTTTTATAAGCCCCCTTTAAATATTGAGAAGCTGCAATAAGGAAAGAAGCTTGTTTGCACTTCTCCTCCCCCCCCAAACCTTTTATTTTTCTCCCTCACAGAAGCTACACTCTTGCATTCAAATTTTCTGTCTGCTGCCAGCATCCTCAATTACATGGCAGCTTTAGCCATGTCCTAACACTTTAGTGTCATAGCAAAGCACCTTAAGCTCAAAAAATACTGGGTTGTAGGGCAAATACAAACACTGCTTACACATCATACCATGCACAGCGCCCATGGGTAGCAGACTACAGAAGTTATAGTGATTATTTTCATCCATCACCCTGGAGATTTCTCCCTAGGTAGGAGCATCACACCAGCACAGAAGTTGTCAGCAACCCTGAGCTAGATTTCGTCTTGATCTTAAGGATGGGGGGAAAAAAAGCCAAAAAGATAAATAAAGCTCTCTTACACTGCAACGCACACACTCACCCAAAGAAAAAGCAAGGGTAATATTTTACCTACACAGCAGCCTTTTTAAACCTCTAAATAACAACAACAACAAAAATCGAGTCATGAATAAGCAAAGCAATGAAACTACTGTCTTTGTGCTTGGGAGTGTAAGATGTTCATCCCATTTTGACTGCTCCAGCCAAACGGGCTCACATCAGCAGCAGACTTCTCAGGGTGGAACGTGTTTTGATAGCCGTAGACTGACATTTGCTACTTGTCAAGAGAAAGACAGAAAGCTGGAAACAACAAAATTGCACCATGACATACATATACATACATATATATGTGTGTGTATGTTTTATAGTTTTAGCACTCAAAATAAGCATTTACAAGTCTCATTTCTCAAAATGCAACAGATGTGTAAGCGTGCATCCAGCTTCAAAATCATCTGGCAGTGATTGTGAATTGGTCCTGTGTTATGCATCATCTTCATGAAAGTATAATGGAAGACTGAATGGTTCATTTAAATAATTTTCTTCCTGATTATGTTATATTTGAAAATCTGCAAGAAAAAGACTGGACTGTATTATTCTACTTCAAAGACTCCACGAGAGGAGTAAGTGCTTATTACAAAGTCTTACCCTAACAGACAGGAAGCTGAAACAAAGGTTTCGTTATTTGAGCATGAGCATCTGAAGTTAAAGAGGAGTCAAGAAAAACAAAAAGAACTGAACAGTGAGAACCCCTTCCCTCGAGTCCAGGTCTTCTCATCAATTCTTTTCACACTGTGTCTGGTCTGCAGTTCAGAAGGCCTGAGCACATGTATCTGGGAGATACAGATGCTGATTCCATCACTGCAGCATTTGTGCAGCTTGTCACCTTGAAAAAAAAACACTTCAATAGATGCCATTTATCCTGGCTAAGATGACAACACCCAGAGTAAGGACTCCCTGAAGGTGTGCTCGCACAATACCTGGAGTAACACACGTGCAGCCTGCCCAAGAACACAAGTCTGCACCCAAGTTCCTATTTTAAGCGTTTTTCTGAAATGTGAAAGGCAGTTACTGATCACTTCAGCACAAGAGCTACCTGAGGCAAACACTCACAGATACTAATCAGATTTAATTTTAGGAGTAAAAACCATATTTACATTTCTGAGTGCTGATAAAGCTTAATGGGGCCTTATAAAAAGGAGACACTTTAGTGCAGCACTTCATCCAGACTAATATATCCCGTTCCTCAAAAGGAAAACAGGCAAATGGCTGTGCAGGCTTTGTTACCCTGTCAGTGCCACGTGCCGTGTAGGCTCAGGCACGGTTCCACTTCCAGGTCCCTTCGCAGCTGGCTGGCCATCCACAGCTCTTCCCTCGCCAAACTCAAACCCTCTCTGCCCACCAGGCACCTCAGCTGGAATTTCCAAAAACTCTTCCCAGTAGCTCTGTATTGCCTTAAAGTCCTCTCAGACATCTGTTAAACGAGAGATGGAAAACAGAAATAGCACCAACCAGCACGACAGATGTCCAAATTACCAGAGGCAGGGAAGACATACCTGTAGTAGCACTTGCCAAGTTGAAATGGGGCAACTTCAAACAGTATTACAATGCGTGGAATCCAACTGGCCACAGAAAGCTGTGTGATATGCTGAAACGTATCTTAAAATGGTTTAACTAATCTGCTAATATCAAACACACCTATGTATAAGTCAAACCCTCCAGTATGAATGGAAAACAAGAAGCCCACAAGAGTGGGTATCAGCTGCCTCATTAACAATCTCCCTTTGAAGATCAATTTTAAGCTTCAGGGTAAATCAAAGCTTTTAGATCATCTTTCCATAAATTTTAATTTACACCTGTGAAGATGCAGATAGGCAAGGCTGTTGGTTTTTTTCCACGGAAGCCACTGACATTGTATTAAGCAGATACAGAACTGTGCATGTCTTCACATTAATCTCTCTCATAACACAAGGAGGATAGTTACTCTTCTCACCTACTTTTTCCAAAGTTCTTCAATTCCAGTGCTTATCTGCAAATGACATTCAAATGCAGCAGAAGCAGAAAAATACCAGCATACATAAATTTACACGCGTCCTTTTACAGACTGTTCATAACCAACTTACAAAATGTTTATATGTGATATCTAAGATGTGCAGTCCTTGCCTTCCCCAAAGAACCCATTTCTAATATGTAATGTATCAGGTAAACAGCTATTAAATGAAACCTGATTTAAATCTTTCATGCTTCAATTGGAATTGGTGCAGATAAAAGCATTTGAAATGTCAGATACAGAAAGGCCTAACCCATGTGGCAAACAAAAAAAAATAAATATTTAGATTGTGTCAACAACTGAATACCTCCTCAAAAGCAATCCTGACTGGGGCTTAAAGGCAGACCAAAGTATTTATTTAATTTTTGTGAGTTTCAAAGTCCAGGCTTTAAAATATTTCCAGTTTTCATAAACTGCCTAAAATCCTTCTCTGACAGTCTTCAATTTAATAAACACAGTGAGAAATAATACCGGACCACACTACACACTAACAAGTTCTGCCAGGCTGTGTGTCAAACAGACGTAATCTGAAAAATAAGTGCTAGATAGAAATCTATGTCTT
Source organism: Heteronetta atricapilla (assembly GCA_011075105.1). Taxonomy (NCBI): domain Eukaryota; kingdom Metazoa; phylum Chordata; class Aves; order Anseriformes; family Anatidae; genus Heteronetta; species Heteronetta atricapilla. Next base: position 147,465,320 of record CM021732.1, read on the forward strand.
ATTAGAACTCAAAAGTTGAAATACATTTGAAGTAATTTCATTTTTAAAAATCTCTGGTACCAGCAGACAATAATACACACTATTATGTACCTGCATTATTAGAGAAAGGTGACACTCATTTTAAAAAATCTTGTACCAGAAATGATGCAATTCTTCTTTCAAACATTGTTTTAATATATATTTCTAAGTATATATCATCAGTTGATGTGCTTAGATACTTGTCCTTTTGAAAAAAGGAGAATAGATCTGGCCAGTTCAGAGGAAGAAGCAGCTTTTCATCATAACTGCTTTACCGTGTTTTATTTACCTTTTCAGGTTGACATGAAAACCAGCGAGCTGACTAACAGTCAGGGAAAAAGACTAAAGTCCAGGTTAGCACATATCTGAAGGAAGCAGCAGCACGCAGCGCAGAAAGGAACCAGCCAGGAAACACATCTGCTCGTGGGATCAGCACAAAACACCTCATTCACATTCCGAATTTTTCCTACCTCTAAAGCTACAACGTGAGGAAAATACCGCGACGTACGGTTGGCTCCTCCAAGTGCAGGCTTTACCGTAGGCAGAGCTCCAATTATGCCCTCTGTTTGAGCTCCGTCACAGAGTTAGAAGGAAGTAAACTATACAGAAATACACACTAAAATGGAAAAGTCAACACTGGGGAACAGCAGTAATACACAGGGGTAGAGAAAGCTAACAGCTTGAATAAGGAATGAGGTTGATGGAAATCAGCTCTCATACTTGAATATTTGGTATCTGCAATCCTCTTCTTGTGTTTGTGTAGAAATACATATCCAAACAAGCACTTTTTCTTCTTTCAAAGCTAATGCTGATGCAAATAGAATAAGGAGCAGCCAGAGAGCGCTTCTGCTGACTGGTGGAATGCTTCCACCAGCTACAGCAGTGGGACTGAAAACAGCAGACCACTTTCTGTAAAACCATAAGCAATTACAAGTAGAATGCAGGTCCCAGCTTTACTACGCTTCCATCACCCTATACGGCACTAACGCTGTCCCTCGGAATGGGCCTACCTGCTTCAGCACGTGTTCTCCACAGAGGCATTTGGCTCATCCTCCGGATACCACACACACCAACCCTCAGTACCTTCATCGTGGGAAGTGCCACCCAAGTCTCATATACCCCCTGCCTTTTTGTGTATGGATTGAAGAAGAGGATCTACCTACACACAGGAAGGCAAAACTCGAAGACCAACTTTGTTGACTTTGGGTAACCTGTTAACTAGGGACCCTCTGAACAGCTTGAGGCATAGCCAGGCTTCTGATCAAACAATCAAATATGTTGTTTTACATTGGGTAAGTAACAGGCAAAATGTAACCAAGAATTGTTCCATGTTAGAAAACTCCTTCAGGGGAACATGGGGAGCCCATTATAATCCCCACACCAGACAAGAAAAACAGTCTGCTTGGCTTTGTTTTCTGAAGATAGTTGTTTATAATAACTGCAAAATACATTTTAAGGACACTTTGCCCCAGTAAGCCATAGAGAATTTTACCATTGTCTTCAATGAGGCCAGTATTTTATCCCCATCCACAGCAAGCTAGAGGGATTTTTATTTTATAAAGGACCAACACATAACTCCAGAGATGTTCCAAGGCAAAAGACTACTTATGTGTAAATTCCTAAATGGGCATGTGTGGAAGTTGGGTTGGGAGGCAGATGAGAACCACCACTGGCTTGGAATTTTGATTCTTTGCCCAGAACATCACTTTCTAAAAATAAAAACAAAATTCCCTTCTATCCTTCCAGTCAGGAAAGGCAGAAAGACAGAACAGAGGAGCTATACAAAGTTGGCAGGCGTGGATTTACAGAGCTCCTTTTGTGAAGGATGTGTTCTAAGAGATAAGAGACAAGACACGATGCTTGCTGGATACAGTCCAAGTAACACAGCAGAAAGTGCAAAATACCCTTCAATACCCACACAAGCCATTTTTGTTGGAGAGTAGGGGAGCTTCAGTCATCCTGGAATCTGAATGGGAATGCTATAAGCCTGACAGCACAGCAAGGAGGCAACACAAGTTTCAAGGATTTTGGTAAGGTTTACTTTGTTTTCCCTTTGCAGGAGGGAGAAGAAATAGAAGAGATCATGCTCAAAGGAAGACACTTTATAAAGCCAGCTTAAGTTCTGCCTTGGGTCTCATCCTTAGTTTATTCCACTTTCTGGAGCGTTGACTATTTTACATGAGTGGGTTGTGCATAATTTACAGAAGGCATGCACACAACCAAGGAGCTTCCTATCAGAATGTAAATATTAGCTTTAAAAAGGAAAAAAACATTGTTCCCTGTTGTCATTCTATGGTTTGATCCATGCTCCAGCAGCTGCTACTGCTCCTCTTAGCCAGAGATGGCAGAGGGAAGCGGAAGTCTGGCTGAGCTTGCACACTGCTGACGAACACACACGCTCCTCACATTAGCAATACTGCTTTATTGCAATCCAGGTCAAATGCCAAGGACGTATTAGGACTTCAAAAAAAACAAACATTAGAGAGCCTTTAAGGTTAGAGGTGAACAAAAAAAAAGCCACTCACTCAGCAGCAATATATTCGCTTCAGAACTGTTCTTCGGTGACAGAGCCTGGGGACACAGTGACCATGGGGAATGCCCTCCCCTGCATGGACATCTGCACGCGCTGCCTTGGTCACTGGGCATCCAACATCACAGAGCAGCAGCCTTTTGTTTCCTTCCAGCTCAGCAGCCTGGAAAGATTGCCAGCTGCACTATTCTGGACCTCCCTACTAACCAACAAGCTGACAGTGTTACCCAGGGAAGCCCACAGTCCAGGAAAATTCATGTGGGCCAACAGTGTCAGACATAAAGAATAAGGACAAATGAAGACTTTCCTTACAAATACAAGTACAAGCTACCATCGTTATTGTCCACAGAACCCAAAGGCCACAGCATTAGCTGGTATCAGCCCTATCAACTGAAACCTTACTCTTATTTAAGGCAGCTGAATACCAAGGCTTACAGCTTTTACATTTACTTAAGGTACAGAAGCGTCAGTGAATACAGATTTCAGGAAATCTTGCTTTCTAAAATATTATTCATCAACGTATAATTCAAATGGTAATTAGAAGTGTTCACATGATTGATGACACATTTAAATTACAGGTTTCCAGCATTTTTTTGGGTAAAGAAAAGATGACTTCCTTTTTCACGTGTCGCTTTTTCAAAGTGCAAGTCCATCTAACAGATGTCTCACAGATCTGCTTGTCAATGTAACAAGTTAGACTTTTTTTTATTACGACAAATGGTATAAACCACACAGCATTCTGTTAAGCTCAATATTGACACATCTGCTTACCACGTGTATTAGTAGCCATGTCAGCCACTTTCTGAAAGGCATCCAAGAAGGCAGCAGCTGCTACTACTGTAGTCCTGAAATGCATACAGATAACAAAACATTAGCAGTGTCTCATTGCTGCCTATTTAATTATTGCCAAAAACATTTAGGCTTATAAAGAATACCACTGAGAACTTGTAGAGGCCATATAAAATATCCTCTTTTATACGTGATTTTAGCCTTTTCCCTCCTTCCTTGCTTAATCTGTTCCTTGCTTTGTGTTAGCACTATGGACTCGGAGGCAGCCAGGCTAATTCCGAGCTGTGAATTGCACAGGACAGGTGCTCTTTCAAAAGAGCACAGCCATCCCCCTTCTAGCTGATTTCCTCTGATGAACTAATATTAAGCAGTCAAACATGAAAAACAAATCTAACACACATTATACTGCACCCATTAGCGTACAAATTACGACCACTGTTATTTCCAGGGAACACGTGTATTTTGAGAATAAGCACGCAGGACCTTCTTTTTATCTAGGATCCTGGCCGAATGCTTCCCTGAATTTCTCATTTGAGTAGCCTGAGCATCCCTTGAAACAGAAAATAGCAACCTCTTAAAAACCAGACTGTTTTGGGTAAACGGGACAGTGGCAGGGTAGAGGTTTCTCCCCTTCACAAAGATGGTTTTTTCCTGATCCAGCACTCCTGGAAGAGCAGACAGGGTACAAGTCCCTTCCTGAGAGGGATGGGGCCTCTCAGCTAACCCCAACTCCCTCACAGTTTGAAAGCACACACAGACCACCTGCCTGTTCAAGTGGATGGCGATGGCAAACGTGAGTTCCAGTTTTCCAGGTGTGTTTGTTCTACATAAGTTTTTAGAGCGCCAGGCACCTCAGGTCAGGACCAGGTTTCTGATGGTTTATAGCCTGGTCGACCTAATTCAAATGAAACTGGGCCAGCACTCTACAGGTAAAGTAGGACTGTGCCCTCACTCCAGCTACCTCGTGGTGCTATTTCTGCCCATTTTTTTGTAGCAATAACTCTGATTCCTTGTCCTCACTCTAAGAGTCAGCCTCTCCAAACAAAGTCCTGAAGGAGGACTGTCCACTTCATGAACTCCTTGCTACTCTCAGAACACCACACAACACAGGAGACCTGCAAGAAGGATCTCCTCAGCCAAAAAGAACTCCATAACTGGGGCAGATTTAAAGATTTTATGCAAGTCTCGCTCCAAATATGCTCAAAATACAAAAGGATGTAACTGGCAGCATGGTAAACAGCCTATTGACAGCACAAAAGATTTGATTCCAAATAAGAGACTGTCAAACAAATGCATAAGAACTCTTCAGATGTCCAAGAGATAAAATGGAAGGCAAAAATACCTGACAGGTTTCCAGCTAGCTAGTAATATTTAGCCCTGGAACAAGATAATCTTTTCTGGGATTTTCCTTAGCAGTGTTTGTGTCCTTAGATTTCCAAACTTGCAGGTCATTCTGTTATCCGTGTACTATATTGTTAATTATTAATTATATTGCTAATAACAAAGTTCCATTTCTCCAGTAACCAGATCCATGAAGACCTAGCTCCAGCTCAGATGACATCTGCTCTCCTTTATCTGAGAGGCAAAAGGCTTGCATCTGCTAGAAATGAACAGCAAATCCTCAAAGCAGGCTCAAGCTGCCTGCTTGCATGTTCCTGTAGCTGCCTGCTTGCATGTTCCTTTAGCTGGGGACGTGCTACGTTGAATACAATGCCACAGGTCTGAAATCCAACTATTTCTCCTGCTTTCTCTGAAGGCTTGTATTTAAAGAATACAAAAGGCCAGGAAAATGCTCCATTTCTCTTCTTCCACACTCCCTTACTGCAACGTGATTGCTGGAAAAGGAAAAACCACATGCAAGTGTTTTATTTTAGACATGGCGTAGCAGAACAGTGTATTCCAGCCGTTCAGATGAGCCTGAACACCAGCTTCTTCAGAAACGGTTCACAACACAATGCAGAACCACAAAATATACTGCCAATAACCGTATCTATTACCACTGCTGCTGTGAGAAAACACTGATGCTCTGGGGAACACAGAGGAGATTGCGGTTTGGGAAGAAATGGGGTTTGGATTCATATGAACAGAAACAGACTTTACAAGTGAATGAGTTCTGAAGATAACAGAATTGGTCTGAGTGCAGTACATATGGTACTTGTTAAGAGAAATCTGCAGAAGGTAATCCAGAATGACATTTGCAAAGTATATCCCAATAAAGTAAGTTTTAATAACCACTGATGAACAGTTCAGCACAGGAATTCCCTTGGTTTTTAAGCAGAAGAAAGCTCTGTTAAGACTACCAAAGTCTCTAACTTGTTGAGCCTTCTTATATAAACCAGCTGTATTCTACACGATGACAACAAATGTCTAATTCTAAATCTCTGCGTTCACTAAACAATACATTATCTAACTTTCCATCAGAAATGAAATTTAGCCATGAAATTTAGCTTGTTTTACTTTTGTTACATACCATCGGTGATAGATATGTATTTGCCTGAAATACATCAGACCAGCAGTAGTGTGCAACATTTACATACATGGGTGTTGACTATGAAAGATGCACAATTTTACTAGAACATACTTAGAAATTTATCGTGGCATAAGATGCATTTAATTTTGACGTATGCACACACAAGTAATTGTAGGCGATCTTGACTGTGCAACACAAGACTTACCGAAGCTGAGACTGCAATTTCCCAGCTTTATTTATAAAATCTTCCCACACTGGGTAACTTCCCTGTAAGAAAAAGAAGAGACACAATAATGAATATTTTGAGCATTCTGATTTTGATACTGCAGTTTTAATGTTCAAATAAAACTAGAAGTAAAGCAGTAACTAAGACTTTATTAAATCCTAATTCACTAACATCAAAATATATTTTCCCAGTAAGGTGACTCTCATTCTTAAACACCATTCCCAACATAAGGGACTTCCAACTGGTTCTGAATCCAAATGAAACAGTTCTTCTGAGGAGGCTTTACAGATTTCCCAAGCCAAAACGATGGAGAGGAAGAGGGATTTCAACTGAAGAAGAACTAAGAAACTCCTTACTTCAGATGGAAACAGCAAAAACCTATTAGAAGTGAGGTGCTAGGATGCATAAAGAGAATCTCCCAAAACCAAGTGCAGAATTCTAGTTGTTCTTTTCTACATACAGATTCTCCACATAATTTCCATGTTCCCATTCTCTTATTATTAGGGCTTCTATTTTTCTAACAAAGGTCTGAAGCTGACCAAGAGACCACCTCAAATCGTCTCATACAGCAATCGGTCACACAAAAGGCAGAGTAGTCTAAGATGACAAACTTTCCCAACAGCTGCATAACTTCCTTCTGAAATGGTCCCGAATGACCTTGGAGCTCATTTCTGAACTGACGCTGCTAAAGCAATGTGGCATTGAACATACGCGAAGTTTTTAAGAAGGTTTAATTCCTCCTGAATTAAATTCACAGTTTCCTGTGAACTTCTCCCCCACTTCTAGAAATTGTGTTAGGAGTTCACATGTTCATTTAGAGTATAAACACCAAGTGTTCTTACGAGTTCTAATGTTTGTTTTCCCAAAGCTTTTGTTTTTTTTTAAAAGCAAGCTTTTATGGTAAAATATCATCCTTTTTAGACCAAAACAAGGTTAACTTGCTCTCTGCAGAACAAGTGCAAATTTTCTGCTAACAGCAAAAATGGTGGTGGAAAGAAACCTCAACATTTCCCTTTGATTGGAGTCTAGAGAGTAAAATAACATATCCATGCTTCCTTTAATAAAGGTTTAAGACTTGCTGTTACCAGAGCAACGACACAATAAAACCCAGATAAGGCAGCTCCTCAAGGCTAACATTACCACAGCTCTGACTGGAAGAGGTTGCAAGCAAGTGCAGTTGCTTGGAGCAAACTCGCACCACCCTGATAAACCAGTCTGCCTTTTTCTGAGTAAAATAAAATATTTTGCTCACTGTACCACGAGAGGATGCACATTGTCTTGTTTTGGGTAAAGGCAACCCCTTCCCCAAAAGCTGACAACCTAATTCAAGCTCCTCGGTACACCCTGGCAAGGCAGCTCCCAGACATTCACGCACCCCAGCAGGACTTGAATCAGACTTGGGGCTAAAAGCAAAATCTCCCTTTCGATTCTGGCCTTGGTCTGTTGGTCACAAATTCATATTCTCTACTAATCATATTTCAAAAATGTCTTTGCACAGATGTTGTGTGTATCACCACGCAGTCAGTGCACAGCTGAGCTCTGCAGAGGGGCTTGGGCAGGGCCACAACAGACCCTCACACAAGGCCGCTGTCTGGGGCACTAACCACTACTAAACAGTCTTCAGTACAGGTTGCATTGTTCATTGTTTCTTTCTTCGCTCTCTTTTAGCAGTGTAAGCCAGGTGGTCATAAAACCTCATTATACCTACACACCATGGAGCCAATGCGAACGGGAGAAGGCGAAAGAAGAGACCCGTTAACAGGTTGGCAAGGCCTAGAATATAACGTGCTTTGTGCTGTGCAAAAATCGACACATTTAAAAATGAAAGAAACCCACTGATCATTTGAAGGGATAAGGAAAAAAAGCCATTTCCTTAAACCTATTAGTCTTACTGAAATCCCCTACACTGACCTGCATCTCTCCCCACAGTAGCTGCCTTTCGGAGTTTGCCCGCATGCTGTATATGCATTATGCATGCGTATGCCAGGAGCCTTGAAAGCCCTGACAATTAACAGCAGGGCCTAAAGCTTTACTGGATTCTTGAGCAAAATGCAAGTCGACAAATGGAGGACACCAAAGCCGACAGTGCCTTCAAAACGTAACTCAAAAAGAATACACTTTGGTTTTGTTTTTTGTTTTGTTTTGTACCAGGCTGCCCACAAAGAAAGCAAACTCAGACTAGTTGCCAAGCATTTCCATGACTACTTATTTTTGTCTTTAAAAATGTTTTTTTTTTCTTTAAGGCAAGCCTACTTAGATAAGCTGTAACAACCCACCCCCATACATCATTTCTTAAATTGGTTTGATTATATATATATATATATATATATGTATATATATATATATATATATATATATATATATATATTTCAATCACTAATCTTTTCACCCGGGCACTCCTGTACTAGCCCCAAAACACCTGATGTCATTTTGAACAGAAAAAAGTCTGAGTAGTTCATTTAATCTGTGTTCCAGCAGAAACTGCTGTTCGCCTTTCCCTTCTGAAGGTGAATCAGCACGTTCATCTCTCACACAGCTCAAGCCTTGCACACAAATCCTGCTGTCCCTGTGAGCTTCTCCAAAAAGCACTTCTACCATCATATCCTTGCTGAAACCAAAACCCCTTGATCCCTACACCTAAAGCAGAAGTGTTTGACACCTGCCACTTTACAGATCCTACTAACAGGGGTTTTACCCCACCTGCAGCACCTGGGAAGTAAGGAGGTCACTGAGTGATGCTCGGAGGACAAACCAAGAAGACAACACAAGAGTTAAACTATTTCTGGGGAAAACACTGCAGGTCCCCAGCACCCCATGAGCAGCTCCTTCTCCATGATCTCTTCACGTGCCACCTCAAGCAAGGCAGCCCCTCTCTCACGTCCTCATTTGAAGTAACATTTGGAATAACTTCTTCCTTTCATCAAAGTGGTCGACAGGAGAAATATAGCGGTGGTGGAAACCACACACCAAAACAGCCATAAAACTTAATTCAACTTGTAGTACTGTCTTAATTTAAACACAAAGAAACAGTAGGAAGAATTCACTGTCTTTGTCTAAGAAGTCCTTTTGTAATGTAAAGTCATTTTGGAAGAGTAATAAAAGTATTTTTAAATGCTGCATTTCCCATAGCTCCTTCTGCAATTTCCAATTTCAAACAGCCACTAAAGGAAATCAGTTTTCTCTCCTTTAAATGTCAGAGTCCGTCAGGTCTCTGCATTACCCGTACAAGCACCGGGCTGCCTTCACTGCAGAAGAGCTGAGGCATCTGGGTCACAAATCCTCTCTTTAGCTCCTCACAGAGTAAATGGGAATCTGTTACAATCTGGGTTTGTTTAAATGGCCTTCTTGAAGATCATTAATGGCTTAATCTGGGGGTTATTTCCCCAGAGTAAATTTGTGCCTAATTGTTATTTCTTCCTCAGATGTCTCACATCCAACATTTCTCCTACAAAACACTTGTTCCCAAGGCATGAAAGGCCCCCAGCCCCACCACACTCCCTACCTTCAGCTACCCATTGAGGCTGTTGCTGGTAAGCCGTAACATGCCATTATCACACCTTATAGCTTAATGAGCTGGTTTACAAGCCATTAGTCACCTGATGCCAGTGCCCAGCCACGCTCCAGCTGATTTACACCGAAAACAGACAGGGCATCGCCTTTCTGCCTACGGGCTGAAAAACAAAATGGTGTCTCATGCCTGTCACCTATTTCACCAGTCCACAATTAGGACACTGAATAGCTTTCCCTCAGGGATGAATACCATAATTAGTATTGAGAGGCACCAGGCTGGAGTAGGAAAGCAGCTGCAAGTGCCGGACAAGAACACCCAGACCCACTAGAGTCTGGGCAGACGTGGCTGTGGCTTCTGGGGACAGGTCCTCAACCATGCATGTGTGCTGGCTTGCTGCTTGTTCCCTGCCTGCCACTGGGCTGGGCAAGAGATCTGGTACCACCTTCATTCAGTGAAACTTCCCCCAAAACCCAGACCATGGACATGAGCATCATGCCTGGAACAGAGCAACCAGCAGGAGAGTGCTGGAAGACCTTGGGTGTCTGTGCCCAGGTGCTGGCCAGGGGCTCCAGGGCCTCTGTGGTGGCTCCAATGTCCCCATGACAGGGCAGAGCTGAGCCCAGCACCAAGCTGGCAGCGCCTCAGGGAAACCAGATTTCCAAAAGGGCAGAATGGGCACAGGCCGAGGAGGCTGCCCAGGGCGAGGGAGAAGCAGCAGAGGGCCCAGGCCCCAGGAGGAGGAGGGCAGGAGGGGCTCCAGGCCCACAGGCAGCAGGGATTCCCCGGCAGCCCTGCAGAGCCCCCGCTGGAGCAGATCTCCACCCTGCAGCCCGGGGAGGGCCCACGCCGCAGCAGGGGGACATTTCCTGAGGGGGCTGCGGCCGTGGGGAGCCCCCGCGGGAGCAGGGTGTTCCTGAAGGGGCTGTTGGGGTAGGTGGGTGGGAGGTGTTTTAATTTTTCCTCTTTCTCACTATTTAAATCTATTTTAATTGGTGATAAGGGTCACCTTCCAAGCTGAGTATGTTTTGCCCATGACGGTAATTGGTAAGCAATTTCCTTCTGAGACTCAACCTGTGAGCACTTTCATCTTACTGTTGCATCCTGTCCTGTGGAAGAAGAGAAGGAATGGGTGAACATCCAGCAGCTGGCCAAGGTCAACACACCACACCAGGGAAAGACAGAGACGATCTATCTTTAAAGGCCCCTTCCAACCCAGATTATTTTATGATCCTGTCACTAGCAGGCCACTTTGGATTTTCTCCCTTCCTCTCAGGCCAGCAATCCTGCAGTAGAAGGAATCCAAAAGAGAAGCTTAGGGATTTCTCAATAAATCAAGAATACACTTTCAGCAAAGGATCCAATTTTACTGAAATTGCTATCGATTACACCTAATGGCAAGAATAGGAACCCAGATTGTTGTATTTATTTAAGATTGCAACTTGAGTACCAGCAGTCTTGACAGTTAAAAACTGTTCTGTCACTCCTTCTACTAAGGAGTTACAATTCTTCTGTTTTTTCCCATTAAGTGAAAAGACACTTACTTCCTTTAATAATTTATTTCCATACATCCTGAATCCAGGAGACAAGACACACCTCATCTTTTTAAAAAACCTTGACTGTGTTCTTTTAACAGCTTTCATTTATCAGAAAGGCTTTTCAGACATATTATCAGCTCTTGCTGGGATGCAGACTACAAAGGCAGCAGAAACAGTTTGGTATCTTGTTCACAGCAACAACCCATGTAAACTTTCAGGGCACAGGGAAAAAGACAGAGAGCTACTCTACAGTAAAGCAAATTGAGAATCTAATTTTAGCTGTTCCAGCTAAAGAGGTAGGAGAGAAAGGGACCTGGCGGGCAGTGCCCTGGTTTTATCTCACAAGTTATCAAAGCAAGAGCTGTGTGCCTTCCAGAAAGGCACTGAATGACTATCAGCAGACTTCAATAGGAAGGAAAAAAAAGCACGACTCTAGCTAGCTACAGGAGCTGGACTTCTCCACCTCACATTCAGCTGTGACCAGCTGAGAACCTGAGTCCCAAATACACAGCACAGTTACCCAGCTTCACACCCTAGTAGCACATCCAACTGCCACACATCTACCTCTGGAACAAAATTGTAATTTTGCTACTACACGTGTCCTCCCAGTCTTCAAAGTAAGTGATGCTTAAAAACAAAGCTTAGAAATATATATTATATATGTAGTTTTATCAGATATCAGAATCTGAAAGATTATTATGTTTTATTTCTGTAGTATGCACTACACTACCTACAAGGAGCAAAGAGACTTTATTGTGCTAGACACCACACAAACTCACAGATGTTATACACCAAAAAAAAAAGGCCTGTGTAAGTAAGTACAGTCTGCACGTAGAGGCTATCATTTTTCCAGGGGGCCTTCAACAGAAAAAAAACAGGAAGAAGTGGAGGGGAAGGGGACAGGAAAACAATTGACAGCCTGAAAAAAAAGGGGTTCCGGCCACAGATGTCTCAGCACGTGGGAAGATGCAGTGGCTGACAATCAATTTCCCCACCCAGCTAGCATCTGGCACTGGAAGCTTTTCCTCTCTTCCAAAAGGATCAGTAGATAACTGGGGAAAAGGGTGCTTGCCCAGTCACAACTCCAAGAGTTACAAAGCACTAACCTACACTAACACGTTTCTTTGCACAACCCACACAGTCAGTCAAACCTGTCTCATGGATAACACTGCCTACGCCACAACAGCTCTTGCAAGACACAGGTGAGATGAGACTGAACGTCACCTTACACGAGGTTCCTAATGACTGTTCCCTATTCGAAAAAATAAAACAACTCTGCTTGTAAGCTTTTCCTCTTTTTAAGTCGAAAAATACGCAATTCAAGAACTTGTCTCATTAAACTTTCTAAGCTGCATCTATTTGCCAACCATTCACCTGAACAGCATCTTCCAACAGATGGAAACATGAATTTTATTAGTGGGAGAGATCTCACTCGTTATGAAGATGCGGAAGAAGATGAAGAGGCATACACACTACCTCTTACATGATTACTTCAGTTTCATTTACCTCATTTCAGATATACCTTAAATTCAAAAGTAGAACTGAGCCAACAAAGCCCCAGTTCTGGTTTCATACAACGAAAACAATGCTCCCACAAGGCAAGGAAAGGGGCTGCAGGATTGCCAAGTCCCTTCTCTCTTTCTAAGCATTTCCCCCCCTGCCATGCACAGGGGAACTCCAGGCTTAGCTCTAGCAGCAAAGAGGGCTCTTGACTCTTGTCTTGCTGGGCAAGAAACGAAAAGCCAGCAACAGCAGAAGATGTTAATTTCACAGTTTCACAAGAACCGAACATGCAAATTACTGACTGGAGGAGGATACAGGTACAAACGCAGGGTCTGAGAGATAATAGAGAATGCAAGTGAAAGTAAAAGCACGTCAAAGATCAGATTAAGATGTCATTTAACCTGTAACTACCCTCCAGGAACTAAAAGCAGGGGTAATTAAAACCAAAGTCTTATATCTATACACCCATTTCCATTATTTCTGCTACTTGTTTAAGGAATGGGCGGGGGGTTGGAAATGAGCTTCCCTCAGTGTGCACAGTATAAATACACATGCCAAGCTTTGCTTTCGCAAGGTGATATATACATTATCACAACATTGCAAATTAGGCAACAAAACACCACTGAAGAAGTCTCGTATGCTATTAAAAAAATTGCCTGCTAGATATTTCTTCTACACATCACGGAACCACTCAAGTTTTCAAGACTGTTTGTTTTTCAGTCTAAACAGAGAATTGGGCCATAGAGAACAAGCTACTCTAGGATATGGCAATGGTACAATATTCTGATAAAATCAAGACGAATCCAATCAGGAAACCGCAGGGGAGGATATTCACCCCACTGGGAAAAAGCTCAGAACTAGCAGTGATTTGTGCATTCCCAAGACCATTTGAAGAACTCAAAAGGACGACCAGTTCCCGGCATGTGGCACCACTTTGTGAGAACATTGGCATTCAGTAGAGCTCACTAACCATTTAACCATTAAAAGGGGAGGGGACACCGATCAGGTATGCTTCTGCTGTTAGAGCTCTGAAATCTTTAATTTGCATTTTGATATAGCCTACACCCCACTAGTCTGTATTTAAACAGCTCCAGTGGCGGACACCAATTGCCTCGTGGTGGTGACTTCAGTTTGTGGCCCAGCAAGGACCCACGCAAATTCATTCCCCTGGATTGCCGCATGGCATCCGGGCTTACAACACGCATCGTGCGCCTCCTTGCCACGTCCGAAGGGACCACGCCAAACCTATGCCAGCTGCAGCTCAGTCGCACAGCACTTAAGACAAAGAAACTCAGCACCAACTCAAACACATCATGGTTTAAATCCAAGCTAGATTGGGTAATTAGCAAACAAAAAAGTTATACTCATGCTGTGAGAAAATACATCACGCATAAACAAAGAGTCTCTCCCTCTCTATAAACACAGGAAGTTATTCACAAGAGGGGGAAAAAAACAAAACAACTTAGCCACAGGTTCTGGGGAACCTTTTATCCCATGCTGCATTAAAAAAGCTGGACATTAAGTAGTCTTCCAGAGGAAGCATTTAGTTCCACGTTCTTCTCTGCAGGTCTAAACAAGTTTGCAAGCCTGAATAGCAGATTTCTCCTCGGAGACTCATCAATACAGCCTTTCATCCGCCGACTCATTAAGTGGCCACTGTGCATACTCGGCAGCTATTTTCTAAACCCACAATATTTCAGCTGGATCAAAACTAGGATAATTAAAATATCAAGAGGCGCTCATTCAAGTTAATGCCTATACAGGACAGTCTCGGAGCAGAGCCAACAGCCCTGTGCTGGTAACACCACCACCACCGAGGTTTCATCACTTCTTCCCAAGGCATCCGCAGAAGCAGGAGACACCCTCGTCTGCGTGTTCATTGCTTGATCTTTGCACAATCTCCATCTCACGGGCATTCAAAACAATCTCCAGGACCCAAGAAACGTCAGTACTTTGTCACGAAGATACCGCCACACATCCGAATTGGCCACGGAAGTACCACGCCAGGGAAGAGGTGGCTGCCAGGTAGCAGTTTTTAGTATCTTACTGCCAAGGTAGAGCTAAAGTGCATGAAGTGCCACTATGCTTGTCCCCAGCTACTTGTTCGTCATTTCACTCATGAGAAAAGAAACGACCCCTTCCTAGCTCCAAGTTAATTCGGTTTGATCGTGGATGATTTCAATGAGAGGCACCTTACCACAAAGTTTTAAACCATTACACAAGGCGCTTCCGTGAAACAAAGCACGCATGTAGGGTACATGGTAAAAAAAAACCTCCTATTTGCATAGGAAGCGTAGTAGCAGTTTATATGGAAGACAAAAATAGGAACAAAATAATCTGAAGCTTTTTATACCGTGAACCAAATTTCTCTCGCTACATGGTTATCGATGGCATTGTGCACGCCAACGAAATCAGCATTCACAAGTTCATTCTTGCAAGTGTACTTTTAAAGACATCCAAGGTGATTTGTTAGCCGCTGTGTGTACACCAGGCAGCATCCTAGAATTAAAACGACCCACAGACACTTATGATCGTTGGCTAGAAGAGCGAAAAACACAGAGCTCGCGCACTGCCTTGCCGGACAGCCAAACGCTTCGTGATCTGCCACCCTGTGTTTAAGGTGCTCCACTCAGAAACAGAGATACCCCATAATTTCAGTTACAAACGAGGAGTTTAACACCCTCGTGTTGCTAGCTGATCACTCATTTGCAGACACCATCTCTGCTGCCTAAAAACATTGGGTTATCACAAGGGGAACGGCACCAAGCCTTCAGCAGCAACAAGAAAGCTGTGTGGGGTGTGGGTGTATGCAGCAACATGTATTACACTGGCAGCTTAAAAACCATCCCCTCATTAACTCCGTGATCCACATGTACTCAATCCCTTCTTGTCCTAGGGGAAAGGAGTAGAAGCGGCTGAACCTGCAGCCATGGCTTGCCTTTCTGTGAAATGGGAGCCATTCTTGGGAGCTAAGTCACACGCTTCCCCAGCACTTTGAAGATGAAAGCTGCTATGGTCTTAACCACGAGGCTACCAGACATTTTGTCTCCAGCCCTTCTAAACACCTCAGCGCTCAGGCCATCTCACAGCCCAGCAGGAAGGAGTCAATTAACATCCTTAAGGGTCAGCAGAGATACCAGTCAATGGGGCAGCACCACGGCAGGCATCATTCCGAGCTGGAAAACAAACACTTGAAGAGGGAAATGCTTTTCTATAGCAGCCTCTTTGTGGCACTGACTCAAACCCCTCCGCACTCATCTTCGTGTCCTCTGAAGCAGAGCAAAACACCTCTCCAGCCACTGTTCCTATCCTGCTCTCTGCCATCAAGTGCTTTCTGCACTTCTTTAAGGCCACGCTGTCTCTGGGCAGAACCCACAACGTGTTTTTCACAAGCTGAAAACAGGCTGATGGGCAGAATGCTGCTTACAGGTACACAAGAACACTCCATCAACTGCAGCAACTTCTGCATCTTGGAAAAAATAGGCTCCCACAGGCTCAGAAGCGAGGAAAGCAGCAGCCAAGTCTCCTCAGATCACCCTCAGTTAGGCATTAACCAGCACTCAGCCTGACATTGCACAGACTTCTTGTCCTCCAACATTTGTTCGGTCGATTGTGTTCCACGCAGCGCCGCACAACTCCTTCCACGCTTCCAGCACGGCGAGCCCTATTATACAGCCCCTGGCACGCCACCAGATCCAAAAGCAGTCCTTTTAAAAGGCATTAAATAAAAATCCTCGCCCTCGGTATGCCCCAGAACGAGCCAGCCTTGGACGCATTTACACAGCGAATGCTCGGCGGTTGTAGGAATTGTTAGCGCTCACACAGGCGAGCCTGGATCAAGAATGTGTCCCTAAAAATAATAAATGCCTGGCAAGTATGCTCCCAGCTACGCCGCGTTGTATGGACCCCAGGACTGAAGCAGGAGCGCTCTGCTCTCCCGCACCAGCATTCAGCCTGCGCTGCACGCCGCTGCCTACCCGGAGAGGTGTTTACAGAAAGATGCTGCAGCTGCTCGGGGAAGGCGAGGGATTCCAGCGTAAGCAAACCAAACGTTTGGGCAAGCAGGTTGTCGGGAGGCAGCGGGGTAAGACAGCAGGGCGACCGGCTAAGCGCAAACACACATAAAGGCTTGCACCAACCTTTAAGGACAAGAAAACGCAGAAGCAAAGCTGGATCTGCACGGAGGGGAAGTGAACTCATTTCACGCTTTTGGGGAAGGGGATGAACATCGATTTTCTGGGTTTGGAACAGATCGGTAGGTGCCAGGGCCACCCAGCACGCGTGGCAGAGGGAGGACAGGGGCGTCCGCTCCTCTCCCAGCCTCCACCTGCACGTCGCACATTCAGCCTTTCTCCTTGCAAGAGTTACCATCCTCAACAGCTGGACTGAAACTAGACCTTAAAGTCGTTGAACTGAACATTCCTCATCTCCACAGAGATGCTCCAAATAAAGCACAGCTGCAGAAGAGCTGTCGAATCGCTGCTCGTCAGGGGAAAACAGCTTTGCCCTGATTCCCCGACATGGCCAGGCTGTCCCTTGGATGAACGTGGACACAGAGGACCTGCAGCTGTACCTGGACACAGAGGACCTGCAGCCGTAGGAACGGCCTTGACATTTCTGTCTGTGCTGGGAAGCGTTTATTTAGTTATTTGGACTCACTTGATATTATTGGTGCGACTAGCACAAGGCCGTCCCTCGCAAGCAAGCCATGCCTTACCTAACAAATGGCTCCTAATCCTCGCTGTGCCCACCCCCGGCTCCACCTTCCGCAAAAAGCGCGATGAAAGCGCTGCTGCTCACCAGGCACATCCTAACGGGAGATACGAGGCTGCAAAAACAGAAATATTTCTCGTGCCCGTATGCTCGCTCCTTTCTCCTCGGGTGGAAAGCAAGGCCGGGAGCTTTGCAGGGCTGAAGGCAAAGGCACGCTGCCTGCTCATCCCAGGGAGCCCCCCCAGCAGCAGGGCAGGGAAGGGCTCACCTCCTTTGTAGGATTACAGCAGCCACCAGAAGCAAAATGTTGGTTTTACTGAGATTTCAGTAAGAGACTACAAATAAGGCACACACTTGGAAAAAAAATCTATTTTTTTTTCCTAAAATTTCACTCGTCCTCTGGGAACCTTCTCATTTTGTTCACCGAGAGGTCGAAGTCCCCCTCGTACCTGCACATCCGCCGTGTGTGGGGAGCTGACTGAAAGCAAAGGGTAAGCCTCACAGGACCCAGAAAAACGCCGTAAATTCTCTCACTTGGTACAGCCAAAGTCACAGACAACCAGCGTTGGTGCGACTGCCCTTTATCCACATCCCCCCTACACCCATTCCACAGTGATGGGCGCTGTGCACATACAGCAAGCCCCGGCCTCACCTGAACACGTGCTGGCGAAAGAGACAAGTCGAGAACGAGCAAAAACAACCAACTTGAAGCAAGGGATGAGCTACAAACAGGTTTAATTTCAATGTTTTCAGATGGGTTTTCTTCTCCTCCTTTTTCCATCAAGCAAGCAGCGAGCGATGAAAAGGAACACGAAATTAGGGCTCGCACGGAAGAGCGGCATTAAAGAGAAGTTGTCTTCTCATGTGCAGATCAATCTTTTGAAACCCATACGCAACAGGCCCTCCCAAAAATCATCCGCCGAGCTTTGCTTTGCAGCGCGAGCAATATTGAAATGAGCAGCGTGTGATGGCACCTCATTTCTCGACTGCCAGAAATGAGTTACAGACCCTTCAGATCAAATGCTCCCTTCCCGCAGGGAGCCAAAGCACGCCGCGTTCAAAGAGACACCGCACGGCGTTTGAATACGGCACACCCCAGTACTCCTCCAAGGGGACACATGCGCTTTATTTTTTCTTTTATAAACTTTTTATCACTTTGGAAGAGATTGTACGGAAGAATAGAACACATTCTAAGTGCCACACGCTCAACGATGCCATCATAGGAAGCGCTGGGGCTGTGACCATGGACAAAACTCGAGGATGGGATGGGCTTTTCACGCTTTACGACTCTTCAATCTGATCTTGAAACCCCCGAGCATCAAAACCCAATTCTAGAGCACGGTGCCAAGTACAATTCCCATCGTGGACTTTCCACCACCAGCTCCCTCACCACTTCCATACCACTTGACAAACATGACCCTCATTTTGCGGGGAAAATACGGACTTCCCTTGCTGGGTCACTGAAGTTAGACGTGTGCATTACAATGCTGTGTCAGTGGGATTTTTCTAATCCATCCTTACATTTAACTCGCTAACCTCATTTCTCTAAACCACACAGCTTGACACTTTATTTCTGAGCTTTGAGTATTAATCACCAAACTATTTTTGGTAGAAGATAGAGAAAAATTCCAGGTTTCTGGAGAAGCCATCGAAGGAGGTTCATCGTCAGCCACCACGAGATAATCCTGCTATCACAACCTGGGACACAGCACTCACGTTTGCATATGGAGCCCTCATTAAGTTTCAAAGTTAACAGAGCACTGAGACAACCAGAAACATGCAATCCCATCGCTCAGGATTGCGACTGCTGTTTCTGTAACCTTGTTGACATCAAGGAGAGCTCAAAGGTAACCACAGGTGCACCCGAGCTGGTCCGCTATTAGCGCACAAGACCACAGTCAGTCCGTACGGGCCGTATCCTCACCGCCTTGCCTGCAGCACCGATCTGCAGCCACTGGGAAAACTTCAGAGCAATTTCAGTGTACCAGCGACTATCCCTACTGCCTGAGCTGAAAGCAGAGCAGTGTGATAAAAAAAGAACCTGGAAATTATTTCGTTAAAAAGGCTGCAGCAGATCCCTCAGCACCGCAGGGCATTCGGGGCCTTGATCTCTGCCTGCAACGAGAGCCAGGCACAGATAGCGCACGGGGGTGTGCGGGCAGACCCCCACACGAAGTCTCAAAGATCCTGCCAGAAGCCTGCCCACGCAGACCTGACTACGTGAAGCAGCCCTTCAGCGGCTCCTTTTCACTCTACTACCGAAGGTATGATTAGCTGAAAGCTTCTGGTTAGCTGTCAAAAATAGCTACTTCCCCCCCCCAGCCCCCAGAAATCGTCACAATCCTTTGTGAACAATTCACAAAGGACCCTCGCGCGTCTCATCAGCTGCCCTAAATCGAAGCCCAGGTAAAAATTACGTGTTCCACTCAGGCTAAACAGCGAGCACGTTTTTTTTAACCGTAACATCCACCACGCCGCTAAGGACCTGGTGTGATTTTTCCCATACCTCCCCCCCCGCAGCAGTCTCCGGTTCACCAAACAGGTTCCACGGCTACGGAGGATTAAAATAAAAAATTCACACCTGTGCCCATCTCCATACGCTCATGTCAACACGCTTCTGAGGAGCGGCATTCCCATGCAAGCACCAGTGTGCACGGAAAATAAATAAATTAATCGACACAGTGCTTGAGAGCAAGGGAAACCAAACGTATCACTCGTGGAAAAAAGCCAGGAACGAACACCCTCGAGCTGGGTCCCCAAATCGCACTCTGGGGGGAACGGAAAGCTCCCGCGTGCTCCCTGCGAACGATCCCGGGGTTTGTGAGCGTATCCTGCCCGGGGTGGGTGTCGCTGGTTTATTTTAAGGTGCAATTGTTCTTCGGAATAGAAGGGGGCTGACAGCGTGAGGAGCGCGGCCGCGAGGACTGCAGCATTGTCTTGACAGATACCCGCACGCACGCCCCCTCCTCCCCGCAAGCCGCCTGCTCTCGGCGAGCCACGCTTTTCATCGAGCATCTCCCACGATCTGCTCGGAGGGAAGCGTGCGTGAAACCCCCGCCAAAAAAATAACTTCTCCTGCAAACGCCATCTCCTCCCCGAAACCACACCAGAAGCTGTCTGCCCGCACCGAGGCTCCCCGTGGCAGCAGCTCCTGTCCTCCCTCCAGCATCGCTTCTCCCGCAGCCCTCCCTGCCCGGCTCCTTGGGCGCAGACCCCTTGCTCCCACCCCAATACTTGGGCTGGAGGCACGCGGTCCCCGCTGTCCCCGAACCACCACGGTCTCCCCATCGCCCTCCACATCTCCAGGCCACCGCGTCCTTCGCGGGCGGGCCCGGAGGCAGACAAGCCGCCCTTGTCCGGGGGAACACTGCAGTATTCTGCAGTACTCTGCCGCCGCGAGCCGTGGGGCTCCGGGGAGGGCACGGGCGGCACGACGCAGGGGAGCTTTTTGGCTGCTTGTCGCCACGAGCCAAGGGCGGGAGGCGTCCGCTCATCCGAAGCGAACCCTGCGGAGACGCCAAGGGTGTTTTTGGAGCCGCTCGCGTGGGTCTGCGCAGAGCTTGCTGGTGGCTGCCGGAGGAGAGGAGACACCTGGGAACTCGAGACCTTGGCACGCACACGAAGCGCCCATACCCCTCGGTGAGCGCACGCCGTGCCAAAATAACGCCCCGACACCGGGTCCAACCCAGGCGCGCGTCAACTTCCAAGCATCTCCCCGGGCCGGGGATGTTTTAAGTCGTGTCCCCCAAACCCGACCCGACCCCACCCCGCGGCACCGCACGGCTCCTCCGCATCCACCAAAAATCATGAAAAATAAGAGGTGCAAGAGGAAAAAACAGATATATTATCATTTTTTTCGATTTCATAGGGCTGGAAAAAATCTGCCCAAGGTGCAAGGTAACAGCTTGCACGTCCCAGCACGGAGAGGGGGGGTCCTGCAAAAGCCCCCCAGGCCCCCAGCACAGGGGCTGTGGTAGCCGGGGCAGGTCCCCCCCCGCTGCCGTGAGCTTCCCTGAGCGCCGTGCCCGGGCCGTGGGGGGGATCCCCGGCACCTGCCCCCCCCTCCCCGCCGCCGCTCACCTTCATGTCGCTGATGATGGTCTGGAAGAGCCCTCCGAGCGCGCTACATTCCTTCTCGATCACAGCCTCCATTTTCCTCGCACGGGAGGAGGCACGAAGCGCTGCGACCCCCCCAGCAGGCTGCGGAAACCCGCGAGCCTCCCTTCTCCCACCTCACCCGCTATATACAGGGGGCAGCTGCGGGAGGCGAGGGGGGGAGACGGATTTCAAAAACCACCTCAAGTGCTATCTGCCCACGCCTCTAAGCATTGAAAACCGGGGAAAAAAGGGCAAAATCCCCCCGGAGCGGCGGTGCCCCTCGCCTAGGCGCAGCTCCCAGCCCCGCCGAGCAGCACCCGGGGGCCGCCAGCCCAGGCGGCGCCGAGCTCCCGCAGCCGGGCAGCGCCGCCATCCATCGCCGGCCGGAGGAAAAAACGCAGAGAAAAAAAAAAAAAAAAAAAAAAAAAAGGAGAAAAAAATAGATTTGGAGAGGGAGGGGGGGAAACGGGAGAGGAGATGGCGCGGGGCGAGGGATCTGGCAGCACGAAGGGAGCAGGCTGCAGCAGAGCCGCTGCCTGGCTGCTCCGGGAGCAACCCCACCGCTCCCTCCACCGCCTCCTCCCCTTTTTTTTTCTCCTCCTCCTCCTCCTTTTTTTTTCTCCTCCTCCTCGTCCTCTCCCAGCCCGGCCCGGCCCCGCCCCGCCCCGCCCCGCCGCCTCGCCAGCGCCGCGGCTCGGCCCCGCGCCTCCCCCGCGCTCAGAAGGTCGCGGGTTCGCGTCCCGCCGCCGCCAAGCTCCGGCTCTGAGGAGGGAAGGGTTTTCCCGCGGCTGGCTGTTGTCGTTGCCCAAACTTGGGGTGTTTTGGGGGAAAAACGTTGAAAGTGCTGCCCACCTGCTTAGAAAATGGCAGGTGGAATGGGTCAGCAGAAATACAAGCAGCTGGAAATACAGCCCTGGCCTAGTGCAAGCACCAGCAGCTTTAAGCACAGGCCTGTTTGCTCATCAACAAGCAACAAACACAAGACTGTGCTTAAGAGTGTTAGTGGAGATTGCACAAAACATAGCCTTTTAAAAATAATTTTACTTTTCAAATTCTGTGTGTCGAATCCCCAACTTTGCAGAACACCAAGGTTAAAATTCTCCGTTCATACACACACATACAGAAGCCGAGGTCACGCAAACCTCGTGAAAAAAAATAAATAAAATGTGTGTGCTAAATCTGCTAACATCAGAGGTGTGTGTACAGCAAATGCACCGAGGGCTGTGAGACTCTTCGTGGCACCAAAATTAGGCACGTTCCCATCGGCTTAAGAGAGCTGAGGCCTACAGCCCCCTTGCTGCTAACCCCAGCGGAAGGGCAGGCTGTGTTACCACAGCGTTTAATGAGAGCCAGGTGGAGAGGCAGGAAAATATAAAATATATCCTACAGTGAGTTTTTTTTTTTTTTCTGTCTCCATCTATACAGGCACATGCAGGTACATGTGCAGCCAGTAACTGAGGTGGAAATTTTGAAATCTGAGTATTACAATTAAAATGATATTAAGGTTATTTATCTCTTATTCTCTGTTATTATTATCTTTATATTTATATATATATATTTATCATCTATTCAATCCCAGCCTGAGAAGAGTTAGAGCAGCACACCATCGTGTTTTGCTTCGCATTTCAGACAGGGCTTAGGCACATGCACAGGATGGATTACAGTCCCCGAGTTAATTTAGCAGCGATGAAAAACGCCGGACAGGTGCCATGCCTGCAGAGCCATTTTCCCTCTGCTCTTCCCACTTCACGCGGGTGGCAGGCACCCTTGCAGCTCCGACGGGGCTGTTCATGCCCTGGCTCTGTACCAGGCCCTCTCTCGAAGCTGGCCACACGAAATGGCTGCAGCAGTGGCAGCAACGCCTCTGCTTGTCGTGCACGGAGCGTCGGATGGCTGCCCAGGGCCCTGGGACAGAGGGACACGCAGCAAGGCAGCAGGTGAACTTCACACTGCTTTGCTTTCTTCAGACACTCCATTTCTGGCACAGTCTTTAACACAAATAGTACCTCGTCTAACCTTCCTGGGAGCAAGGATTTCCAGGGTAAAAGGCTGGCAGGTTGCAGAATGCACGGTGCGTATGGGACAGGATGGAGGAAAAAAACCTTCCGTAAAGAAGAGGTTGTTTTTCAAGGAGTGCATTCATGCTTCAGTTAATAAATCAGTGCTATCTGCTCCGTACTAGGCAACAATTCTTCACACAGTGATGAAACAGCAAGCAGGTATGCAATAGACAAATGAAGCAAGTGATTAAAACCTCAATAAATTGTAACAAGAGCATTGGGCATGCAAAATAAGAGAATGGTTTTTACCTTGCAAGTTTGAAAGCACTGGGTAGGATGAGCACCTTGCTGAACTGCTGTAACTCACACGTACCCTGTCACATACCCGGAGCCTGGAGAGACCTCGCCGTGTGTGCAGGTGGAGTCAGAAAGCACTAGATCATGAAAAATTGAAACATTGGGATTTTGACAAACTGTACATTCGTAGGACAAAAAATTCAAACTGAAGCATTGGAAATAGAAGAGTTAAATTTCTTCATTTCAGTATTTTTTTTAAATGTTATTATTCTCTTATTTTTTCACTGTTCATATCACTTAATGATTGTGTTAATTTCATATTTTACATTTTTTGTTTGTAGCATAATAGCTGAAAAGTAAAACAAAAGCACACAATTTAAAATTAAAACATAATAATAAACTCTCGACGACTGAAACTTCTTTTTTCCTTTTGCACTGAATGAAATTTCAGACTCTTGATTTTATTCTTCCTTTAAGTGACTTTTGATGATAGAATTTTCTATGGGATAGCGATTCAGCTTCAGACAGCTGTAGAGTGAGAGGTAGCAGTTTTCTTTAGAGACCTGAGCCCAAATGATTGTTCAGAGTGCGAGTAAGTAGTGCAGTGATGTTGCAGTACTGTCGGGTTACCATCTGTCATGCTATTTCTGGAATCTACTTGATTGATTTATAGCAAATCACTTCCTGCAATAATTATTTGCAAAACTTCACTATGGTCAAAGGCTGTTTCTGTGTTCGGGAGCCATCGTTACAGGGAAACATTTTATTTTGAAGTAATGACACTCGGTACAATATTCAGTTGCACAGGCAAAAACCAACACCGCTTCTTGACAGTGGGACGGCTGAGTGCATCTTTGGCCACCCCTTGCGGATGTCAATCCCAAAATTTGTCAACGGCACAAGAGTTCCCCACGCTCTGATGTCCTCCAGGACATTCTGTGCTCTGCTGACAAGAAGCCTCTTCCCCTGAAACCACAAGGAGACTGGTGGTTAGCAATGAAAGTGTTTCTCCAGAGATAAGTGGGAAGGTTGAGCAATGGCTTGGTCACTTTGCCTGGCGGTTCCTGCTGCTCCTCCTGCACCAAGTGCCCAGACGTGAGCTCCAGCTGGAGAGAGGCAGGGCACAAGTCCAGAAGGTGTTCTGGACTTGTGTTCTTTAAGGTGTTCTGACCAGAAAACCTCCAGCCTCCTTCCTGTGCCTTGCTTTCTCTATCTGTAAATTAAAGTCCAATTTATTTATTTATTTTTAAATATTTTGAGTGTTTTTGCACCGAGCACAAGTGTGAAATTTCATTGCAGTCAGGACAAACAGATACCCTGTCAATGTGCCATAGAACGTTTAACCGTGGTGCTCATTTAGGCCCTGATCTTATAAAGATTTAAGTACACTTGTGCTTAAATGTGAGCAGCCCTGTAGAAAACTAGATTACACATGCACTTAAGTGTTATCAGATTGAAGTCACAGAACAACAATCACAAAAGGTACTTAATCACCTTTAAATTACAGCATTCCTAATTTAGCTAATGTTATTCCCCAAGGAAAAATTGCCTCATCTAGCATACAATCAAGAAAGAATCAAGGGCTGTTCCTTCAAGTGGCTGACAGTTCAAAAAGAGATATGATTATAAAAAAGAAAAAAAGAAAAAAAAAAAAAAAAAGGTTGCTAAAGGCTGAAGTATTTAATTGAATTATCTCTTTAAGAAATTGATGCAAATTAATAGCATAATACTCCATTATTTTTCCACAGAATCCCTCATCCTCAAGCCTTCCTAAAATACATTAATAAACTTGGAAAACAAATGTATATTTTTTTGTATGGAATGAGTATTCTCTCCATGTTGGAGGCTTTCTGGTAATGATTTCTATTTGGAAGGATGACGGTGTTTTCCTTTTTATTGATTCGGAAAAAATGAGCCCAAGAGCTTCCAAGGGGCTGAGATCCTGGTGTGATTTCCTTCAGTCCTTGAGGGGCTCACCAGGTCCCACCACGCTGTATTCATACAACAGGTGAGATCGCTTCCCAGTGCCTAAGCTGGATGGAAGAGGAAGATGGGATGGAAGATGGCAGGCAACACAGCCAGAGAGATGAGAAAAGGAACTGAGGAAAAACAGAGGAAACCCAATGGAGTCCGTGCAAACATGCCGTCCTAATGGCATGACAAACGTTAAATAATAGACCTCATCATCACTACTGGAAAATCTGTATTACCTCCAAAGAGGGTTAATTTTTCACTGGTCCTACATGTGGTTGGGGACCTGGCGAGGGAGAACTCTTATTTCAGAAACAGGTTTTTACAGTCTTTGGCTTCAGAACATGAGAAATAACAACATTTTGTTTCTCTAACTTTATTCAGGTTATTCTTATGTTCCAAATTGTTTTTAAATTACCAAGTAGCATTGCTGTAATGTGAGTACCTCTGCAATTGTTTCTGCTTGCTGGCAAAATAGCAGCTGCTATTGCTTTACCCAGATTGATTTCCACAGAACAGCTCCATCTAAAGCCTACCTACGGGCAACAACTCTGCAGCAAAATATCAATGCAGTCTCAATTTCGGCTGTAAGCTTTTCACAGAAAAAAAAGCCTATGCATTTTCGAAGTACAACACAGGATGTCGGTCATTCAGAGCACATTGAGGACGAGATGCTTATTTTTAAAGGATTAAATCAATCTTCCACTTCCCTCCTCCCCAACAAGTAGGAAAAAAAAAAAAAAAAAGGCCATCCCACAGCTCTCTCTGTTCACAAGGCACAAAAGATGAGAACTGGGGCACGCATGCTCTCATGGACATTACAGACTGGTAGGGGTTATTTTTATTTGTTTTACTACTGGAAAGCTGAAATGTTCTTGCTAACATTTTGCTAACATTTGCCGTCTCAGGCTGATGGATTCATGAAGGTGGTTAGGCCTACCACCTCCTTTCACGCAAAGGTCCTGTCATCTCACTTAAACCTCTTGCAGAACAAGAGGCAATAGAGTGGAACAGAAGAAGCACTTCTGTGCTGTCTGGGTGATGGAGCACTGGCACAGGTTGCCCACAGCACAAGGCTGTGGGGTGGACACCCTTGGAGGTCTTCAGGAGCCGCCTGGACGTGGGGCCTGGGCACCAGCTCCGGGTGTCCCTGCTTGAGCAGGGGTGGGACAAGACGGCCTCCGAACGGCCCTGCCAGCCTCAGCTGTTCTGTGAATCTGTGATATGATGAATCTTCAGGAACAGCTGGCTGGGATTCCTGTGGCCAAGGGTGTGCAAGCACTGTTGTCCTGTGCCAGTTGCCAGTGGCTCTGACTGCACATTCCTGGGCTCCCCACTCAGCCATGGCCACATTCCTGGGCTGTCCCATGTCACCAGAGCTCAGGCAGCCTTGTGACAAGTCACGCAGGGGCTTCAAAAGCCTAGATACTCTTATATCTTTCATTCTGTCGTTTTTAGGCCATTTGCATTTAGAGGTTGGACTCGATGATCTTGAGGTCTCTTCCAACCTAGAAATTCTGTGATTCTGTGATTCTGTGATTCCATTTGCCTGAAAACTAAGCCTGCAAAGAAAGATTCACATAGCCACAAAGAAGGGGCAGCCTGTAAAGCCATTCCCATGCTTATTCCCCTGTCGATACCTTCTTGTTTCCCATCTATAGACAAGGTTTAAGTACCCAAGCAGTCCTCTTCCCTCAACTCTAAAAAGTAAGGACTTGTCCCCATGCTGCACAGAAGGGTTGTCCTGAACCTTCTTCCAAATGGGCTTGACTACTTTCTACCAGATTCTGGTGCAGACACGGTCACTCTATAAAAAGTGGCCTCGCTTTCACACTTTAATGGAGTCATCTTAAGGTCACACCTGAAATTAATTTGGATAAAATTTCCTCAGTGCACCTGTGTAGACAAGCAGTAAATGTAAAATAAAATAAAATAAAATAAAATAAAATAAAATAAAATAAAATA
>CM021732.1:147492955-147798860 GCA_011075105.1 Heteronetta atricapilla
TAAAATAAAATAAAATAAAATAAAATAAAATAAAATAAAATAAAATAAAATAAAATAAATATAGTTGCAGTTATGCACATGCTTGAGAGCATGAAGAAATCAAACCTATAATAGGTGTCACTTTTGCAAACAGTTCATGTGCCCTTCTTTAAAGTAATTTGACTTCCACTACAGAGCAGTACTAAAGCTGCCTGCTGCATGGTGTATCCTGCATGTACATTTGTTCAAGCCTTTGTGAGCCATCTCTCCCTTTGCTTTAGCCCTTAGGTGGGATGTAAAATTAATTTGAGTTCTGTACTTCCCAACAAGCAACACATTTTAGTGTTTTTTGTTTTTTGGTTTTTGTTTTTTTTTTTTTAGTGGGTAATTTAGATTATTCCTGAAATCTCTGAGATCCGTGTTTATCGGTAGGCACAGAAACCAGTGTGCTGAACCACCTCGGGACGTGGTCATATGAAACATTATGCAACACTTTCTCCTATAAAAGAGAATGTTATTTTGCCAGTCCATAAATCCAGCTTTGAAAACAAGCATTACATTCACAAAGAAATGCTTTTGAAAAAAAAAAATAAAACGTATTTCAGTGGGCAGACTTCCAGCTCCACCAAAGTGTGGAATAGCCGGGCTTTTTTTTTTCCTTCCTATTTTGCTCTGTTTAGTTTTTGAAATTCTGGTGAAAAAAATCTAAAACACTAATCCTCTTTTACAGAGCCAGGCACCTGGGATGCCAGTACAGAGAAATTGTGAGGTGGAGGTTTCCGTGGGGGTCCAGGCTCTGCTGCAGCCTC
Organism: Heteronetta atricapilla; assembly: GCA_011075105.1. Lineage (NCBI taxonomy): Eukaryota > Metazoa > Chordata > Aves > Anseriformes > Anatidae > Heteronetta > Heteronetta atricapilla. The sequence continues at coordinate 147,493,744 of CM021732.1, forward strand.
CATGGGCATTTGGGGTAGATAAGATCGGGCTGAGAGCTGCTGGTATATGGTTTCTTCAGAATAGGAAACTGAAGAATCAGAAACAAGAGGAGCTCTTCCAATGAAGCAAAGACGATGGACAAAAAGAAAAACCTAGCCTACTTATCCAAATAATACAGGCAGACTAGCATGTACTGGAATTCGGGACTGAAACCAAAGAGAGCTGACATGAGGACATACTGTGGGGAGGGACGAGAGCAGCAATGAATGGTACCATTGTGTGACTATTTTAATTAATTTTTGTAATGAAGCCAAAGCTCTAATTTACCACATCCCAAAAGTAAATAGAAAAGGTTACGACCTTAATTTCGGAGGTGGAGAAGGAAAACCTAATTGTTAAGTAGTCAGCTGTCACTCGTTACTGCTAGAGGAGAGATACACTTGGTGTGTTACTATGAATAGTCCAGATTCAACAGTCAAAATAGTGGTAATGACAGTTTCGTTCTCCCTCCCCTTCATTTTCTTTCCAAGTCTTTGATTAGAAACATTTTGTACCAGTTTTACCACGTGGAGGGCAATGGTCCCCACTCCACCAGACACTGAGTAAACCTTGTCTGGGCCACAAAATTGCCTTTTCTGTCTTCTCAGCAGGCAGATGTGTGCAGCCTTGGTGGGGTAGAAAACACTCAGAGCTCAAGGAGGCCCTTCCTGCCAGCCCTGGGCGAGTACATTCCTACACCAGAGCTGAGAGTGGCAAGAGTATTTTTGATGTGACGCCTGCAAGCTGAAAAGGTGCAGAAGCCATTTCTTCTAACCAGGGCCACTGATAAGGACTTACTTCATTAGATGTGCACTGTATACTCTTCAAAAATGCCTCTGTTCACATCACTCAGACTTTGCACAACCATCGCTGTACTTAACAGTGCAACAGCATCATGGGGTCATCTCTGTGGGCCAAGGGAAAAAGGCACGGACACAGCTGAGAGCTGGAGCTATTTGATGTGGATGTGGCACCAGGGGACATGGGCCAGTGATGGGACTCCATAGGTCACGCTGATGGTTGGACATGATGATCTAGAAGGTATTTTCCAAACTAGATTATTCTGTGTTTCTGTTCTGTGATTCTGTGTGAGGTCCTAGTGTCTGGTCAACTCCCACACCTCTATATGTGCCCCTGCATAAAGAGCACAAGACTGTGTGCTCCCTAAACCAAGTGTCTTGTACTCTGGATCTTTTTGTTCTTGGTCCTATAATGCCAGCTGGAAGGGGAAGTTACCCAGCATCAGAATATGCAGGGTTTAGGCAGAAATGTTCATAGTAAAAAATGCTGTCCTGGTAAGTTCTGCTATGACAGAAATAAAGAGGTGATCTCTGTTAGGCTGGCTAGTTCAGACAAAGCATCCCGTATGAGACAGTGTGAATATTTTTAGATTAACACCTATAATGTGGTAGCTATCATCCCAAATATGAATAACAGACAGTTCCTGTGCCCAAATACTTAATGACAGCCCTCTTTTCCAAGCATATGCAAAAGCAGCCTTCATTGTTCTGGAAGCAGGAACATTGCTTTTGGCCCTCTCCTTTTCATGGTATTCCTACTCAGAATCCTGAATTACAAGGACACTTCATCTGCTGTACACTTTTACAGGCAAGGCAAGTTGGTTAGCTGGCTGGCATCACGGTTTAACAGTTTAGGTCCTAGGCAAAAAAATTAGATGTATTCTTCTGCCATGAGTCAAGATCATCAGGAAAATTCCTCTGATGCTTTCAATAAGCAAGAATGAACCTCATGAATGACTTTCTGAACATCTGTCAGTACTGGGAAATAACAGATCTTCCATCTTCTGTGGCTGTCAAATCCAGAGTGGACTGTCTTCTTTTTGAAGGACGTGCTGTAACAAAACACGAGTTAGTGCGAGCCCGTGTGAAATCTGATGGCCTGTGCTACCCGACAGGATGCTCTCGTGGGCTCTTTTGACTTTGAAAGCCACGGCTGGATGAATCGACCCCTGGGGAAGATCCAGGGCTTAGCACAAATCCTGAGAGGCAGGTGCCACTCTTACAAATAGATGCTTAGGGATGATATACGGGGAAAGCACCGATCCTTTCATGCTCCGGTCCCAGTGGGCTGAGGCACAGCAGCGGAGGGAGGAGGTTTATGACCACCACCATGACAAATGGTCTGTGCAAGCCTGGTGGGCAGCGTGCTGGTCTCCAAAGCTGTATTGCTTTGAGGACAGTAGGGTTGTTGAATACCTTTCATTAGGCCAAGTAGGGTATTTGGAAAAAGCAGGTGAATGTTTGAGTGCGTGAGCTTGCCCTGAGTGAAGCAAAGCAAACTTCAAACTGGAGACATTTAAAATACAAAAATGATTTGGGATAACATTTGACATTGTTCTCCTGTGAGAGAGAAAGCAAAATGTCATTTCTCAGAGGACAGATCCTCTAAAAAATGTGGTTTAGGGCTGCCCTAGATATCTGGGCACTTAGTTGATATCCCTATCCTTTGGCCGTTGGTACCCAAATCCCATGGCAATGCAGATTTCTCAGCTTGTGTGGATCCCCGTGGAGCAGGGATTGGTGATGGGCCTTAGCTCAGCTCCCGCTGGCTGTAGCGTGGGGCTCCCTCCCACCAATGCTGTCTGGACAGGGGGGTGTATGGATTTTACACCCTTTAGATGCAAAAGGAGCTCTTGGATCCACTGCCGATGCTGTCCTTCAGCTCTGCAGATATCCGTCATCAGCGAGGAACTGCTGCACGCTGACCTAGATACTGTCAGCTCTGCTGCGGCGCTGGTGGTGACGGGGCTCCATCTCCCTGGTCTCTGCTCTGCCCTATATCCTGCCTTGGAAATTAAAAAAAAAAAAAAAGAGGGGCAAATTATCATTTATCATTAATCTGAATAACATTTTCCTCCAGTGATCTTTCCTGCTCCCCTTCCTAGCTTTCTCATTACATCGCTTCATCTCAGAAATGCCACCACTTTCCACACACATGCTGTCCTCAGAACAGAGGTGGCCACCTCCTGATGTCCCCGCCGCACAGAGCAGGGCATGGGCTGGAAGGGGAGGCATGGGGCAGGGGGAAGCCCCAATCCCCAGCAGCAGCCACAGTAAAGAAAGTGTGTCTGTGTAGCCTCTGATTCGTACTATATACAAATTAAACAAAACAAAACAAAACAAAACAAAAACTTAATTGCCTCTAAAATCTCACTAGCACCAAATTAGATCGGCAAATCTGTTTTATCCTCTGAAAAATCACTGTCCATAAAGGTACATCAGGGATTTCCAGCAAAGAGGAACATTTACGCTTGGTGTCTTGCTGCGGAGGGCTAAGGGGGCCACACCAAGGGCACCCCAAAAAGCAAACTTCTCCCTACTGCTGCCTGTGGCAGAGTTAGTCCTTCAGGAAACACAACACCCCACAGTGTGATGAAAAAATACAAATAAAAAAGAGTCTTACTAGCCCTCTGCTTAACATGGTGCGTTGCTGCCTGTGCTGGATAAGCTCCCTACACTCTGCTCCACTCAGGCACTGCTCTGTCCTCTGCTCCTCCACGGTGTGGTCGCATGATTGGGAGTAAATTATTTGGACTAAAATGTTCAAAGGCTCTGAAGTCCATCCCTATCTTCATAACAAGGCTATTTACAAGCTGTGGGTAAACAGAGGAGTAGCTGTAAAAAAGGTATTTCTCTTTTCCAACCCACTCCTCCCGTTTGACGCAGCTGAAGCCGACCGGCCTGCCCAGGACGCGTAGGTCCAGCCACCACAAATCAGCATATGTCTTTCTTTCTCCTTCATTTGCCCCAGCTGGGGTGGGAGAAGACAGTCCCATAGGGGTCTGGAGCTTGCCTCTCTGTGTCAGTACTTTTCTCTTTGAAACATGAGAGCTAAACCGAAGAAAAACAACAAGGAGAACAACCTTGTGTCCGATTCCAGATGTGGTGATCCTTACGATGCCAGCGTTGCCTTGTGTGAGCCTTGTCCCCGAGCAAGGCCTGAAGGTGATCCCAGCCCAGGAGAACCAGTGTGAGGTGCAGCAGAGCTGGAGGTGTCCCTGAGGTTTGGTTTCAGCTTGGTGCCAAGCTGGGTGAGCCTAATGATTTCCTAGAATTAACTAATAATAATAATGTAAAGGCCTGCATCTTGAGAAAAGTAAGGGATTCCCTGAATTTAGAAGACATCTTTTCTTAAAGAAGGGGGAAGCAAGAAGGAGATGAGATCTGACAGCCCTGTCCTGTGCTCTTTGGCTGATTCTTTTCTTCTCGAGGTAATAAAATAGCAGCGTTCTCCGCTCTGCTCTTGCTGACGGAGTGACTGTGACATGGGCTGGTCAGGGGAGATGTCAGCCCCGTTCTCATCTCATGCCTCTGCCATTTCTTCTGTTAAGCCCACTGAGCTCTGGCTAAAAGGGATCTTTCTTGTACATCCATGGTCTTGCCAGGGCCAAATCCTTAACCCCAAGGCAACCTCTGAGTAATGAAGCTTGGTGGGAGGAGTGAGTTACAGGGCAGATGTCTGTGTGAAGCTGTGAGAACAGCTCCCAGAGGATGAAGGGTGTACGAGGTGGATTCCAGCCCTCCGAAGAATCCAGAGCACTTCTGTGGTTAGGAACAGGGTTGGATTTCATCAGCAGAAGACTGTCAGCCTTGAAAGCCGGTGCCCAGCTTCTGTTGAGATTGCCATGTGACAGAGGACACAAAGTCCCACAAGCTCGGTGCCCCCAGACCCTGAGGGAAGGCTTCTCCTCCCATGCCAATAGGGTACATTTCAGGTGAGCAGAAGCAAACCGAGCTGGAGCTTGCTCCCGCACAAGCAAATGAGACCTTTTGTTTCTGTCGTTCCCACAAAGGGCTCCTGTAACTGAGGACACACACTTGTTCTCCCCACCTTTCAGTGCCCATTGCAAGGCCCATCTCCCGGGCTGCCCAGAAGCCAGCAAGATACAATCGAAGCTTAGGGGCTGGAAGCTGGAGGGTGTTTAAAGCAGATGCTTATGATTTGACAGCATAGATGATATCTGTTGTTTTTTGTTTGTTTTTTGTTTTTTGGGAGTGTCTGTTTTATTTAACCGTCAATTTATTTAAATTGATGAATTAGAGCAGCTCACTGTAAAATGTAGATTTTTTATTTTGTATTGCCCAGAGCACTGCAGCGGCAACAGTGGAAATAAAAATAAAGTAATAAGAGAAGACAATGAGATGGTTTGTCTGTCACCTGCCAAGAGTTCAACTTTCAGTTGATTTCTGCAACTTTGCTTTTAAAGGTACTGAGCTTTCCAAGTAATAAAGTAAATGCAAAGATGGCAAGCAGTGCATCTAAAATATTAATCAGGGCTAGTGCGACAAATATGTTCCATTCCCCCATTTCTATTTATGAATTGACTTAAATGCAGCTGGATGAAGTAATTTTACAAGGGTTCTTGCATTAATCATGCATTGATTGCCAACGCAGCCTGAGATAGTGGTACCAAAAAAGCAAATAGGAAATACGCTTCCAGATTCTGTTGTCTCTTTCCCGCTGTGATCACTCAGTGGGCTTGCCTTCCTTCTTGGTCCCATCCCTCCATCACAGACAAGAAGCCGAGTGTGCCAGGGAGGACTGGTGGTTTGCTGTGCCACGCTGTCTGTCGGATGAAAGCTGGTGCTCCTGCTCCCACACAGAGCATACACAGCGGGCACATTACATGCATGGCTGCTGCTGCATAAGCTTGTTGAAACACTGTGTCAGCTTGTCTCACTGGTATCCCAATAAAACAGAGCTTTTGGAGCATTAATTTTTGAAGACACGGGTGGTTATTTATACCATTGCAGTCTATGTAATAGCAGAGCCTTGTTTGCTATCCTATTTCTTCAAGATTCGCCGCACTCTCTATTGAAGCTAGTAGCAAGTCTCCCACTTCTATTGCTGGGAGGAGGAATTGGCTATTGTGATAACAGCATATTGTATGTGGAGGCTGGTAATGAAGATTTTATAGAGGTGGCACTGCATCGATTGGATTGATTTAATGTATTTTCCATGCATTGATCTGAAGCAGGACCCTCTCAGCACAAGTTACTCCTTGAAAATAAAGCAGACTGCTATCAAATTATTTTTTGCAATGGTCAGAGAAGAAAAGAAGAAAGAGGGATGTTTTTTTCCACAGGCAGAAATTGAGGGCTCCTGCATTTCACAAGCGATAGGAAAATTTCCATCTCGAGAGACGCTGAGGCTTTTATCTGCAGGTGGGAGCTGGGAGGCAGGAGCAGGTGTCCCTCACATTGGCAAGCTCTGTGAAAGCCTGCATCTACCTCTGCCCTGAGAGCTCAGCAGGCATTCCCCCCATCCACGCGCTGCTGCCAGCTGTCAAAGTGAAATGGTTCAGCAGTGAGTCTCCCAGGCTGTGTTCGGGCCAAAATTCAATCGGATTACAACCCAATTGCTCCAGCCTGTCCCAGAAGCAGGATGCCACCAGCAGCTGACTGATGGGATCTTGTCTCGGTGGCAGGCAGTGCTGCCGCAGCTTGCTGGAAGCTGGGGCTGTCCTTGCAGGTCTCACGAATGCAGCGCACCCTCCCCCCAAAAAAGCTCTTCTCCAAGCAGTGATTTCTTGACAAAACATCTGGAATTCCAGGCACAACAGTCTCACAAAGCACTGCAACTCACATTTAAGTGAAATAGCAGATATCTTTCACTGATGTAAGAAAATTGCTTTTATTTCACATACGTTTTCACTGTGGACAGCCTGGCTGTAGATTGTCATTGAAGACAAATGAGACACACTTGGCTAATTCTGTAGCTAACAAGACTATCTTATGATGGCTTATGACCAAAAATGTTTTGGGAAAGAAAAAAATGGAGCCTTTACTGTGCGGGTGATGGAGTGCTGCCACAGGTTGCCCAGTGAGGCTGTGGAGTCTCCCTGCTTGCAGATCTTCAAAAGCTGCCTGGACGAGGCCCTGGGCACGCTGCTCTGGGTGTCCCTGCTTGAGCAGAGGTTGGACCAGATGGCCTCCAGAGATCTGTCCCAGGGAATGGGGGCTGCGGTCAGTCCCTGACACTTCATGTCCGCCGCTCCCTCACGGTCCCTCTCTGCCCCTGCTCCCCGTGGGGTCCCTCCCACGGATGCCGTCCTTCCCGAACTGAGCCTGCGGGGGCTGCCCACAGGCAGCAGCTCTTCAGGAACTGCTCCCACACGGCTCCATCCCACGGGGTCCATCCCCCAGGAGCAAACTGCTCCAGCACGGGTCCCCCACGGGCAGCAGCTCCCCCCAGACCCCCTGCTCCTGCGTGGGCTCCTCTCCACGGGCTGCAGCTCCGGCCCGGGGCCTGCTCCTGCGGGGGCTCTCCATGGGCCGCAGCCTCCTCCAGGCCACATCCACCTGCTCCACCGGGGGCTCCTCCACGGGCTGCAGCGTGGAGATCTGCTCCATGTGGGACCCGTGGGCTGCAGGGGGACAGCCTGCTCCACCAGGGGCCTCTCCACAGGCCGCAGGGGAACTGCTGCTGAGTGCCTGGAGCACCTCCTGCCCTCCTGCTGCACTCGCCTTGGGGGCTGCAGGGCTGGTTCTTGCTCCTCGCTCTTCCAGCTGCTGTTTCACAGCAGGTTTTTCCTTTCCCTTTCTTAAATCTGCTCTCACAGAGGTGCAAACAACATTGCTTATTGGCTTGGCTCTGGCCAGCACAGGCCCCTTTGGAGCCAGTTGAAACTGGCCCTGCTCTAACAAGGGACAGCTTCAGGACTCTCCTCACAGAAGGCAGCCCTGCAGCCCCCCACTACCAAACCCTTGCCACATAAACCCAGTACAGTAAGCTTCCTCAAAGCACCACTGGAGCACATTTATAAGCAGGAGACCTTAGCAGAACTTGCTCACAAAAACAAGCCTTCAACTTCACCTCACTTGTGGGCACAAGGCAGTGATCAGCCATGTGACAGTCTTGTCCACGTTTTAAGACTAAATCTAAACATGAGTAAGAAGTCAGGATGCGGTCAAGGCACTTGACTGATCCCTCTGGGTAAGAAGTGCCAGTGGTGGAGAATAACCAGGCTGAGGCAATGGGCTGCTTGTGGACTCCTTTGCACTGAAGGGATGAGAGCTGTGAGAGCACAGGGAAGAGAAGAGCGCAGATGTAGAAGCCTGAGGGTATAATCAGGAGCTGCTCCCATGAAAGGGATGGGTGAGGGAAGCTTTGATTCTTCTCTCTCCTACACACTTTTATTTCCCTTTCTTTTTCTCTCTATTTCTAGTCCCATGTGGAAAATATTGCTGTTAAAGCAAGGCTCCAGGGAACAAGCATACAAGTAGGGATTCTTGGGGGAAAAAAAAAAAAAAAAAAAAAAAAAAAAGAAAAGAAAAAAGGAAAAGGAAAAAAAAAACTTGCCTCCAGTGAAGTCAACAGGAATTTTGGAATTAACTTCAATGGAGCCTGAATTTCACCTTTGCATAATATTTAAATATGTCCTAAAACATTCCCAGGACCATACAAAACATTGCCTGCTTGATGCTGACCTTTACAACAAAACCGTATGGAGCCTGATACCATCCTGTGAAATTCACCATTCTTTTGTGATAAATCACATCCCTCTCTCAAGGGGTAAAGACAAATAAATGCCACCTTCATCATGCTGAGAGCTGGATCTACAGTTTCACATATCTCTAGGCACTGTGACCAAACCTTCAACGTTTCAGTGAGAAACAACTGAAAATCAAATGTTTCTGCAGAGGCTGTTGATTTGAGGGACAACTGGAATATTCCAGTGATGCAGATTTAGTTATTTTTTGGTGTCCTTTTCCATAGGGAGTTGGCAAGCTATTTAAATCCAGGGGACCATGACTAGCTATTCAAGTTTTGCTCTGCTGGATTTGTGCTGTGTGTATTTTGGAAACAATGGCTGCTCTGAGCAGCAGATAGAGCGATGCCACAGCCCACATCAGTGAAAAGCTCTTGTGATTTTTTTTTCCTCTCCCATTTCCAGTGAAGGCTGTCCTGTGTTCTCACTCTTTCTATATTTTATTGCCAATGTGAATGCTCTAAAAATGCCATTAAGGAACGTATTGCTCAATAGCATCTATACTAAATTTCACTCTCTGTGCTCTTTCCAACAGCAGCCAAGCCCTGAATCTAAAATGCCATTGTGGTGATTGAAAAAGCACAAGCATTTTATGTTTGGTAAATGTAACTTTAGGGTTATTGACAACAGACTTTCCATGTAAGTGCAGAATGATTTGGACATGACAGGTCTGTTTTTCCTAGGTACTTGAACATCTGAGCATGTAGAAGCTGATGGTCTAACTTCTCAGCTAATGAGACTAGGCACAGAAGATTCAAAAATTAGATCTAAAGAATGAGCCACCCGTATCTGTGAAGTCCAATGCCTTTACCTTCATCCTCGTCCCTCTGTTCCTGTTCCTGGGAGAATTCAGCCTGATTTCTTCACTTTCACTCTAACATTCAGAAACACTTTCTGAGCTGTTTGTTTCACCTGCCTCACAGCTACCTGGGATCTGGGAGTGCATCAGCACCGAGGGGTGACTCAGCACTGAGAAATGGTTTTCAGAAACAAACCCACCGCCCACTGCGACTCCGAGCAGGAGCAGTCAGCGTATGCGTGCAACCACGTTCATCCTGGCGTCAGCGTGATGAAATGGCAGCCGTGCCTCGTGCAACATCTGCCTCCGCTGGGAGTCTATCATGTATGCCTATGGAGCACCATCAGCTCAGCAGCCAGGCTGCCGGCACCAGGACTGGATTTGTGCTCGTGATCCTTCCCCAGCGAAGCACTGCCTGCCTCGTCCCCGTCTCATCACTTGTCTGGCTTCTGTCTTTGTCCCTCTGCAGACCACTGTGAGAATGGGGGATCGATGTTTTGGGAAGCCCGTAGCAGAAGATGGGACTGTTGCCTTCCCAATACTGTCTACTTTCATACGCTCAGATGCTGTCATGATGGGAGGTTTTCCATATCTGCACTCTTTGTCACCCCCAAGCCCTATCTCAGGCTGCACCTGGGAACAAAAGTGGGACCAGGAAAAGACAGGCTGCCTAGGAAGAGATGCTCAGAGACATTCCCACTTCCAGCATGGGTGCACCATGTTAGCCTTTAAGGGCAGGTAACTTCTCTGTTCTCTGTATTTAAAAATTAAAAATCAACTCTGACCTACTGAGATTAAAATAACTTAAGAGCATGGGCAGTGTCTTACTAACTGATCATTGTTAGAAAAGGAAGAGAAAAAATAAGCCAAAAAAAAACAAACAAACAAAAAAAAAAAACGAAAAAACCTCTTTCACTTCTCTTGTTCTGTCTGTAAAAAATGTTATTTGAAAAAAAAAAAAAAAAAAAAAAAACTCACTTGAGCATGCACAAGCCAACAGCTCTGCCGTCATTGCCCACAGTCTACCTGCCTGCCAGGGTCCCTGCATCTCACATAGCACACACAAAAAAAACTTGTGTTGGTAGGCTGTCATCCTCCGAAAGATAAGAGTCCAGACAAAATGCACAGGGAATCCTGGCAGGTGGCTGTTGTGAAGAGATTTCATTAGAAATGCTGGTTAAAGACAGAGGAGGTGGATAACAAATCTAGAGAGCGTTGTGCAGAGGTCACTAGAGCTACTCTGGTGTCTTCAGCAGGCATCAGGCTGGACACAGAGACTGGGCCATTTTGGAGACCTCAATATTCTTACTCCTGTGAGCAATCCTGGAGGAGGATGGCTTTAAAGTCCCTTTTGGTCAGTTCTTGGCCAGAAAAATGTGACCATTCTAGATACTACAGATGCTGAAAATTATTTTTGCTAGCAAACTTTTGTAAGGAATGTCCTTAGTGATAAGGTGCTCAGTTCTTTGTTCCATGAGTTATGCAGTGAAAATAAACATTCCTCTGTAAGCAGACAAAGACTGGTGAGTCTGTGCTAGATTCTTACTGGGTAGAACCAGACCTGTGGCCTCGATAAGTGCCAAAGGTTCTGTCAGATAGGGTAAAGGGGTCTAAAGCCTGAAGACTGGCCTCCATCCCTGAAGAAGCACCATGCTCTATGCTCTAGTGCTCCACTATATCACTTCCAGATAACGTCTTGTTTCAGGAAGATGAAGTGTTTGGTACCTAGAGTCTGTACAGCCCACAAGGCAAGTAGAGCATTTTCAGATTCCTGGGGCAGAAGAGATACTAGCCCAGCAATCCCATTTCACCTCAGCACCAGTCCATGACCCCTTGGAGCCTGCTGATGGCAGCCGAAGGAGGGAAGACAACCAGAACTGTGGCCTGCCTCTCTTCCAGCAGGTGCTGTGGGTTTTACTATGGCCTTACTGATTTCTGTAAGAGCTACTTAACTTCTCATGGCCCACTGCAGCTTGACTGCTGGCCTTTTATAGTAAAGACAACAACTGGCAGTGCAACATCTGCTTCAAGGAACACTGGCCCTTGCCACTTGAATAAATTCCTACAGCATAGGTCTGTTTGCTTGTGCTTTTCCTCTGTGTACTTAACCTATAACTATTTTTGTCTAGCTAGGCACAGCCCTTTTATAGTTATCTCTGCTTATTTTGAAAAACCTGACCTGGGCTTAAAAATTGGCACACATCATATTGGTCTTACTGATTTTGTGTTGCTTTTCTTCCCGCTGCCCCCCATGCCTTGCCCAACGCACCTGGTGGATGCCAGCCCACCAGCTCCTTCCAACCCCTCCGTGCCCCACTGTGATTTAATCCAGTCCCTTCCCCCAGCCCCAAATTAATAACCCCTCCTCACAACAGTCAGCCACAGTTCTGGTGGCTTATTTCCAGCTCTTAAACTTACAGACCTATTTATAGCTCCAAAGGTCTGAAAAGGGATCATTAAGGGAATACATTTGCAAATGTGGAACAATGAAGTGATTCTGGGATTTTCTTTACACAATTACTTAGTGTAAATAATAATGTTTGACACCTGCTTTCCTCTCACATAGAAATCTTGAAGCAGTTTGCAGCTATGAATTCACTAATCCTCTGTCAGCTGTGTACAAATCAGTCTGAGTGCAAGTGCCCTGCGCAGCAGCGAGAGTTGTCCTTGAGGGGCTGAGACTGACACCGTGTTCAGATCTACTAACGTGATTTTTCTTTTAAATTCACTGACTTGCTCTTATGCTGTCTGTGACCCCAGTGATGTACCTCCTCACTTCAGAGACTGAAGCATGAGTGAATTAGACCTTCACAAATTCGAATTATATCAAAAATATAGCACCACAGTGCTATATAAAGGTGACATTCAGTGTAGACCCCGAGTTCCTCCCTTTATTCCGAAGCCATTAAGCATTATCATTCCTCTATAAAATTATTATAATGCTGTTATACACTGATGCAGAGAGAGTTTTGTTGTTTTTTCTCCCCCCATTTCTTAATTTCCCTTCAGTATTAATGTAATGTGAACATCCGACTGTGGGGCTCAGGACCTCTACCTTAGCCCTGCTCTGCAGTGAAGAGCTGAAGGCTTTTTTTGTGCAAATTACATTTTGTTGTTTGCCTTTGGTCCTGGTGAGAAACATCAAACCTGTAGTTAGTGTTTGAAGATCAGGGCTGAGTTGGACAGTCCATGCATTACCCAGGGAAATGCACTTCAGTTTACAAAACGAAACACAAAATATCTCTAATGGATTGTGTCTCCACATGGAGAAGTCAGGATTCAGTAAAAAAGACAACTCCTGAACAGGAATCAAGCTGAGAATGCAGCCACATGAGTTTGTCATGGCTTTTTTATGCCCCAATTTAGATATTTTTTTTCCTTACCATCCTTCAGCTAAAAGTGTCGTTTTGCTGGTTGTCACAAAAGCTCGGCTGTGATGTGCTCCTGTGTGCAGTTTCTTTCTGTAGAGTCAGGCCAGCATTACAAGGATGCTCACATTGACTTAACCAAGCAGAGCCCTCTGCCTTCACCTGATACAGCCTGACAGCTGGCGGAACCGCAGCAAGACCAGATATTTCAAACACTAGATTTGTGACAATTTTTCACGAGATATTTTCTTTTAAACTTCAAGCCAACGTTCTCCCAGCAAGCATCTTTTTGTGGAAAGGTTGATTTCCCCTGCAAAGTTTCTTCTTGCCATGAATCATCCTTTTTCACTGAGCCTTTATGTAGACCTTGCCAAATGTCTCACAGTCCATCTTGTTTTCCCTGAGCAACCATCTCCCTGCTGGCCAGAGGTCTCATTTTGAAGTTTTGGCCATGCTTGGGCAGTGCCTGAGCTGAGGGCTCCTGTGTTTGTGTACATGTACTCACCTCAGTGTGATTCTCCCTAGAATATAAGGCCAAAATTAGATTTATTTATTTATTTTTAGTCTGTTTTAAACCAAGTCAAAATATTAGGCCTCAGCTCTGGGAGTTTAAATGCATTTTGCAGTCTTAGGCACCTTCTGGGTGCAGGAGAAACACAGTGATGAAATGGGGGAATGGTGATTTCGGATAGTAAGGAGGGTACAGGGAGGAAGTAGGGAGCAAAACTTAGAGTTCTTTAGGGCATCATGAGGTGTGTCTTAGGGCTGAGACCAGAAGTGTCTCTGTAGACTTAAGTGCAAGTCTGAGCCTCACCAGGTTTCATAATGGTTGCCTACTGCTCATGTGAAGAGCTTGAGCCGGTTGGACTTCTCAGGGCTCAAACCCAACCCTCCTTTGGTCTAACTGTGCAGGACACAGTCTCTGTAATGGGCTTGGCAGATAGAGTCACTGGGATTCTTTAAAAACACATCCCTGTTGTATATCCTGGGCTGCATTTACATGCCTTTGTCCAGAGCACACGCCTCACTGCTGTTTTGTCACCCGAAATGTGCTTACACATAGCGTTAAGGAGTTCGTGCTATCCTCCTTTGTCTCGTCCTCCCTCTTTGGCCCAGATCCACCTCCTTTACACCTGGACACAGTCTCTGGAGCAGAGGCCTGCTGGCTCTGTGGAGGTGCCAGCTGCTCTTTAGGGCATAAAAAAGGGACGGCCCAGAAGAGGGCCAAGTGGCTGATGAGCAGCAGCTGTAGGTGCCAAGCGGCCGATGACTCAGGGCTGTTGGCGACTCCTCTGGCTACATCTGTGCTGGGGAACTCCTGCCAGTGCCTGTCCTCTGGCCCCGAGGCCAGCTGGCATAGTCTGGCTGTGCCTCTGCTTTCAGGCTCTCTTAGCCTCCAAACCAGCCTTGCGAACTTCCTACTCACAGCGTTCCCTGGTCCAGGCCTGCTCCTGAATCTTTGTTTAAGACAGCGTTCCCCGAACTAGGGCCCTAATCATGCCCAAGACCACGATTTCATAGCGTTGACAATGATGTTCCAGTGTCTGAGCCTGGTCTCCAGTACTGTTCATGCCAAACAAATGCCAACTCCATCTGTGCTTTTGCAATACCTTCCTTCCAAACATGAAGGGATTTTGTCCCTGCTGGGCTGGAGCTGAGTTGTGTGAATCACCTCATAGTATCCCCATTTTCAGAGCACGTGTCCCCTTGGTACGCCTGCCTGGAGGGGAAATGCTCTTGGCCCTGTTCAGTGGCTGGAGGTTGGGATGTGGGGAGGATGTTGTAGAGATATAAGAGAAATCTCTGGTTTAAAATAACAATAACTATCTTCAGCTTACTTATTACTTACATAATTCACCTTACTTATTCTCAGCAGGATAAACCAAACCCTGCCAAATTCTAGGCTGCACAGCCAGCTGTTATTTCTGCAAGTTAGACACATCCCTTGCTGCAGCCTTTGAAGGTTTGAAGAGCCTGGAGGATCAGGTCCTAAATAACTCACTGAAGGTCACGAGGGAAGTCTGAACAGGATGTGGAAGCATCTCTTCCAAGTCACAAGCTAGCACAACAGCCCCTGGAGCACATTTTTCTCAAATGTAGTAGGTGATGGAGCCTATAAGTCCTTGAAATTTTCTTCCTTCCATAATAACACACAAGATCAACCTCTGTTCATGCAGGCCAAGGCTGTATCTCCAAAAGTAGTTAGAAAGCACGTCTCAAGGGAATAGGAAAGAGCCCCACAGGACAGAGAAATGTTAACTCAGTGGTCCAAAGGTCTTAGTTGTGTGTGTGTTCATATACTACAACTTCAAGGTTAAGTAAAACATCCTCTGTGACAGTGATACATCTTAGGAAATATGCATGCATATATATATATATATGTAAACCAAGCACAGAGGAGTGGAAAAAATGGGAATGTGCCTCTTCTCCATGGCTAGCTCAACATAGGACCTTAAGGAAGAGCTGAGGGAGGGCCAAAGCAGCACATGAGGCTTTTACCAGCAGGAGAGCCCCCTCTGCACAGGCTGCGGGGGGCTCTCCAGCATCCATGGGCATGCTCCAGATGGCAAAGCAGGTCCCATCAGGTAGAGCTCTGGTGTGTCCTGGAGCAGTCCCTGGCCAGTGCTTATCACACTCATGATGTGACTGTTCGATCTGCCTGTATTAACACTAGGAAAAATGTAGGGTCGGGCAACAACCCCCTTAATAATACCAGGTTCACCAATCTCCCCACTTACTAAATCTGCAACATTTTAAAGCAACTTTTGTATTTTCTACCAGGCTTGGATCCTGAGGTCTTATTTTATCTGTCACATCTAGTCTGCTAAGAGAGGCAGGTTCTGTATCTTAGTCTGTGGTACGATTTTCTGTTTGTCCTTTTGGATGACTTTGCCCAAAGGGGTGATAATAAAAAAATGTGAAAGCTGGTGTCAAAATAATTTCTCTGTTCCTGGAACATATATTTGTTTCATTATTCCTGTCATTCTGTTTTACTTCTGTCTTTTTCTCTTCCCTTCTCCACTTATGTTCAGTATTAGAGCAAAGCAAAGTATATAATATAAATAATTCTGCTTTAAAATGTTTTGGTTAGCACTGACCCAGTCTCATGTGGATATGTGGGAGCTCGCACACCACATACGCTCTTTATATGCTTGCAATTTATGAAAACACATAACTTTCCATTGACTATTGCACAAGGGCATCATCATGTGGAAGATCCATTGATTCCTCCTGTTGGGAGTAAAATTGTTATTTAGCCAGGGCTAAAACCTACAGTAGACTCCCAGAAGCAAAAACAAGCAAACAAAATAACAAAACAGCCAACCAGCCAGCCAAACAAACAAAAAACAAGGAAATGGGAAATGCTCCTTATAATCAGACAGATTATCCAAAATAGATTTTATTTACTCCTTTCATTCTACTGCCCAAGAGGAGGGGAGCCAACCCCAGCTTCATGGTTATTATTCGAGTGGGAAGCTGGGCTCTGGAAGGCCTTTAGGAACAGACCCTTCCTCTACAATATTTAGAAGATGTCAGGGATGTTTGATATTTTCTTGTTATATGCCGTGGTGAAGAACTGAAAGGAAGAAGGTGCATGTTGTGAAAGGCAGGCCATGTGTGCTGTCAGGCATTAATTGTCCCTGGGAAGGTGGTCTGTAATGAGGCGCCAGCACTAATGCTCCCACTCTACCCACGTGGCTCTCGGAGGCCCTCACCATGCAGGGAGCGGGAGCCAAGCAGCAGCCGAGCAAGGCTGGAAAGGCTCAAGAGCAGATGACATTGTTCCAACACTAATCCCTAAAAGGGCTGTTTTAGGAAGAAAGCTCTTCTATGGTAATACCATAACAACACATAACTGCTAATGCAGTCAGCAGGGTGGCTTCTCCCTCTTTTCCTATTTTTTTTCCTCGCTACCCTGGATTTTCTGCTTTAAACCCCATTATAAAGGACTTAAACTGCTAAACACTTTCAAGAAATACATATAAATGTATTCCATAGATTTAGCAAAAAAAAACAGAGGCAGATTTTTGGGCAAGTGCCACCATTTTGACATTTGGGTTTCAGAGATACCGTCTCCAAACCTGCACACCAAGGGTGACACCTCAGAATCAGATGTGGCTTGGCTGGCACCACGGCTTTGCTCCTGCGCAGGGCCCCGTCTCCCCAAGGCACTGCGGGGTAACCATTTGTGCTCTACATCTTGATAAAAACAGAAGCTGACATTTTTATTCTTTAGTACTGATGTTACAGCAACTCTTAAAAAAATGTGTCAGATGACGTACTGACACGGAGGACACATCGGCCCAGCTCCCACATCAAAGGCAAAAGCTGCAGAACAGTCAGGTGTGCCATGTGATAGCAGAGACAGGGTTATTATTTAATATCCACAGCTTCAGAAATGGTTAAAATTAAGATCTGTTCACACTCTGGGATCCCTGACAGACGGTAGTGCCACAGAGGTTGTAAAGATGAAGTGGCTGTGGCAGTCGCTTGGCCTGGGCCTGCTACCGGAGTCGCTGCACAACCAGGATTCGCCTCACGGCTGGAACAAGGGGCTGGCAATGCCCTGACATTAGTTACAGTTTCCACCACGGGACTGAAATGGTGGCTTAGGGCATGGCTTTGTTCTTCCACCTCGCTGCTCCCCTGCCTGCAGTCAGCAGCGTTTCCCTGACAGATGTGCTCGTGCCCGGAGATGAGGAAGGTGTGCGGAGAGCCTGGCACCGCTCGGCCATGGCTCGAAATGCCAGCGTCTGTTCACTGACAGGGCACATGCTCAGTAATTGCACTTTTTTTTCCATCGTGGCTGCTCTTGTCTGTCAGCAGCAACGGGAGCACGGCGGTTAATGCCTAACCTCCACCCTCCGATGTAACGAAGGAGCTGGGCCACGGGATGAATATGGAAGATGTACACAGGCAGGGCGCACAAGTGGTTTTTACATGGGTATGGCGCACATTGTCCTGGCACAGGTGATGCACACAGCGTGAACAGTTCAGAGAGCTGCTTTCAGAAGACACGCTTTGCAAATAGTGTTTGTTTTGTTTCGAAACAAACGGAGTGATTGAAGTGCACAAAGGTATTGGCAGTGCCACAATGAGAAAATTATAAAGCCACTCACACATGATGACTGAGTTCACATACCGGGACATCTCTGAAGCTAGGATTTGTGAAAGAACACAGGAGAATCGGGTCTATTCAGTGGGTTTTTAGTGCCCAACTCCTTTCAGCATTTTTAAAAAACGATGCTATGATTTTAATACAAAACTGAGCATCAGTGCAGTTTCCCCACATCAGGTCAATGACTCCTGGCATGGGCTGCAGAGTCAAGGAGCTGTCACAGAAGGTCAGAGGCTTGTGTTGGCCTGCTCAGGAGCGGGTGCCACGCTGTGGCTGACAGCGAGGGCTCAGCAGCTTCCTGGCTATGGAGCTGAAACTGCAGGGTAACAGCAGAGCGAAGGACAAGGCATGCTCTGGAGAAGGGTAAATCAGCCAGCTACAATTACCAGCAGGTAATCAAGCAAGGAGGGAAACTGTTTCCTGATTCCACAGCAAACCATTTGTCTCTAAAAGATTTTGGTTTGATTAGCTGCTTTCTCAGTATGCAGAATATCCCTGTGATTTCTTTCCAAACCCAGCCCCATAGGTCACCATCCCATTCCTCCCAGCAGGTAATTCTGATTAATGAAGTGCTGTGAGGTCTCTTCAGGACACAAGGATGATTAACTCTTCGACAGGTATCTCCAGCATAGATCAAGCAGTAAGATTCAACCAGAGGACCTAGAAGCAGGTTCTGACCTGATTTACTGAAGTCTCAGGTAGCTCCAGTAGCTTCAAAGGATTTCTCCTGGTCTCCTATTAGTATCAGCAGTCCAAGATCTGGAAATGACCTCCCTGTTGTACGCCGCAGCGGTGACTTCATGTGGACAAGAGTGCATCGTGCCACAGGTTGCCTTTGGAGTGACCTCCATTTTGCACAACTCTCTGGCTTTGAGTTGTGCCTTGCCATAAGACCAGCTCCATGAGGGCTCAAAGTAGGACGTTCCCCTGGGTGGGCTGCCTTCCCACCTTTCTCTCGGGATGGTGATCCATAAACAGGACCTGCCCCAGCCCTTCCCAGTGCACAGGGGAAGGGACAGGTGACAGACCCTCAGCCTGAATGGCCTGCATTCTGCCCTTCGTCACCTCATCACCAAAATGGTGACCTAGGGGATGGAGGAAGAAGAGGAGAGCAACTTGAGAAAGACTTAACTGGTACATTTAGCTAATTTCAGTTATGATGTTAAAGTTAGGCTTCACTATTGCTATTATATGTATCTTGGACTGGACTCACACTTCTGAGAGCCCCTCACTACTGCAGCCTGCAAACGTCAGGAGCTACCTTGGCACGTTACAGAGGGACACACCACCCAAGATATTACTGTGCCATTTGTTAGAATAAAACTGACCTTTTCTCTTTTTCTCCAGTTTTGCCTACAGGAAGAGTTGGGCCATCCCTGGGTTTTGTGCTGTCTGTTTTACATGGCAGGATGTGCTTGTCAGGCACTGTCCTGCTTGCTCTGTGCACACTCTGACAGCGCTGACGTGTTTATTATGATTAATAAACACTATTATTCATAGCGCAGTGGCAGCTAGAGAGTCTAATGATGCATTGGGGCCCAGTGGAAACCCATCGGAAGAACTAGTAATTTAAATAGACAAAGAATGTTATTACTGCTTTACAGGTGAGACCCAGAGAGATTAGAGAAGTTGTCCCATGCCTCACAGGAAGCTTTGCAGAATCCGAAGCCGAACTCATATCCCCCGAGCTCCAACCTTACGCCTCTAATTCTACTGAAACAGAAACGCGGGAGGAAAACCACTGTTAAACAGCCAAGTGCATCACAGGATATACACTCATTCCTTCAGCCCCGTGGAGCTGCAACACTTCCGGGGTTTTTTGTTTGTTTGTGCCTTACCCTTCCCTGGTGATTATTTCTTCTCCTTTTCCTCTTTGTTTGCAGCCTGTGAGTCATCGTAGTGCAGAGAAAAATTTTGTCTAAATGAAAAGGAGCCTGGTTTGAATCCACACACCAAATACTTCCCTCACCTTTTTTTTTTTTTAATATCAACCTGGTACCAGATTGGGCCCTACAAAAAAAAAAAAAATCTAGCTCTATTTCTTTTAACTTTTAATTGCCTTTTATTGCACCTGATACCAGCTCTCAGTCTGACCATAACTGTGCCACCCCATTGTTCCTCATCTACCCCCACTTCAGTTTTTATTTGCAGCCACCTCTGCTTTCTGCTCTTGGAGAGCTTCTGTCTGTGAGTAGTCCTACACTATGAGTACTCCCCCAAATCACCTTGCTATTGTATTTTGGGTGAGGAGGGAGGTGGTGGAGGGCAGGCTTCACACCAGCATTTGCTTTCTTCTGTCTCTCAGCTGCCATGTTTCCTTTCATGGCATCCTCAACCATGCGGGTGCAATTATAACCTTGCCAGCCTACATCCCGTCCCAGATACTGCTAGACTTTAAAACTTTTCTTTGGCAGGCCTGTGGGCCAGGTTAGGACATGCAGGCATTCAGCACGTAAGCAGGGAGTGCTCCTGGTGGTAATCCATGAGTAGGTCTTGATGGATGGGCAGAAGTCCTCCTTCTTCCTCCAGAGAAGCAGTTTTGGGATACCCAGCACACGTCTTATCCCAGGGCTGCTTGGAGGAGGGAGGAACCTTTCTCTGGAATGACAGCCTCTGTGGAAAGCAAATGCTGTGGATGAATGAGACACACAGATCACAGAGAATGTTTTCATCCTAAAGGGAACACGTTCACAGGGCCTGCAAAGAGCAACTTCTGCTGCAGTGACGGAGAGCAAGCTGGGTGGGCGGAATGTCAGTGCTCCCGCTGGAGCTGGCCAGGGCACAGAGCCTTGCAACATGCACCTTTTCAGAAAGCTAAAACAACATGAACCTGATGTTCAGGCAAGGTGCAGCTACTAGCGTTCCCACGCCAAAAATCCTACAGTACTGACTCCAGAAAGAGCAGCATTTCAGCACACGGATGTGGCTTTCTGGCGCCACAGCCACAGTTGATGTATTTCTTGGTTCGGATACCTTTTAGAGGTTATAAACACATCACTGCCAAGGCAATGGAAAAATTGGTTAAGGAAATGGAGTTGTAGGTCATTTTGCCTCATAATGGACTGCAAACCAGTACAGCAAAGTGTTTTCTTTATGATGTTCACTTTTGCGAGGGAGGTAAAATGAAGATGACTTGTTTTTGGAGGAAAGAGAACAGATGGCGAAATCTCCATCTATGCTGGTACTGAGTGAAAGGAAGGTATTGACAACGGCCAGGTTTGAAGGCAACGACCAGATGTGATTTAGTCTGCTCTCTCCTGTTTCAGAGGGGTGCCTCAATCTCCACGTTTCAACTCCAGGCATCTGCTCTTCCCCAAGCACTGAACAGCTACAGCTTCAGAACATCATTCAGAGATGTGAATTTCAGGGGCACTAAACACCAGACCCAAAAGTTGTCAGGTTGATCTTTCAAACGTGGAGACACTGGAAAATATGCAAACTTCTAAAACAAGGGAATTAATTTTTATCTTTGTGAAAACAAGACCATTTAACTCTTCCTATTCATCAAGGAGCTTATCAGACATCCACAAATCTAACTGTAGATGCCAAGTAGCAGAAGGACATGATGGCTGTGAAGACGCATGTTCATTGAAAGCCTCTGAGCCTGCCTCTGGAAGGAAAAATTGAGGTAAGTGTAATTGCAGTGTCAGCTTACAAACGCCCTGCTTCGCAGCTCCACATTGCGTGCATTTACCTTGACAACAGCTGCGGAGCAGTTCCTGTATCTTTGTGGGGTTTTGTTCTCTGTGGGGTTTTTGTTCTCCGTGCTTTGGCATTTTAAACCAACGTCTGATGTCAAAACAGAATGGGAATTTCCTGATTTTTCCAATTTTGATGGCAGTCCCATCAGACGTCTCAAACCACGAAGACGTCTCGGTGGTGAGGGAGTTCTGCGAAGGGCCAGACAGCGCGGGGAGCCGCGCTGACTTCTGCATGGCTCACGCTGAGTCACAGCCAAACCCACCGACGGAGATCTGGAAGAGCAGCATTCGTCAAGATCCCATGCTCTGAATGAGACAGAAAAATAAGCCTTGGATTCACGAATGTTAGAACTTCCTGGGAGAAAACATTGCCGTTTAAAATGAAACATAATAAAAGGACGAGCCCCACTGGATCACAGGTGGGGCATAGGACTGAGGCATTACCTGGTGTCAGAACCCTTATAACACTAATTGTGGAGCTTGCCAATTAGCAGTGGATGCGAAGAGCTCTCTGACCTAAGCTGCCTTTGCTCAGCACACATTATCTGGTGGCCTGGAAGTGAGAGGGAAGCCGTCCCCAGGAGGCAGAGGGGCACTGTGATCTAATGTCTGCATTTGCAAAGCCCAAACCAGTTACTCATCCCTTAGACATTTATTCTGAATAGTCTTATTTTAAAAGTAGCTACGAGAAAGGCTCTAAAGCAATTCCTTGTGAGAAATCATTGGTTCAGAGATTAGCATCCAAGTAGCCTTTTCACATTGGAAATTTGTTCTGTCCACTTCAGATTTCCCCTTTGGTAAATAATGGATTAAGTCACAAAAATCACATTATAATGAGAACGGCATGAAGCTTTAATGAGACCAGAGCTAAGAAAACTAACCTTATTTTCATCTCTCCTCAGAAATCAGGATAAGGTTTGTCATTAACATGTCATGACCAGCTTTAATTGAGTAATTAATGACAGTAACCAGATAATAGCAAGGTGCTTGGCAGTGTTATTCTAGCTGGTGTACAAACACATCTCAAAAGCCTGGGCTTTGTCTACAAAAGGTTACAACTCGAGAGGGAAGAGTCAAACAGAAAGTCTGCAGCTGCCAGCCTTGGAGCTCCCTGAGTACAGGGTGGTGACAAGGCACACTCTTCCCTACCCCTTCTGCTGAAGCCAGACCCTTCTGTGTGCAAAGACAGACCATGGAAGAAGTCTCACCAGCGAGTAGCCACTGGTACTGTCCCCAGGAGGAGCAAGCCCAGAGCTCTGCCCCTGACTCCTAGTGCTATTTATACATTTCATGCCATGAAGCAGGACGAGAGAAGTCCCTGGAGCAAGCACCAGCCATCAGTCCTCATTCCCCACCCCAGAAGAGCCCAAACATTCTGCCACAGAGGCAGGACCTCTTCTGCTTGCCTTCTCTTGCACAGTCAAAGCCTACACTGCTCACACCCTAACCCAGCCACAACTGGGGATATGGGGACAGGGGACCACTTCCTCCTCTCACCGAGCCCCACCAAACCCATGAGGATGCTCACAGGGAAAAGGAAGCGGTGGCTTTGAAAGCTCTCGGGTTGAGGGTGTGAAATACAGGTCTTGTAACTTCTGGGTGCTTGAACTAATAGGTTTTTATACATAAAGAAGGAATTATCTGTTCCAGGTGTGTTCAGGAAGAAAAAAAGAAGTGAGCTGGCAATCTCTCCCCTGGGGGAGGATTACAGCTACGTGTGGGAGTGCTCTGCAAATCCCCCGGCTGGGTGATCACTCTCGCCACTTCCTGACTGTCTGCCCAAGGGACGCCGAGGTGTGCAGCAGCCTTCCACTCTCTCCTACTCTCTGGTTTCCATGGGATGGAGACATGGGTGCACAGGCTGGGTGCTCTGCCTCTTCCCAGCCCAGTTTTGGCTCGGCTGTATGGAGGGCCATAAAGCGATCAGCAGTACGCTGCAGCCAAGGCACAGCCAAAATGTCCCAGGGTACAGGCTCACGCCTAATTTGGGCTTTCCACAGGTACCTAAGCCCAGGAGAAAGGTGGGATTTCGAGGACGAATTTCTTTTCCACATTTCAGGCTGTCCTAGCAATGCCCTAGCACCCTCAGTGCTGTGGGCCCCATTCTGGGCCGTGGGCTGTCCTCACTGGGGCACGGTGCCACAGATGCTTTAGCCCACGTAGGGCTGAGGCCCTTGTAGCTGCAGTCCAGTAGCCTGCCTTTCACTTGCAGCTTCGCATCCTTTCTCCCAGGCTGCCACAGGAGTGTTTTCCAGAGCTGCTGGGGCAGTAATTTTCCGCTGCTGTTCTCATGGCCTTGAACCTGCAAACCCCGATGCTGTCGTTGCGGCGGGTCCTCATGGGAAGCAAATGCCACTGGGGTGAGACTCGTGCCTTCCCCCTTCCTTTCCCCTTGGGCGTAGCTTTCTATCAGGGGGCCCCAAACCACACATACGCGAAGCTTAGCAGCCAGCCAGCATGAAACACCTGCCCTGATCACAGTGTGCTCCCAACAGCACTGCAGGCCGGCATAAAGCACGGGCTCTCCCCATAGGGAATTTGAGCAGTTCCTAATGAAAACCCTGCAGTTATTATGGAAAGTGATAACGGGAGGAGCCTGCCACACTGGAGAGGACACCCAACAGGGGGGCTGCGTTGCTTGTCTTCCCTGCTGACCACTCAGAGATTTTCCCTTCCCTTCATTTTTCTCTCTGTTTCAACGCTCGTGGCTTGGTGTCACTGACAGGCTGACAGCAGCAAGTGCTGTTTGATAAGACGACTGCAAACATTGCACCCTAAGTCAGGATGTGGTAATGACCATAGCTGAGAAAAATCATACATCCAGGCACTGTTTCCATAGCCCATCGTTCCTTCAGCCAGTCTGATTCTGAAATATACTGAGCACTTTCCAGGAAAGGACTCGTGAGATGTTCAGCCCAGCTTCAGATCAGGTTCTTAAAATAAACTATCTCCATGTTTACTTAAAAACAAAACATCAGCTTAGCCAGTTCTGCAGTGGTGGCTTGAGTTAAGATTTCTCGTTACAGAATTGTGGACCTGCTTTCTTGATGCAAACAGTGATGTCAGTTTATGATGGATGACATTTTTTTAATCACCTTGATCTTTAGAAACACCCGGTAATTAAGACTCAGAAAGGACTGTGCAAATATGTTTGCATGCAAAAAAAAAAAAAAAAAAAAAAAAAAAAAAAAAAAGATGCTCTTTGTGGAGTAACTGATTATATTAGCAACTTCAATTCTGGCTGAAGAGTTTCTTGGTCCTGCCAAAGCTCAGATTCAACCCAGCTAAGAAAAATATGATTTCTTAGTTCCTTTTCCAACTGCTGTCAGAGAGTCATTTCAGCCAGAGTCCTAACCAAAGCAAACCCAGAGAAAGCACAGGGAGCACACGGAGAAGCAGAAGGCTCAAACTGGAGAGCATGTAACTTCCCGGTGTCCTGGGAGACAGCTGCGAGATGTTTGTTAGCCACAATGATACATGAGATAGAAGGAAAGATGACTAACAAGCCTTTCACTTGAAATTGTGGCTGTCTCATAATCAGTAACACTCAACAGCCTCCAGGCAAAATCCTCCATCAGTCCCAAACAGCAGACAGTGCAACGAGTGAGTAACCTGAAGCCGGGACACGATTTCTCAAATCACTTGCCCTTGCTGATTTCTGCCCGTGGTGCCTTGAGCTCCAGCACTCGACTAGCGATCCCCTTGCTCCAGAATCAGCATTGGCTCGCCAGCTTCTAACATAACTCACCCATTACACATTGTCTAGGGTTCGGCTGTCATGGCTATAAACAGTGAAATAAGGAGAGATAAGAGATCACCCAGATTACTGGCAGCGGTAGAAGCTGTAGAGCAACCTTGGCAAGGCTGCTCTTGCTATCTGGCAGACAGCTGAGCAGAGACAAAAACACGGCTCTGCCCATCCTGGGGCTCGGTTCTTGGCATGCTGCTAGGACAGCTTGACACAGGTTGCCATCGCCCAGGATTTATGGCAAGCCACCCTTTCGGCTCATCAAGGCTCCGTGCTGGCTCGGGACATCTTCCCATGAGCAATGTTTGTCGGTGGCAGGGAGCTGCCAGAGGTTCAGACCTGTGAAGGAGTTACCAAACCTAGAGAGGAACCGCACGCCACCTGAGACGCTGCTTCGTGTGCTGTCCCTGGGCTGTCAGCAAGAAAAGGTTCCCCTGAACACAGCACAGCTCCTGTTTGCACGAGGCTAGGCCTCGTTACAAAGGGATCGGGGTCATTTCCTAATGGGAAAGCTCTGACAAGAGGGGAATACCCGCATGTTAGCTGAGCTGTGGTAACTGTTCACGTACACGCTCCTAGCCCTTTGCCAACAGCTAGGAAAGCACATTCATCTAACCCTCTTCCACCGAGGCTTAGCAAAATGTGTTTTACCTCCCGGCTGCCGTGGGCTAAGCGCATGAATCAGCCAGCGATTGTAGTGCAGCTGACATGTAGGAACTCAACCGTGTGTCTCAGCCCTCTGGGCTAGCTATTGTCACACTGTCCTTCCTCCTGCATTTGTCTCAGCTTGTTTATGACCCTGCGTGCTCAGGTCACATCAGATTTACTTGGTGCCTTCCCGTAGCAGGGACCAGGTTCCCATTTCATTTTTGCTATGCGCTTTTCACTTCTCTGGACTGCTGTGGTTCAGACTCCATGTGCAGGGGTTTGCTGAGCTTCAGGAATATTTGTTACAGTTGTACTTAAATCACCCGTGGCCAAGCCTTTCTATTCGTATCCAGATATTCATCTATTGCTCTTCATGCAAGTAATAAAGCTCTTTTCATAGGCAAGCAAACAACAAAAAAATTAGCTTAGCACCAAAAGCTGTTTGAAACAGATAAACTGTAAAGCGTTACATAAAAAGTGGGGCTGGTTTTCACAGTCCTCATTGTACTTGGAGGAGCATTTTGTCATTATAACTTTGGACTATAGCGAAAAAGCCTTGCAATAAAAGGCTGCCATAAATTGACCTTTTGTTGCAAATACTGCCATTCAAGCATAAAGCAGCAAGAAAGGCTACATAAGCTGCGTTAAAAGTAGGTCACTGTACATCTACTGTTGCCATGGCTGGTCCTGGCTGTGTGCTGCTCGCTGGGTTTCTCGGCGGGAGCAGCAACACGCAGGCAGAAAGCCTGTAACTCACCCCACAGCTTCATGCTGGAGAGAAAGGACAGGGTGGTATCAAGGGGTGTTTAAAATCCGGGTTCCTAGGTAGGGCAGGACTTCTGTGGACCACCTGTAAAGGTGATTTCTGAGAAATGGGACGTCTTGGCAGCAGGGATGGATGCAAACAGGCTGCTGGCTGGCACTGCCACCCCTTGGGTGGGTTCCAGGACTGCAGAGGTGGCACCCGGAGCTGGTGGGAAGCTCTACTGGGAATAGTAAAGGTCTCAGTGGAGCAGCAGTACTTCAGGTCTGCATTGACCTGTCTTGCTGAGCCTCTCCCTCCCCACTGTGCTCCCATCCAGTGCTGGAACGATGCTACCTGGCTGGGCTCTCTACCACAGCAGCACTCCTCTTCCTCTGGTCCTCCACAAAGTCACCACTCCTCTGCCATCGCCTTCCTAGCCAGAGACCAGAGAGAAGGAAACTTTTATCTCCTGCACAACTGCCTGAATTGTCATTGATTCTTTGGTACCGGTCCCCTGAAACACTTAAATGGCCTCAATCTCTGCAGCAAAAACAACAGAGGTGGCTTAACTCATCTCGGGCCTTCCAGGGCTGCCCACTCGCAGTGAGGCCTGTTAGAGGATCCCTGACTTCCATTTTCAGCACTGTTGACATTATTGAAGAGAAAACTGAATCCAAGCCTCCAAAAGCCAACAGGATCTTTCTCCAGTAACGCGTGTGGGCCGTCTACAGACATTACCTCAGAAAACCACCATGCTCCAGGAAAACACTTCAGTGCACAAAGCCCTAAAATGCCTTTCTGAACGGGAGTGAATTTAAGCTCAGGGTCAAATGTTTTCTTGACTCCAACCCTAACCAACACAATACAGATAATAAAAACTGAGTCATAGGGACTCCACAGGAAAACAATTATAACATCTATGTTCCCACGACAGTCCAAGCTTATCTGACTCAGCCGCACTAACTGGCCCAAAACAGGGGTGGATTCAGGATCCCAGCTCCTGCTGGTGATTGACAGCAGACCCTGGAACGTGATGGAAATCAAGAGCACTTCCCTACAACGGGGAATCCATGTGCCAGCTCTTCCTTATCCTCAGCTCATCAGTTTCCTGTTGAAGTTTTTACTCGGCAGCAGGGAGGAGCCTTCGTTTACTCCCCTTGGTATAAGATGATACGATAGACTGAAGAGGAAAAATTGTTTTTCTTTGTGCCTCTATTACAGCCTTACATGGTGAAATAACACACAGCTTTTGATCTTGTTCCGCTTGTGTATCATTCTTTGCAGCTGATTGAACTAATAAAATATAGGATGTTCAGGTTTAAAGACAGATTCAAAGTAAAAGTGTAGCGAGATGTTATGATTTGTGCTGAATTATTTATTACACAATAAACGACTTACCCATTTCAGTAGACAATCCATCCGCCCACCCATCGCCTTCCACGGGCTGCTGTTCAAAAGGGCTTAAACGCTGTCAGAGGAGGGAAGATGCAATGGAAGCAAGTAAGATGCTGGTGCCGAGTCATGTGAGGAAAGAACAAAAGGTGGCTTTTATTGTCATTGATTATTATTATAGCACTATATAGATATTAAGTTGGAATATTCTTCATGGCATTTTTCTGCAGCAGTTCTGAGTGTCCCAGGTGGAAGTGCAGTTCCCTGCACTCAATAAACATGACATAGAAAACTGGCTAAGCAGAATGGGTGGAACAAGACCACATAGAGCTAGAACAGCACAGACTGGTGAGGGACACCGTAAGGCAACTGAAGTCCAGCTCCATTTGCTTATCTGATATACAAAACGTTCAATATAATGTGCATTTTCAACTAGTTTTGAAGGATTCAAACAAAAATACTTTGAGTAGACTTTTTGATACTGTACACTAAAAGGTCTGTGGCTTGTATGGCACAGAAGAACCAACCTCAAACAGACTAAAAAAAATGCTCTGTTAAAAAAATAATTAAAAAAAAAAACTTTTTAACTCCCCTGAGACAAGTATTATGATATTTGTTTTCTCTGTAAGCCTGTGTTTTTTTGTTGTTGTTGTTGTTTGTTTGTTTTTTTTTAAAAAAAAAAAAAAGCGTATGCAGTCAAACTATCTGTGTGTTCAAACATGTCTATGTATAGATGTGCCCTCCCTGCAGAATCAAAGAACAGTTGAGCTTTGATGGCACCCTTGGAGACCATCTAGTATAACCCTTGATCAAAACACGGGCAATTAAAACAGGTTGCTCAGGGCTATGTCCATTTGGTTTTAAGTATCTCCAAGAATGGTGACTCCACAACCTCTCCAAGCAACCTGAGCCAGTGTTTGACTACCGAACAAGTGAGTAAGAAGTTATTTCCTATGTTCACATAGAATTTCCGATATTTTAATTTATGCCCATCATTTCTCTGGTGGTGTCACAGGGCACCACCACTGACAAGCATCTGTCCTGTCTTCCTCACTCCCTCTCCGTCAGGTACTGATGCACGCTGATATCATCCCATGGGGCCTTCTCTTCTCCAGGATGCATACTCCTAGTTTTCTCAGCCTTCCCTCTCAGGAGAAAACATTGAGAGCCTTGCTAAATTCAAGGTGAACAACATCCATTGCTCTCCCTTCATCTACTGAGCTGGTCATCTCATTGTAGAATCATGGGTTGGTTGACCATGATTTATTTCATTTTTGTCAGTCCGTGTGGATCAGTCCTAATTACCTGGGTTTATGTGCTCCATCACCCTTCTTCGATACTGGAAAATTTGTTGTATGACCCCAATAAATGGGGGTGAGGGGAAAATCAGATTATGTTATTTCTATTGCTGACACAGCAATTCTTATTTTTGTTATAGAAACACTGCGAGGCTTTGAAGTTTCTAAAATGGAAAAACATCTGAATTAAATTCTTAGAGGAAGGGGAAAGCTACATCACAGGATATCCCAAGGGAACCTAAGAAAAAAAAGTGACAAGTTCCTTACACAGCAGGAGTCTCTATCACAAAGTCATTAACCAGTCCTATTAGCCCTCATTGCCTACACTTTCCGTGAGGATTTTGACCGACTTAAAGCTCCTCCAAAATAATGCCTGGACATCAGGATTTGGTCCTATCACAGAAAGCATGCAATATCATTCATTAGGTTATGCACATTGTGGGTCCCATTCAGGTCAGTCATCCATCAGTCATTTTGGCACCACACAACCTACTCCTGCTTATCTGTCCTTTACTAAAGGCCAGAAACATGCTTAGAAAGGGTCCTACACCAAGCTTATAGAAAACAATAAAACAGAAGACACTAAAACTCCGAATGTAAAGACACAGCTCTAACTGAATGTTTCAGAGCCTCTTGCATCTCAGGTTTACACAGGACGGAGAAGGAATGAATCCAGTGGCTATGAAGTTACAAACTGCCCCTCAAATCCCACGGAATAATTCTGATGGCTGTTGTTTACAATATGTTTATTAGTTTCCTGGTGTGAACAGCCATGTGTTCTGAAAAACAAACAAACAAACAAACAAAAACCACGTAAATATTGGATTTGAAATCAGAGTTTCCCATCGCTTGTTTGCAAATAGAACCTTCTTGGAATTGTTTTAAAGCTTATTACTGCTCGCCTGCTTTCTAAATAGGCAGGAATGAGGAACGCAAACATCAGCTGCTGCCTCAGGCAGGTATCTCCCAGCACAGGGCTACGCGAGTGCCAGGGTCTGACCTTGACTGGGGGTTGCTGCAGGTCGGCTGAGGAAGGAGCCCTGCTCGGCAGCCTCGGCACAGGCAGAGCAGCCCTCACCCCAGGGAACGACAGCACCCTTGGCCCCGTGCTAAGGAATGAGGTGCTTCTCTTTTAAAAGGATTCTTTGTTTCTATAAATAATGGGTAAAATTCTTAACAGTGCAAGTCTGCTTTCCCAAAAGTGACAGCTCGAGTCTCCAAAGCAGCTGCAGCTGAGTTACCTGATCACAGAGATCTGTAGGATCCAACATGCCCAAATACTTCTGAGAATGTGGGCCAAGAGCTTTGGTTTCACTAATAAGCAATGAAACAAGGGCTCCAAAGTACTGGCTTTTGAGAGTATTTAGCTGTTCAAATATGGCATTGTGAAACACAGCAGCAGCACCAAAGCACCCCTTGTAATTTTACAGCTATTTTTTTCTGTCTGGTCTTTGCTGGTTTTGAAGAGTTTATCCCACACTGGCTGTCCAAAAGCTCAACCATTCTAGAGAAAGATCTGCTGCCAGATACACCCAGAATACCATCTTGTTACCAGCATACGTGGTGGCTAGATGCCTCCATCAGGCCAGAACTGCACTTTGCTAGGAGCTGGTGGGAAGCCGTCTCTCCTTTCTCTATTCCTATGTGACCAGCATGGAATATCATTCCAGCCAGAAATAACAGACTCACAGATGGAGGCGGTAAAACTGCCTCCTAGGCTTTTGCAAATCTGTCTTGTAAACGCAAGCTGGTGTCCCAAATGGCTTTTATATTACCTGCAAGGGGAAGAAGCTCGGGTCAATGTCAGGAGATTGCTGTCACCACAAATAATCCCTCTTAGAAGATCTTCTGCAGGTTTCCATCATTCGTAATGACTTTGTTGCCACGATGCACAGATGTCCTTTCCACTCTTACTGCCAGCACTGAGGATGTTTCATTCCTCTAAATTGAGAAGCAAAGGTTTTCTCTCGGGTAGAAACAAACATTTCAAATAATAGACTTGTTGCAGTGGGATATTGCCTTTTTGTCCTCCAAAGAGTTCTTCTGGTACCCAATAATGATCAAAAAGCAGTGAATAGAACTTTTACATCGATATAAATAAAAGTGAACAAACAAACAAACTAGGAGAGACCCATAGAGCCGATACTTTCATTTGCTCACTTCTGCCCACACTATTTCCACGTGAAAATGACAAGACTTTATAATAAAATTCATAAGCATTCCAAAAGAAAACCCATGTAAGTTGAACCACCGGTAGTAGTGCTGAGGCTGACCTGCCTTTTGTGATATTTTGCTAAATCATGGGTATTACTTTTCTCATTGCTGCATCCGTGGGCCAGCAGGATGGCTGCATGCTCTCCTTCCAAAGTGACGTGCTGGAGAACTTTTGGCAGGAGTGCATTATGTTAGCACTGCATTATGTTAGCATTACTGCAAACCACACGATGTGCTAGCACAGATGTCAGGTGAGAATTTCAGTTATGATAAAAATCAGTACAAAGCCCATAGCTGGCCAGTGTACCAGGAAACCTCTGCATGTTTATGCAATCCTGTTTGTTCCAGACCCGTCAATCAAAATTGTCCCAGCTAGGAAAAATAAAACAACTACCAACAATTATTTTCAAATAACAAAGCTTCTAAACTGTGATTAAAGAAGCACCGATCTCTGTTCTATTCCCATATAAAAAACATTCCATACATATCAGGGATTAGTCAGAATTCCCCTTCCTCCATCGTGCCTTCTTGTAAAATTTACTTTTAATAACTGTCAGCTTCCTGAACCACAAAGCTCTCTCTTCTGTTTTGCTGTTATTCACTGGGGCAAAATAAAATGCTAAGGCAAGAAGCGAACACAGGTGTGTTTACCCTGGGTCAGAGCAAAAGGAATTTGCAGTCTAGCAGGAGTGGAAACAAAAGCAAGGGGCTAAGGGGTTGTTTCCAGTGCCTGCTGTGGAGGGAAGTCTTATAGATCAGCTCACCAAAGGACACCAGCCAAAGCTGCACCACCGGCACCTACCAAGGTTATTTTGCTGGGAATGTGATCATCCTCTTCCCAGAGTAGGAAGTCCCCAACTCGCAGAGAGCAGCGGTATGGGAAGCACCTCAAACACTGCCATTTCCCCCTAAGAACCCATCCCGCTTCCCTCAGAGTTTAAAAGCTCATCGTTATAATGAAAGAGTAAGCACCAAGGAGAGGCCTCAATGCCTTTCATCCCACTGGTGTTTCCAAACTGGAAGCCTGGAAATAACACGATCCAGAGCAGATGTTACAGAGCAACTACTGAAGAAGACTCCCTCTTACTGTGGAGCTCTGCTGATGAGGCCGGTAATCCTCCTCGTGCCACAGAAGGAAATATATGATGGAAATATACCTATATATATATGGAAAAAGATGATGTAGCTTTGCAGAAGTGATGGGGCAGGTTTTATGAAGCATTTACCTCACTGCAGACATAGACAGATCTTGGAGAGGGATTTTTAGTGGTATTTAAATCGCATCTATTTCCATGGCAATTAGATATTAGTCACCTTTCAAAAATCCCATTAAGCACCACTCCTTCCTACCCTGGCTTTTAGTTAGCAATGGGCAGGGTCTCTAAAACCAAATTTTGAGGGGATGGAAGAGGGCTGAGGCAATTACTTTGCTAAGACAGTACAGGCAGGAATTAAGCTTAAGAAACTAAGAAAATAATTATGCTTTGAACATATACCATAGAAATCTATATAAAACATAGACAAATAATGAAAATATAACAGTCCCAGCTATTAGCATTTTTTAATATATATTTTATAGGATTTGCTATAACACTCTTGTACAATTTGATCTAACACCGACACAATTATTTCCCAAACCCATCTCTTTATTTCTTCGACACACATAGAGTGTGTCAGTGCAATAACAGACTAGTCTTGGTGTACAATGATGAGCAAATATACCTTCAGCACATAAAGAATGTCATCAAGAATTGACTACAGAGCCACATCCCATTATTCCAGGAGCTGCAGAAAGAGCAGAAAGAACTCGAAGGCAAGCAGGGAGGGACCCTGGAAGAGCAGGCAGGGAAACAGAGCGCACAGTGCTTTTATGATGCCTTGCTTCCAGGCAGATGATGATCTCTCTCCAGTCTTGGGAAGAGAAAAAAATGCAGTTGTGGGACCTGCTTCACATCCACTCTCCACAATACTGACTAACCAGTGGTAATGGTCCTTCTCTAAAGACAGCTTTTCCAAGTTAAACACATTTACATAACCCAGTGTAATCACATAAATAGCTACCATGCATGTAAATCAGGTGTCTTGGAATTTAAATGTGTGTCCAGTTAGAGTATTTATGCTAACTCCTGTTTACAAACATAATCTTAAATTATGAAGAAAATACTGTGAAGGAATGCCTGCAAAGGTGATAGACATATTAACAACACATGAGCTAGGGCTGTGTTTCCCAAAGTAAATCCAGTGGTTCATCTTCAATTGTCCAACAGTTTATTGAAACACTTTGAAGCTTATTTCTTGGCCTATGTATGAGACCTTATATGAGATTGTTCGGAACGATTTCAGCATAAATGCTGTTATTTCTGGCCACATTTTTTAGCACTCTTTCGCCTCACCAGAAAATGGTTTTACTTGCTAAAGGATATTTTTGCACATGGATTTGTTTGTCAGGAACATCCACAGAATGTTTTCTGCATACAGCGCAGAGTACTACAAAACCAAAGGCCTGCATCCTGACAAAGCAAACACCTGCAAAGCAGTTTTCTCTGTGTATAAATGGAAATAGAACGGTCTTCAAGAAAGTGGGAGCTATGGAGTTACCCTCTCAGGTGGCCATTAGGCTAAAAGTGAGAATCTTCCTTTCCCCCAAAGCATACCGCTGCCCAGGTACATTAGACATAGATCTGAGTGTATTTGACTTCCCATTAATGCCCCTGGGAATGAATGGGAGCACTTGCCTGGGTTCCCAGGTAATTTAATGTCTCCATTTTCAACCATCAATTGATTTTAAGGTTCACTTAAATTTTGAAGCCACATGAATGGCCTGAATAAAGCCTCAAATGAAGTGTCCTAAGTCATGACTAGGTGGAACTTAAGTCTCATGTAACTTTAGATATTCAATAGGAAGAGCTCAAGTGTTGACTACTAAATGCTTGTAATCAGTTTTGCCACAAACATCAGTGAGAGAATTTGTAGAAAATATTTAACAAAAAATAAAAACAAACAAACCAAAACACCAAAGTGCAGAAAAATGTAATCTGCCAATGAACAACTTACAAGTAATAAAGCTACACTGTAAAAACATGGACAGGAGCCATGGCTCAAACTATACCACAGCTACCCTCAAACTCTTGATTTTTTAGCCTATCTAGAGCAAAACACCTTCTGGTCTTTAATACTAGAAGACAAGGGGAGTGCTCTGTAGATAGAAAAGAGCTGTACTGTCATGAAAAATTATAGCCTGCAGGGCAGGCAGAGCAGTTCAAAGGTTTTCTGTTTTTCTTTCTGTCCATTAGCAGGCTGATGGGCTCCAAGGAACACACAGCAGCCACTGAACTTCACCCTGGGCACAAACCCAGTGAGGGGAAAGAGGAGCAGAAAAGGCGCCTGGCTGCCTCTGTCTGTCTCTGTCAGCGATAATTGGCATGAGGGGCAAATGTCACTTTGGCATGGCAGGACACCCAGAGGTGCTCGAGGTATTAGAAGTGGGCAAGTGGGCACACGAAGTCTGAGGGGAAGGCTTACCAGGTGGATTTGGGGCTGTGGTGAAGGGAAAAAGAAAGGTCTTGTTGATTTGGTTCAGGGGCCTGCGGGTGTTTAGGGTTGGGGAGATCTACAGAGAAGGAGAAATTTGGAGCAGGGCATGTGGGAAGGGCCAGCCTCATGCATGCATTTGAATATAGGGATCAAACCTCCCCTTCCTGAGGTTTTCACACTGCCCACCCGCAGCATCACAGGCTGCACTCCCCAGAAGCCGGGGCACAGAGGCCTTCTGCCTTCTGGGGAAGCTCCGGGCACCTCCTCCTGCTCCCCTACACCGCTGGGAAGTGCTCTGCAATCCTTCTTCCCCAGTCTGGAAATCCCTGAAGAAGCCCAGGCCTCAGCTTCCTGACTGTAAAACCTGAAAGGAGGCACACGGCACGCCTGAGTTGGCGTATGCGTGACAGGAGAAGGCAGCTCGGAGACGGAGGAGAGGACTGGGACAAAGGCAAGGTGAGTAGGCAGGAGCAAGACCAGGCAGGCCCAGCTGCAGCAAGGGTACGAAGTTCAAACAGGGTAATGCAGAGCGAGGTGCAGCCTCTGGCGCCTGTACATGCTGTGCTGTGGCACTGGGGAAGGAGAAAGGCCTGCTGACATACTTGTACGCAGCGAAGTCAGGAACAGCTTCTGAGCAAACGCCTTCCAAAGGCGAGTGCTTTGAAAGAAGAGGGTGAACTGGCAACAGTGGTGGTCAACGGGGAACACAGTGGACAAAAAATCTTTTTTTTATGACCTGTTATGAAAATTATTGAACTACAGACCATGTCCTGGATTGCAGGCATTATCATTTATAGGCATCTAAAAAAAAATAAAAACACACCCTCATGTTCCGTCACACTATTTATTAAGCTGTAAGGAACAGAGAGGGGGATCCATCGCTCCCCGCCTTGCACAAGGCTCATCTGTGACCAGAAGTATTAACTTTAGCTATATACATGTGTATAAATGACCACCGACTCTCCCAACAACATGCCTTCTTCCACTGCTGCATCATGGTCCTCGGTCCCAAGCAGTAAGGCCACAGGTGGGTCTCACCCACTTCACGCCCCCCTGCGACAAGGCAACTTCTGGCCCATGCAGTTTTTCTCAGCTTCCTGCATTTTCAGCTGTTTGCAGAGTTAAAATATATTCAACTGCTTAACCAGGGACATCATCTGGAACAAAATCGAGATTAGGAAATTTGCATTTTGCGTCTTACTGAGCAAAATGCCTTTAGGTATCTTGAGATAGCACTCTGTGTCAGCAACAATTGTCTCGCCTACCCTCCTTTTTTTCCTTCTTTTTTTTTAAAAACAAAACAAAACAAAACAAAACACATTCAAACAGAACCCAAATCTTTCCAAAGCTAACAAGGAAAGGATTTCTTCCTCTGACTGAAGTGGAGTTAGCAAGGTTGTGATGAAGCACTGCGTGCTGAGACCTGCGCAATGCCAGCCATGAACATGTATTAAGATGAGAGGGAGTCATTGTAAAACTCTGGGCAAAGAGGTTGGGCTCATCTCTCCACAGCCTGATGTACACCTCAATATTTCAACAGCGGACAAACAGCAAGACCAGATTGTTTACAAGAGTGTGGAGGTAAATCCTGACAGTATTTTGTTTCTTCTGTAGTTTAGTGATGACAGAACAGGTGATTATGAAAAGCCATTGAAATATTTCTCCCCAGATGGGATGATTCATAACTCCTTGCTGATGCTGTCGTCTCCAAACCCAAGGTTGTTGAGGATGGAGAGAAGAGGAAGAAGGAAGAAAATAGAAGGCATGAAGGACAAGTGACATGGTGCACTGGCAGCAATTTCTCTGCAATCCTGAACAACCCCTGCGCACATTCCTTAACTTTCAGGTACAAATATACTCCACACAGTACACAGTCCAACAGAGAGGTAAGAACAGGAATAGAGCATTAAGAAGCACATAAACAATGCCTACGTGGAAGGCTGAAGATTAAGTGCTAGCAACAGTGTAGATATCGGGTCATGCACTTAAAGCCCATTCATTATTTCTCACATTAAACCATCACCCTGTATACAAAATAAATAAATAAGCCTGAGCAAAGCTCAGAAAAATCTTTGCCAGAACACAGGGACCAAGACGAGCGTAGGTTAACATGTGCTACATGCTCACCTGCCCCAGTCAGGACAACTGGAACAATGCAGCTGTGCCAGTTTGCACCCGCTTCAGCCATGACCTGTTTAGACATTTTTGGAAGGAGTCCAGTGATGGAGTCTAGACATTGTTATTCAGAAATAACTTGATCTTCATCTTTTCCTTTTCTACAGAAAGGAAGAGGAAATGTATGTCAGAAAGCAATATTTCATGCGGAACAGCAGGGAAAGACTGGATGGTAACCCAATTAAAAACAGATCAGAAATCTTTCAAAGCCATTTATAAAGCAACATAAACTATCTCAGCCCTCCTGTGACCGAATGAAAAGAGGTTGCACATGGAGCAAGGAATCAGGTGATCTGCCTTGCAAAATCTTCTTCGCCTCAGAGAACAAAATTCAAGAGCCCATTTCATCAGCCTTGCCCCTTGGGTCACTGCTGCAATCTTCTGCTTTTATCTTCCTCAGTTCCTGATCGGGCAGGCCCAGTGCCCAAGAAAATGAGTCTTTTTACCATCTGCTATCTCATGTTTGCAAGGGAAAATCTACGGAGCTTGCAATGTCTTCTGTGTTTAGGGGCTATTTCAAACAGCACTATATTATTTTCCCCCTATCTTCTTACTAGCAGGATTGTATGAAGCAAAATAGCTTTTCCAATTCTAATGTTTTCTGTTTTTCTGGCCTTCGTTGCCTGTAGGTCTACTGTCCACAAAGTTTTATTTTTAGATTATCCCTTTATTTAACTTCCATGGAAGAATTCAGCGTGCTCCTTCCACACGAATGTTGGCACCAAGAGGCAGGGAGATGAGGGATTCTTTGAAGGGAACATCTGTGAAGCCTTTGTGCTACAGCTTCCCGAAGGCCCTGACATTCTGTCCTTTCCTTTGCTTCTACTTCAGCTTCTTGTCTCTTCGCATGCACCTTTTAACTATATTTTTAGATAGTTGAACAATTCAAACAGTTTGCCTGGAGCCAGCATTTAAACTTAGACCTATATTTTCAGGGAAAAAAGGTTTAAAGTCAGACTGCTTATTTAGAAGTTTCAAAAAGGTTGATCTCCTGCTGACATCTTTACATACCTTAGTTTTGTAGGTGCTTATCTTTCAGGTAAAAAATGTGCATTTTATAGAGGAACATATTATGGGTTTCAAGAGAAAGAGAAAAAGCTTACCAAATCAATAAAATGACTGTTTTTATTTATATACCTCTACTTCTCAGGCTAAATTCACTGGGACTGCTTTGGCAAAGCCCAAACTATGAGTTGACAAGATGGAAAAGTTTGTGTTTGAGGTCCCAGTATGGCCTTTCAGACATCATGCACATCTCATGATGGCCACTGATCCAATAAAAAGACTCAGTTTGCTAGTCCTGAAAAACAGGACCAAAAACATTCACCAAAAGCATTTTTCTATTTTAATGTGGCAAGGGCAAGCAGTATGTTCCATTGCATGATGTCTGTTCTCCTGAGGCTGGCCAAAAAGCAGCGCACATCTTCACTTTTGGAGTCTTTGCAAGTTCAACAAAAGTGTACAGTGTGTCCACACTCTAGTATGATCCAGCAGGTTCTACTTAGAAGCATGGAACCACAGCCTTCAAAGATACATTGAGAAGAAAGACAAATGGTCTCAGCAGCTATCAGAATGGATACAATGGTTGGATATTCAGGAATAAAAATGCTAAAGCATACTACCCGTCTCCTAACAGGCATATCCCATCCCAGGCTGCAGGATTCGCTGGGAGATAGAAATTGACCTTGATACCCAGATTTGTTGTCCTCTAGGAAAACTCCAGCTATCTCCACTACAACCTGTCTTACAGTCCCAGAAAATCTCCCGTTCTGAGTTTACTGTGATACGTCTGGAGAAATTGTCAGTACATGTCGGCCACAGGAAGACACTACAGGGAGATGAAGGATGGGGAGCTCTCAGGGATTTTCCCTGGAGAAGAAAACTGTGGTTCCCCAAGGGCTTCAGGGCTTCTTAGGTACGCAACTGGTACCAGACCACTGGTGTGGTGACTTCATGTTGATAATCAAAGAAAATAGCATTTAGGTGACTATGACAGGAGATGGAAGGGTTTAGACAGAAAGGGACTGTGCAAGGAGAAACAATGGCGATGGGGCTGTACCGAGAGGACAATTTACCATGTTTCAGCTGGTCTTTAGTTTCTCGCCATGGGTATATGTTCATATCTACAGCACATGTAAATGAATCCAAAGAAACTTAGCCTTCTTGTGGACTCAAAATGGAAATCCAAAACAACTGTATAACTTTGATATTTGCTTATTCAGGCTTCAGCTGTCTTATCTGGGCTTCTCTCTGAGTAAAACAAGAAATCATAGTCATCTCTGGGAAGGTATTAACTCAGTAATATTAATGCTAGTTCTGAGAACCACAGAAGGGCCAAGAGGAAATCTATGACTTCAGTGCAGCATTAAACAGAAACCACTGCAATACCGTCCAGAGCTGCACAGCAAAACTGTTAAAGCTGATCATGCAGCAGACATCATCTGTCTTTTGCACTGAACAAAGCAAACAACATACAGAAAAGAGAGCATGAAATCATGCAGTGAAAACCTGTATCATAACCCATACAAAGGGCATAAACTAAGGTTACACAGTAAATGTTAATTCTGACATCTTCAGAATTATTGCATTTCTAGCTCAATTTTCTTCTAATACAGCCATTGGAATAAATATTGGGATATACTAGCAAAAAGGAAATTCATACGACAGCTGGATGTCATTTTTTCCCCTCTAAAGAATGTCACGTTTGGAATGGCCCAGTGGGCAAAGGCGAATACATAATGGTTATTCAGAAAGCAATTAGATTCTGACCGCAGGGAAATGTTTTCTGAATGGGTTGAGCTTTAATAGAATAGAGCGAATAGTCTTCTTTGTCCCTCTCTTTCTTATATAAGGAATCATTTTTTCCTTAGAGTTAAGAACTGGGTTAATGATGAACACACAAGTATACTCTTCATCCAGCTCTTCACTATGAACTCATACATGTATTTCAATAGTTACAACAGCTGCACTCTGAGATAGATATAAATAAAAACTGGCTAAAGATACTTGGAGGTAAATGACTCTATACCTGCCCTTCACCAGAAGCCCAGTTTATGCTAATGAATTTTAGCCTTTTCATTTACAGAAAGTAAATTACAGGAGTAATCAGTGTTTTGGGTTGATGCAAACATCAAAAGCAAGTGGTAACCCAAGCCAAAACTAATAGGATTCTACATGCCTTTGAGCAATTTTGATGATTTAGAAATCTCACATTTTCTTGTGCTGCTTCTTTCAGTTCTAAGACATGAGAAGTTACGCTGTAGTAAAACATTTAAGAAATAACAGGCCTAATTCTGCTCTCCACAGCATGGGTGAATCTGAAAGCAAAGGCAAGAGGGTTCGGGTAGACTGTGTAAGCCAACACCACTACAAGATCTCATCAAAGGCTAATCATCAGCAGAAAACAATAAGGCTGCTATAAATCAGTGTTTGATAACATATGAAAAGTTAAGTATTTATAATATCTTATCTCGTACCCCTGTAATGACACACTGTAAATATCCACATTGCCTGGATAACCAGCAATAATCAAGATTAATTAGTAACGCAGCACAAGCAGTACAGACAATGAAGGAGTGAAGAGGGGAGGGATTAATTTTTTTTCCTTTTATTTTTTGTGGACATCCTGCTACAAGA
This sequence comes from Heteronetta atricapilla, assembly GCA_011075105.1. NCBI lineage: Eukaryota > Metazoa > Chordata > Aves > Anseriformes > Anatidae > Heteronetta > Heteronetta atricapilla. Next base: position 147,534,652 of record CM021732.1, read on the forward strand.
GGTAATTTCACCCAACCTTAAAGGTGCAAGGCAATGCAGAAGAGAAGCAGGCTTGCTGCATAGCAAAACACGCTCTTCTGGGTAGTGAAGTATCATCAGAGTGGCTATGGTTTTGTTTTTGTTTTTGTTTTTTATTAATTCCCATAAATTACTATTTTTTTCATTTTTCCCAGTTATACTCTACTAAGACGGAACATTGCTGCACTAGCTCGGAAAGCACTGGTAACGTACGGACTCGTTTTTCTAGGGGTTCTGTCAAGGAATAGGGTCTCATCTTTCTAGGGGTCTCAGTTTGGGCAATTATGTACACAAGGATTACTTTGCACAGGTTTGAATATCCCAGCTGTTGCTTGTCTTCACGCAGAATCAATCTCAAGTCTCTGTAATTAGCCAGTGATATCGGGTGCTCTCATAAAAGCTGGCAGCGGTAGCTCAGTTTCTTGGTGCATCAAAGCCAGCCTTGTGTATCTGGGAGCGATCAACAGCAGAGGCGTGAGTGCAAATGCTCCAGATGACAACATCTACTTTTCTGAACCAGGTATAACATAAGGTGGATCCACCACTCTTCCCATTTCATATTATTATTTTGCTTCTTTTTAAGTGGAAAAATGTCTTTGTCATTCAACACATCTCTATGTCTGATAAGCATTAAGCAAGCAGCACGCTTGTAGTACTACCCCTCGGCTTCAATATATTTAAAAGACGAAGAGGGGGGAAAAAAAGGCATCCTGGATTCAGAAGCAGTGCCTATCAGAATACTTACTGTGTACTGAACAGGCCCAGTTACTAAGTAGAAGAGGGGGCTTCTGTGTTGTTAGTGACACGCAAACAGTGAGTGGATCCTGATCACGACACCTGTTCGTGGGAAAGATAAAGCACCTGCTTGGATAGACACCAAAGTTGAAACACATGAATTATATTATGAGTGATCAGATGATAGTGTCTGGCTCTTATGAAGTGTTTTCCACTGGTATGCTCAGATCTCAGGGCACATTTAAATGGAAATCAATGCTATGGGAAAACAACTGGGAAGCTGCTAGTTAGAGAAGTGAAGGGACATACTGGGCCAGCCTGGAGGTCAGTGGGAAGGAAGTCCTTGTCCCTCAATTCCCTGATTGTTTTTCTGTCGATCATCCTGCTGCAGGTACTGTCTTTTCATGGGGTTTGTTTGTTTAATAATACAGCTCCTAGAATCCTGACCTGGAAGGGACCCACAAGGATCATTGAGTCCAGCTCCTGGCTCCACACAGGACCACCCAAAATACAGACCCTGTGTCTGAGAGCGTTGTCCAAACACTTCTTGAACTCCAGCAGCTCAGTGCCGTGACCACCGTCCTGGAGAGCCTGTCCCAGTGCCTGACCACCCTCTGGGTGCAGAACCTTTCCCTAACCCCCAGCCTGACCCTCCCCTATCCCAGCTCCATGCCGTTCCCTCGGGTCCTGTCGCTGTCCCCAGAGAGCAGAGCTCAGCGCCTGCCTCTCACAAGGAAGCTGCAGACAGGTGCAAAAAGACCAAGAGAAAAATGTTGATGTGAAAGATGAAATAAAAATTGAAGATGTTGATGTTTACTTGATTTATGATCTTCCCCCCACAAATCTTTCTTGTTGAGCCCATTGGGTTGGATCTGCAATGGGCCATAAATGCCCAAAGTCAGATTTAGGTGGTATTTAGGTACAAACTACAAAATAAGGAAACCCCCAAAATTTCACTTAGCACTATGAAGTTTGCAGACATCTATATTTTCACTTATAAAACTTCCCAGCAACTTCTGGGCCCATTCAGAAACACCAGCCAAACTTTTCTCTACAGTCAGGTCATCCCCCTGCCTACATCTCCTGAAGGTCCTGATCCTGTTGCTGTGCTAACCTAATGGTAACTTCCTTTTCCTCCTATGGCAAATGCCACTTTCATTTGGGAACGCAGCCGGCAGAAACCTGGCAGAGCCCATACAACTTTCTGCGTAGTTCAGATGCTCCTGGGGAAGGGCAACAAGGGGTGTCTGGCAGACGTGAAGAAGGGGGCAGCCTTTTCCCGTCTCCTCAAGAGTACAGCGGAGGTATTCCCACGAAGACTATTGTTGGTAAAGAATTACTGTATATGGGCCTTTAGGGTCTCTATTTTTTTTATAGCTTGGCCGTATAATTAGTCATTTTTGTTTCTTTTTAGAAAAAGCAGAGCAATAGTTCTGTTTTATTTTCTTTCTTATTTCCCTGACACAATAGAGAATGTCAGTGGCATTACAAAACTTGTAAAAAATGTTTCTGAAATGTTCTGTGTGATCATCCAGGCTTCACAGAACTTCTTATTAAACTGAGCGAATAATAGAGAAGGTCATTTATTTTTGAAAAGTGCTTTATGTTGGATGCTACAGCCATAGACAGATTTAAAGGAGTGTTGTTTTAAGAAGTACAAGAAGCCCCTAAGTCAGTGTCCTCTCTGTTCTTATTCCAGCTTCAGTTTCAGTTTTTCTGAGACGCCCCAGTATACGAGTCAACACCGATGTTTAAATCATATCTACAGTGAAGACAGGGAAAAACTGTGACAACCAAGACATCTATTGCCTTGTGATATGCAACTGCTCTAGCTGAGTAACTCCACCAGGATCCTTGGTACAACAGTGGCTTGCTGTTTCTGACTTTTCCCCTGTTCTTCCTAACTTCTCTTGTATCTTATTCTTAGGTTAAAATCTGTGATTTAATGTATTATTTTAGTATTCTCACATGTACAATGGTTTCCAAATTCAAAGCCAACGCTGGGAAGTATGAAGGTTCTTTGTAGACTATGAGGTGCCTTTCACAATTTTAAATACTGTAAGACACTAAATTATTTTATTATAAGAATATATTACTATAAGAGTTAGTGTTGAAATCATGGATCATCAACCAGAGGTCACAAATTAGCCATCTAATGTACTCTCTGGGCTTTATCTTCTGTGTTAATCCTGCAAAATGTTTTACATTTAATTTTAATGCACTCCCTAGGTCAATTTTGAGCTGCAATTTGTCATGCATCATTAATTTACAAGTCTAAACAAGTCCTGATATTAATTATTACCTCACAGCTGCCAAACATTTTATGAAGCTATAGTGATATTCCTGTTCTCCATCTCTACCTGTGAGCATCTGGCTGCTGAATATTTGGTAGTCAGTGCTTATTTCTTCTCGTACTTTGAATCTGTTAGTCTGTGCTTATTCTGAAAAATGCTACACTATGAAGCAGGCAATTACGACAGTCATTCTGTAACCTTCTGTGGGGTATTTGTCACCCACTGAGACTTTCCCAGCTCTGGGAATTGTTAAGTCCATGTTGTCTCAGCTAAAGACCAGCAACTGTAACTAATGCTTTCAAAGCGGGCAGAAGCTGCACTCTTAAATCCATTACTTGTACCGTTTGATAAAAGTGAACTGATTTTTAGAAACATTAAAAAAAATAAAATCTGAATGGAAATCATAATAAGCAATTACTAGCATTCCTAATTAGCAAATAGAAATAATAGTCTATATTCACCCTCTTGTATTTGTATCTGGCCATACCTCCTTGACCAGGGCCATTTTGGCCCTGACACAGCCTGTTACATTAGAAAAGCAGTTTTTAAGCTTGGGATTAATATTTTACAGCAGTGGTCAATGGGACACCGCAATTCAGATCCTGCCAGTAAAGGTACAAGAACACATCGATTAGTTCAGACATGAATGCGAGCGGATAAAAATGCCAGACAGTAGCATGGCTCTACAAAACTGCCTACATACTTGAAGAATTTGAGAATATTTTAGTTTTAGAGCTTTGAAAAGGCTGATAAACACTTTCTAAAGGAAGGGGGAAGCAAACTGTCAGCTTTCCCTTACAGAACTGCCTGAAGGACATGGTGGGAGAGCTCTAGACTCCCTCCATCCCACAGCCAAGAGGTGCATGGTTATTCCTTTCCTGCAGTGGCTCCTTGGCCTTTCCTGCCACTCCATCCCTCCCGCCTGCAGGACACGGAGATGAAGGCGGCAAGCACGGCTCTGATCTCCCAGCCCTGCTGCAAGGGGAAGGGAAGGGAGGAGGAGGGAAGCTCCTGCAGTCGGGTGGGGTAGCAGCAAAGGGAAGAGGCTGCCTTCTTCATCCTCTATCCAAACAGCAGCTTGCGGGAGGTAAGTTACCCCAGGTTAAGCTGGGAATTAGGCTTTAGCCTACCCCACCTATTTAAGCTGCCGGGGTTTGTGTTCCCTTTGCAGCAGCAATGCAGCCCGTCCTGTCTGGCTGACCTCCAGTAGCAAGTCTACAGCTGAGAGGCTCATTATAGCACACGGTGATATGCTGTACTTTTATATCAAGAGCTGAAATAACAAACTCGGTTCATGCAGGGGGCAGAGCTTTGGACTCATCTCTGCTTGAGAGGCCTGGTTATTTATTAATTATATTTAAAGTTTTATAACAGCTTAGAAGGAATGCGAGCCAGAGGCAACACTTCCAGGCAGGCCTCCCTTGTGCAATGCTTGTGTAATTCTCTCGGTTTATTGCTGGCTTGTGCAGCTACAAAAAGCTTCAGTCTGCTCCCTTCTCTAATGCCTCCACTGGTCCCGGTGATTTCCTCATCCCTCGACACACAATCCCCCAAAGCACTACCTTCTTGTGAAATCCCAGGGCATGGGAGTCCAACGTGCAGGCCAGTGCTGGGGAAGACAGAAAAAAATATATATATTTCCCAATCACTTTCTAAGGAAAATTTGTCAGACTCCTGCCACCTGATACCCACCTGGTGAGATGGGAGAGAATGCTCTGAGCTGCTTGCCTGCCTGCAACCCCCCTCACCGTATCAGGCAAGGCACCCGCGGGGTTGATAGTTTGCTAGTTCCAAGTTTCTGCTTCAAGAGAAGAGTTCAACAGCAGTGTTAAAGGGTGGTGTAAGTCAACGAGGTCTGGTGAGTTACGGACCGAGGCACACTAGCTCCTTGGGTTAGGAAAGGCCTTCATAAGCACACGAGGTATGACTTGTCAGCACCTGGCGCAATGCAGCCATTTACTCACGCTCCTTTTACTCAGGCTGAGCCTATGTGGGGCATGGATAACTCCGGATGGACTCTGCCATAAAGCTGTTTGTGAAGGCATCTGCCGTGGGACTGCAGACCTCCTCCGGGTTGCCCACAGCAGTGGGCACCTGAGGCCACCTTGCTGGCTCCCTCCAGCCTCGGGAGGGCTTCCTTCCTCCTTCCTGCCCCACAGGGACGTGTCTGGCAGTTCTTGCTGCTTGCTGGTGTTTCTCGAGACCCTGGCCCCAGTGAAGGAGAAGGTATGATGTGCTGCATCCCATTAGAAAATAAACGAGGAAATCCTTTAACTCCCTGTCCTTCCCTACTGCTGAATTTAGCTCTGCAGGAGTGCTGACCGGGAAAAGGCAGGCCTAAAGCCTGACACAAGTTCAATGTATTGCACGTGAGCTGCAGCTCGTACCTTGATTAAATGAATTTGCATAGCCAGTATTAGTTAAATCCTAATGTATTAATGAAGATGTTAATCAATGAAGAAGTGTGTAGAAAACGAGATGCAGACTAAATAAGGCACAGGAAGGCATGCTTAAGGGAGTGGTTCTGGAGAGGTTTTTCACCTTGCTCTTGGGGATAACGCCATCCTGCTTCCGCGAGGCCTTATCAAGATCAGCCGGCAAGCAACTGCTTTGATTTTACCAATAAAAGATGTTATCTGTGCCTCTTGATTTCTTTTAAATTAACACGTAACTTTCTGTAGTAATGTTACAGGTTTCGTAAACATCCTGGCAAAGGTACCAAATGTTAATTGGGCCTCCTAATCTGAATGTAATAGGATGATCAACATCTTTTGTTTTTTCCCTTCCTGTGCCTCTGACTGTGTCATTTCTTCCCTAATCCCCACTCTTTGCTCACTGCATTTGTTCAGTTAATATGATGATTTATTTTTGCCTAGAAAAAGCCCCTTCCTCTCCCACTATGCACCCCTTCACCTCTCTGGCCTCTGGTGCTGTCAGAGTGAATAGAATGGAGGTGCCATGTCCCCAAGCTCTCGCTGTCTGAGACCATTATGAAAAATAACTGGATTAATGAACTGAGTGTGGTGGCAATGAGGGAATACAGGAGATGGTTGGGATCTAATCTCAGACCAGTTTGAATCCCTTTCTGCCAGCTCACCTCCACAGATTTTGTCCAAGTCATACCACACAAAGTCTTCTAAACTGAGGTTCAAGCCTGATCGCCATCCTCAACCTCTCTGACTGGTCTGTTGCTCTTGCCACTACTATTAATGCTTGTGTTCTTCTATCTTGTCCCATTGGACTTTTTGATGCTCAGTCTAGGCTTTCTTTCCAAAACCTTCCCTTCCACCTCCAAGCGGAGCGTTCCCTCCAAACTTCCCGCCGTGCCTTCCTCCCACCTGTTCTCCATCCTCGGGTGACCTCTCCTGCTGACGTGGATGAAGTATTACCTCCATGTCAACTGCCTTTAAAGCGCTTATCTACTGCTGATTGCTCTTCTGCACGTAGGTTTTGCATCTTACTGCCTCCATAGTGCTACATGCTGACAGATAGCTTGCTACCATCTCCCTGGGATCCAAAAAGAAGCTCATTAAAAAACAAACCAAACAGCGCAGCTTTCCTCAGCTCTCTGGCTGGCAGCCAGTGTGTTTGTCAATTTTAATGTCTTTGATATTTAAATTTAGCTCTCTCTTACTGCTGATACCATTTGGCAGAAGGTGTACTTACAATATTATTCCCAAAGCTCTTTGCCAGGCTTCACTCAAATTCTTCCCAGGAATTCATTTCTGCTTACAAATAAATGCAGGAATGAACAAGCTATCAGTGCTATCCTAATTAGCTAAAAAGATAATTTTATTGTTTTTCCCTCTTCTTTCTTCTCTTTGTCTGTATGCTGTATGAAATCTTCCCTTCTAGCCAAGGACTGTCTTTAATTGTTTGTGACACATATAAAACATTTCAGTGTGCATTTGTGTTTTTCTTTCACAGAATTCCAAGGAAGAAAAAATTATTTTAGTAACAGGATGGTGTGGCTACAAACCTGCAACACTGCTATGCGGTGTCAGAGGCAGATAAAGTACCTGTGTGAGGATGTCGTGCTTCTGTGTCCCAGTTTTGAGACTAGCTGGGCGAGGTAGTGCAGGTTGCACTGAAAGTTTTCACATGTTGAACATCTTGGTTTAAGAAAAAAAAAAAAAAGAGTTACCTTTTAAATTTAGAAGACTTCAGCACTTCAGAGCTGTGCAAGTATTTCCTTCATGTACTTTTTAAAGTTATGGATTATTCTTCATTGAGTCTCGTACTCTCAGTTTTGAGAAAGATCCAAAAAAATATTACTGTTGGTTTACTAGGACTTGATTCTGTAAAATTTTAAGAAATTTTAGAATTTTAAAGTGACACAACAGGATTTCAAGTGATTCTATGTCATGCCACTTGAGTTGTACTTGACCAAAATAGAGGTGCCATGGCTGCTTTATACATGTATCCAAACATATACATAAACACACACGCAAACTGGCAGTTACTCAGCTGTTGCCAAACCCGAAGATGTTTATTGTGCCTTGATACCAACACCTATGTCATTACAGCACCCAAATACTCAGAATTTCTTTTAGACAGATACCCACTGAGATTCGGGGAACAGGCTTTTGCCCCTCCTGTTTCACCTGCAGGATTTAACATGATGTGGATGCTGACGTGCAGCTCCATACAACCATGGCTGAAAGAGTCTGCCTCTTTTCCATAATTGCTCGGAAGTGAGGCACTTACCTAGACCTAAATTATTTTCCAGTTTCATCCCAGGACATTGGAAGCATCTAGATAAGTGCTGTAATCACCCAGGCATTCACAGATGTTTTAAACACTGTTTTCAATAAAATGCTTAACTGCTGTTGGGCACAACACCCAACACCCTTGAATGCTCTAACGAGCATACTGTAGTATCATAACTCATTTGTTTTTCTCGTCCTGCTGAATATTCGGGTATGCCATTCAAAGTAGAACTTCCACAGGGGACCAGAATATCCTGCGGCAGATAAATAGCAGAAAGAGGAAGGAGCTTGGATCTAAACCACCTCCAGAATAAAGGCACCTGGACTTTGGTATCCTACATCCTGGGCACCTTATCCAGGCACCTAGGTAATTACCCTGAGCATTTAGGTAAATGGTCAGTTCTTGGCTATCCCTTGAAAGGGCTGATAACCTTCACTGTTTGAAAGGTGAGAAGAGGTTCCTAATTGCACTGGAGAGTAGATACTTCAAGTGCCTGAATGGTGAGCTCTGCAAAGCCTCTACTGACCCCAGCCTCCTTCATGAGCTTATCTCAAAGGAGTTCTTCCCGTGAGAATTACACCTCCATATTGCCAGAATCAGAACCTCAAGACCAAACGGATAGCAAATAGGAGGTACAATAAAGCTCCAGTTCATAAAGAGTCTTCTGACCAGATAATTAACCTTTTAAGAATAATTGCAAAAAAGGTCTAGCTTTTCTCTTGGCCCCAGCCCTTTTTTTATGCATGAAAGCCTTATTGTTAAATAGTAGAGGAAACCTGCTCCTTTTAGATCCTTAGAAATACCTAGCAAGAACTTCGACACGGGATACTTAAATATGCATTTTTTTTTTTTTTTTTTGGTAAATTTGGCATATATATAAATTCATTGGTCTTCCCAGCAACAGCTCAAGAAAGGTATTTAACTCTGAAGTTACCTATGACCTGTTCTGATGGTATCTGAATTACGTCTTTTTCTTGCACATTCTGTGTTCACGATATAATCCCAAACCTGTCAAATGTTGTGGAAACTATGCTGTTGATTCTGTTGTTCAGCTGGAGATTTCTTTTCTCATGGTGCTTTATGGAAGTGTTATAGAAGTAAAACCAGGAAAGTTTCCGTCTGAGAAGACTGCTTGACATGCATTAATTATTGAATGCATATTAATATTCATAAGAGACCCAATTATGTGGGAAAGTCATAGTGATCTTATTTGCTGATTAGAAAAGAAAACACTGGCATGGTATTTTTATGAAGTTCACCTTGTTAACTAAAATTTAGGTCAATAAGCAAGTGCAAGGTTAAGATGAAACAGGATAATCACACTGGTGAGGTAACTGCTGATATAAAAATGATAGAAATGAAATTGAGTGCTTTTTCAGCAGGTAGGAGTCTTAACATCATGAGATAATTTAGTTTGGAAGGACCTCTGGAGGTAGTTTGGTCCCACTTCCCCATCAAAGCTGGGCCAAATTCAAGGTTACATTCCTCAGGGCTTTTGGGACACACTGAAGTGTTAATAAAATATGAAACAGGAAATGCTTGAGAAAATGAGGTGGATATAATTAGATAGAAGAGGCTTACTTAAGGGTGGTTCTTTGGAGTTTCATCCAGGAAAAATGTTTTTCGTAGTCACCAAACTGTCATGTTTGGCTAGGCTGTGTTAAAAGCAAATGAGATAAAAGGCTGAAACCTTATCTACAATGGCTGCTTTAACTCTGAACATAAGGGAAGGTCTCCAAATTTTTGCTAAAATAAACCTCAGGGTTCCTGTCAAAATGACGGCGATTTGGGACAGCCGTACATACAGTATGTAACATCTGGGCCTTATCTAACATCATTTCAATCTAAAAGTCAGCATCTCAAAAAACCTTTGGATCGCTTACTGAAGGACCACTGCAGGAGATGTTTGCAGGAGACACCTGCCTCAGGTCCCTGGGGAGAAGAGAGCTTCACAGCACAGGTGTGTAGGGGGGGATGGAGAAGCAGTTCCAGTGTCATCCTGAGACCTGGCGTGTGGTGAGCAGCATCCCTACACACACAGACATCGCTGTGTAATGAAGAGCAGCACTTCCCACCCACTTGCACTCCTCCTAGAGGTGTCACTGTTCTCCCTCACACAGAGTAAAGCCAAAGAGTGTGTTTATTCCCATTCCTGGGAGGGGTCTCCATGATGGGATTTTATCCAGGCTGCATTCAGCCTCGTGGCAGCTCTGCCCACTGCTGTTCGTCTGTCTCACGGTGAGGGTGGGAACCAAAGACAAGCAAAGTTCTTGGAAGAGCCAACCTCGTTCAGTGGGGCTCTGCCATCTTCAGCCAGATTTCAGGTTGCTCATTACAGCAGAAAAGGGCTCGCTCATTAGGTTGTTGTGATCCCAAAAAGGTACTCAGAACCTTTGAGTCTTTGAAAAATCGGATTTTGGTTTATGTTGTTTCCACACCATCAGAATGTTGCCATTTTTTTGCAGCTGAGACTGAGCTAATTTGACAGCCAGGACAAAAAAACAAAACCAAAAAAACCCACCACCACCAACAACAAAAAACAAACCAAAACAAACAAACAAACAAAAAAAGATCCTTATGGAATAACTAGGATTTTTTTCCCATAGCATCTATAATTTTTTGAAAGTCCCCAAATTAAAAGATCAGGAAACTTATTAACTGAAGAGATACTGTGAATGCTTATTTTTTCCTTTAATTTTCTGCTTATTTTTCTCCCCATTGTTCACTTTCTCTTTTGAACTCCCCATGCCAGCAAAGCCTTACTGACTGTGCATGTTCCATTATTCAGGTCTGATGTATTTGTGATGAAATTTTTGAGGTCCTCCAGCTATTCTGTTGTCTTGTGAAGTGCTGTAATACTTGCTTTAATTTTGTAAGGAACAATTAAAAAGACTGACCAATCTGTCACCATTTCTCAAAAGACTGCTGTGGGGACCAAGAGGAGAGTCTGAATTGTATCAATTTGTGATTATAAAATTGCTAAATTGATCTCAAGAGGTGTCTTCTTAGCATTGTTTCCTCAGTCCAGCTCTGTTTTCAGTTGAAGAGAAATGCATATAGCCAGATCTGAGGAAAATAAATTAAAAAAGGTTTTAATGGTTGAAAACAAAGGGGAAGGAATATTGCCTGTAAGTTAGGAACATTAACAAGGGAAAGGCAGAGAATTATAGTTATGCTTTTGAGAAGAGCCTGAAAGATGACGGTCTTTTTGGGTCCAAGCCCTTGGAGTCTCACACCCAATGCTGTGGGTGTGAAAGAAAACTTCCTAACAGTGTTTGCTTCTTCTGCATAAACAGAATCAGGATTCACGCATGTTTGGGGCAAATAAGCAAGACTACACAAAGAAATATCTAACTTGCATCAACAATTTCTATTCAAGTAGAAAAAGCAGTCCTCATAAGGTCTTTCAATTTGCTGATCCACTTGAACAAAAAGGGCAACGCTACTCAATACTATTTCAAATGCAAAACTCTTAAGTAGACCTGGAAATGCTTTGAAGAGTTGATTTTTTTGTTAGCATTTTACTCTGGGACAGTCATAAAGTAAACTAAAACTTCAAATTACGCTTCTGTTCTTTCTCAAATACTGAAGAACAATGTGATTATGTACAAAACACAACATTGAAAGGAATTTTTTTCAAACTGGTCTTCAAAGCAGGGAAATCTGAACACAGCAGACAAGGAAAGGAATAAATGAGAATGAGCAGAAAGTTTGAAAATTGACCAGAAATCTTAGATATGTTCAGTCCTGCTACAGCAGAGGCAGAGCTTTACATTATGGGAACTTTGACCGAGCTAAATGTGGAGGAAAATTTTAGGAAATTACTTCCTGAATGAGACATTTATGAACACTTAACACTTGTCAGATACTGAGAGATAAGTCTCTTTTTTGAAGGCAAATACATCCTTGTGTGTGTGTACACATATGGTGTATTTACAGATGAAAAATCTCAAACTATGGGAAGCTAATAGGATAAAACTTCACACACATGCACAAAAAAAAAAGAGCTGCTACCTTTTTACATAGATGACAATGAATCAGATTAAAGCAGGATTTTCTTGCAGCTGCAGATTCACCTTTACATCTCTGACATGTGCGGTGACACATTAAATCCGGTTGGCTGAAATTGTTCTGTTACTGGCCAAACCTTTACAACAGAGCTAATGCCACAGTGTCTTAAAAAAATCCGAAAGCAAACTAACCCCAAATACAATTTCCTTTGCCACAGTGGCCCGAAAACTATGGCGGTCCAAAAGCTACTTCACTTGTCATTTACTTATCCCACATCAGGGGAAGGCGCATATGTGGGATGGGCTGAAGCTGCCATCAATTCAAATCTGCCATCACATTGTGTTCAGGCATTAAGTATAGTTCTGCTGCTGCCAGAGAAGAGGAAACGTCAGCCAAGAAATGTCATTGGGCAAGACAAACTTGAGAAAAAAATCTTCAGTCTGATCTGTGAGGAAAAACATACTGAAAGCCCAAGCCAGAGAAGCTGTGGTTTGTGGGTGAAGTCAGTTCTGTTAGAGAACTGGTTTGTCTTCAACTATGGAGTCTGTCACCTGTATCTGGGAACAGGATGGAGGGAAAACAAGAAGTACCCTTACTCGTGTAGCTGAGTTCTTCTTGATGACACAGTAGCATGAGCGTGGCCAAAAGAATTTAGCCCTTGACTAATGACTTCTTTCACAGGGGAGCTGCCCACTCTTTGCGTGGTCTGCTTGTCATTGCAATGCCTCGCGTGGCTTTGCACGTGAAATCTGGACCCCTCCAGGACATTTTCTTTGGCTCTGGCTCTAAACAAGAATGCCTGCTGGTATCCCAGGCAGGGGAATTTAATGGACGGGCCACAGCACCACATTTACTTGACTCTAATGACGATGCTCCTCTTTGTTACTTTAGTAAAGACACAACACTATTTTCTCAGACCGCATCTCTCAGGAATATTTGCATTGCCACGGTCCATTAGGTAATTATAGACCAGGATTCCTCAAATGTCAGGACGTGGTCCGGGTTCAGTATGTGAGTAAATCAGCTTACCAAGATCTGGCAAGACTGAGGAATAACCAGAACCATACGAAAGCTCAGTCAGCAGCACAGGAGGCACCATGCATGGGAGGACAGGCTTCTTGGGCAGCAGGGAGCATCCCGTGTCCACCTGTTACCCCACTTCCCTGGGGTCAGGCTCTGTGGTCCCTACTTGTTCGTTCCCACTACTACAGGCTCAGAGCACCCTGAGCCTCTCTCAGTGCCTCCTGATGACTGTGTTTGGCCGCTTGGTAAATAGCTAAGGATAAAATTTGTCTCACTGATACCCACTCTTAGCAGAAGCACTTCAGCTTTGGCACAAAAGCTGCTGTCCAACAACACATTGCTTTCTTTCACTCCTGAAAGATCCCAGGCAGCAGCCAACAGGGCAGCCTGGGTAGCAGAGTCAGAGTATCTTCACATACAAGCCCTGCCTGTAGCAACAAAAAGTAGATGGAAAACAGATGTCAGTAAAAAGGAACTGTTGTAGACAACAAAATGGAAGCAGTCCCCTTTTTCTAGGCTTTTCTTTCTCTGATGCATTTTCTTCAGACTGGCCTTAGCTGTTCTTGTCTTCTTGCAGTTACTGTACAGCTGGGAGCTCTCTTTACAAGCTCATTTCAGATGTTTGCTTGTGGAGGAAGCAGTCTTCTCTCTTTCCCAGTCATTCACAGGTAGAATCATGGATGCCTTTAATTTATATCATCTATCAAGAAGTAGCCAACTCATTTTCATTTGGAAAGGCTATATTTTACTTTATGGTATATATTTCCTAACAGTATGTTTTAACAGTCATTGTATTGGCTAGGATAGAGCTAATTTTCATAGCGGCCCCTATGCTGCTGTGTTTGGGGCTTTTGATGAAAATAGTGGTGCCAGCACACTGCTGTTTCAGTTGTTGCAGGGCAGCACTCACCCAGAGCCAAGGGCTTCCCAGCTCCTCGTGCTGCCCTGCCAGCTGTACTGGGTTTACGTGGCAAGGTTTTGGTAGCAGGGGGCCATAGGGGTGGCTTCTGTGAGAAGGATCTAGAAGCTGCCACATGTTTGGAAAGGGCCCCACTGCTGACCAGAGCTGAGCCAATAAGTGTTGTTGTTTTGTGCCTCTGTGAGAGCAGATTTAAGACAGGGAAAAAAAATGCTGCGCCACACAGCAGCTGGGAGAGTGAGAGGAGTGAGGAACAGCCTTGCAGGCACCAAGGTCAGTGAAGAAGGAGGGGGAGAGGTGCTCCAGGTGCCGGAGCAGAAGTCCCCTGCAGCCTGTGGTGAGGCCCATGGTGAAGCAGGCTGTCCCCCTGCAGCCCATGGAGCACCACGGTGGAGCAGGGCTCCACGCTGCAGCCCATGGAGGAGACCACAGTGGAGCACGTGGACCCGCACCGACAGAGACTGCGGCCTGTGGAGGACCCCTGCCGGACCTGCAGCCCATGGAGAGGAGACCACACAGAAGCAGGTGACCTGTCAGGAGTTGCTGCCGTGGGGGACCCAGGTTGGAGCAGTTTGCTCCTGAGGGCTGGACCCCGTGGTACAGACCCGTATCTGGAGCAGTTCTTGAAGAGCTGCTGCCTGTGGGAAGTCCACGCTGGATCAGTTCAGCAAGGACTGCATCCCGTGGGAGGGACCCCACAGCACAGGGGACGAGAGTGACTGAGGAGGAGCAGCGGAGAAGAAACGCTATAGAGTGACCATAACCCTTGTTCCCCCATGCCACTTGAGGGGAGGAGGTGTAAGAGGGTGGATGGGGGGGGAAGGTGCTTTTGGTTTCTTTCCTTTGTTTCTCACTTCTCTAGCTTGCTAGTAATAGGTAATAAATCTTACCGTCTCCCTATCCTGAGTCTGTTTTGCCCGTCACAATAATTACTGTGTGATCTCCCTGTCCTTATCTCAACCCTTGAGCCCCTTTCATCGTATTTTCTCCCTACTCCTTTTTGAGGAGGGGGAGTGAGAGAGCCGTTGTGGTGGAGCTTGGCCGCCCACCCGAGTAAAACCACCACAGTCCTTTTTGGCACCCAACATGGGGCTCACGGAATTTGAGATAAGAATGATAGTTGAGAGAAGTAACGGGCAAAACATGGACTGGATGATTGTTACAAATGTAAAAGTTGTGAAGAATTTAAGAAAGCAGTAATTGTGAAGTGATATGTTTCATATTAGTGTGGTAAAGGGACAAGGGGTGGTGTGTGTGTAAATTGTCCACCTCATCGGTGTTGTGATGATGCTAGGTTTATTTTGGTGTGGGGAATTCTTTTTCTTTTGATGTGAGTGAAGTTTGTGATGATTGTAAAGTGAGAGAATATTTGATAAATAATATGCTTTTCACAGAGGCAAGGGGTGGAATGTAGTGGGTTTACGTGGCAAGGTTTTGGTAGCAGGGGGCCATAGGGGTGGCTTCTGTGAGAAGGATCTAGAAGCTGCCCCATGTTTGGTAAGGGCCCCACTGCTGACCAGAGCTGAGCTAATAAGTGATGTTGTTTTATGCCTCTGTGAGAGCAGATTTAAGACAAGGAAAAAAAAAAAAAAACACGCTGCGCCACACAGCAGCTGGGAGAGTGAGAGGAGTGAGGAACAGCCTTGCAGGCACCAAGGTCAGTGAAGAAGGATGGGGAGAGGTGCTCCAGGTGCTGGAGCTGAAGTCCCCTGCGGCCTGTGGTGAGGATCATGGTGAAGCAGTTGTGGTGAAGCGTGGCCGCCCACCCAAGTAAAACCACAACATCAGCGAGGGGCTGGGGGTGCCCCAGGAGCTGGAGGGGACACAGCCAGGACAGCTGGCCCCAAATGACCAAAGGGACATCCCACACCATGGGGATGCTCCGCAGTGGCAGCTGGAGGAAAGAATGAGGCAGGGCGGCGGTGGGAGCAGTGGCGTTTGTGTTCTCAAGGCACCGCTACATGGTGAGCCCTGCTGTCCTGGGGGTGGCTGGCACCTGCCTGCTGGTGGGACAGGGCAAAGGTATTCCTTGCTTTACTTTGCTTGTGCATGTGGCTTTTGCTTTGCCTGGTGAACTGTCTCCATCTCATCCCATAAGTCCTCACACTTTTACCTCTCTGATTCTCTCCCCCATCCCACCTGGGAAGAGTGCGCAAGCAGCTGGGTTGTACCCAGCTGCCTGCCAGGACTCAGCCACAACACTGGAAAGGGAGAGTGAACAAGTGGGAGAACACATCTTCCCCTGACCCTACCTCTGCAATCTCACCATTGCCACTTAGCAGAAGTAATGATAGGGGAAAACGGATCCGAGCCCAGGAGCTGGCAGAGCTCATTGAGAGGGCTTTAAACTAGGTAAGAAGGGGGACAGGGATGAAACAAAGCTTGTTGGAGTTGTGCCAGGGGGAACAATGGCAAGGCTGGGGGAGAAGGCAAAGGCTCAACTGAAGTGCATCTAGACTAATGCACGCAGCATGGGCAACAAGCAGGAGGAGCTGGAAGCCATTGTGCAGCAGGCAGGCTATGACTTGGTTGCCATCATGGAAACGTGGTGGGACCAGTCTCATGACTGGAGTGCTGCAATGTCTGGCTATAAGCTCTTCAGAAGGGACAGGCAGCACAGAAGGGGTGGCGGTGTGGCTCTCTATATTAGAGAATCTTTTGATGTTGTGGAACTCGAGTCTGGGAATGACAAGGTTGAGTCCCCTTGGGTTAGGATCGGCGGGAAGGCCAACAAGGCTAGCGTCCTGGTTGGGGTCTGTTACAGACCGCCGAACCAGGACGAGGAGACGGATGAGGAGTTCTACAGGCAGCTGAGCGAAGTTGTGAAATTGTCGGCGCTTGTTCTCGTGGGGGACTTCAACTTCCCTGACATATCCTGGAAGCACAACACAGAACAGAGAAAGCAGTCTAGGAGGTTTCTGGAGAGCGTGGAAGATAGCTTCCTGACGCAGCTGGTTAGTGAGCCTACCAGGGGAGGTGCCCCGCTAGACCTTCTGTTCACAAACAGAGAAAGACTGGTGGGAGACATGGTGGCCGGGGACTGTCTGGGGCAGAGTGACCATGAAATGGTAGAGTTCTTGATACTTGGTGAAGTAAGGAAGGGGAGCAGTAAAACCGCTGTCTTGGACTTCCGGAGGGCTGACTTTGAGCTGCTCAGGACACTGGTTGATAGAATCCCTTGGGAGGCGGTTCTGAAGGGCAGAGGAGCCTAGGAAGGCTGGGCACTCTTCAAGAAAGAAATCTTAATGGCTCAGGAGCGGTCTGTCCCCACGTGCCCAAAGACAAGCCGGCGTGGAAGAAGACCAGCCTGGCTGAACAGAGAATTGCAGCTCGAGCTTAGGAGAAAAAAGAGGGTTTATAATCTTTGAAAAAGAGGACGGGCCACTCAGGGGGGCTATAATTGTGAGGTGGTGCAGGGATAAAATTAGAAAGGCCAAAACTCACCTGGAGCTCAATCTGGCTACTGCTGTTAAAGACAACAAAAAATGTTTTTATAAATATATCGGTACAAAAAGGAGGACTAAGGAGAATCCTCACCCTTTACTGGATGTGGGGGGAAACTTAGTTACCAGAGATGAGGAAAAAGCTGAGGTGCTTAACGCCTTCTTTGCCTCAGTCTGTAGCAACAAAGCCAGTTGTTCTCTGGACACCCAGTACCCTGAGCTGGTGGAAGGGGATGAGGAGCAGAATGTGGCCCCCACAATCCACGAAGAAATGGTTGGGGACCTGCTATGGCACTTGGATGTGTGCAAGTCAATGGGGCTGGATGGGATCAACCCGAGGGTACTGAGAGAACAGGCAGAGGAGTTGGCCAAGCCGCTTTCCATCATTTATCAGCAGTCCTGGCTATTGGGGGAGGTCCCACTCGACTGGCGGTTAGCAAACATGACGCCCATCTACAAGAAGGGCCAGAAGGTAGACCCAGGGAACTATAGGCCTATTAGTTTGACCTCAGTGCCAGGGAAGCTCATGGAGCAGATTATCTTGAGCGTCATCATGCGGCACTTGCAGGATGAGCAGGCGATCAGGCCCAGTCAGCATGCGTTTATGAAGGGCAGGCCCTGCTTGACGAACCTCATCCCATTCTATGACAAGGTGACGTGCTTGGTGGATGAGGGAAAGGCTGTGGATGTGGTCTACCTTGACTTCAGTAAGGCTTTTGACAACGTTCCCCACAACATTCTCCTCAGGAAACTGGCTGCTCATGGCTTGGACTGGCGCACGCTTCGTTAAGATCTGGCTGGATGGCAGGGCCCAGAGAGCTGTGGTGAATGGAGTCAAACCCAGTTGGAGGCCGGTCACTAGTGGAGGCCCCCAGGCTCGGTACTGGGGCCAGTCCTCTTTAACATCTTTATCGATGATCTGGATGAGAGGATTGAGTGCACCCTCAGTAAGTTTGCAGACACCAAGTTAAGTGTGTGTGTCGATCTGCTTGAGGGTAGGAAGGCTCTGCAGGAGGATCTGGATAGGCTGGACCGATGGGCCGAGGCCAACTGTATGAAATTCAACAAGGCCAAGTGCCGGGTCCTGCACCTGGGGCACAACAACCCCAAGCAGAGCTACAGGCTGGGAGATGTGCAGTTAGAAAGCTGCCTGTCAGAGAAGGACCTGGGAGTGATGGTTGGTAGTTGGCTGAATATGAGCCAGCAGTGTGCTCAGGCGGCCAAGAAGGCCAATGGCATCCTGGCCTGTATAAGAAACAGTGTGGCCAGCAGGGCTAGGGAGGTGATTGTCCCCCTGTCCTCAGCTCTGGTGAGGCTGCACCTCGAGTACTGTGTTCAGTTTTGGGCCCCTCACTACAAGAAAGACATGGAGGTGCTTGAGCGGGTCCAGAGTAGGGCTACGAAGCTGGTGAAGGGTCTGGAGAACAAGTCGTATGAGGAGCGGCTGAGGGAGCTGGGACTATTTAGCCTGGAGAAGAGGAGGCTCAGGGGCGACCTTATCGCACTCTACAGGTACCTTAAAGGAAGCTGTAGCGAGGTGGGGGTTGGCCTGTTCTCCCACGTGCCTGGTGACAGGACAAGGGGGAATGGGCTAAAATTGTGCCAGGGGAGGTTTAGGTTGGATATTAGGAAAAATTTCTTTACGGAAAGGGTTGTTAGTCACTGGAATAGGCTGCCCCGGGAAGTGGTTGAGTCACCATCCCTGGAGGTCTTTAA
The DNA here is from genome assembly GCA_011075105.1 of Heteronetta atricapilla. Classification (NCBI taxonomy): domain Eukaryota; kingdom Metazoa; phylum Chordata; class Aves; order Anseriformes; family Anatidae; genus Heteronetta; species Heteronetta atricapilla. The sequence continues at coordinate 147,553,521 of CM021732.1, forward strand.
AAGACGTTTAGATGTAGAGCTTAGGGATATGGTTTGGTGGAGGACAGTTAGTGTTAGGTCAGAGGTTGGACTCGGTGATCTTGCAGGTCTCTTCCAACCTAGACTATTCTGTGATGGCTCTATCGTCTCTCCTGAGAGTCCATGCCAGGCATTAATCACAATCAGCGTTAAACATTCAGGTCTTATCCCTCAGCTGAAAGGCTCTGAATGATTTGGCAGCCACTGCTCCCGAGCCAGTGCTGCTTGATTAAAGAATCCATTGGCACATGGGATTTTTCTTTATCTAAAGGTATTTCTCTGCCACAATCCAGTCACTTCTCAGCCATCTATTTAACAAATTCAACACATTGAATTTCTTATATAGCCTACTGAAATTAATTTTCTCCAGTTCAAAAATCAGATGTGGTGCTCTTTCACTCATTTTTTATTTATTTATTTATTTTTTTAATGTTAAGGTTGATTTTTGCTTTTGAGAACACAAATTCCACAGGGCATTCTGGCATCATTGTCACCAATACCAGATACCACAGTATAATCCTTTTACGTTTCCTACTTGGTGTACCCATTTATACATCCCAAAATTATTACTTTAATATCTCTTGCTACAACACTGTCACGGATATGCATATTTCTTGATTTTCATGGTTGCTGCTTTCTATGCTACAGCCTCTCATTTTATATCGACTGAAGTGTCAAGAGAGCTTTGAAGACATCACTCTTGCAGAAAGTTAGGCATGAGATTAGCCTCCAGTACCCATTAGTTTTCCTAAAATTCTGTATCAAATGATTAAAACTCCAGAGCAGAAAAGCTACAGATACTGCTTGATGATTCCAAAACAACACAAAGTAGTGATAACGTTGAAAATATTTAAAACTCCTCTGCTGGAATCCCCTCCCGTCTAGCTTTGGGCCTTCTGAGTTGCAGAGCAGCATGCACAGCAGGGCTGTGAATCGGGTCCCGATTTAGAAAAAAAGCACGGCTGAGTTTGAGCACGCACCGTGGCACGGATCCACAAGAGGGTGCTGCTGGCTAACAGCGAAGTGTGCTCAGAAAAGGGAGCCGGGATCTGACCCACGCGATCTGAAGGGGTTTTGCAATGAGGCTTGCTTACCTGAGAGCGCTTCTGGGGGTTCTTTCGAGATGGCAATGCAGCACCAGCGTGTCTGCTGCTTAGGCAGCTCTACGCTGAAGTAGCTGAAACACTTGTACCGGAGTGAAGTAGACATTGATTGCTAGTAGCACAGCGTCAGGCACTTCAGCTTTTAAGATGAGAGCCAAACCCTGACTCAAGAAGGAAATGCAGCAGCATCTAACAGAAGAATTTGTTCCCATGCATTTATCTGAAAACAGGAGGAAAACAAAACAAAACAAACCAGATCCCCTCTTCCATGCTGTGAAATGTGTTCATTTGATTTGTGTTGGTATGGAACAATGCAAGGCCACATGATGAAATGTAACCTTCTATTTAAGACAAACAGAGTGATTAGTGTACACAGTTCTTGTATCATGCAAACGAAGTGTCCAGCAATTTGTGTAAATAGAGGGTTTGAAGGGCGAACATTGAGACTCGAGTCTGGGAGATAAGGGAACCAAGGAGTTTTTTTAGGACTGCTGACTTTTGCATGGGACGCTGCCCAAGCCTCTGATATTCAGCAAAGAGATCCACCAATAAGGAGAGAGGGGGAGTTGAAGGACAACCGAAGGACAAAGCCTGGGAGGAAGACTATGAGCCTTCAGCACAAGAGACCCCCAGAAAGACCCCCAGAGACTGATATGCATGCTTCCGGAGAGTGTTTGGATTCCGGGAACTAATTATAATAACCCTGCTTTTTCTAGGCATAGTGATGAATATGTATTAGTCTAGGAGCATAAAAATCAGCCTCCTGATGTACCAGGTGTGCGTATGGGTGGAGCGGAGACTCCCGGCGCACCCAGCACTGTTTGTTTCCCTCTATTCGCTTAATAAATTACAAACTTTAATTAGAATCCTATTTGGGACGCAGTCGTTTATCACACATGGGGAATGTTACTGAGTCAAAACTGCAGGTCTAATTTAAGTCAGCACCATTCATACATGACCGCATCATACAGAGCAGTATTTATATCAGTATTTAACTTCTTTTCTTACTTTTTGACCTTAGATACTTCTCTTTTTATGGTTTTTGTTTGCTTGTTTCTTTGTTTTCCCAAATTTGAGAGTTTGAAACAAGAAAGTTTCAGACTTTAGTCTTGCAAAACCTGAGATTCCCATGTTGATTTTTCAAAGCAGCTTCATTTTCTTGTTCTCAGTTCTGGATGCTTAGCAGAGATGTACTTCTGTAATCAGGACACTGTGGGAGCTGTGTGTCTACAGAACAAAGACCCGTGCTGGAGCAGTCCGGTCCTGATGGGTGGACCCTGTGGTACTGACCTATGCTGGAGCACTTCTTGAAGAGCTGCAGCCCGTGGGGAAGCCCCTGCAGGATCAGTTCGGGCTGGTTGTACTGGCCAGCTAGAATAGAGGCAGCAGTTCTACAAAGCCTGCCCTCCTCAATGGCTTCGGGGATGATGTCCATCACCTGCCCTGCACAGCATTTCTGAGGAGCAAGATCTCTCCCCTGAGGAATGGCCAGGCCAGGAAGGACAACTAATAAGCCTCATTCTGCTCCCCAGACCTGACTGAGCTGAAAGAGGCTGGCAGTCCTGAAAATCAGCATGGTCTTATATAACAAACCTGGGAGCCCTGGACCTGCTCTAAACAAGGGGAGACAGAGGCCTTCTTGGAAAATGGACTTGGCATTGATAAAAATTGGTGGGAGAAGCTAGAGCAGAACACAGGTCATCCAGCAGTCACCTATTGGAGATGGCAAGGTGGACAAGAGGGGTAGGGACAGGCAGCAGTTTGGGCATCTGTCCATTTGTAACTGTAGACGTGAAGCAGGTTTGAGCCATGATTGTGAGAACCTGAATAGACCCACCATGAGGAGGGTACTTAGTGGGCTTCCTCTGAGGTACACCTGACATCCCTCTGGTGGAAGAACAGTAAATTAGAAAGCAGTGCAACCTTTCCTCTAGGGGCTCAGCTGCTTCTCATCCAAGACCAACTCTGATGTAGCATAGCCAAGTGAATTTCATTCACTTTTATCACATTGGCAAGATTTATCACATTGGCAAGATTTATCACATTGACAAGATTTATCACATTGGCAAGATTTGAAAAAAAATGTATGAACCACTTAAGGAAAAAACAAAACAACAAAATGCAGAAGTGAGGCAATTGAGATCCTAGCAGTTAGAAGAATAATGATTAAAGGAGAGCTCTGATATGAAATGTATAAAATTTAAAAAAAAAAATAAAAAAATCAGGAGATTAGAAGACAGCAACTCAGCAACACAGGATCTCTGTTCCACCAAGTGACGGAAGGCAGCCTCTCACCACCTGACTGATGACTTCCCAAAAAGCAGAGTCAGAAGGTATCTCATCTGGGACAGAGAGCATTTTGCTTAGCCCAGTAGTTCAATAGTCCTGGCTATGTGTTTGTTATGTACTGCCCAACAAGTAATTGGGTTTTGCTCTTAAACTGCCTGAAGAGTTTTCTAGTAAAAGCTACCCAAACAAAACAACCTCTGACACCCTCATCCGGGCGCTATAAAGATCAGTATCTTCAAGGAGGTGACATAAAAGTTTACAAGTAAATAAGTTTACAGTAAATTAAGCTTGGAACTTCAGAGGAAAATACTCAGCTCTCAGCTCCACGTGAGTATTTAGTGTAGGAAAACTTTTTCTAGTTTTTAAAGGTTCAGAAGAAATTGGAGTTCCTGATGTAAAAAGTGTGAGTCGATGACAGAAAAGACAGAAAAGAAACAGCGAAGATAGATGGTAGTGAAAGATACAGAACCGAGTGGAAGAACTTATCCGCACCTTGAGATGATGAATTTTCAGCATTTTTTATCATGCATACCTAAAGGCTAAAGAGACACTCTTTGGTTCATCAAAAAAATAAAAATAAAAGTAAAAGATCTGCTAAACGCAGCTTCGCAGCTGTGTAGATGCTCTCCACCAAGTTTTGCAGGTTGGGCGTCTTGCTGTAATGTGCCCCTCCAGACACTGTAATTAAAGGCTGTCCCCATTTTTATTGACATTTCCAGCCCATAATTTCCAGCCATAAACTTTACCTATCCTTGACATTTATAGATGTGAAATGAAATTATATGTAAAACACGTTTACTGGCAAACAGGTTAGCATGTAGCAATCAGCTCTCTTGGGAAGTAAGTTTGCTCAGCTGCAAGAAAAGTTCGCTCGCAGCAAAGTCAGTGGGGATTAATTCCTCTTCATAAGATTTTTTTCCTATTTGCTAAGCTCTCCCTACTTCTCCCTTCAGCTTATTTCACTTGTCTTTTCTATCTGGCCTCTAGAGCTCACCTCTGAAATTATAGTGAATGGATGGGTTATTGTCGATGTGTAATTTGCAATTCCAGTTCATGGGAATTCACAGGTATGCACTGCTTTCTGATTTATCTGTCTTGTGTAACTCTTGCTTCAGCATTGTTCCTTCCTTGAGGACTTGATTGTCTTCTGGGTGAATTTGATCACCAGCTATGGAGAAACCAACTGCTGTCTGAGCAAATGATGGAGAGAAATCGCCGCTGGGATCCAGGCTTGGTCTGCTGTGCAGAGAAAGAACTGTTTGGATTGCATGTGGAGGCAGGCCCTGCAGAGGCTGCATTTCTGTTAAAAGCTGTGTAACTGCTCAGCAGGAAACTTGTGATTGTGAACTTGTGATTATGGATATCACTGACTGACCACTTGCCCACTCTTCATCATTAAAAAAAAAAAAAAAAGTTAAACACATTGATAACATATTAAAAAATCATGATGTACAATCTAATAGAAGTGATACAAAATGGGCAGCTTCATTCCAACCCGCTAGGGGGCCAGTACCTATAGATGTTGTTGGGGCTGACTAGGGGTCCTGTGCCCCCCCTTTACCACGTACAGCCTGTATATTACCAGTATTCCTCAAACCCTAGAAACTTCAAATTATAACTTCAACTCCCCAGGTATTACAGCTTTGCCCCTAAAGAGGTGTCCTCTTAAATGCTGTGCAAAGAACACAAGAGATACTGGATTTAATTCCATAATTATGCACAAATAAGAGACAAAACATTTTACAATCTACGTGATGGGAGAGAGAGAAGATATTGCTGACCTGCAGAGTACAGCAGAAGGCCACAAAGATGATACGGGGCCTAGAGCATCTTCCCTCTGAGGAAAGGCTGAGAGGCCTGGGTCTGTTCAGCCTGGAGAAAAGAAGACTGAGAGGGGATCTCATTAATGTGTATAAATACCTGAGGTGAGGGAGACAGAGGGATTTGGCCAACCTCTTCTCAGTGGTTTGTGGGGACAGGACAAGGGGCAATTGCCACAAGATGAGCACAGTAAGTTCTGCACCAACATGTGAAAGAACTTCTTCAGGGTGAGGGTGACAGAGCACTGGGACAGGCTGCCCAGGGAGGCTGTGGAGTCTCCTTCTCTGGAGATATTCAAGGCCCATCTGGACGCCTACCTGGGCAGCCTGCTCTAGGGAACCTGCTTTGGCAGGGGGGTTGGACCCGATGATCTCTGGAGGTCCCTTCCAACCCCTGTGCTTCTGTGATCTCTTTGGCTACTTTAAAAATAAAGTGTGTCATGAGGATGAACTCTCATAATGTGCTTCATAATATTTTCAGTGAATTTCCAATTCATGCATTACATTTATATTTAACAATGTTTTTCCTGTTTCTCGTTATTTTTTGACATTCATTAAAAACTTACTGAAAACATCTGCAGCGTTCTTGTGATCAGTTCTAGGAAACATCCAACTGTTCTGCTCTAATTTGTTACAAAAAATGAATTAACCTATCCAACTTCTCAATAGAGTTGGATATTGGTCCTAACACATGGACTGCCAGGCTAGTTGTGATCATGCACTGGGGACCTGTCCTGTGTATTATAAGTTGGCATCTTAGGATGGCTTTCTTATGAAGCCTGCTTCTGTAAAACCAGCAAAGTCTATCTTAATGGAATTATTTATTCTTTATACCCTGGAGTTCTGCCCACCATTTCTGGTTGTTCCAAGTTCACATCGCTGTCAACAGCTGGCTGTCCAAGTCTGAAAATTGCATTTTGCTAAGTGAAGCTGCTTCTGGGAAAGAGTGAAGAGAAAAGTCTGCTCCAACCTCTTCTTGGGTGCCCTTATTTCCTGGTTGTGAAGTTGTTCTCTAATTTTAGAAATTCTTGTTTCAGCCTGTCCGTATTTGCTGCTGTGAAATTTGAATCATTAAATGATGTTTCGCAGCAGTCATCTTGACAGTGCTTCCTTCACAGCTGAGGCAAGAAGCTTCCCATTCTAGAAACAAAATCCTTAGCGAAGTTTGAGAACACACAGAAATACAAAACAACACAAAAAGTTGTTATGTAATGTTGGAAAACAGGAAATCCACAGAAATACCTTCTTATTTACAATAATGTAAGCAGCAAAAGTTAGTCCTTTCTTACAATAAATAGAGAAATGTAACTACGTCAAACTCTTCACCATAGCCAGTACAGTGAGAGTAAACTAAGAGACGGTGAGGAGCCATCCACATTTCATGCCTTGGCTGGAAATGTTCAGAGCACATCTGAGCCTCCAACAGATGCACCTGTGAGCGATGCATCCAAAACCAGAATCCTGTAATTGTTTCAATTCGCTCTGAATAGCAGCATCAAGAAAAAAATACTCAGGAATTACATAATCCTGACAGACATTTTGCACAAGCATCTCATCAACATGTGCCGGGGTGGAAGGAGAACAAGTGTATAGTTTTGTTATTCACTAATAAGATCTAGTTACCACCAGCAGCAGAAAATAACCCACACTCACTGTTTTTTTTTTTTTTTTTACCAGCCATATATTACTGCCTTCTCCTCTGTTTCAGACACAGCATTCAGGTGTCCATAGTGTGACTTGGACAGGACAGAAAATTGAGTTTTCCATAGTGGATCACATTTCCATGTTACCAGGGAGTTGATGCAAATAACCTTCTGGCTGCATAAATCAGGATCCAGGTTGGGGGTTAAGAGGGATTTTTGGTATTTGAAATAAAAAGGAACATGAATTGACTCTAACCTTAAAATCATCCTAACAGCTTCTTCATCCACATCGCTCTGCTTCAGTTTTCTTAAACACCATTCTTCTTCCTGTTAGCTCCTTAAATTTTACTGGTCTTTTGTCCAACTCTTAGTAGGTATTTGCATTACCCTGCTTTTATTTTCAGTAGTTTTTGGTTCATGTTTGTCAATTGGTTTACCTGTCCTAGTCTTCAGAAGGATTGTGTTGGTTTCAGTGAATGTTCTCACCTTAGAACTGTGCTGCTGTTCATGCTTGGTCCCTGCCATGAAATGCCCAGAAGGCTTATACATGGTTTAATTTTGTCTTCCAAAGTACCCAGCAACTCTGTGATGCCCAGTTCATAAAACAGGCATTTTAAGCGGGCTTAAGGCACATGAGTGAATTGAACAGAAGAAATCAAGTGCAGAGGTATCTAAAAGGTTCAGTCTCAAGAGATTTAAATATAAAACTTAAATATAAAGTTTAAACTGGTAAAAAGCCTGTGAACAAGGCTTTTACCAGGAGATACCTGTCATTACAAATGTCTCTGTTGCACCAAAGTTCATGCCATTGTTAAGGGGACGAGCACCATCACTGGATGAGACTGAAACTGGTGTCTTTATTTTATAGAAAAACCTGTGCTTCATCTTTTTACCTCACACATCTTTACTTTTAGCCTGAGTTACCTGATGAATGAACCAAACCCTATTCTTCTACTGGCTCCCATTTTTGCCTTTATTCATACAAGCCTAACTATTTGTTTTTATTTTGTTTTATTTTTTACTGCACAAGACATTGCTAAAAGTTCTTCCCCTCTTCACAATCCACTCCTGTGGTGCCATTTTGCCACTGCAAGGGTCTCATCTACTCGCTTGAGCCTGAATGCACTGCTCTGTTTGTGTGATTGGTTTTGCTTGTTCTTCTACCATTTCTGTGGTAGAAGTGGGGCCTGACATGTTTCATAACTTCATTACTTTTGAGTATTATTGTACCGTGTTCACACTCGGCGTTGTTTGCTGCCACACATGCTCAGCTCAAGAACAGTTTGCAGGTTACAGAGAGCAGGAAGGACCACTTGTGCCTGCTCCTGAGGAACTTAGTGCTAAAAAAAGGATTATTTGTTTTGTTGCGTTGGTTTCATCCAGCCCAAGAAGTAACTCAAGGACCAAACCTCTGGATTCCCCTTCCCGTCTGTGAGTTTGGGGCACGTTATCCTTTTCCCCCATCCCTTGGTTTTACATTTCTGGGCTCAGTTTGCAGCTCAGTGGATGGCAGCCATCCCCTGCCCCTCTCACTGCCCTGCGGCCGGACGCCCAGGCATTTCTCTTGTAAAACAAAAGCCCTAAAACCTCCTCAGGGAGCGTAACACCTCTGCCCCTCAGCCCCTCCACCTCCTCTGAGGGGCCCGCGCCCCCGGCAGCGCGCATGCGCGGCACCGTGAGGCAGCAGCGCGGGAACCGGGGCCCCCTCCCCTCCCCATCCCGTCACCACGGCAACCGCGGCGCGACCGCCCCCCCTCCCGTCGTCACATCGCCCTAGCCGCACGGCGAGCGCAAGCCCCGCCTTCCCCGCCCTCTGATTGGGCGCCTGGCCATAGCGCCATCTCGGCATAGCACCGCCGATTGGCCAACCGCCGCTGGGGCACGGGGCGCGCGGTACCGAGGGGGAGGCGGGGCCAGTGTCTCATTAGCATATCCCCGCCCCCTGGACACCAGCCCGCTCCCCCCTCCCACCCCTAATCCCCCCCAGGCTGGGACCGGGGCAGGGGACAGGGACGGGGGACAAGGGACAAGGGACAAGGGACAGGGAATAGGGGACAGGGGACAGGGGCAGGCTGGGCACGGCACAGGGGAGGCCCCACAGCCAGGGTAGGGAAGGGAATCATCATAGAGAGAAGCCTTGAGCTTCCTGAGCATCCCTTGTGGCAGCCCAGGTGCTGCAAGCGTGTTTTTTTATATATATATAATTTCATTTTTTATTATTTTTTCTATAATTATTTTTTTGAATGCACCGCAGGTGCTGTACAGGTCCTTGGGGATTTTAAGAAGACGTCTGAGGGCGGTTTTTATAGGTTCCCCTTTGGAGCAGGGGCTGGGCTCGCGGCCATCCCCCTTCCATCACGACACAAGCCCTGGCTCCGTTTCCCTAATTAATATCTTCCTAAAAAAAAACTGATTTCGGGAGCATCAGCCGGCCTTAACGCTTTAAGGGAAGCCGCCGGGAGCGGCGGCCGGCGTGGCGCAATGTGGACTTTCCTGGGCATCGCCTCCTTCATCTACGTGTACAAGAAGTGCGGGGACCTGCTGAGCTACGCCAACAAGGAGCTGCTGCTCTCCGCCTTCGTCTTCTTCTCCCTGGGCTTGCTGCTGTCCTACAGGTACCACTTCAGGGGGCCCAGGCAGCAGCGGCGGCAGAAGAGCCACCCGGGGATGCTCTCCGATGTCCTCTCGGCTCTGCCACTCGTTGGCTTCTTCTGGGCCAAACCCAGCGCGGGGGCTCGGCGGGTCGAGGCACCCAAATCCCGACAGGTAAATGGGGCTGGGACGTGGTGGCACGTGGGGTGGGGACGGCTTCCCCGACTGCCTTCTGGCTGTGCCCCGGTGAGGGCAGCGAAGGTTGGGGAGGGTTGGTCTTTACGTCCCGGGTGACTGCTGGGTCGTGCTTGGTGGTGGTTTTTGGGGGGACAAAGCAAACGGAGAAACTCGTTCATAGGGGTTTGGTGAAGTTGAATGATATGACTGCCCAAAGAGAATGCTGTAGTAAGGGATTTTTGTAGCAGAAAGATATACTCAATTGCCAGTCTGCTCTGGGGATTAGAGAGGAGCATCTCGTGTGAGGAAGGGCTGCGAGCTGGGAGCGCTCATCAGGGGACTCCCACCGACGCGTACGCGTTTCTGAAGGTGCACAGAGGATGGAGCCAGGCTCTTCTCAGTGGTGCCCAGTGCCAGGACAAGAGGCAACGGGCACAAAGTGAACACGGGAGGTTTCATCTGAACACCAGGAAGCACTTCTGTATGGACCAAGCACTGGCACAGGTTGCTCAGAGAGGCTGTGGTGTCTCCCTCCTTGGAGATTGTCAAAAATGAGCTGGACGTGGACCTGGGCACCCTGCTCTGGGTGTCCCTGCTTGGGCAGATAGTCCCCAGAGATCCGTCCCTTCCAGCCTCAGCCATTCTGGGATTCGGCAGTCACTATCCCAATATTTCTGCACATTTGTCTGGACAGCTGCAGATACACGTATTTGGGAGTTCCTGGTAAAGCAGTGCTTGCACAATATTACAGAGCTCAAGTAGTCCAGTCTGGCGAGCTGTGCCCAGCACGAGCCTTGCTGTGAGCACTGGGGAGAGAGCTGGGGTTTGGCAGCGGTGCTGCAATCCAAGAGCGAGTGGACATGCATATGCAGTACCTCTGCGGGTCAGCACTGCTTGGCTACCTGCCCCAGCACTTCTGGGCATTTTTCAGCTGAGCACTGACCCCTTGCACAAAAGCACTCGAAACGTTTTGGATGCATGCCCTATGAATTTTTTGGTAGGTTCTGGATTTTATTTGACTTTGCTGGTAGAAGCCTGCCTTTACCCCAATTTCTTGCATTGCTCAAATTCATACTGTTATTTTTGCACTCCCTTGCTGAGTGGTAGATGTAAACATGACACAATGCCCCTAGAAATCCTGGTGTCTGTGTTGTTCTGGCCATTCATTTCACTGATGTAATCATATTTTTACTGCTGTCAGCAATGTAGTGCTGAGGCATTTGTGAAAGAGTGGATTGGACTCCAGGCTTTATTCTGGCAGCTGGAGAAACAACTTACAGGTTTGTGCTGAGACTATTTTGCACTTTGAAGTGTATGTGATTAGATGCTGTTAGGAGGCTAGTGTAACATAGTTGGTCTTCAGGTACCAGGTACATGTTAATCGGTGTGTAACCTGGGGTATGTCAAATCTTGGCAGATAGGTGTAGACATATGGTAATTTTGCACATATTTTTGCCTGCTTGATGAGTTTTCATTCTAGGACCAGTTCTTTATAATGTTTCCTAGAGAGCAGTTTCTCCTGACATTTTTCCATGCTGAGTCTTTCCATTATTTTTTTGACACACTGGTTCGCTTACAGTAAAATTAGAAAAATACATTTTCCAGTAGATATAGTAATTTTTTTAATTGCTAAGTGCAAAGTTTGCCATGCAGTAGGAACTCACTGATACAAAGGCATTGAAATATTACTTTATAGATCAAGAATATGGGGCAGCCTTGGTTAATTGTCTTTTGTAGGAATTTGAGTATATCAGAGACCATGGTTATGTTAATGGTTCCTCTTTGATCAGGAGGGCAGTTTTAAGCAGATATCTTAGAATCACAGAATGGTTTGGGTTGGAAGAGACCTTAAAGATCACCCAGTTCCACCCCCTGCCATGGGCAGGGATACCTCCAGGTTGCCCAAAGCCCCATCCAGCCTGGCATTGAGCGTCTCCACGGATGGGGCATCGACAGCTTCTCTGGGCAACCTGTGCCAGTGCCTCACCGCCCTCTGAGGGAAGAATTTCTTCCATACATCTAATCTAAATCTACCCTTTTTTACTTTAAAGCCATTTCCCCTTGTCCTATCACTACACTCCCTGAGAGTTTTGTTTGTTTTGTTTCCCTGCTTGATTTGAGCAACCTGTCCCTGCCCATGGCAGGGGGGTTGGAGCTAGGTGATATTTATGGTTCCTTCCACCCAAACGATTCTAGGATTTGTTTTTGTTGCATTGTAGACTATGGCTGGTTTCATTTTAAACAAAACTTAAACAGGAAGCTCTTGTCCAACCACAGTCTGCTGGATGAAAGTAGAACTAGTCCAAGGTCAACACTTTGGAAAGGTTTTGATACAGATATTATCAGCACATGAAACTTTGTCTTTCTTGTCCGCAGGGTAAAACAGAAGTACATTTCTCGGACATTCATCTGACAGAGACTGCTACAAGTACAGCCTTATCGCCGCAGTACGATCCAGAAATTATCATTGTGGGTTCGGGTGTCCTTGGTTCTTCCTTGGCCACAGTGCTCTCAAGGGATGGAAGAAAAGTGACTGTAATTGAGAGGGATTTGAAAGAACCCGACAGGATAGTTGGAGAATTGTTGCAACCTGGAGGCTTTAATGCACTTAGAGACCTGGGTCTTGAAGGTGAGTGCATTTCAAGCTGCACCTTTGTCTGTAACACAACCGTTTCTGTACTCAATTATGTTTTTAGAAAAACCATGCCTACAGGGAAGATGAAGAAGCAGATTATCTGTGATGAATACTTGAATTAAAATTAATTGAATTAAAAGCATTTAAAAATATTATTTCCTCAACATTTACGTTTTGATTAAGAAAATTGGACTTTACATAAATAAAAACTTTTAATACATTATTAAGCTTTTAAAAGGCTTTTTAAACTCTTCTGTTGGCTTTTATTTTGCAGATACAGTAGAAGGTATCGATGCACAAACAGTAAATGGCTACATAATTCATGACATCGAGACCAAGTCGGAGGTTGAAATTCCTTATCCAACATCTGAAGACGGCCGTGTAGTGAGCGGAAGGTCTTTTCATCATGGCAAGTTCATCATGGGGCTCCGAAACGCAGCGATGGCAGAGCCCAAGTGAGTCTCATTGTGACAGTGAATGTCGTAGGCTGGATCCTGAGATTCTGTAGCGCCGTTCCCAGGGTCAGTGAGGTTCCCTGTCCATTTCCTTCTGTCCCAACACAGAGGGCTCCGGCGGGCAAGACTGAGACAAAATGACAGCTGTAGTTACTCTTTCTGTTTTTCTGTGGACATATACATGGAGTATACTTCATACATTTGCCTGTGGGATAAGTTAATCTTTAAATTTATGGGAATATAGGCTTCAAATATGAGACAAGATGCTGAGAACAATCCAGGGCTAAAAGCTGATTCTCTTCTACTGATTGTTGGGTTTGATATTTTACCAGAAATAGCGACCTCTTCTCACAGAGTGATGCACAGAAGGTCTTTGGTAAAGAAATGTATGATACACCTGGTGTCATTTCTTCCAGAGGTGTTGTTTCTGATACAAGAGATCAAACTTGTTTTACATGTACATGTTCTGCTTTTTCTGCTAACAAGAAGTCAAGCAAAATAGCTAGAAAGGAGCACTAAATATCTGGAAAGTGCTACTGCCAGTTACTTCTGTATTTTTGAATCTTGAAGAAGTCCTCTTCCTAATGAAGTAAAAAGTAGAGTTTGATATTTCCACTGTAACTGATCACTTCCTTGTATAAAAGAGATAGAAGGTAACCTTTCTTAAAACAGAATAGATTCTAGTTGCCGTTTCTGTTGGGTGGTTTGTGTTTTTTTTTTTTCCATAAATACTGCTTACCAGAGAAATACACCAGGCATTATCTTCTTTTTACTTTACACATCTTTATTCTGAACTGGAAAATTACTTTCTCTTATCATAGCTTTTATATGACATGAATTATTAACACTAAAATACAGCAACTCTGAAATACAGTTAAAATCAATGACAACTGCATTTACGAGTGATAAAAGCTAAAGCTTTCTTGTTAAGGCTTCAAGTTCAGTGAAATTTGGACATCTGTTTATTGAATTTGTGGGAAACTCCAGGAGCTGTACATAAGCTTTTATACATTTCTGCTTAAAAGATTATGTTTGAGTCATGAATTCAATCTTTAGCCCTTCTTCCACACTTTCTTTAATGCTCATTTTGTTCTTTAATGTTAATTTTGCATATGTTTGCTTTCCATTTTCATTATAGCACAGAAAACTGCATGTTAAGTCAAGGCTCAGGGGAAATTAAATACTCTTAATAGTGCTGTGAAGCTTTGTTTTTCATCTTATAACTTATGAAAATATAGGGAATAATGACTACTGATTAATACATATATATTTATATTTATTTTATAGTTGTTATTTATTTAAGTGCTTTCTTTTCTGATTCTAACCCACTATAAAAATAATTCTATGATTCTATATCCTCTTTATCTGTATTATTAAGAAGTATGAATTAATTTCAGATGAGTAAAATTGATTCTGCAGAGAAAAGAGGTAGGGCATCATTAGTTAATTATTTTTTTTATAGTGGATTAGAATCCAAAAAGGAAGTAAGCATTTCAGTAAATGAAATAACAGCTATAGAAGAAATATAAAAGCTAGTAGGATCCACAGAACTGATTCACCTGCTGTTAACTAATAGGTTGCTGCATTCCCTTGCTGTTGAAGTTCCTGTCGGTGTGCTTATGCACCACCATTCGTATTTTGATAAAGCCAACCTCCTTGTTGCCTGGAAAGGTTAAGCTGGTCACTTCCACATCTTACCTGTGAGATTTAACCTGATAGATGTTCTCTGGGAATGCCTAGGAACTTGAACTGCTTATGAAGCCCAAGTGTGGTGAAGAAATTTTGGCGCAACTGGCATGTGGATTAGGGCACTCAGCTGGGATGTGGGAGATCTGCTCTGACATTTCTGTGGTGGCCAGCTGTAGCAAAGACATGAATTAAATCACTTTGAATTCAATCACTTTTGTTTCCTTTGAGAGCCTAAAATATCAAGCTACCATATTCTCATATGGGTCTTTGTCTCATTTCTTGAAGTTGTGTTCCATATGGGTATGAAAATATTTGTGAAGTAGAGAGAGCATCCGTTTTGAGCTGGCCTGAACTGCTGGGATCAGATTTAACAGCTCAGACCCAGCAAGGGATTTCAGTTGGCAGAAACCTTGCTTGTGAAACCCAAGTAGGTTGGGAGGTATAATGCAAGGGATGCTTTGTTCAAACTCTGAGCATAAGCATTATCAGATCTTTACGTTTCTGTCCTAAACAGGTTAGACAGTTTACAGAACTCACGAAGAATAACCCCAAATAATCTAAATTTAAAAATTAGGTTCCTGTTAATTATTGCAGTGCTGCTTTGGCTCTTGCTCTTCTCTTCTACTTGGAGTTAGGTTGCACTTGGAGTGTCAGCATTTCCCACCCTTCAGCAGAGATGACTCAGCTGGCTGATTTCTGACTGTTACTAGGCGTCAGGCTCCTCCCTGGGTCTCTCACATGGCCGTGGAACACCTCAGGCAAAACTGGGGATTCTGCTGCATTTACGTTGAGCATGATGGTTTTAGAATATCCTCAAATGTTAAGCCAAATGGCTGTGTTGAATTGAAATTAATGACAAGCACTTTTTGACACTTAGTGTGGCTTTGGAATAGTGATCAAGGACATATGTTTGTAATATTTAAACAAAATGTGCTGGCAGAGACAAGATTAGTGAAAATCAGGTTTTCCTTCTGTGCCTAGTGCCTTGAAACGCATCCTTAATCCTCTTTCCTTCTGTTCTAACTCCTCTCTTTTACTCCAGTGCAAAATTCATTGAAGGAACTGTGTTACAACTGCTTGAAGAAGATGATTGTGTCGTGGGTGTTCAGTACAAGGACAAAGAAACTGGAGATACTAAGGTGAGACAGTTCTCTGTTCTGAACTTCGTTTAACCACTGCGGGAGTAGAATTATATGTACATAGCATTTTAGACACACTGCTATTTCAGATCAGTGGTACAGAGAAACTGCAATTACCGAGGAGCTGAAAGCTTTAATAAAGGGAGATTGTGTTCTAGTGGATGCAGTCTTGGCATATGGGAATTCTTTTTATAACTTATTGTGCAGCTTCTGATATCAGTGTCTCCGGAGAATTCAGTTTGTTGGGTTTTTTCTTCCGTATTTGTATGTCTGGAGCTTAAAATCTTTTGAAAGTTACTAATGGAAAAAGCAATGTATTAAGATTCATTCTTTGTCTGTACACAGTGGTCTACATTTCCATGTATACCTCCACCACTGACAGAGGTGTCTAAAAGTCAGAATATAGCTATGTCCAGTCACTACATCACAGAAAGAGAATTCTGGCCTATTTCAATTGCATGTGATTGTTCTTTGCCCCAACTAACACTCAATTTCTGGCTAAATGCTATGAAACTGAGTGAATATTTAATAAAAAGTTTAGGAGATCAGTCTAGGTAGAGTATATATTCTGAAGTTCTGGATATACTGCCTATTCTCTAGAAAAGCCAAATTTGAAAGTTTCCCCTTTGATGGCTTTAAAATTCCGTTGCTTCCTGAAGTTACGTACTAAGTGTCTTCAGATGTGCTCTGACAGGGGAGGCAGGAATCTCCTGTCTGTGCTCTGTCTCTGTACAAGATTCAGAAAGCTTCTGAGTAGTTGGCAGACCCAGCTCTAAGCACTGCTAACAAAATCTCTCATCTTTAGATCATTTAGAAATGAAAATGGAAATGGTGGTATGAAACAATATGTAGAAGAGCATTTTAAAATTCCTTGTCCAAGAGGTGGGAGAGCCGGTTTTGAGCCTGCATGGGAAAAAGGCATTCCAGCCCACTGGATGGTGGAGTGCTGGACTTAGGAAGCTGTAAGACAGCTGAGGAGAAACACCATCCTTGGTGAGGTAGCTGGAGGAAAGGGGAGTCCCAGGTCCTGTTCTTTGGTCTGTCTGTCTTTAAGGTCCTGTGAAATGAATAAAACAACAGCAGCAAGTCCACTGTGGTAGAGTAAGCCATTGAATCATACATGGGCACTGGATAGATAGGGACTTTGGAAGTAGGGAGGTTTTGTGGCTCTGTTTTATTTATTTATTTATTTATTTATTTTCCATATCCAATTGGCTCAATCATCCAGAAATACAGAATACTTTTTTTTAGTTTTATTTTTGGCAGGGGAAAGAATAGTGAATATTTTGCTTGGAGATTTTTTAAGCTTACACATTTGTGGATTTTATTCTTGCAATTTTAAATATGACCTATTTGACCAGCGGTAGGGTGACCAGTGTTTTAGCTGGTATCATTTCTGAGAGCATGGATGTTGTTCTTAAAACCTTGAGTTTCCTGTCTGTACAATGGGGATAAGCAAACTCACGTTTTGCTTTGAATGCTTATGTTCTGTGGCTGGAAAGAGTTACGTTGTTTGCTAGCCTGTGATTATAGAAATGTGGGAAACACAGAAGAATTTTTTATCAGAAATTTCTTACACCATCTGTTAATTTTTACAGCTGGGGAACTACTTACAGGGCGGGTGGGGGAGAGCCTGTTTCTGCTCCTTAGCCTGCTCTCATAAGGAAAGGAGGCTAATAATTGTTGTATGTCCGTGGCTTTCTATTCTCCACATCCCCAGTCTCCATCACATTACCTGGAGGTTTTTGTTCTGTTAAATTAGGTTTAATTTAGCCAGCATGATAAAAGTCAAGTTATAAAATTTATCAAAAAGAGGCAATTAAAGAGAGGAAAGGTCTAGTATGTTGACTGTGGAAAAACTGTAGTATGAGTATTCAGCTCATTAAACAACAGGGAATCCATATGGGCAGGAGACCTTGCTCTAATTGCAGGAATAATTAGAGCTTGCAATTATCCATAGGAAAGAGGTTATGTTAGCTCTGTCTCTTGGACTGTTTCGGAACTCACTTTTGTAAGCTCAATGACTAGAAACACCTATATTATTCAGGGATATAAATATATTTTAAGATATTTATTACGTATCTATTTACTCAGCTCTACTCTCATCTCATTTTGTCCAAGTTCACACAGGAAAAGATGTAAAGATCATGTCATAGAAGTGACTGAGTCCCACTACTGCGCAGGAGAGAACTGTTCTTAAAGGAACTCATTCCATGTAGATGTAGAATTCACGTGGTGCCTGCACGGGGTTTATGTGGCAAGGGTTTGGTTAGCAGGGGGCTGCAAGGGGTGGCCTCTGTGAGAAGAATCCAGCAGCTGCCCCATGTTAGATCCAGGCCAGTTTCAGCCAGCTCCAAAGGGGCCCACGGATGGACCTCATGTGATGGAGCCGTGTGGGAGCAGTTCCTGAAGAGCTGCTGCCTGTGGGCAGCCCCCGCAGGCTCAGTTCGGGAAGGACGGCATCCGTGGGAGGGACCCCACGGGGAGCAGGGGCAGAGAGGGACCGTGAGGGAGCGGCGGAGACGAAGCATCAGGGACTGACCGCAGCCCCCATTCCCCGTTCCCCTGCGCCCCCCGGGGGGAGGAGGTGGAAGAGGGTGGATGGTATTTTTGGTTGTTTTTAATTTCTCACTGTTCTAGTCTGTTAGCGATAGCTAATACATTTCATAATCTCTCTGCTGTGAGTCTGTTTTGCCCATGATGACGACTGTTGTGTGATATCTCTCTCCTTATCTCAACCCTTGAGCCCTTTCCTTTGTATTTTCTCCCTCTTTCCCTTTGGGGAGGGGGAGAGAGAGCGGTTGTGGTGGAGCTTGGCTGCCCAAGTGGGTAAAACCACCAGTGCCTCACCAGAGGCTTCTATCCAATAGTACTAATGAAGCATGGCATGCTTTCTGCTTTTTTTTTTTTTCCTTGTTGCTTACAACTTGGAAGCTTAAAAGGCAAATTATTCTTTCTGCTCATGCCAAGTGTGCAAAGACAAAGGACTAATGCTCATTATCAATCTATACATTCAGTGATGTATATTCAGTGATTTAACTGCAGATGGCAATGAGAACGCTGTACATAGAGGGAAGAAACATCTACCTGTAAAAGCTTTCTCGTTCTGGTTTTACAGTGTTACCATAACAATAACATGCTTAAAAACATATTTTAATAATCAGAATAATCCACTCATGTTAGGGAACAGTGTATGTATTAAACACTAGGAATTTGTGCATGTCTTCAGACTGAACCTCGTCTGTTTACTCACTTTTTATTTTGTATTTTCTCTATATACAGTATTTCTGTTTATAGTTCCTAAGTGTACTAGGAACTGGTCAGAGTCCACTGCTTGTTCTTTTAATGAAGACCTGGGCATGTTGACTGTATTTGGGTTTATTACACTTTGGTTTCTTTTTGTTTAGTTGCATATGAGTGGTTCGTTCATTGTTTTTTTTCCTGAAGAGCTTTATAGGCTGAATGAAGCAATTATTCTATTTTCTTGTCCATTTTATCAGAGTTCTGACACAGTCCCCATAACTGTCTTATGTGATTGCATGTCTAAAAATGCTGAGGAGTATTGTTGGGCTAAATTTTAGAATAAATAATTTAATATCAAGACGAGGAAAGCAAAAGTATTTTATTTCTAACAGACATTTTATAAATGTGGTCTGTGGACCTCTTACATGGCTATTGTTTTGAAGAACATCTAATGGTCAATTGATAAGGAGAGCTTGAGAGCTGTTTCCCATTGTTATGAAACAAAATTGAAAATATCCTATCTTTCTGTTATGCTGCAGGAACTTCATGCACCACTTACTGTTGTAGCGGATGGACTTTTCTCCAAATTTAGAAAAAACTTGGTCTCCAACAACGTTACTGTTTCATCCCATTTTGTTGGTTGCATTTTGAAGGTAACTTTTGAGTATTACTGCATGTAAGCCAGTATGCTGCCTTTTCTTAGTGGGGGTCTGCATTTCACTGAATTGTCCTTTATTAACTTTGTTATGAACTGTATCGAGAAATGAGGAGAATCCCAGAGTCTGATGTCTTACAGAGGCCTTGCAGCATCCAAGTGTTCTTGGAAAGGTCATTGCGAGGTGGTACCAAAACCCACCATTTAGTATATATGGCTTGGAAATTGCTTTTACCCTAAAAGGGGACCAAGCATGTATTTTGCAGGTACACGGGTCACAATGAGCATTTCTTGGAATACCTTTTATTCATTAATCTGTTGGTATCAACAGACTCAACCTGCAGGTATTAGTGGCAGATAACTATTCATGTGCAGCACGATGAGTTATTCCCTCATGTACCTGGCTCTCGTATTCAAAGTTGCTTGGCTGGGGCAGTGCTTAGCCACCAAACGGGGCTTTGTAATCAGGAGCAGAGGGTTGTAGTGATAATCCAGGAGCTTCTGAGTGGTGTTTGGAGAATGTCCCACGTGTACATATTCCTGTGTGTATAATAATGTATTATTAGCTCCTCTGGATCAAAAGAATTGCTGGTCTCCACTGGCTGCCTATTTGTCCTTGGGAAATGTTCACATGCTTTCTTTCCAATACCTCTTTGGCCTGTTTGTTTGGTGGCATTGTTTTTATATGTTGTTGTTGTTGTTTGGTGGTTTTTTCCATCCAAACGTATAGGTACCTACAGAACCCATTAATATGAGCTCCTGCAGAAGGGGAGTTTATAGTAGAGCTTTGTAAAATGAAAGAGGTGTTCAGAAGTCTGTGAAAGATTTATGCAAGAAATGCTTGAGCAAGAGAGGGTTAAACAACTGGATTAGGTTTCAACATAGCTACTTTAAACTGAGCACTGAGGCAGATTATGGAAAATACTGGAGGAAAAAAAACGTTGCAGTGTCTCACATAAGCCTTTGCTATGTGCGCTCTGGCTCAAATCTGTGGATTAGAGGTAGGCACTGCTGGAACCTATTTTGTAAAGTTGTTTCTCCAGATGTGGGTGTTTTGACTAGTTTATATTAAAATATCTATACTGAAGATAGTGACACTGTTTTTTTTCACAGTGTTCTTACTGCTAAGGCACTTGCTCAGGGAGCAAAGACCTTGAGTTTTAGATATCCTAGCAGCTGTGATCTTGGGAATGATCTTATGAAAAGCTACTACACTGATTACATTACAGCTTGTCAACGGCACGTTTTAAGTACAAGTTAAGTTTTCAGATGAAATGTGTAACAACATGTACTTTAGTAAGTATTAAAAACATGTGTTTAGTAAATATTAAAATGTGTTGTCAAAAGAACTGTAACTACACAGAAGTTCAGAACTTTCTTCTTGGAAACACTTTTATTGTTTGTTAAAGAAAAAAAAGAATATGAACTTAATATTGATACAGGATTTTATTTTGAAGTATGTCAGAAAATTATTTTGTGTATCTGAAGTTTAACATCCTTTCACTAATTGATTTCAATCCTTCTCCCCTTTTTTTTTTTAGGATGCATCACAATTTAAAACTAATTATGCTGAACTTGTTTTAGCTAAAACTAGTCCAGTGTTAATCTATCAGATTTCTTCAACTGAGACTCGAGTCCTTGTTGATATTCGAGGGAAAATGCCAAAAAACTTAAAAGAATATATGATTGAGAACATTCATCCACAACTTCCTGGTGAGTTTAGAAAGGTTTCCTTTCATGGCTGTCACAACTAGAGTCTGCCAAAAAAGGCACGTTTCCTTCAGTCCCTTGAGCTGTGTGTTTGTTTTTTTCCATATGTACAGTTCCTGTTTCAGTAACTGTTCTCACTTAGATTCCACATCAAATAGCAGTTTGGTCAGTTGACATCCATGAATTTAGAAGTTTGGAAGGATTACATCTCTGAGAAGAGGCTAAAATGAGTTGTGTGCAAATTATTTAAGATTCTACCTAAGTACTGTAACTGAAAAAATTGGTTATTGCAGATCACCTGAAGGAACCATTTTTAGCAGCAGTTCAGAATGATCGTTTAAGGACTATGCCAGCAAGCTTCTTGCCTCCTTCAGCTGTTAACAAAAAAGGTGGGTATTGTAAAATAAAGGGGGTGGGAGGGTGGCATTATAAACTTCTGGGACTTAAGGCCGTGTTTTCATAGATGTATGCTTGTTGCTCAGTACAACTATTTCATCCTTTTATGAAAAAGATAATAGTTTGAAAATGTATGCATTCAGCACAATTTAACTAGAATGTTTATACACAAAACTTTAAATCAATGTCTGCTTCATTTGTTATGAACACATGCATACATATAGGGGAAAATACTTTGAACTTGAGGTTTTTAAATCTGCTAAAGTAAGGACATCTCTTTTTTCCCCTTTATATCTGTTTTTTCTCAGTTCCTAGTTATTCATCTTATTTCCTGGTGGGACTGAATTCTCAATAAGCTTGGTAACAGAGGGTTTGAGTTCTAAGATTATATAGTGGTTGTGCAGTAGCCCATTAATCTTTTTCTTCTACTTAGGAGTTCTTCTTTTGGGAGATGCATATAATATAAGACACCCTCTGACTGGTGGAGGAATGAGTGTTGTTTTAAATGATGTCAAAATATGGAGAAGCTTGCTCCAGGATATTCCAGACCTTTATGAAGATTCTGATGTTCTTAAGGTAAAGCTTGATTTTGGACTTAGTTTGGGTGACTTTTGTTCTACTTTAGATGACACACTTTTAAGTTTTATGCAGCAGGGGCACATGTAAGTTATTAGTGAGTCACAGCTCTTCATACTTGATACAAATCACACATTAGGCATTCACCAGTAACAGCTATGATTACTGAGTGCTGTGGCTGTGAGGTAGATACAAGACAAGGCTTAGTGATCCGTCTTGCTTCAGGAGACTGGTGTGTTGTGTCTAGTCATCGGGCTTTGCTAGCATAGTACCCGATGTTCCTGCATTGGCAGTGTTTCTGTTAATGTAAAGTGAGCTCATATGGGATGGGCATGGACGAGTTTGCACCATTACCGTGCATGAGTGTACTTAGAGAATAACGAGCATGTACACCTAGTTTGTCAAGGTGCCTCCTGACGCTCCACCAGCCTCTTGTCTGACACATTAATCTCACAGTAGAGAGTTAAGAGGCATCCTTCCTGCCCATGAATCAGCACCATCACTGAGATTTAGACCCAAAAAATCTGATCAGCAGATGATAAGATTGCTGATTTATTTGTTTACCACTTTTGATCAGGGCAGGCATATTGACTTGGCTAAATGACAGCCAGAATAATTATAGACCACAAATAAATTATTCAAAAAAGTTTTATGTTTCTTGTTTGCTTTTTGTTTGTTTGTTTTGAAGTGAGGAACATTTAAAAGGAATGCCAGGACAATACAGAACTTACCTGACCAAATGCAGATACCCGTATCTCAGCTGATCGCCTCAGACTTTCAGTTATTTCCTATTTATTCTCCGTCAACAGGGAGAACTAAGCAATCGTTATCATCCAGTGTCTGAATTGCCCCAGCCAACTACCATAGGATGAGATGAAGCACACACTGAAACTGCTTTTTTTTTTTTTTTCTATATTCAATGTCAGAGGAGCCACATAACTGGTTTAACAAATATCCAAAGTCCCTTAATGCCCTAGCTTGGAACATACCCAGTGTATCTCTAAATCCACTCTATGTTTTCCCATGGGTATGACTCATATCACCTACTTAGAAATTACTTCAATGCTGTTCTGTATTGCCTGATATAAATGTATTTTTTCCTTTTGCAGGCAAAAAAATCATTTTACTGGTCAAGAAAAAAGTCTCATTCTTTTGTAGTGAATGTTCTTGCCCAAGCACTTTATGAACTTTTTGCTGCCACAGATGGTAAATATATTTTAAAGATAACTTCTGATTAATTCAAATTTGGTAGATAAATATGTCTGGGGAGGGGACATTTGTGTATATTAACATATTAGTATGTCTTTGTGTTTATATTGATGACAAAATAACTGAAATCACTTGTTCTTGTGTCAGGTAGTATTCAGGAATATGTAGATATTCCATAAGATTAACCTTTACTTAAATAAAACCATCTCCAAATCCAACTGAATTTAACAGAGCAACAGCTATCAAAGTGCTAAAGTCCTGGAATATCTCTGTTATGTTTGCTGAAGAAGTTTTCAGTATCTGTTGACTGTCTTTGTTGAGTCATTTTAACTCATTTTATAGATTCCTTGCATCAGCTGAAGAAAGCCTGTTTCCATTACTTCAGACTCGGTGGAGAGTGTGTCTCGGGTCCTGTCGGATTGCTGTCTGTGTAAGTTCAATGCGCTGATAATAATTAATCACCCAGATCAAGCATTGTGAGCCTCTCTTAGAATCTGCTTTGTTCTCAATCAGTCAACTTTGCATGGGGAGAATGGTCCACATGAGACAATATTTTTAGGGTTATACTAAAGTTTGGAGTGTTATTTGCAGCCATGTCTTCGCTGCCTCTTTTAGCTTTTTTTAAAAGGGCCTCTACAAGCTAGAGAATTTATATAGGTGGTGTGGGAGTTTGAGTGACGAGCTGGTGGAGATGTTTCATGCTTGACAAGTTGAGAGTAGTGACAGGTGAGGTCTCCCTCAGAGAGCAAAAGGAACAGGGAAACAGGTAAATAGCAAGGTGTTTTTGAATGACCCCTGAAACTAGTGAATGCATTATAAATTGTTCTCCTTTGAGCATGTGAGAATGTGTACATTTATATTTCTCCCCTTTTGGAATGAGAGCTAAAACTGGCAGAGCCTGTATAACCTCCTGGGAGCTGCTAAAGACAGATACACCCTTGCTTTCTCTTCACGTCCAGTAGTCTGTATGTTGGCTATCCTCTGGAATGGAATACAGGGCTTGTAGCAGCTCCAAGGTGATCAGACTTTTATTTACTTACTTTTAGTTGAGGGCACATCAGGGTCACAGCTGCCTACATCAGAAGGTCGTGTGTAATTTTAAGGAAACCGCTCAATTTGTAAATTGAAAATTCGACAATGATTTTTTGTTCTGTTTATTTACATGTGTTATCTCTCTATTTTTCATACAGGTTATCTCCTAAGCCAATGGTACTGATCGGCCATTTCTTTGCTGTGGCACTGTATGCTGTGTATTTCTGCTTTAAGTCAGAGTCCTGGATTACCACACCTCGAGCATTTTTCAGTAGTGGAGCTATACTTTACAGGAGTTGCTCTATAATATTTCCACTTATTTACTCTGAAATGAAATCCCTAATCTATTAAGGGGAAATGACTGGAAGAAGAAAACATGAAGATTGCGATGCCTTTAAAATCTTTGGACATGTACTATTTAATATTATATTATGTTTTCTTCAAAATGCAATTTCCTTGATCAGGATTTGACTTAATTTTGGTTTTGTGGTTCTATACATATATATTATATGTAAATATTCTTTCCTTTGCAATTAAAATTCAAAGAGGAGTTAGCTGTTTACAAGAACCATAATTAAGTGTTGACTTACAGTAGACAGTTGCCAGTTTTGTCAGAATTTCATCCCTCGCTTTATCCATTGCAGACTGCACCACTAATACTAATAAACTGAAAAGTAAAAACTGTAAACCATATGCTGCTATTATCCTTCATGCTTCTTTCTGTTCAACAGTTCCATAAAATATTTCTTCATTTCTGTGAAACACTATAAGAAAATTCTTGATTTGGGTTATTTCATTAGGATTTGCCTCTGTTCTTTTTAATTTGCAGCTAAGATACTAGTATGCTGACACTTAAAAGGACACTAAAGAATTTCAGATTTTGAAAAGTCACTGTATCTTTAATGTCAGTCACTGTTGCAAATGCCATATTACGCTTCCGAAATCATTCTTTACACCAGAATTACTTTAACCAAGTACTAATTAAACCAGGGGCACGTTGGCTACTGCATTGCACCCAGGTACTGAAAGCACATGGTTTTTGAAACGTTCTTCCCATCTCACTTCCTTTTAAAAACTTCAGGGTTTTGTTTTGTCTTGCTTGGTGTGTTTGCCACCAACTGAAGCACAGCAACAAACTGTGTCCACTGAAACTTCAGTCCAGGCTGTTTCCAGTAGACAGTAATTGCCAATATTACTTCTAAAATATTGTGAAGTACCATGAAAGTGTCCTTTTAATACCTGGAATATATATTTTTTCTTCCTATAGAAATTACTGCATGATACTTGAGAGTCCATGTGTTCCTCTGTTGGTCAATATTCTCCCGATGTTATCTTAACCTTTCTTTTGCTCTTGCGTTCTTCCATTTTTTCCTTACCTTTCTTATGATTGCTTTGTGTATCACCATGTGGCTTTCCTGTTCTGGCTTGCCTAAACAATCATGCATCGGTGCAGCCAAGAGGTTAGTGAGCAGTAACGTTACGCTTTCCTGTACTTAAAAAAACCTTTGGCTATATGTTTTGAAAATGACAGATTGCATAAGCTGTATATAAACCTACATTTTATGTTGGATTGTGGAAAAAAATCTGTGGAGGGGATTTTTTTTTAGTATTTTATTTGACAGTTACTTCAAATGACCTTTTTTTTCTAGAAGAGAAAAATGTATATATTTTTCTAACCATTATCACTTTGATACCCTCTTGAAATTAAATATAAATACATTCATGACACATGTAAAGTTTAGGGTGAAGTACTAATATTTTCAGATGTCATTATTCGTGGTAACTAAATGATGCCCCTTTAAGGCTATACAAAGTGCACAGAATTTATACAAGTGGTTTCAAAATTTGTGACAATTTTTAAAAGATTGACTACTTTTTCTATTTTTTATTATTATTTGCAGTCGCTCTTTTTAAATTCAAGGATAAACAATCCTGTGCCAAATACACACCCTCAGCTAACTTAAATAAAATTTTATATCTGTAGATTTTCCTTGTGTATCTCTGGATACACATAAGTGTATCTGCTCATAAGTGGCTTGGTTGTAGTGTGGGGAGCTGAGTGATGCATGGAAGCGTCACGTTTCTTGGAGCTTGTCTGAGAAATTTGTATCATGCAGGTTAAGTGTTCTTGGTCTTCTGGGGATTGTCCTGTTTGAACGTGTCCTTTACTGGAAAATACATGGGGCAATGAAACCGTCTAATGGCAGCTTTAAAAGAAAATCGCTGGTGCAGGATTTCATGTGAGGAGTGATAACTTTATGCTCTGTGCGAGTGTTTGGTGCCTCCTCCTGCTCCAGTGTGAGGAAGCATAAGGCAGAGTAGTGGTGGCTTTCCTTCCTTCATTCTCTTTAATCACCTGGAACACAGAAACTACCTGATTAGTCTTGGATCAGCCGCTGGATTTTGTAATTTATAACTTGATTGTCCTGACGGTGGTGGTAAAACGTGATGTTAGATAGCTCCAGCATAATTATAGTGCCTCTCTGGGGAATTGTATTAGTAGAGGCTTAAATATTCTGCATCTGAAGCAAAGAGGAGCACGTCATTTCCTGTAGCTGTAAATGCTTTATAATGTCTGAAGAGCACTCGAAGGCTGCACTCTTAGGACTGCCCCGCTGATACCTGCCGTACATTTGGGAGGCATAAAGCAGTGACAAGAAACATGGTGTGGTGCACTTAGCCACACTCAGAGGTGCTGTGACAACATCACTAGAAGAGGCCACGAATACATGTCAGAGAGCTGTAATGCCTAACCACGCAGGACTGGATCGGATAATGTCACACTCACCATCATCTGCTTGGAAATGAAGTAGCATTTGTCACAGCAATATCCTGTGTCCTCCACAGAAGCTGCAAGGCAACCAGATGATCCTGATATCCCATTAGATACATCATGCCCTTCCTGAATACAAGGCACAACATGAATGTTCCTTTATTGCTATTTTGCTATTAGTGTCACCCAGGCTCTGTTCCTGTTGAACAGCGACTTGGTTTTGAGTAGGCACGCTTGAGCTTGGTTATAAGTGCTGCCTCCTGATAACGCTGATGTCTTCTTCTTTCTTCTTCCCGCTCAGGTCATACACCCCTGCTCCCCCATCCCTGCTGCTCGTTGTTCTGGTTTCTGCTCCACGTGGCAGCCAGAGGGATGCCACAGCACTGCAGGAGAGGTAGGAGAGCTGTGCTGAGTTGTTGCCATACAGGTTTCCCATATGAATATGGGTTTCTCCTATGGAAGCTGTCACCTGGGCTACTTCAAAGGCTGCTCCTAAAACCTACATGATGGTGCTTACTGTAATACCGGTGGTGAACACTAATCGTTTTGTGTTCATCACAAAACGTAATCATACATAAAGGCTGTACTTTATGCCCGGCTCACTGCGCTCGTCCATACTGCTGTCTGGAACCAGCTTTTGTGTTCTGGACAAAAGCACAGTCCTTTCAATCCTGAATAAATATGGGCAGTTGATAAATTATGCATCCTGAGATTCGGGCTTGCTCAGCATGACATTACTACACGGAAAACAGCATCAGCAGTTCCTAAATTGCTCCCTTTGGAGCTCCGCAGAGCTGTGCCAGCCCCCGTGTTGTGCATGGTGAGCAGCAGCACGACAGTTTGCTGAGATACAGGTGTTCAGGGTATGGAAATAAAAGCTGATGGGGTATTTTAAGGAGTAACTGGAATCCATCAGTGTAAGGGAAGTAACATGGACTGGAAAAGGAGGCCTGATGCTGGAGGCCGGCTGTAAGCGCTGAGGAATGAGGTGCTGCAGTCACCGTGACTCATCCTCCCCAAGCTTCTGCTCGGTTTGCAGCAGCAGCCAGAAAGGTAAACAGGATGCTGGAAAGTGTTAGTGGAGGGCTATAGGAAAAAAAAAAAAAAAAAAAAAAAGCATGGGAAAAAAAATCAGCATGAAACGATCCTTTCCACCAACTGGTATGTGTCACAGCCGGAGCTAATGATGCTGTGGGCAGGGTCAAGAGAAGCTGGAGTGAAGCTTTGGGGTTTGCTGGTAGCATTTTGAGGGTAGAGAGATAGCGAAGAACCATGGCTGAAGGAACTTCTGCTTTCACAGCCAGGTTTTAGAGCCAGTCTTCGAGCATGGTTACCAGCCCAGCCAGCCACAAACACAGCTGGGAACCAAGTACTGAACTGGAGCACTTGTTAATGACACAGCAGGCAATTGTGTAGAAGCACCCACACAACTTAGTGGGGCGTGCTGCGTTCTCATACCTCATTTAGAAATGGTTCCACCTATGCTATCACAGTGGGTAATTTGTTTTTCCGTGGGAACTTTTAGGTTTTCTTCAGCTTGATACCTTGTTTACTTGTGGGCCGCTCTGAGGCAACTATTGCTTTTTCAGGTCTTTGAGGCACGGCTAGTTTCCCTCAGAAATTAACTTTGCCTCTAGATTAACAACAGGGGTAGGGCTCCATGATCCCACCTGGGGCCTGTTGGCATGAAGACGAGATGTTGGCCTCCTCTCCCCTGGGAGATGCACCAGGGCACTGTCTGTTTGTCCCACTTCACTGGGAGCACCCTGTCCTTAATGGCCCTGGCACAGGGTGGCCGTTGCTGCACCATCTTCCTGGTGTTATGGAGGGGAAGGAAGGGGGTTAGCATGGAGTAGGGATCATTGCCAGCGCTGGGTGGATTGGGCTGCCCTGTTTTGGGTGTGAGGGTTGTGAGGGATGATGAGCCACGCTGTGGCAGATCAGAGAATGGGTCCTGACATGTTTTATGAACCTCACAGAGTGAACACGGAGATCCTGGGCCCAAATGCCTACGTGAAGCTTGGCAGGCTCCGTTCTGAGCCCAGGAGCACCGGTTCACCTATACCTTTTGTGTGGGAAGTATGGCATAAACATTTCCCTCACCTATATTTCAGCACAAATATACACCTGCTATTATGTTTTATGTTATGAAGCCCTATTACCCTCTTTGTGACTGGATGTATTTGCTGCCTCTGTGTTTTCTGTGCTAGGACAATCATTTTACTGTGTGCTTTGTCCTATGATCTGCTGGAGGAAATGCAGAAGAGGGTACAAATAGCAAGAAATCAGTTGCTATTTTGAGAATGTGGTGGGCATTGCTTTGACCTTGAGCAATTTTTGCTTTGCTTTTTGAAATGTGTGTGAGGCAGTATCATCATCGAGTGGTGGATTGAAATGCCATTCATTGGCAATGATTGTGTTTCAATGCACATCCCACTGCAGACATGAACCCCCCTCAGGCATTTGAGATGAGATGCTGTCACATGCAGGAAATCCATCTTGGCTCCGTGTCCATGCCCTTGTCTCTGTCTCCCCTCGAGCCCCCATTACTATCTCTAGCGGGGGAAGCGATTCCATTAACCTTGAGCCTAAGACTGCTTCTTCTGGACCAGTTTTCTCCTTCAGCTGAGAATCACCAGGAAGCAGGAGAAGCTTCTGCCAGTGCCCCCCTCAGGCTGTCTGGGATCCCTTGTGCTCCCTGTTGCCTCACCACATGCCTGGAAACTTCTCTGACTGACGGTTGCCACCTATACTGCATTGTGCTCCAAAGTCTCCATCTCCCTGGGAGCTCCTAACATCGCCGGGCAGGAATCGGATTCAGCACTGGTTCTCAACTCGTTTCATATTTCTGTGTAAGGGTGAGCAGAAAGTCAGCACAGCCTTGTGTTTGGCCACGCAGGAATGCAGTGACTACAGGCAATCGTGTGGTGATAGGAATTGGATGCTGACTTACCACGGTTCCCTCGGTATCGCATTTGCTTGTAGCTACACAGCGCGCAGCACCACGCTGCCTCTCAGTAACGTATTTGGTGTCTGCACTGTTTCTTGCCTGGAGCTATCCTGTCCTGCAAGCCGCATCTGAAAACAGTGCCTATAGATGTTATTTGCAACCCCAACACGGCGTGTTTAATCTAAGGGCTCTTGGTTTTATGTGTCTGATCACATCAGCATTAGCCTGCATCCTTCAGCTCCATCTAGTGCCTTCCCAGCAGCTTGCTGTTGCTGTGCCTGTCACACACACTCGTTATGCTCAGATAAATTACAGCCTGTCACCGGGAGGCATTTCTGCTCTCAGACTTCCACATCACCAGTCCCTCAGCTGCCCCGTGCTACGAGGGTGGCTCTTTGGATGCCCTGGAGCAGTGTGCTGGGGAGCTGCACCCTGCAGAGACAGCCATATAGCCTGCTTTTGGGTTTTGGGGACCAGCATACCTAGAAAAAGGCTTGTCCTGATTTTAATCAGTTACAGTCAAACAAGTAAATGAAGTTTTTTTTTTTTTTTTTTTTTTTTTTTTTTTTTTTTGCCAAATGCAAAATGGTTTGCAGGTAAAGTGTGGTATTCGCAGCTTTAAAAGACACTAGCACAAAGACATGAGATTGTATCTGTATTAGCCTAGGGTATACCATTAGCTTTAAGGGCGCAATGTCTTTCTGCTAGTAAACAGCTTGTTTCGGATCCTTCATGCTCGTGCAACCATTACACTGCTCCAGGGAGCATGCCAAGGAGAGAGCCCCACACTGGGATGTGCGTTTTTAGTGCTAGTGAGTCTCTGTGGAGCCTCAAGTTAGGGTTTCTTGCTCTCCCTGGGAAGGCATTTCCAATGCCCTAGTACCGTGCGGGCTCTGTAAATGCAGGCATCCCTTGGGCTGATCGAGGTGCAAGTCTTGTGCTCGTCTCAAGCCAGCTAATGAGCTTTCCCAGGCTTAACCAAGTGAGAAATGGGTAATGGTGCTGGGAGAAAAAAACAAACAACAACAAAAAAAAACTGGCTGCCATCATCTAAACAGCACCCTAGGCACAGACTACAGCACAGAATACGAGGGCTGGTCCTGATGGGGAGGTGGCTCCCGTCAGTTTTCTTGGAAGACAAGAATTTCAGTTTTTCTTCATGCTTGGTACTTAATTTTTGCATTATAAAGATTTATAGATGATTTGAAGATGGAGGCCACTGTTTGTTGTTATTTCATTTGTGTATATCTGGATTTTCATTAATATCTTATTTGTTACTCCTTTTAAAAAACACAAAATGTGAGAGCTGGAAGTCTTGTTTTCTGAAGATTTCTATTTATTTAGGTTGTGGAAAGATGAAAAACTGTGGATATAACCAATTGATGTCTCCTGGAATTATATATCTGATTATTTAAAGTATTCATCTTGCAGATTTTTGTTTAAAGAGCCACAAATTTTAAAAATAAGCATTATAATTAAACATAGCTTCTGTGCCATAGAATCATAGAATATCCCGAGCTGGAAGGGACCCACAAGGATCGGTGCCGTGACCACTGCCCTGGGGAGCCTGTCCCAGTGCCCGACCACCTCTGGGTGCAGAACCTTTCCCTAACCCCCAGCCTGACCCTCCCCTGTCCCAGCTCCATGCCGTTCCCTCGGGTCCCGTCGCTGTCCCCAGAGAGCAGAGTCATCTTTAAAAGACGTTTAGATGTAGAGCTTAGGGATATGGTTTAGTGGAGGACTTGTTAGTGTTAGGTCAGAGGTTGGACTTGGTGATCTTAGAGGTCTCTTCCAACCTGGACTATTCTGTGATTCTGTGGTGCTGTGATCAGGAGGCAATGCATCAGTGGACAGGTGTCAGATGGTAATGTAGTGCTAATAGTCAGAGCTAATTGATCAGCTGTGGTGTTGTGCTCTCTCTCTTCCCTGACACCCCCAGTGACATGAGCATCAGCGTGTCGAACACTCAGGTTTAAATTCATTTATGTCTGGGTTAGCTGCTTCCATAAATCCTGACTCCACAGTGGCTTCCTGTGGCTTGCCCTGCTGTTCACCTGCCACTTACTGACCCAGGCAGCCAGCCCCTTATACACCACCATCTGTACTGTGCGTAACTCAGCAACAGGGCAGGGAGCAGTATGGCTTCATGTCAGTAGTGTACCTTCTAGCATGATGAGTTCTGCCCTCTGCAGACCTTTCCCCCCCCGGTATTTTGCTAATCCTTCCATGAGCCAGGCACCCTGCTCAGGAGCAGGGGGGGCGTATGGTGGGGCTGCCTGAGCCCAGGCGGGGGGAGCAGCTTCCTTCCCTTCATCATTCTGCCTCAGGCTCCAACAAGCCAGATCATCTCTCGAACCTAGGACATCTGGTCGAAAAGGTTTGTAGGGCTGCTTGGGACACAGCACAAGAACGGCAGATGACATGCCTGGCTTGTTCAAAAGCTCATTTCATCTTTCCCCATACAGACTGGTTCCTTTTTCTCACTGCTTTACACAGGGATCTTAAAATCTGTGCTGGGCAGGATAAACTGGCACCACTACCCCAGTAATCCTACTCAGCACTGTACATCGACCTTTTCTTGGGGCTCAGTTGTAAATCCTGGGGTTTTTGGTTGTTTGGTCATCTTTTTTTTTTTGTTTGTTTTGCTTTGTTTTGTTTTTAGCAGCTTCAGCCATGCTCCATCAGGAATTTGATGATTCCTGAATTGTTTTGTATCCTCGCATTGTTTTTATCCTTGTACGAATTTCCCAAGCATGTACTTACACAGTGTCCACGGCACTGCTCGGTGCCTCCCTGCAGGTTTGCAGCAGGGCGCCATCGGTGTAAGGGAGCAGGTGACAACCCGGGGACAGGCAGCGCTCCTCCGGGTGCTGAGACAATCCCGTGACAAGCTGCAGGGCTGTGCGGGTACCCATGAGGCAGCACCACGCCCGGGTACGCTGCTCTGGCCCTGCAGAAGGCAAGCTGGCTCTTCAGCAGCAGGCACGCTACGGCTGGCATTCACCCTGCCAGTGAGAGCACGCGGGGTGTTGTCACAGGGTGACAGTGACCAGCACCACCACAGCCAGGGGAAAGGCAGCAGTGGTCAAAAGCTAGTCATAAACCAGAACACAACCAGCTTCTTTATGTGCCAAAGAGAGCCATTAAAGCACCCATTTGGTAACCCCTGCTTCTGTTCAGTAGCTGGAGAGCTCTCACTATGCCCCCCAGGCATCTGGTGGTATTTTAAGGCTTTAGGCAGGGAGGGGAGGTCACCACAAGGGTTGCAGCCACATTTATTTTTTTCTCTGCCATAAGCTCCCAGGTCTGAACTGATCAGGTGCTAGTGCAGCATTACCCCCCAGTGGCATAAAAAGTCTGCTGACGGATCATGTAGCATGTTCAAACACTCTCATAGTCCACACCTGATCTGAAAAACAGTGCAAAATTACAAAAACTTCCCAATTTTTTTGTCCCTCAGAAATTCATTAGCATTCATCTGTCTATGCTGGGAGTAACAGGACGGATTTTTCATGAACTAGGGGTATTCCTGCCCCGGTAACCAAAGGATCACCCATTATTTATTACAGCAGCTCCAATGCAGAACAAGTGGAAGGTGTGGATGGCAGCTGCCCTGGACAGCCCCCTTCATATACCTTGGTGAAAGGGGACAAGACAGCCCCTGTCCTTGTTTCCACTAAGAAAAGCTGGGGTATGAGGAGCAGCTGAATAGGATGCTCCTCACTGCAGACAGAGGGGGAAAAAGACAGGACCAGTGCCCTGGGGCTTTGCCCCTTCTCCTCTGTGCCTGTGGAGTTCTTACACAAACTCCACAAACAGGGAGTTTACTTGCCATCTATCTGCTTCCTGGGTGTTCCTGTCTGCATTAGTGTCAGAAACATCCTTCTGCTGTTTTTCCTTCAGCTGTTGCATTTGATGTGCTTCAGAAAGAAAAAAAGAAACTGAGGACTGAACCTGAGAATGACCAAGCTGGCCCCTGATAGAGTAACACCTCTCCTTGGCCTTCCCACAGCAGCCCCTAGCGAGGAAGTTACGCAGGGTGCAAAAGTTTTCACCTCAGCACTGAAAGTGACATGAATACGTGCCTTGCCTCTAACCTTAGTCATGCTACAGTTGCATGGAAAGAAATGTTAGTGCCTTTAAATAGTATAGCACAAAATGGATTTTTTTTTTTTTGTAGCACAGAGGCAGACACCAAACATCTTTTCTCTTTTTCTTACTAACAGTCCTTTGAACGTGAAAACCTACACTTGGGATTCAGGAGTCCTGGCAAAGAATCCGACAGCTTTATTTCCAATTTCATTGCTCATTTGTGATACAAAAATCCAACTTCCACAAATAATTATTCAGAACAAAAAACTAAATGATTTATACGTAAACAATTACATACAGCATTTATAATGTGCAGTACAAAATGTACACAGTTCAGATGAGATATGGTTTGCACTTCATGCCAAGATTTAAACAAGTGTTAATGATATAGACTTGTGCTGATGGTTATATTTTGTAGTGACGGTTGTAGGTATTGCCTCAAAGCACAGAAAGGATAAAGCTTGGCCCATCCTCAATTCCTTATTTCAGGCTTGGGAAGAGCCTTGGTCTTTCTCCGTATTCACAGAACAGTTCTGAATTCATCAAATATGAAGCTAGGCACATGTGCTTCAACGACCTAGAGTAAAGAGGAAGTCAGTCACCCGTTGTTTCTTCATTATTAATTTGTATGCTTTGCTCACCAATTAACACAGCATATCTAATCTATCAATCAAGCATGCAATACTATTGACCTGAACAAGGCAGGAACCTGGTGCCAGCCATGTGAAGCTAACTCAGAGCTGTAAGAAGTTGTTGGGACCAGAGCTACTGTGCAAGACTGGAAGAACACTGACACCTTCTCTGCTGTTTCCCCACGCAGCACCAGCCTGAAGTGGAAGCTGGCCCAAGTACCAGATACATCAGCTGAAAGACCAACATGGGGACTTCCTGCTACATTGAACTCTGGGCTGGGAACAAAGGTGAAGCTGGAAAAATCTCTTTTAGTCTTAAGTGTTATCTAGGAAATATAAAATAGCTTATTCATGAATCATCTTTTTTTAACTGAGGTACAGACTATAGCAAACAGAATTCTGACTTATTTTTAATACCATGCATAAATATTATCTTCAAACACAGTTAAGTCACATTTAATCCTAAAAGAAAGTCTCTCTACAAGCACAAACTTGCAGAACTTCCTTTGAATGTGAAATACAGAAGCTGCCTAGGAAGCCCTGCTTCTTTGGAATGAAGGGAAGGAAAGGAAATGAAGGACTGGAGATCTACACTTTCTAAATAGCATTTAGCCCTGGATTTAGAATACCGATAAGCTTGTTATTATTTAATTCTGTGACATCTCAGAACTTTTGTTGTATCACTCCCTTTCCCCAAAGCCCTCCAGCAATAGACACCAAGATTACATGGAAACAGGCTACTTGTGAAGTCCATGAAATCCTTCTTGTATTTTCTATTGTCTGTATTCTCCAGAAAAATAAATTTTCCAAAGACGCTATGATTAATAAGAAAATAGTCACACAAGTACACAAGTAACACAAGCTTTAAGTTGTACACAGTCAAAGAATCTGCTTTGACCTTTCCGTATCAGATAACAGATTTCTCATCCACATTTCAGTTTGGTGATCTTTTACTGATCATCTGAAAAGGGTAAATACTGCTTTTTGGACATACTTAGCAAGTCCATTATTTTGCATATTCATTTACAGATGATGCCATATTCTTGAGTAGGCACGCGTGATCAAACTGCTGGTATGCAGCTGCAGTGTAAACCAAGATTTAGCTCCTCTGAGCAGGACTCCAGACAGAAAAGAATGTATACAAGTTTCTCTCCAAACAGAAACAACACTTATTATTTAGAAGACCTGATTATAGTTCGTTTTGTGCTTTTTTTTTGCATTTAAGAGCATAACTGTAAGGAACAATTTGGGGAAATAATTTACAGTGAGTAGCAGTTAAATAGTCCATAATCCAGACAGATTCAAGCTAGTATAGGAAAGTGTTGTATCAGTGGCTTCCACAACAGTTAATGTCACATAAAGAAACGTCTCGTTATTTTAAATTCTCTTTCAGACACTCTCTTAGGATCTAGAGATATATTTAAGTCCAGTGGGGCCAGCACTCCCAGTGCTGTCTACACAAGTCACAGAATTCTCTTACCTTTCTTGGCAATTTTGTGTAGCGAATGTAGTCTTCCAGGAACATGAGGGCAGCCACTACATCAGCAGGCATTTCTGGTATCTTCTGGCTAATAGTAAGCAACCATGAAGACCACAGTCTTACTAGCTGGTCAGTTATTTGCATAACATTCTATGAAAATCCCAGTGTTCAAAAAATGCTTTTTCCACTATGTACCGCGTGGTTCAATTACAAGGAGAGAAACATTTTAACTTACACTTAAGTCAAATAATATTATGTCAAATATACTTTGCTAAAAAAAAAAAAATCACTGAAAAAGCAGTAGTAAAAATACTGAAAGACTTCGCAGGTAAGTAACAAGTGAAATATGGCTACCTTGTGCACTGCTCCATCGTTGAACGAATAAACTGACCGATGAGAGTCAGAAATTGCTCTGTGTATCTTGAGTGAAACTGTTTCAACAAGGTAAGGAGTCCCAGCACTAGAGGAAGCCAGTCAATCTGATCAGCTGGCCGTTTGCACACCACTCCTGCACAGGAAAAGGAAAAAGAAAAAAAGAAAAAACAAACAGAAAAAAACAACACATGCTTATAAAACAATGTATTTGTGGCAGATACAAATATATATAAGACATTTTCATGAGGTTTTCTGCTATCCTTCCTATTCTGCTTGCCCACAAGTAGAAAACAAAAACCAATGTAGCAAATGTATTTCTTCCACAGCAAATGGCTTAATGATATCAACTATGGCATTGGACGGAATGAGAAAGGGAGAAGTCTGGATTGTTTCCTACCCCATTTTATTTTGCTTTAATATTAAAACAAACCTGTCTGGACCTGATGGACTAAAGTCAAAAATAGAATGGCTTCTAGGCAAATGATTTCACATAGCTTTTCATTAGATTTACACAAACAATAAGCAGCTTATACAATACCTAAATTTTTGTTGTACTGAAGTTTTGGAAACTGTGAAATCAGGAATAGGAAGTTGACAGTGGGAAAATATGGCAGACGTTTTGTTGTGATGTAGATCTGAGGGGAGAAAAAAAAGAGCACAGTTTTTCCACATCTGTGAAAGTGAAAAAGCAAACTATACCAAGCACTGAAATGTAAGCCTGACCTTATTTAAAGGATTGTGAATGCCAGCTGCTTCCAGATAAGCTGTGATTTCATATAGAAGAGTGTTATCTTCTTTAGGGTAAGGCAGTGATGGATTCTGATAATGTGCTTCTATATCAGCCAGTATTGCTCTAAAAGGGAAATAAATTCTTTGCATTAAATACTTATTTAAACTATCCAGAAATAAACCTAGTGCAATGCCATATACCATATTAATATAAAAGCTTCACACACAGAAAACCTGTAAATGGTCACTAGCAAGAGTACACAACATTTTGTGAAATATCTTCTTAGAAAGATCATTTTTGTTTCAAAATCAGCTTTCATCGTTCTTATTTCTCATCCAAATATTAATTCAAGCCTGGGTAAAAGCAAACGCAGTTATAAACCTGTGCTATCCACTAATACGTTCATACAGTTACTAGCTGAGTTTTTTACACCAGCAGAGCTATTACACTGACTCTGTGGTGTGGCTGACATGCTGAAGGGACTAGATGCCCTCCAGAAGGATCTTGACAGGCTCAAGAGGTGGGCCCAGTGAACCTATGAAGTTCAACAAGGCTAAGTGCAAGGTCCTGGATGTGGGTTAGGGCAATCCCAAGCCCAAATACAGGCTGGGTGGGGAACAGATTGAGAGCAGCCCTGAGGAAAAGGACATGGGGACGCTGGTGGATGAGAAATTCAATGTGAGCCAGCAATGTGCACTTGCAGCCCAGAAAGTCAGCTGTATCCTGTGCTGCATCAAAAGAAGCATGGCCAGCAGGTTGAAGGAGGTGATTCGCCCCCCTCTACTCCACTATCGTGAACTGGGTGATCTTTAAGGTCCCTTCCAACCCAAGCCATTCTATGATGATTCTACAATTCTATTCTATTTATTTTTAACCAGTTTTTGTTGGGTTCAAATTCAAATAACCATCAACAAGAACAAAAACCCAATCAGACTGCATATTTTGCCATTGTTTATCTGACACCAATCTGAATAACTACATCACAGTAATGCATGCAGCTCTTCAGCACATTTTGCTTCTTACTTATTGAGATTTTCCAATGCAGCCGCCAAATGCTTGGAGTCAAACCTGCAGGAATAATTTAACTCATTGGTAATCTGCCGTCTTAAAATCTGCATCTGACCAACCTATTTGTGCAAACAAACAAAAAGTGGTGTTATATTGAATGCAATGGGGAAAGAAGAAAGACAAATTAAGGAAAATTTTAGAGTAACAATTATGTAATCTATTTAAATATTAATTAAGTCCTTATTACAACTAACAGGCTTTGTAGGGCTGCCCGAAGTAGGGACATGCACAGAGGTTGGAGCTACTCTCTCATTTCAGCAGGAGAGCACTGGTTCAGACTACCCAAATCAGAACTGATAGACCCCAACTGTGCAAAAGAGGAGGAACAGTCACAGCAGTCAAGATTTTTATGCAGTTCATGACAGGCAGTGTGAAGAGGGCACTAAAAAGGTACCAGAAACAAAAACCCAGTTACTTGCTTGTTTTTCACTGGGAAGTGAAGAAGCTTTTCCCCACCTCTCCCTAGACCACTAGGTCAGCAATGTCAGGGATTAAACAACAACAGGGGATCATGGAGAGGCTTATTGCTGTCAACTTTTTTCCCCTTCTTTGCCTGCCCTTTCCTCTTCTCTTCAATAGCGTAAGCAAACATTCACAGGGGCTTGTAAAATGGCTACAAAGCATCATTACAAATGCAAGGCAAGCAGACGTGTTAATGGCACAGTTTGTTTAAATTTCTGGCACATCCGACAGCCTTCTGTGTGGAGGCAAGCTCAGGACACGATACTGCTCAAAACTTCAGCCTTAGGTACACAAGTGTTCATGTGGCACTATGAGGAGTGTCAGAGCTCCAGATATTGAGCGCTGCCTCAGTCTTCCCACATCAGAACTCTAATGGCGTACTCAGTTTGGGTGAATTATTGGATTTTACGTATGGATTCCAGTGCTAAGCACCTTGTGGAGTTTAAGCTGTGCATATAGTTGAAGCTCAGGAGCTCTCAAAAATCCAGTCCTGCTTCATTTGTAATGTTACAGAATTCGATGTCAACATTACACAACACTGTAAAATAAGCAGACTGAAGTATATAACCAAAGTGCTTAGAGCAGATTCTGTATATCACTAAATAACATAAGCCTACCTTCATTATGGAGTCCAAATATGCTGTCCAGATCTTCTGAGTTTTTGCAATTGCTGCGGAATAAATCTTGTTTGAGTTTGCTGAGAAAAGAAGAAGGGTGAGGCATAAATAAATGCACATGTGCTAAGACAACAGCTTTCTTCCATCTTAACCAGAAAGCACTTACCTATAATTCCTTTGAGAGGACTGACAGCATTCATAAGTGCTTTTAAGGTATCCTGTACTGTCCTGTCTCGTAATATATTTTTCTGAAACATGCTGAGGAAATTCTAAAGAAAAGAAGGAAAAGTAAAATCCTCACACATGTATGCTGTGCTTAATCTTAAACAGCCACATTTTCAACAGCTGTCTTTTGTTGCTAGAGGAGAAGCAAGGGAAGACTATTTCCAGAGATCAAGAGTTGAGAAATATGTAGTTAACCTTTTTGTTTTTCTGACTTACACTAATCAGTGCTAGGACAATTAGCAGATTCATCTCCTCAATACACGTACCCACTGAAGCCAACAACGTATTCAATTCACAAGGAAAAACTGTCTTCATCAATATTTGATTTTCTTTAAAATCTTTATCCAGACCAGATTTTTCAAAGAAAAAAACACAAACTTGCTTACACTCCTAGGTATTATGGAAAGGCGTCATTGCTTAGAATTGACACTTTATTCACACCATAGTAGACACAAACAATCCAATTTTTCACTGATATCTAGGCATAAAAAACAAAAGCTGACCTGAAGTTGTACACCTCCCAGTAATTTTATCTGCAACTCAGATTTTACCTTTGGGTTTGGAAGCACATTTTTCAAATGCTTTTGATTTGAATTTGCCATTTCAAAAGTTAATTGGATTTTTATTTCACTAGAAAAGTTATGAAGCAATAAAAGCAACATGATCTTGAGAAACTGAAGTTCAAAAGTTACCTGCAGCTCCTTTACAATCATGAAACACAACAGCCTGTCTAATCCATTGAGACCAAAGGTACCTAAAGTGTCTTGGATCTCTGAGAAGAGGCGACTATTGGTTACTTCCTGATGAGTTTTGATATCATACCAGGTGTTCATTTGGTCAATATAACACGTGATTCTAAGGAAACGTTAAACAAAGAAATAATGTATTTCAGAATAAGCTGCAGACTGTTTTTGTGATAAGAGTAATGAGTCATCTTATTCTGGAAGACATTAGAATGTGATGTACAGTACTTACTTTGGGTCTGTGATCCTCAGGATTTCTCTACAAAGCCGACCAATAAATGTCACAGACTCATCTACAGGTGTGAATTTTGGTATAGGAATATGAGTAGATTGGTATATGCTTTGCCAGTCTTGAATCTGAAAAATAAGTTTTAGAGTGTTTAGTTTTAGCATCACACATTTTTAATCTGCCCTACAAATTCTATTGATTTTGTTTAACTTAAAGGAGTACAGTGTAAAACAATATAGTAAATTATACAAAACAGAGTACTAAAAAGTGTAAAAAAGGCAGAAAAGAACAGGTCATATTATAAAGGGCAAGCAAAACCTAAGCAAAACCTAAGTACCCCTGCTCCTGCTTATAATTCCATCTGTTCCTTTCCGCAGGAAAACTGTCTACCATTCTGTTTCCCAAATGTAAATGTATTCCTTCCACCGCTTGGGAAATATCACAAAAAGAGCTGCTAACTACTGCAATCTTTAAGCCTGCACACAGACAGCTAACCGTAGATATTGAGAAGACTACTGGGATTCGTTATTTTCTGTTTTCTTTGAGAAAAAGAGAAAGGATATTGCTCACTGGCAAGAGATATTAAAATATTTTGGTTGGGGTTCTTTGCTCTTAGGTACAAGCAATGCAAGGGGGATGCTGAAGTCATTCTGAAAAAGCTGGGGCCAGATGTTTTTTATGACAGATAACAGAATTAGTTGAAGACACAACTCTATGGACTGTGCATGATGCTTTACATGTGTTCCATCACTCAGAAGCTCAAACGTCCCAATTTAAAAGCATTTATCATCTTTGTTCATTTTTGGTTTTGACCAGCACCTTTGTTCTTAAGAAGTTGTTGCACTCCTGTTCCACATTGTAGTTAATAATACGAGACACTTCCTCTTGCCAAATTTTTAAACCATATATGTTGACATAATCCTGGATATATTCAAACGATCGATGGAATCCATCCATTGTTGCTGCCATTTCTTTTAGTTTGGGCATCAGTTCACTTGGCTACAGAGGGGAAGAAAGAAAAAGAGTATCAGAACTGTGAGCAGGTAGAATACAAAGCAAATGTATAGGCTTCTAAATGCCTTTTTACACAACAATCTCTCCAGGATTTCACTATATTCCATACAGAACTAAAAATGAGATGCATTACAGGTTGTTTAATATCTTAAGTGATTCTTATAAAATATTTTTTTCTTCCTGTTTCTAATTTTTCTTCTAGGCTTCAGTAATGTTGTTGATTGATCTGGGAGGGAGGTTTAACAATCTGGACAGAAACAAAACAAAGAGTCATAATCCTTATTCTTTTTTTCCTTTTTGTTTTTAACCTGACTTGTATACATATCACGTGTTGCCATGAATCCTCACAAAGACAACTATGAACTCAGTATTCATAGGACACTTGGAACAGAATAGAAATAGGTTTTTGAATTCTGTGCACTCTCACCAGTTTATAAACTCCTTGCAACAGCGAGTAAGGCATTTCACTAACCTTTACGAAGTTCAAAAGTGTACTTTTTTATACAAAGAAAATCTGTACAGAGAATTAAGTATTATTTTCTAGAAAGTAGTACAATAAAAGAGATGTCAGCACAACTGAGATACATAAAAGATCAAATCAAATCAAGCTGTTACACACCTTGGCTCTGGGATTAAAGATGAGTCCCTTGTGAAGAGCTAAAGCTACTCGTTTTACAAGCTCCTTCCTTATTCCATCCTCTAGTAACTGTTTGGGGTCCACCTAAGTAGAAGAAACATTTTTTTTCCTGAAAATTGGAAATGTATCAAAAATATGAAAAGATTTCAGGTTTACCAAGTACATTAAATACTTATTTTCTGATAGGAAAGCAGGGCTAACACATCCACTCTCCCACCAGTTGTTTGTCCAGAAGATATTTATATGCTTCTGCTAGATAATAAGTCATTCCTTTAAGTTGAAAGGCAACGGTCTGTTCCCATATTCAAGCTCTGTTAATGATCCATTAAGAACGTTGTACAATTATAAAAAGCCAGAATACATTAAGAAGTATATATTGCTTCAAGAATGCTTGCTTCTGAAGTCCTGAAATAGGAATCTTAATGTAGGTAGAGCAGCCTTTGCCAATGGAAGAAACAGCTCTTCAGAATCTCATTCAAACGCAGTCATTTTTCTAATAGAAAAAAAAAGTGTCAATTAAGGTTGAGTAACCTATGCACAGTGATAACTGTGGGTTCTTAGTGACTTTAAATATCACAGTTCATACCTGGATGCCGTATCAGACATCCCTGTTTGAGAACTAGTATGCAAGCTCATTTTTTTCTTGTCTCTTTGTCTTCTAGGTCTTGCTTAATGTGCTGAAATATCAGTGCTTAAGTGCTAATTGCCAGCAAATGACTACTGAAATAATGGAATGTTACCTTGATGATACCAACTAAAGTAGTTTTCATCATGAGGATACCTTCAGTGAAAATTGAAATCGCGTGGGTTAGCTTGGCAACCTTTAATAGAAAAAGAGGATACAATTTATTCAAGGGATTCAACAGATTCAGATAATAAAGCTAGGAAGATAAACATCTTCTCCAGTGGTAGCTTCCTGGTGCAGAATAATGCACTGATGTACTTTCAATTTTACATCTTGTTCTAAGCTTACTTATATAGTACAATAATAATCTATCTTCTGATTAGATTGATATAGACATGTTACCAGCAGGAAAGAATAGTATTTCCCAGCAGCTTTACAAAGGTGATGAGAGAAAAGACCTGGCTGGCTATATCACATGGCTACAAAATATCATGGACAAAACTTCACCTTAGTAGCTTTGAGCGGGCAAGGGGCAGGGCTTGAAGTAGTTACTCTGCAACAAAGCCTGCTGCTAGCAATGAGACCACTTCGTTATTTCCACTGACAAAATACTGAAGCACATTCACTTAGTATTACATTATTAGATAGGCATCCTTATGCTCAGAGTTCAGACAAGCCAGTCTTTTGCCTTTAAGACATTTACAATAGAGAATAGAAACAACACAGTTCAGACTTACAGCTCCACAGAAATCACAAGTGAGAAGTTCTTATGTATGCTGAGTAGTTTGCCCTTCTTCCTCAAAATTAAAGTTCCTGAATACTGCCTCCTCTGTCCCTGCCCCCAACTCATTCCCAAATAAGCTATCAAAGTTTACAAAGTTTAATGGGGAAGTCTAAGCCTAGTATACAGCTCTGAATGTCAGCTTAATTAGAGATCACACCTGTTTGTTTAAAACTCGTAACACTTTGGCAAAAACTGGTGAAAAAAGATGGCATCCTTACTGATATTTGGGGAACTAAATTATATATTATTTGAGGGAAAAAAAAATTACAGGTCTACTCATTATTTTTGCTCCTCAGTCTTCTATTAAAATAGAACCAACATTTTTTTAATGTTTGCTCACACTTCCATACTGGTAACAGTGCAGAAGACACCCCACAGACAGAAATTTCAACAAGCAATACCAGATTCCTCATCTGATCAAATCAACATGCCCCCATCTTCTCTTCACATTTGAAGACAGCAAAAGACTTAACCCTGCTGCTTTATTCAGTCTTTAACTTTCTCCTTCTCCTGGAACAAGCATTCCAAATATGACAGCTTAATTTCAGACTTGCAGTTTAGTGTCACTCCCTTCACCACCTAAATAAATCCACAATCTCTACACTCATTTACAAATATATTTAATTTTCCTCTCCTTTACTGCAAGATCAAAAGTTGGACTTTTACAAACAGAAAAGAAGTTACTCATCTATCTTCAGGAAACCTAAGGTATTCTTGTTGTAACAGGAGTCAGTTTTCATTTTTACTCAGTCAACAAACACAACTTCACTGTTAAAGCGTTAACTCTGCGGAGCGATACCAATATAAACTTAGGCTGAAGTTGGCTATACTTAAGACATGCTTTTTAAGAATTCCGTATTTTAACTGCACCTCGTATCGTGGTCCGAGCTGAGCATAATCTCGTAGCTTATCCTTATCAAGGCGAGTGGGCACTTCAATAATATCGTGAGTCTGAAGCTTTATAATTTTGAGAAGAGAAGTAAACATGCTTTCTGGAATTATCTGTAGA
This sequence comes from Heteronetta atricapilla, assembly GCA_011075105.1. Taxonomy (NCBI): domain Eukaryota; kingdom Metazoa; phylum Chordata; class Aves; order Anseriformes; family Anatidae; genus Heteronetta; species Heteronetta atricapilla. The sequence continues at coordinate 147,598,347 of CM021732.1, forward strand.
ACCTTTGTGAAAAGAGCAATGAGACAAAAAAAAAGGTCAGTACACACTCAAAAAAAAAAATCATCAAGTGAGGAAAGGTAATTATGGAATGAGACAATTATGTCTCTTCAGATGCCTACCTTTCTTACATAGGAAACCAACTCGCCAGAATAATACTGTGATACGCTGAGAAGATCAGGACTGTTGGCTTGATTGATACGAAGAAGTGGCAAGTCCAGAGCAGAAGCAAGCTAGAAACAAATTTAACATTTTAACTTCACCTCTGCTTTCCTAATATAAATTAAACGCCTAAACTTTCTTCCTCAGGCTCTTGAACTATAACTTGAAGTACTACATTCTTCCTAAACAGCAGTGTTACGACATCAGATTTGCCAATAAAAAAAGTAAAATCAGAAAAGTTCAGCAGTCTATAACGCTACATTCCCTGCATTCATTTTCCCTAATCTTATCAGTTATGTGAGGTATTTTCCTTCTGTAATTTTACCCTTCCCTCCCAAGCTATTTCCCATTCATGTTTCTACAGAAAATATTTTAATCTGCTGCCACATCTTCATCGTGGCAGAAAAAGGGCACAGCCAACCTATCTTTTGTAATTCCTTCAGTCTCCTCTGATACATATGCAGAGAATTCACTCTTTGGATGTGATGTCTTCAGCAAATAACTGTAATGAGCAGAGCCTGGATGACAGGACTAATTTGTCTAATGGTGGCAATGTTAACTGGTTGTATAGACAAACATATATAACTGAATTTTGTTTTCTTTAAAACTAACCTGGAATTAATGTAATAATTTAATTCTAAAAAGCCTGGATATAGGATATATAAAGATATGAATCTTTAGATATGGATATATAAAGATTTGAATCAATTGTGACTTCACAGCCTTAAGGTCTATTTAACAAATGTTCTGGTTAACAAGTGTTAAAGTACCTTCATTTGCTTTTATACTTACCTTTAGAAAAGTAGCTCTGAGTTTAGTTACCATGGATGGACTGACTCTTATGCTTTCCTGCATAATAGATGTAAAACTGGGGTAGGAAAGAAAGAAAACAAATCAGCTCTTTCCCCTGAAATTTACTTTCAGCTCTTAATTCATGTCACTAGCAGCAGTGTAATCCAGAAATGGCACAGGAGATCTGTGAAACTTCACTAAAGGAGAATTTTGGTCTGAAGAGCTACTGACTAGAAAAAATTCTATGATAAAGGGGGAGAGGGGGCCAAAGAAGGCATCAGTCACAGTCAAACTAATGGAATAGCAGCTTCGCAAAATCACACCATGGAAAAGACGCTCTGTAACATTTTAAATTGTCTGGTTTTGGTTGAAATGAGAACTCTGGTATTTTGGAGAACAATTAACTATAGTAAAGGGTGGAGATAGAAACTTAACAAAATTGTTTTAGTTGGAACAGAGTATAAACTAGAAAAGTTATGGCATTACTTAGCCTTCAGCTAACAAGATGCCAAGGATAGCTGTTAATTCTTATTCAAGATGGTAAGAGCTAAATATACTCAACAACTCATAGACTACTTTAATTTAGTAGTGTCCTATAAAGCTTATCAAGTCCAACAGTGTTATAAAAAACATTTACTCATGTTATTTCCTAAAAGTTTCACTAATGACGACTTGGAAGAAAAAAACTCATGCTAGGATACCTGTCAATTAATTGCCAAGCATAAGAAAGATCACCAACTATCTGCATGGTGATCAAGACCTCTTCTTTAATGTTGATAGTTCGGATCATCTGATGAAGAAATCTGCGGGTGTCAGCCAGAAACTGGCAAACTTGGAGATTATTTTCCAGCTGGTGAAACTCTTGGACCTGTATTTAAAAACAAAATCAAACAAAAAAATTCCCTTTTTGTATGCTCATCTTTAAAGACAACAACATTAATAAAATCAGTAAACTGATCTCTCTTTTCAGGGCTATGACACAGTAAGACACTTAACAAATCCTGGCCTACTTTTTTATTTTACCTTCCAAATTACCCTCTCTAGCTTCAAGTGAATTTACTTTCAGAATTTTTAATAAAATAGTAAATTATGTTGACAGATAATGTTTAGTATTGAATTCATTTCTCCAGAAATCTTACTAATCAACTGTAGGTGGCATGATTTTTCAATCAGTATTCCTTATTTTACAATTATTAGGTCTACAGGCAAGTCCTGATGACTGTATATGCAAGACTGGAGGATCCACAGGTTTAACCTATTGTTAAAATGAAGATTTGTCTTGTAATTCATCACTCATCTCAAAATTTCTTTTCCATACCTCCTCCAGTGCCTGTATGAGCTGTACAGTTTTTCTGCCTGCTGCAGTGGAATCATCGTAGTTGAGAGACATGATTTGCTTGGAGATTTCTCTGAACCAAGCCTGAAGATTTTCTACGTAAGAACAAGAAAAATTTAATCAAATCTTTGCAAGGGCAGTAAGCAATGAAGACACCAGGAATTTGCTAGACAATAAGAAGAACAAAAATATTCAACATTATATATACAATGCATTACTGACAATGTTTTCTAGCCTTTCCAGACACTGACTTTTAAAGGAGCGAATGCTTAAATAAGTGTCACACAGAAGATTAAAAAAAATTATCAAAACAAATTGGCATAATAAAACCTATACAAAGAAGACAAAGCCCTTTAAATTATGAATTTCTGTTTTATGAATGGTTTTACAATGTCAGTTATCTTGGCAGCTGCAATTTCTGTGTTTTAGCTAGAAGTCTGCTGACATCAAGAAGACAGAGGGGGAAAAATTCAATAAGGTAAGTCTGCTTTTATATGGAAAAAAGTGATAAAATTGTCTTAATTCTAAATTGAGCTATTTTGGAACAATCACCAAGACTGCCCTTGCACTGACATTATGATTTTGATCAGATGAGACAGTGATCTAAAATTCTCGTTCTTACATCAACTCAGGGAAAAAAAAAAAAAAAGATTCCACAGAGCAAGAAATTTAGAAATACAGATTCATGCTTTTAAGTCATTTCCTTGGAGGATCTCAAAGATTCAGCACAGAGGAGAAGTAAAAGAAGCTTTGAAAAAATGCTGATACAACAAATGCAGGTCATGAGTAGGCAAAGAATGACAGGAGACCTTAAAGAAACCCCATACTTAATAGATAGGGTTTTCCCACTCCTTTGTATATAGAACACAGTAACGTCAACTCCATTACACATGGAAAAGTAAAATGGCATTTTGTTACCTTACCTAGCATCTCTACACAAAACAATAAGAAAAAATATTTAAAAATATGCCATCTAAACATGAGGTACCTAAACATGGCTTACATATGGAATATATGCTTTAAACCTAAGTAAGACAGCATGTAAGAGATGTCTGTGGCAGCTGAAAGACATGAACTTTTCATTATCACCAGTATTAGCCTCATGAATTTTCTTTCAGTATTCATTTAGAAGTAAAAAAGAAAATTATTTTCCCCCGTCAGTTTAATTTTTAGTAATTACCATTTTTCTCTACTCTTGTAAGAGGTTTAACTCCAGAGAAGACATCAGCGAGTTCAGTCATCCTTTCAGACCCCTCTTTTTTATAGTTCTCCCATTTTGTTTGTTTTTCTGACAGCATCTGTTTGAACATCTATTGAAAACAAAGCATTTGGTATATGAAACTGGCAGGAAGGCAAACTACCATAAGTGAAATGAAATATTGAAAACAGATGGAACTGACTTACAGGGAGTACTAAATAACTTCAAGACCTCACCAGAACACGAAATACAAAATTTATAGCATTGAGAAATACTGCCAGTGGGATGTACATATGGTGATAGAAATTAACTGAATTAAAATATACACATGACAGATATTGTTGGCTTTTAGTCAGTTATAGAATTATCCAGTAACTTTTTTAGTTTAGAGATGCTAAAAGACTGATCTAATTTTGAGTTGTACTTCACATAGTCATCTCAGCCTATACACTGATACTCAATTCAAGCGAGCATGTAATTGAAGTTAAGCATGCTCGTAAATGTTTTACCAGATTAGTGCCACAGAATTAATGGGGAGTGTTTTTACAGATGGCATAAATTTATATAGAGATGTAAGAGTTTCCCTAGCAGCTTATCCTCAACATACATGGGCTTTCTTTGTCTTAAAGAAAGCCTGGAAAGGAGATGTATGGGGGGTTATGCAGCATTCTCAACAGATTTGAGTGTGCTTATTATCAGGATATTCATGCAAAAGGAAGTGTTCAGCTCTGCTCTGCTGTTCAGGGGAAAATGCTGAAGAAAACAGCAGCACATTACCTCTTTCAAAATGAATTCAAATTGAGCTGTATCCAGAAGAAGCTGGAAAAGGATCTTGGGATTGTACCTCGAGTCTGTTAGAATTTGATCCTTTATCTGGCGGAGACGTTTGTTATTTGGATCACAAGCTGAAAATGGAAGGACAACATTTTTCCACTGTTACAGAATTTGGCAAAGCATTTAAATCTTTGTAAATAGACTCTTTAATAAGTTAAAAGCAAAAACAATTTGCTTTGATATGTCAGTCCCCACTTGTTCTCCATTTACATGGGTATCATCGACCTTCCTTAGAACAGGAATTAATTAAGGTTTCTGGGGTGCTTAAGCTTTAATACTTCTGCTAGCCTCTGCAAACTAAGTGCGAATTGAGTACTTCTGACTGAGAAGCCCAGCGATCAGCATTTCTGAGACTGTTACAGAGAACACGTGGAGGGTGCAACAGAAGATCTCACATATCAAGAAGTCCTAAAGACATCACAGGCATTCAAACAAGGCTATGCCTAAGCAAGTAAGTTTACAGATCCAAACTCATGCCAGAGATATTATTAAACAGTTATCAGAATAAAAGCAATAATTAATTACTAAGATATTAAAAAGATGGCTATTGCTTTCATTTTAGTGATGCATGTAATTCTCAGAATGATGCTTCAAGTGATAAGGCATAAAAAAATAACACCCCTAGACTCATTCTGCAGAGTATTATTCAACAGGATCGTGACTTCTCAAAGGTTCTTTTTATACCAGTATATAGTTTGCAAGATTTAAGGAAATGCATGTGTGTTCATTTCAGCCAAAGATTTTAGGAGACTGTTAACAAAAGAAGAGCTCAACAAACTACTGAAAACAGTAAATGAAATTCTGCTGACTTCAACAGTAGCACACAGTGAATTTCTCTCAGGACCAAAGACGAAGCACCAGTAGAGCAGGACTGACAACTCTGGAATAAAAATCTGTCACAAAGTTGTACCTGTGTCTGCAGTGTGAAGCATCAACCAGCGGATTGCTACGTTGCAGTCTCGTAGGCAATTCAGCAGCTTGGGAATATTGTCCAGCACCAGCTCTTCCCTTAGACAGCCCTCTTTGAGAAACTGCTGCACCTGAGCGTGCACCCGCTCAGTGACCGCAGCGTACCTGCTTGCCTTAGAATACAAAATGCTTGCATCAGTACAATCCTTGCCTCAAAAGGGATGCGTCATGTAAAATGTGGCTGGAGCTTCCTAAAGCTTAAAGGGTATGAGATCAGAAAATTAATATAAGAAACTCACTCTCGCTTCTGGTAGGCAACATAATAAACTGCAGCTACATAACAACGAATGTAAAGTATATTTCAGGATATTAGCTCTACACTTGTGAGCTTCATATATATTCACTTAAATACTTGCCAGAAATCATTCCTAAAAATGGTGATAATAAGAAAGAACAAAACTAAATCTACTTGAGAACGGGATATACTTGTTATGAATTATGTGCCAGTTCTACTTGGCAAACTCTTTTCCCTGAAGACTAACAAGAAATGTCCACTCACATTCCCTAAGTTTAGAAGACAACGTATAACATGGTTGTTCTAATCAGACACTTCTGTGTGGTGTTCTTTTCTGAGCACTTGGTTCAAACTCTAAGGAGGCATTTAAACAATCATCAGTCCAGAAAAATCCCCCAATTATTGTCTGGTTTTACAAACAGGCCAGTATTACTCACTGTTTTTTAGGCACAGAAAAATAATTTCATGTAAAAAAACAACTACATTGCATTATACAATGTTAAGGTATCATTCTTTTAAATCACGTGTTTTTTTTCCAGATTATTGTTTAGATAATCTGGGAGGCACGATGTACAACTCTTTGGCTGAGTACCACATTATCAAAACGAATGTATAACTTCTAAACCTGTTACCTACGGAAGACCAAACACCACAGTCAGCTTAAGGTATGCCATACTGAACAAGATGGTGTCGAATGCCTGCATTTATTTTGTCAAGTTGTGACCCAGGAACTTTTAGGGAAAAGGGAATCTTCTAGCCTCTTTTTCCACAAGAGAAAGTGAAATAAACAATGACAGGCATACAAGACTTTGAGACTTTGAAGTATTTTAAACTCAATTTCATACAAAGGTTACATACTCCAAGTATTGCACTTGAATACCATTCAAACTGTACACTAGAGAAGAAAAACATAGATATTTGAGATAGCCACACAGCCTGAAATCTTGCTAAAAATATTGAACTCTGCCTTACATACCTGCTCCTTGACATTCGAAATATCCAGTGTGTAGTTGAGGGCAGTTTTAGCAGCTTTGTAGGGCTCCCATGCTTCTGCTAGATTTACAGTGATTCCCATGTAAATACTAATAACCTAAGCAGAAAACAAAAGGCTGTGTTTACAATTTTACTAAGACAACATAATTTTTATTTAGCAACACAAGTAAAGCATGATATGTTGTATGTATGAATAGGAGATAAGTAAACTTTTTTGATATCTGTATTCTTTGTTCCAGAGTAAGAAGAAATTAAATGAAACATAGTTAATTAGTTAATTGAAGCTTAGTCAGTTCTGAAAACAAGCTGACTGTTTTTTCAATCACTGTGTGTGATCCTTGGTGTCTATTCCACACTCCTGCTCATAAACTTAAGACTTCCTTTTCATTTCCATGTTCTTGTGCACAAGGCTGAAAAGAGCAAGACTGACTAGGGAACTGACTACAACAGAGAAAAAAAATAAATCTAAATGAATCCTACTCCAGGAACACCCAAAGTGCCAAACAGAAATGTAATGTGTCTTCCATTGCAAACGCAAACAGAAGGAAGCTATGATTCCACACTGTGATTTTTAAGGAATAAAGAGAAATGGTTTTCAGACCCCAAGGTCAAGTTTAAATGTGATTAAAAATACTGAATTGTGGTTGCCTTGCAAATGTTTGTAAGATACATGATTAAAAATTGAAGTAGTGGTGACTACAGATGAGGGATACACAGAGCTTTGGCATTATCAGCTTCGTCACACTATTGCTCCAACGTCTGTCTGTCCTGGGGTGATCACATCTAAGGGAACACTGTCAACCACTGTCCTTTTCGTAAAATGTCAAAAAAGAAGCCAGAAGAGGTAAATGGGACACTGGTCTGCTGATAAGATCCTTCTAATACTGCTGAAATAAAGCTCAGTGTTTCCTGCTGTCAGTTCCTTAAAAGACTACAGTTCCGCTGCTAAGACTGATTTTTAACCATTCTGTATGATGCAGCTAACTTGTCCATACCTGATCACAAGACAGATGTGGCACTAAAGTAAGAGTTCGTACAATGACGTCCAGTGAATAAAAATGCTGGCACACTCAAAAATTTAGTGTTGAGTTCTCATTCCTAATACAAGCTTACAGCTCTTCAGGAAAAAAAAACAACAACAAAACAAACAAAACAAACTGATGAGTTGTAATGAGTTTTTTAAAAATAGGCAGCCATTGCAGTTTCTTCACTCCCTTCTTCACTGTTCCACTAATGGTACAGAGGTATCCAATATAAAACCAATGGATATACAAAAATGAATTTCTAGTTTCTTTGTGAAATCTGATTCCCTTTGATACAGACTACTTGAGGACTCCGCTGTTACGTGCCAGACTACTTCAGTAGTATTTTTGTTGCAGACTAGGGCTTCTAAATCTTAGCACTGAGATGCACAGAAATTCCCTTTGGATCACTGCTTCTTACCAGTCTACAGAATTGCACAGTGACGGGCTTTGCTTCTAAGTTATTTGGACAATGGCATGGAATGTGTCCTCAAACTAGTTTTCAAACAACGTGTGGGGGTATTTGGTGGAGAGCAAGCCCCCCATACAGAGAGGTCTACTTGACAAGTCAGTAGAATTCACCAGCCAAACCAGAGGAAGTTCAATAATGTTAAATACAAAGTCCTGTGGCTGGGGACAAAACCAAACCCTTGCAGCAGCAGTCTGGGAACTGACTGCATACTTAAGAATTCTGCAGAAAAGGACCTATGTGTCCTGGTGGACAAACTGAACAGGAATCAGACACACAGCCTTATGGCAACGAAGACTCATCATACATTAGACTATGCCAGCCAGACTGGCCAGAAGACTGAGGGAAGTGACTATTCCCTCCAGTCAGCCTTCATGAGGTCCCATTTAGAGTAAATTGTCTATGTTTGGTCTCCTTAGCACAAGAGAGACACGGACAAACTGGAGTGAATCGAACGGAATGCTGCTAGGATGGGACCCACAACGGAAGGGAGCTGAAGGAGCTGGCTTTGCTTATGCTAGAGGAGAAGGCGAAGGGATCTGACGGCAGTCTTCCAGTTGGACAGATGGAAGGAATTCCTCACCATGAGTGATTAAACCTAGCCACAGGAGCCCTGAGGCTTTAGAATCTTAATTTCACGTATGTTGAAAACTCTACTGGACAAGACCAGGAGCGACCTGTTTTGACTCTGAAGCTAGCCCTGCTTTGAGAAGGTTGGACTGGAAGATGCTTATATGCACCTTCTGGCTGACATTTTTTTTTTAATGATTGACTTTACCTTGATAGTATCAGAATGTAGTTAAGCATTTACAATGATAATTCATATTATTCACAGCTTTAAAATAAAATTATTTTTACCCAATTGTCCGGAAAGTACTTATCCACTATCTCTCTCATTTTTGCTTGCTGTGTGTGAAGAATTGAAGGGTCAAAGTACAGAATCACATAGAGCATAGCAGCCTGAGTAGCCAGGGCAGTGCTGCGGTGTTCTGGTAAAGGATATGCAGAAACCTAGGAAAAGGGAACAAAACAAAACAAGAGTATAATATACAGCAACATAAACCACTTGCAAATATCATGAGAAACATTAAAAAGTAATATATGCATGTTATATAGTATTATATATTATATATAATATATCCTAGAGGATATATATCATGTATTCTATCCTTTATAATATATATAGGTTACGAAATAAAGAGCACATGCACATAAGTGGGACATGCTTATACATGCAGCGTATTTATCAGATATATTTTACAGAATATAAAAGTTGACTGTGTAGATATCTTCTAATTTTAACAGGCTACCACAGGATATTACTGTGCTGTACATGGGTCAAAGGAGAGATGAACCAAAGAGCTTAAGATAGTTTGAAAGGAGCAGAGCTGGAAAAAAGTATTACATAAGGACCGGGGATGTTGTAGTTCATCTCACATAGAAACAAGGATTCATTTAATAAAAGTAAGAGTAATTTAATAAAAGAGGCAATTAGAATGAAGATAATTTAATTATTCACCAATTCTGTGTATCAGCAAGACCAAAAAGATTCAAATTATCAACTGAAATTTCATTTAAAAAGTACATAGCATAATATATTAAAAGACCTCCATACTAACACGAGAGTTGGCATTAAAATCATATTACATAAGACATAACAATTTGTCCTTAGGAAAACTGTTCCCTGCTTTTATTTGGTAACATTCTACTTTTATTTAATTTTGTCTAGTTACTTTATAAGGTTAAGATTTTTGACTAGTAAGAAAAATCAGGAGACTTCTGCCAATTGCCACTGAAAATAGCCTACAAGTATCAAAGGAGCTAACAACATAATGTAGTTCAGTAAAACAAGATCTATTCACTTTCGGTTGAACTGAAGTTTTCTACCCTAATATAACTTTCTCTACTACATTAGATAAAGTACATTAATTATACCTATGCTTTGAATAGAAACATTACTGTTTTTCAGTAAACATTATTAACTATAAGTACTATAAAAATAGAAATCACAAATGTTTATTGCGAAGACAATAAACCAGTAATATTTTATAAAAATAAGTAATTTTACTATAAAGTATCAGTTCTAAGTAAGGTTTCCAGATTAAGAAATAATTTACAAGAGTACAATCTCACTTCCTGGTTTCTTACTAGAGAAATAAATACGTCATAGAATGGGCTTCCTTTTGCAGCTTGCTAAATGCTCTTATTTCTGTTTCATGAACTTTCCAACATGTAAAAAAATTCTGCGGTACCTGGTGAAGCATTTTTCCCATTTGAATGTCAGTATGTCTGTCCACGGTCTGAAAGCATTTTCAGCAAGGTCCCTACTTTTATATTACTACTCCTACCTACAGATTTAAGCTTTTGCTTATTTCTTCTTTCATTAATCTTCAAACACTGTTTTTCTGGCATCTACATACTGTTTCAGCCATCCAGGATTCGCTGAATGTGTGCCAAAAATTACAGAAAAAAGCTTGTCCACACTACAGGCCAAACTCTGCTAAAAACAAATGTTTTGTTAAAGCTCTCTCAAAGGAGTCATATTAGAGGAGACTGAGACATTGTTCATACTTTTCTTCTTTTGTTTTGTTTTTCCCTTTATTAATTCAATTATCATAGTTAAGAACTGTGACATTAGGGTTTCTTTTTAATCAAGCTGTCTAGTAAGAGATGATAAATCTCTTTGTAGTAACTAACTAAAATAACAGCAATCTCTGAGGGGATTAGTTTTTAAGAGTGACCAATCATTTAAGATTTAAAGACGTTAAAGAAAAAGGGTGGTTTTTTTTTGTTTGCTTGTTTTTTACTGTGAGGTTAGTCAAACACTGGAATGGATTGCCCAGAGAGGTTCTGCATTCTCCACCCTCTGGAGATATTCAAAGCCCAACTGACATCCTGGGCAATCTGCTTGAGTTGACCCTGCTTGAGCCAGGAGCTCAGACTACATGATTGCAAAAAGTCCTTTCCAACCTCCACAGTTTGGTGATTATTTTCTTCTGTGCTTCATTGTTGAGTAGCTTACCTGAGAAATCATCTTCTACTCTTTTGTAGATTCCTCTTTTATCTCACAGTAACTTACCTGATTATAAATGTCGTCAGACCGCAAGCGGCCAATAACCATGCTGATGAATGTTTCGCTTATGGGTACCCTGCTGAAGTAGCTCTCAGGGTAGTTTGGAGGTCTTTTAGCTCCAGGTTGGCTCGAGTAGCCAGTGCTTCGAAGCAATTTACAGATATCATCTAAATTGGAATCAGCAGAGGATCGGGCTGCACTGTTTTACAAAAGGAAGGAACAAAAATTGAGCTCTATGACCTAATTATTTAATCCTTTCCCTTCCCTTGTAACCACATCCTTCCTCCAAGAAAATGATCAGATATTAAGGTCTGGGATGTTTTTGGCTGTTTACCCCATGAATACTGTTTTCACCATTATAGGAGGACACTGATACATACCCATACTGAAATTCCAGATAAACATACAAGGCACAAACTGAAAAATGAACTTTATTCAGCGACAGAAAAAATAGGTTTGTATTCAGAAGAACAGTTTTGTTCTGTTTCTTCCACCTGCCTTTTATGAATTCTGCTTGTTGCTCCATTTCTGCATTCAACAGTCTAAGCAGTATAGGCAAAGGATACCCTTTAGTTACATTATGTATGAAAGGTTTTGCACTTACACCCTTTGGGACCCTACCTGTCATATGACAATGTCAGTCTACCTAGGAAATGCCATTACTGATCCTACTTTCCCAGCACTGTAACAAGAAGTCTGACTTGCAACACATTTGCAATCTAGATACTCAGGACTTTTCACCAAGATTTGCTCACGTATCTATGGTACCTTCACAGCTCACACTTGCAATGCTGAACATTTACCTGGAAGCTTATTTGTCAGTGGACTTCAACTCTCTATCGAGATAGCACGAAAAATCTGTTGCTGCAATTTTACAGCCAGACCTGCAAAAACAGCTAATGCAAGGAGCTCTACTGATATTCACAGAGCTCTGCAAATTTATCAGTCTATCTGTACAGTCAAACAGGTGCTAACATTTCCATTACCTTAATTCAATAACCCAGTGAACTGAGTATATCCTGTTGTATTTTTTCAGCCTTGAGTGCTTCTGAATACCAATATACGTTACCTGTATCTGTAGTAGGAAACCAACATTCTTTCTCTGACTTCTCCTTCAATCTTCTGGTCAATGACCAGTAGCATGACTCCATACAGATAGAGTGCTTCACACTGTTTGGAAACAAAAAGAACAACAGGAAGAAATTGCACCAACACGATGTTGTAGTAACATTAAAAGACAAACAAGCACTGATAAACTAACACAATGGCAACCATGTAGTCTGCACATTGTCAGAAATGGCAGGCTGCACATTTCTGGTCTTCGTCTTCCTCAAAATAAGCCAGAGCATTACCATGCATTTGACAAATTTTTGTTTTTGTCTAGTGTGGCACAAGACTGCTTGGTTCGTTGTTTTCTATTACAGAATTATTGAATACTTACTAAAAGTTGTTTTCCATCTTCATTAAGGAGGACGGTTTCTAATGTTTGCTGAATGTAAATTCCCTCATTGAGGTCATCTAAATATCTAGGAATCACAACAGAGAGATTTGGTCATCGAGTGATTTGCTCTCAAATTATGTCTCATCAGAACTCAATTGACCAAAATCCTTTGAAAGTCAAGAGAAGCATCAGAACATCTTCTTAGTACAAGCTGCATCAGGTTTTTCAGACAAAGAGGAAGAGATGCTCTAGTCTGAAATGAAAGGCTGGAACACCTAGCTAGAGCCAACCAGCTGCCAAAACCCTCCTTCCATTTGCAGATGGTGTGCATGAACTATGCTGGAGGATACTCTGTACCTTACAGCTGACATCCTCTTAACCTTCAAATGTATGGAAAAAAGCCTGAGAACAAAATACTGAGAAAGCAAAGCTCCTCCCCCACTCCAAAATCTAGTAAAACTGTCACATTTTCAAGTTATCCCCAAAATAACCCCTGGAAATAGGTTAAATTTATCTCAACTGCAATATGGAAGGTGGAGCTAGGAACAGAATTAACAGAATTTTTTCTTATTAAAGGACTTTCCTGTAACACTACATATTACCCTGTGATAAATCTTTTCGGATAAAGCCGGCAACAAAAATAACTTATGCTTAAGATTCTCAGGAACGTTTTGTTAAGTGCGTTTCATGAACCATTCATACTGCTCTTCCAAGTGTTGAAAACTTCAGGCAACTCAGTTGAAGAATTAAGTTCAGGAAAATAACAATAAAAGTTAAAGACAAAACACTCTGATAGATTGTTTTGCAAGACCACAAAAATTTAGTTTGACAACATGGAGTTTCCTTTTATTCAAAAATCTTCATGACAATATTGATGATAAAGGAGAAAAAATATCTCTAATTAATAGGTTGAACATTTTCAAGTCATGTATAAAGCTGGTAAGCAATAACAGAAATAAATTGGTGAGAACACACCTTGAATATTGTGTTCAGTCTAGGGTCCCTCACTACAAGAAGGATATTCAGTTGCTCAAGTGTGTGCAGAGAAGAGCAATGAAGGGACCAGAAAACAAGACCTATGAGGAGCAGCTGAGGGAATTGAAGTTGTTTAGTCTGGAGAAAAGGAGGCTGAGGGGAAACATCTGGAATCTCTATTACTACCTGAAAGGAGGTTGCAGCAAGGAGGGTATCAGTCTTATCTGGTGACAAGTGATAGAACATGAGGAAACAGACTCATGTTGTGCCAGGGGACGTTTATATCAGATATGAGGGAGAATTTCATCATGGACAGGGTGGTCAAGCATTGGAACAGGCTGCCCAGGGAAGTGGTGCTGTCCCCATCCCTAAAGTATTTAAGAAACATGTGGATGTGGCAGTAAGGGATATGGCTCATTATGGGATGCAGTAGGTCATGCTGATGGTTGAACCTCTAGATCCTGAAGGTCTTTTCCAATCTAGATGATTCGATGATTCTAAACATTAATGCTTACTCCAGTAATCCAGGTTCCCAAATGCACATGCATACATTTAAACAGCGAGCATACCGGGTCTCTGAAGAAAAAACTTCTCATCATTAAGACTCAACAGTACTGTAGTCAGAAACATGTACTTAATATACTATACCTGTTCAAATCTACAATGTATTTATGTACACTCTGAAAAGCTAGATAAAATCTTGTCAAAATTTCTATGTTGTTTTCACGAAATTCTTCATCTAAGTCCAGTAACTCAGGTTTGGCTTCCAGTTTGCCTTCACATGCCTCAGGCCCCTAAGAAAAGACATTCATGTTTAGAGACACTATTTGTGTCCACGACACTTTTCAGTAGGTCACAGAACACACAACCACCAGTGAGCGTGTAACAAATTAACACTTCTCACTAAAACAAGACCTTGTAATTTTCCAAGCTACTTTATGATTGAACATCTATGAAGATTAACTTTACACTTTGTTACACTTTGATTTTAAACATGATTTCTCCTTTGTAACTGATAGAAAAGAACAGCTAACACTTGGGATAAAACTTAGATGCATCCAAAGCTGCTGTGTGCTCTGGATCTAGCTCAGCACTAGTACCCCAAATTAATGCAAAAACTGTTACTAAGAACCGTGTGAAGAAAAGGGTAGGGAAGGCAAGCCTGACTTTCTGAAAGCAAGGCTACAAACTTTTTTTTCCTAACCTTTTAGCATGGTAAGTATTTCTGTTTGGTCTTATCATTAAAGTCTAATTGAAAATATCACTTATGCTTAATTGAAAATATTAATATTTAATTGAAAATATTATTGATATTCCACAGACCACTTACCATGGCATAAGACTATGAGTTCAAAGGACTCAATAAACATGAACTCGGTTAAAAAAAAAATTTAAATAGAGTTAAAATAAAATATCATGCCTAATATCAGGGCTACGAAGATGGTGAAAGGCCTGGAGGGGAAGACGTACGAGGAACAGCTGAGGGCACTGGGCCTGTTCAGCCTGGAGAAGAGGAGGCTGAGGGGAGACCTCATCGCAGTCTACAACTTCCTCGTAAGGGGGTGTCGAGAGGCAGGAGACCTTTTCTCCATTAACACCAGCGACAGGACCCGCGGGAACGGGGTTAAGCTGAGGCAGGGGAAGTTTAGGCTTGACATCAGGAGGGGGTTCTTCACAGAGAGAGTGGTTGCACACTGGAACAGGCTCCCCAGGGAAGTGGTCACTGCACCGAGCCTGACTGAGTTTAAGAAGAGATTGGACTGTGCACTTAGTCACATGGTCTGAACTTTTGGGTAGACCTGTGCGGTGTCAAGAGTTGGACTTGATGATCCTTAAGGGTCCCTTCCAACTCAGGATATTCTATGATTCTATGATATCTGGTTGGTAATTGTTATGCAGTTTTAAAAATGGTCTTGTGTTTCACTTTTTCAAATTGCTACATAAAACAAAGGATAAAAGGTCTCAGACTGCCTATGGAGTTTTTCAAAATTTCAAATCTTTTCTCATTAATTAATTTTAAGAATCACGCATATAGGCACGGACTGTTAGCAGTGATCATCTCTGCTTTATAAGTATGTCATTTACTGATTTTGGTGCAATCACTCTGGAAAGTAGCAGCACTGCTTTGCTTACTTAATGTTAAAATCCTTCCAGTTTCCAGGATAACTGTATTTCTTACCAATTACACCTATCTATTTTAAAATTTTCAAGGAATTTGCCTAAGAAAAAAGAGACTTCTAGAGAGACTTGAAACACTTAAATATAAAGATATCTGGGAAATCACCTGTGCTTAGGGTTTTCAGTACCTGAGGCTCCGAGCCAGTACTCAAAGTTGACAACTCTTACCAATTCCTCTCCACTCCTGCCATATTGCTGTACTATTAACTTTTCTTTTATTGTACATTTCAGATAAAGTCAAATTAGATAGTCCCTACAGCACCTTCTAAATCACACTGGAGAATGACAGAGAGAAATATGTTCTATGAGAAGCTTTAAGTTTGTAAGGGAAACAGGGGCTTTTCATGCTCTCTACTCTTTGATTTGTTGATTCAGTGCACGTGACGAGTCCAGTGAATGAACAATCATGGTACTGTCAAACAGGAAAGCACGAAGCAGTTTTCACGGCTGCGAAGAATAAGCTTCAGATAACCAAAGGAAGATGGGCATACTGCCCACAGTAGTGCTCCAAGGAAAAACAACCCACAGCACAGGCTCAAGACCTGCTGGTCAAAGCAAAATTTGAAGTTCCTTTAGGAAATAATAACCGAGGACTTGAGCCTTATGTGATCAATACCATCAAAATTCGTAGGCCAAATGACTCATCATATGTTCTGAAAGACTGCTATTCTATGCATGCACTTAAAATTGCCACCCCTTCTTGCCCTAAAACTCAGTGCGGGCACTAGTTAAATGTCTATTCTGTCTACGGGCTTAAGCACAGAGTGCTCACCAGACTGTTTCTGCTCACTCAAATGAGTAAGATAAAGCTAGGTGTGACCAGAACTATACAAAATACAAGACAGTCCAGAAGTGGAATGTTAGCATGCGAGCATATCCCAATTACTATCTCAGTTTAGTAGATTTTTGGTAAGCACTAAGCAAATAGCAAGTCACTGCAGTCAATTATGAAGCATGCTGGTAATAAACACAGCACACAGGAATGGCTATTTTGTAGCCCTTAAGCTCTACCAGGACAGCCACACTTCAAAGTGAAGTTTAACAATAGAAGAAAAGGATTTACCTTAAAATAACTGAAATCAAATATGATATCTCCATATTTCTGTTGATCAGCCTTGTCCTTCAGCCTGAAAACACCAGGAATAAATTCTGAGAGTCTTAAGAGTTCTGCAATGATGGCATTTCCACAGGAGACAATCCGAAGAATTGCCTGACCACAGAGATTATTTTCAGCAAGAAAATCAACCATCGTGGAGCTGGATGTAAACACTAGCACAGGTCCTGTAGTCTATTTCTGAACGTTAGTTTTCAGGTTATTTGAACAATGAGAAAACTAGCAGCTCCATTAACAGCACCTGTAAAAACAAAACCACACACGTTTAGAGTGCTTCATGTTTGCATTTTTGATAGTTTAATCCATGCAGATTTTAAGCATATTCTGAAATCTTTCAGTTGAAAGATAAATGCTCTATTTAAAGCAGTTGGTGAAGTGAAAAAAGTGCACTGAATTCATCTTTAGCACATACACAGCGTTTGACTCAGTCACCTGTGCAACCAGGCAAGACAAGCATGGTCTCTTGGACCAGAAAATTTGAAGAGAAAGGTTAAAGAATGAAATGATCACAAATATCGAAGCAGTTGAGACTGTGCAAGAGATGGCAGCAAGGAAAACAAAACAAGTTAGGTGTCTATAATAGGTTAAATTACAACCAAAATAATTGTAATGGGCTTTAGCAAAACAAGGAAAACTTTTGCAGCAAAAGGGGTAGCTTTTGTGCTGCAGCCATTTATTTATTGACATTTTTTCCTTCAAGATATGCAGCTCAGCACTGCTGAAAATAAGCTTTTATTTTTTATAAGCCTTTACGGAAGGCTTCGAGCTGACTTTAGTTTTTTAACCAAGACCTTTCCAAGCGCCTTGGGACAAACTGAACGTGGGGCGCCCCTTCAGCCCCCTTCAGACCCGACCCAGGAGCCTGACCGTCCCGTCGTGTGGAGCCCCGCGGGGTGTAACAGGATGTAACCCCGATTATACAGGACTGGGCTTTAAATTCCATCTCCCCCACTCCTCGTCGGGCCGTGGGGTGTCTTTTTGGCCCGAATACCCCGTCCAAGATTGCAGGAACCGCCTGAAACGCGCCCCCGGTGCAGCGCAGCCCCCTCAGCCCCGGGCGCTTCCCTGTCCCTTCGCCTCAGCCCCGGGCGCTTCCCCCAGCCGCCCCGCCAGGCCCTCACTTGCCCCTCACCGCCTGGACGAGCCCCGGGGAGACCTTCTCGGAGCCAGCCCCATGCCTTAGGAGTGCCAACAACGGGGCGAGCTCCAGCTTCTCCCCCTAAAAACCTCTTCCCCGCCGCGGCGGTAGCAGCACGGAGGGAGGCGGCGGCGGCGGCTGCGCCCAGCCCTCCCATCACATGATGGCGCCGTCATGTGGAGAGGCGCCGGCTGATGAGGCGGTTCCGCCGCCTTCCCGGCCCGCCTAGTCAGCTCCTAGCACCGAGGGAAGGTTCGGTGGCCCTCCGGGACCACTCCGGGACAACTCCGGGCTGCGGCGGCTGGCTCTAGGTGAGCAGCGGGCGCTGCTGAGGGAGCCCGCCCCGCCCGCCCCATGCCCCCTGAGGAGATGGAGGGGGTCCGCTGCCCTCCGGGTGGGACTGGTGTAGGGCGGCCTCAGCTTGGGGTCAGGGAGCGAGATGAGGGTATGGGGGGATGGGGAACGGAGCTTGGTGCTTGGGGGGCTCCTCTCCACACGGCTGTGGGAGGGGAGAAGAGGCCCTATGGGACAGGCGGTCACCCAGGTGCCCAGGAGGTGGGCGCCTTTGGGTCTCCGCCTCGTGGTTTGGGAGGGTGAAGCGTGGGGAAGCTAGGTCACTTGCTCAAATCTCAAAGATATGTGGTAGAATATGAAGTGTAATTTGAGGTTTCTGCTCTGCAGCCCTGTTTGGACCTTTTGGTCACTTATTGTTGAAAGAAACCTGCCTCGCTGCCTGCGCTTGGTCACTTTTTCAGCTCTAGGTTTTGCTTGTGTCTTCCTGAAGTGAGGTGTGTTGGGGTGGGAGTGGCAAATGGATGCACCCGCTTAAGACTTTTCTGGCAAAAAAGGCTCAAAAACTGTACTGGTTTACAAAAACTGTACAGGTTTACAGCTGTAAAACCAATTCCAGGGAGGATGGTGGCTGTTCCTCTGCTGGCAGCATGGACAGCTGCAAGCTGATGTTGAGGAATTCACTTAGACAATTTGAGAGAGAAATCTTGGGGATCAAAAACAATTTCTAAGAAAAAAAAGCGTTATATGTATAATATTTATTTATTTATTTTTGTCTGAGAGTACTTGAATTATCTTCCAAAGCACAAATTGAGATGAAACTACCAATACAGCGGTATGATCTAATATTGTAAACAATAACTTCAGTTTCTGTGTGGCTTGGTCAGTGCTTCCACAAATATTAGAATGAAGAAGCCTGTTTATTTTTTCACAATTGTTTTTTGCAGATTCTTGTCTTTCAGTGTATATCTGTGATATTCCCAAAAGAACAGTGGGCTTGCTCGATGAGTGAGATTTGGCAAGTTCAAGAAGTCAGCTAGGTTCTTGGTGTTAACTTTGATGCTCTAAATATGCCCAGAAAGATAAAGCTGATAACATGATTTTGTTTGACTACTTAATGGCATATAAGATTTGGATCACAGAAGTTCTTTACAAACAGTCTTGGTAAGATAGCAAACAGCTGCTTAAAAACAAGGCTAAAAATAATATAACAAAAGTATTTGTTATTAAATATATCTTGAAGAGCATCTTTTTATTATTTTATTTTTTTTAACTTTCACAGAGTTCTGTAAGGAACTTTTTGCATGTCTTCTGCTGTCAGTCTGACAGCCTCTAAAGATAACCATTGCTGTCTTTCGACAGGGAGAGCATGAGCTGAGCTAACCAGAGCAATTGTTGAAGACTGCTGCCTCTTCTCTGGCAAGATGCTCCTTTAGAAGGGAAAGAGAGGAAGTCAGATAATATGGAATTCAGAAATTCAAGTTGTGGCAAACACAAAGAATCACTATGTTGTTAAAAGCTGTTGTAAACCCATGACCTGAAAGCAGTGTCATAAAAAATGGTCTTGAGTAGCCAAGCACATTTTTGAAGTAAGAATATAGATATATATGAAAGAAAACATTAGGAGAGAAGGGATTGTGATGGCAGGCTTTCAGGTCTCACAATTTGCACGATGTTCACGAGGAACATGGCAATGTTATTCATGTTAGGATGAGCACAAGATGTAGTTCTGGAATCCAAGGGTAAGTAGTAGAAGGAGAGAGGGAGATACAGACTTAGATATGCAAACCTTGGGCAAAGCTTTATCCTTTAATATTTTGCGTATTTCCGTTGGATTGTGGCCTGTCAAAGGCTTTTGTTGATATACCAACTCATCCCGTTTTAATTTTGCGTACTATTTAGATAAAATTTCTACTATAAATCATTTTGGTTATGGATTCTGTTCTCTCCCTCTTTCAGTATGATCTGAGTGTAGTCCTTGAAAATCTTAGTTACTGTTTACATGGACTGATCCAGTATTTCTGTCTGTCCAAGACTTACTTTTATAAACAAGTGTGTTTTTAAAGCTGAGCAGAATTTTTCTTATCTACTGAAACTTAAAGTATAAAACTCTACACACCGGATCCTTGTTTCTTATAACACCCATGTGTCGCCCAAGCAAGTTATGGTAAACCATAAAAAAAGGAAGGGCAGAAGCTGAAATTTTTGAGAGGAGATCACCAACTGATGTGAGCAGTGTGGATAGGGACAGTGTAAGCAAACTGACTCGAGGGTTATGTTAATGACAGAGGAGAAGCAGTTAATCCCAGGGAAGTTGTAGGTTGTGGGTCTGTATTGGGGAAGATGGTGGTAAAGAAGCAAACGTGATTCTCATGTGATGCTGCTGTATGCCAGTGGAACATTGCTACTAACAACACAGTTTGTGACAACTTTGGGGAAAGCAGGGACCATTTGTAAGGTGGGCTTCTATTTAAAAATGATGGTAGATGATTTACTGCTGAATACATTCTTAGAGCAGTTGCCCTTTATTTATTTATATTTTTTCCCCACTGGAAAAGCTGTTGAAACAGGCTTGTAGTTGATGGGGCTGAATTTGATGTGAGAAATCGTATTTCTTACTAGCCTGACTGCTCATGTGTCTAGAAAACACAGGCAAATCTTGGGGCACGTGGGCTTTCTTCAGAGCTGAGATAGAGCAGTAATTCTCAAGCTAACATTATCCTTGAGTTTAAATTTCATTGTGGTTTAGCAATATAAATGAGCAGGTGAAAATGGCAAGTTGCTTTTTGGGGTGTAGTTTTGCTTAATATTTGCTTAATGTTGGGTAGGAAGGGAATTGAAAACCTCTGGTGAATTGCAGTTCCACTGACACTTCATAGAATCCTAGAATGGCTTGGGTTGGAAGGGACCTTAAAGATCATCTGGTTCCTACCCCTGCCATGGTCAAGGATGCCTCCCACCAGCCCAGGTTGCCCAAGGCCCCATCCAGCCTGGCCTTGAACACCTCCAGGGATGGGGCATCCACAGCTTCTCTGGGCAGCCTGCTCCAGTACATCACTCGTGAGCTAAGATTTCTTCCCTTCTCTGTAGTGTTTCAGCCATCCTGTGAACACTGCTATTTGCACTTTTGTTTTATCTCCCAAATTCTTCGGGTGTAAACTGCATCCAGAACGTTCTATCTGTTATTTCTAGAGTAACGATTTCAAGATGCCGGGGGCTGCAAGAATTTTGTTCAACTCCGTGGATTCCTCTCTCTCATCTCTGAAAAACTGCCAGTCTTACATAAATACTGGAATGGATATCACTACTCACGTTGCCCTTGACCTCGTGGAAAGTTTCAGTAAGTAATTCCTCTGAGTATCTTCTTCTACTGTATCCTGAATCTCACAGGTGAATCCTAGGCCTACATATTTTGACTTCATTACAGTCAATATTTGTTGTAGGAACTGTAGCTCTGCTGACTATACGGGGTGTTTTCATCCCACTCACTTCATTCTCTTCAATGATAAATTCAATGAAAAAGTAAATAGCAAGCAAACATTGTCCCAGCTTTTGTAACAACCCAGACTAAGTGTCCCAGTGTTTATTATCCTATCGCTTTGTAAAAACTTCAGTATTGCTGAAGAAGATGGAGGAGGCCTTTTAAGGTGAATAAAATGACTTTTCTTTCTAATACTGCTTCTTTGTGTGTGTTTCATTTAATATGTAGGGCAAGATATATTAAATAATGCTAACGATTTTTAGTGCAAAGCTTGAGACGCCTGTTAGGGGATGCAGTTTTCTAAAATGCTGTCTGTTTCTGTGCTGGAAAGCAGACCCTTTAAGGGTACATCAGTTTGGATATGTACAAACTGGGATACCGTAAATCTCTAATCATTTCTAACAGTCTTGTCATTGCTATTTCACAGCAACAGGTGCAGTGCAAAGCTACTTTTCAAAGACAAATATTACAGCAC
This sequence comes from Heteronetta atricapilla, assembly GCA_011075105.1. Taxonomy (NCBI): domain Eukaryota; kingdom Metazoa; phylum Chordata; class Aves; order Anseriformes; family Anatidae; genus Heteronetta; species Heteronetta atricapilla. Next base: position 147,620,520 of record CM021732.1, read on the forward strand.
CCATCTCTGTAACTCCTTAGATTTGTGATAATATTTTCACTAGGAACAAAAAATCAAACCTTTAAAGCTTTAATTATGAGCAGAGAGCGAGAGTCCTCTAAAAGAAAAGATTTGTCATTCATTATAAATCTTGCTCTCAACTAAGCCAAGGTTTATGTACAATCAAGATGAATGCTCCTCTGTTTGTCTAGTGTGATAGTTCTCTCTCCTCTGACCTTTTTATCCATATTGCTGTCAGAGACAATTGACGTGCTGTTTCTGGATGGTAGAGGAAATGAAAAGCTTGTCTGAACAGTCAGCTGGGGATTCCCTTTGTGGGAAGACGGGTATAGCCAGTTCTGCTTCCTCGCTGCCTTTGCAGCCACCATCCCTCCTACTTCTCCATAACTGATGGAAACACACTGAATGTACTGAATTCTTGTAATCCCAGGATGATCAGCAGAAATTAGTTATTGGTGACAAAAGTTAGAAGTTTGGGTTAATACCATGTTGTGGTAGAAGCCAGATCAAGCCCCTGTTGCACTCACATTTGGAAGCATGACAGGCAACTTAAGCTTCACTGTGCAGGTTTGCAGCTGAAGGTTTGTGCATGATAGTCCTAGTAAATTTCATTATCTTTCTCAATTGCCTACTTCTGGTATATTACTCTTTAATTACAACCTTAAAGTTATTTTGTCCACCTCATTCAGTAACCAAAAAGGCCATATGTAATACATTGTGCAGAGAGGGGATTACTCTTGACGAGCTTTGTGTGGCCATTGTTACAATTAAGTTTTATCATGTGACTGGAAACAGCTCCCAGGCCCTAAGGTTAATTTTATTTTAGCAGGGGTAACATCCTGTAGAATTGTAATTGTAGGATTATGAAGCATAACCTTATAACATAGTCCGTCCCGTTGTGCTACTGAAAAGCTATTACAGGCTTACTTTTTAGTTTAAAAATTATGTAGTTTAAATCCCTGTGGTCTATGTGCTATGGTGTTAACTCTTCACTTAGAGTAAGTCTCTCCTTCACTCCTACTCTTTTCTTTGCTGATTTATGCACATGTGAAACAAGCAAATGAGTGAAGCTCCCTCACTTTTCTTTTACAAGGTTTGTTTTTCACTCCCTTAACTATAAACATAAAGGTCATCTTCATCTCCTTAACTTGAGCTTCAATTTCTTATGTTCCATATACAATGCCATCAGGAAGATACAAAGTTTCTGTGGTGTGACATACTTTTGGTAAATAACTGCTGTGCTTTTTTGTTTGTTTGGTGTTTTTGAGGTAGCATCATCTAGTCTGCAATGCTTGGCTGTTAAACTCGTATAACCAACTCATGTGATAAGTTAATATAAAAGTGTCTCCCACCTATTCTACTTAGCTTTCGTGTCCTGAGGCCAAGTATTCATTTACTTTTGAGACAGCTTTAGATAATATGTTTCTGCATTCCTGTTCTTCTCCGTTTGCAGTTTGTTTTTCCTTCACAAAATCTAGCTTCATCCAGCTTCTGACAGGTTTCATTGCTAGGCTTTGCAGTGGCAAAGAATTCTGTTGTGATTATGTGGTTAGTATTTTAGTTTACAAGCCTTGTTGCTGTGAAGATGCTTGCATGTTACACATCTCTGCTTTTTGGGAATAGTACTGGGATAAAATTCTCTTAGGAAGACCATGAGAGAAGTTGGATTTTCATCTGAAGATAAATACCCCAAAAGGCAGGCAGAGTTAGTGCAGCAAGTGATGTCTGTTTCTTTTCTGAATTGCTGCTCTCCAAGAGCCCAATCTTGAAAACATTTACTGGGAGGCATATTTATTAAATAATACACATTAACGTTTGCTGGATTAGCTACTGTTAAATGCAGTATCAGGGAGGAATCTCCCGTAAATGCACATGATAGGAAGTTAGATTTATTTTTAAATTTTTATTTTTTAAAAGATCTCACTGGATCACTTTTCCCTCTTCCTTTTTTCTTTAGATTATGGTAGGGGCCTTGCCTATGTGTTGTATTTGAGATGTTTTATAGGCAGCAAATGCAATGTGTTTTTTTTTCCCTAAGATTTAAGGGTGATTCATGAAAGAAACTGTATGATTTTTCTAACTTCAGTGCTCTAATGTAAGAATAACATAAAGAAGAAATATAAATTAACATACGATTTTTCTTTGACATATTTAAAGTGCTTTTATGGTATTTCAGTCTTGAGGGTGCTTTCCTGTTAAGTAAACGTCACTTACTGTAGGGCTAGAAAAGGCTCTTCGTTTTCTGACATACTGAGTGGAAAAGGATGTAGGGAACAGTTCCGAAGAACACAGAAAGGAAACAGTTTGGTGTTTCAGCACATGTATGCACGTAAGTTACAAAGCAGCCACATCGTTCTGGTGGAGTGAAAACCAAAGCTCACTAGGGGGCAGGAGAAGATAGGAAGTAAACAGTACTGAAGCTCCAAAAGTATTGAAAAGAAACTGGCTGCTTTACCTCGCTGCTGATCTGGCCGCGAGCCATGAGCTGCCTAAAGCCTTCTCCACTTAGACCGTCCAGAGAACAAAGAACTCTTCTTCCAGTGGTTATGGGAGCTATAAAACCTCTCGGGATGACTGTGAATCTAAGCTCCTTAACAGGTGGTGGCAGTGTTACGTGGAATAAGGAGGGGAGCAACTGCTTGTTAGCTCGTGAAACCCCGAGGGCTGCCGATAGGAAGAGGTGCCACAGTTGGCTCAGGATATTCCCTGCTTTATAGTAGCCTTGTAACCTACCGTAACCTTTCTTTAGAGGATCTCAGCTGCTTTGCAAGCACTGGCTAAGCCTCTCTGCTCTCTGGGAGGTAAATAATGGTTGCAGGGATTACTCCCTCTACCAGGATTGAAATGAAAATCTTCTGAGGGAATAAGGGCTGCTATATAGAAATGTTGTAACTTTGTAATAATAAGCTGAAAGAGAGAAATAAGTTTTCCTCCATCTGACTGAAAGAGCAGAACTTAACTAGAGAAGATAGAAAGGGGGTTTTGGACATTGGGGACACTGGATTAAAATTGCTTACTCATGAATAAATATCACAATAGAGCTTTCATGGCTTTATATTGATGTGTGCTTGTGTGCTTTGAAAGCTTCAGAACAAAATCCAGCACTGCGTTTTAAGCAGTAATTTCCCATGGAGAATTCCTCCTCCTGAAATAAGACTTCCCTTTCTCTCAGCACCACAGTTCCCTTTAGGAAGCTGCCATCTACCCACTGACTCACTTCAGTCCTGTTTAAAGGGATTTGATCTTTCTCTGGGTGAAGGTGGCGTGGCTGCAAGCTAGTGCACATACCCACACTGCCATGTACTGCTGTGCTGCTGTAGTTAAACTTTTTCAGTTTTAAAAGCTGTTATAAAGCTGCAATAAATATTAGCCTGAGAAATGTAGAAAATTGAGGGAACCTGTTTCACTGATATAAATTACAATTAAAATGACTTTGAAGATTTAAGGATTTGTAGCCTTTCATCAAATGTTACCCCACTTGGCAATGCAGGACAAAATGTAGCAGTTAATCTACTTCTTCATAACCTGGAATGGGTTCGTTTTACTACTTCCTGCAAAATAATAATACTAATAAAAATAATGCTTACCCATTTCACAGGAATATTGGAAAGATTTCATGTCCAATATTTCCAAGCAGACTCACAGTTATCTCTATGTATGCATGTAGTTGTCCTGACACCTGCTTGCAGTCCACAAAAGTGAGTTTAAAATGATTTCTGTCAATTTAATCCTTATTTAATGTTGTGAGGTGTTCTGGGAACCCTAGTGAGAGATAATGCGCAAGTATGGATATTTTTACTATGGAATTGTCAATAATAACAGACCTCACATGAAGAAGTCAAAAGAAAAATATTTTGCAGTAGAATTCAAGCAGTCTGAAATACCTCTGAGGCTTCTAATGATATAAACACCCAGAATCTGTTCCCAGCTTTTAACCACCTCCTCTTTCTGTTGCGCCTCCTGGCAGCTTGTTCGCTGATGCTGTACTTAGGTGACAAACCTTCAGTGAGCTCCAGCCACAGTGGTCCCCACATCCCTTTCCTCTAAGGATCGTACTGCTCACCCAGTGCTATATGATGAGGGAGTTGTACTGATGTAAGCTTCGTTGCTAAAACTTCACTTACCCAAATTTTAATTTCAGCAATGCTTCTGTTACTTAGTACCCTAGTATATTTAAGTCCTGTTTTTACTTAGGAAAAGAAAATGCTAGCATAAAATATTCAGGTCAGGCATTGCTCATTTGTGAACATACACGGTCTGTGCCAAATTAAGGCGATGGTGTTGTTCAGGGTTTCTGTTAACCTCTGTTGGTTTAGGTAAAGGATAATTTTAATGTATCTGATCCTGAAAACCTCTTGTTTCTCAGATAACTTTGTTAATATTCATGAAGTTACACTGATGAATGAGACTTGCCTGTTCATAAAGAATTTGCAGACTTTTAACATTGAGCATCCTTGTGGTGCTGTGTTGTGAGCATGTGCTGGGAAACTGACAGAGCTGAAATTGGATTTCTGAGGAACTGAGGATCTGAGCTAGAGACAAAAACTAGTTTCACCAAACTGAGTGTGAAAGGGAAACAACTAATTTAAAAGTTTATTTTATTTAACAATATAAAATGAAAGATTTGTTTTATGTCCGTCCCAGTCATTCTGCAGTTTAAGTACTGACACTGTCAAAAGGTCATACTTTTTTTGGTTCTTTTGTTTGTGGTGCACAGACACTTTAAAATATCACTGTAGAAAAGGCCAAGCAAAAGCAGCAAAACAGAGTTGGCTTCAGTGTGTCCTTTCTGCACTCAAAATACTCCTGGGCATTCTGTGGCCCGGTCCAGCACAATACTGAAGGAAAGGATACATTGAAGTTCTGGAGTGATCCACCAACTTTCATGGTCACCTGTGTATTTTAAGGGTTGTTCTCATCCTTTGCTGGATTGGAGTCCTAATAGATAGGGGAATTTGAAGGCGACACTGTTAAAAATGAGTTACAAGTGCAAGTAAAAATCATCAAGTTTTGCTATAATTTCTGTCTTTCTAAATTCAGCCTCAGTCTGTTGTTTGAGCTTTAGTAGTGTGACTGAAGAAGGAATTCACTGTCAGTACTTGTTTGGCAATTTCTCTCGGCGGTGATGTTCCTAGCATTGATCTTCAAGTCTGCTGTTAACACCTCTGCACGCTGAGGAGCAGCTATTTGCACCGCTTGCCTACCTCAGCATCTTGCTGCAGAGTTAGAAGGTGCTGCTGGATACCCACGTAAAACACTTGAAGGATAAGTCTGTTTTCTCTTTTTGCATTGCTCTAACCTGCCATATGTATTGACTGATGTGCTGCTGGTGTTACGGATATGCCATAACACAGACAGACATCACTTCCCAGCTCTGCTTGGCAGGCTGGGATGTGAATTCTGCCAGCTTGCTGAGGATGGCGGTTTTATTTGGCTCCTCGAAAGCAGAACTTTCTCAAGAATATGGGGTTGTGAAGTACACAGAGTTGTAGATATTGGAGAAAAGAAGACTAATTCATGGTCATCTCCTGGCCTCCAGCCCAGCACTTTGCTCTTTAGAGGGGTAACTGCTTTTGTCTCTGGTCTGGAGCCAAAGCCACGTGGGACTGCGAAGAATGGCCAAAGCAAATTGGGAAATAATTGGAGGGACTGGAGAGCATGCTAGCTATAGACAAGATGCTAAGAAATTCTTAAAATAAACTGTCTAAAAAACATTATAAAGCATTAGCACATAGCATTTTGCTTGATGATATGAACAGGTTTTCACGTAGACAGCAAGGTACCTCCCTGATGTCTGGGACTTTCTCCCAACTGCGTGTTACGTTCCCACTAAAATGCAGAGGCCCTGGAGTACAGAACAGGTGGGTGGGAAGCAGGCATCCATCTGAGGCCTAATCTTACTGGGGGGGAGGGGGGGAAATAACCCTCTCTTATTTTTTCTCCTCAAAAACTTGCCCTAAAATCTCTCAGTCAGCTGCTATCTTTGGCTGCTCGCCGTCAGTCTAACATAGCAGGAGTCTTCCTGTTGCAATTCACCTACGTGAGAATTCCTCGCCCACACCCCGTCCGCTTTCTTTCTCCACGCTCTGAAGGATTTCTCTGCTCACCGCTCCGGACGGGGTAGGCCCGTGGGTCTTCCGGAGGATTAGTGATACAATTTTGTGGCATGTGCCCCAGATTAAGAGCCCTTTACGGCTCTGGCTCTTCCTGCTTGTCTGCTCTTGTTTCCTATTGCAAAACCTGCTCCCTGTGCCAGAGCAGCTTCCCTCGGTACTGGCTGCTCATCCCACTTGTCTGATTCCCCTTGCCCTAGAGCTGTCTCTGCACTTTTGTGCGCTGCGCTGCGCCTCACACGAGTGACGTCCTCCCTTTACTGACTGCTTTCTCTTCACTGCGTTGCTTGGGATCCACTTGGGTCTTGATGCCTGGTGAATACGAGCCAAGAAGTAGTCGGTGATGTCGGACCTTTTAAACGTGGGTTAGCTCTGAGACTACCCACAGCACTTGGCTTCCTCTCAGTCCTGTCTGACCGTGGTGTTATACGGGAATCAATCTAAACATTGCTGACCCTTGTTGGCATAGGGAATATGGACGTGTGGGTCAGCCTGGTGTTAAGGAATTACTGGCAGCCTTCTAATAGACAGTTGATTCATGAGGTTCTATGGAACATCTGCTATTTTTACATGCAGTGCCTTGCTGAAGACATAGTGGCAACCTATAACAAACAAAAAGACTTGAAGACCAGTAGTTCATTCATCACTGAGAGCAGGGATCCTTTCTGTGGAAGTTCCTCTGTCACTGACCTAAAGCTCTCTTGCTTGGAATGGTGCAAACACCAGCGTGAGGACGGAATCCCTACTTGTGCTTCATTGTATAATGGTTTGGTTCATTTGTTTCCTTTGTCCTTTTTTTTTTCTAGTTTATTTTTCATTGAAAATGCAAATGCAGGATTCCTTCAGTGCCATCTTAAGGAATCTTTGAAACACTGGAGAAGTTCTCACTTGTGAAGTGACCGCAATGTCGTTGTTTTGGGATCCTGAAATGATCCTGCGGATACCTATGCTCACAAAATTGTCTATCTCTGTTAGTTTCCGTGATGTTAGCGATCAGTGCACTTCATAAACATAATCAAAGCATAATGTACTTGTCCTGAGAAAAGGCTACAGTCTATCAGCTGGAATGACACTTTGCAATCCGCTTGATAAAGAGGTAGGATGAAGATCTGCTGCATGAGGAAATGAGCAGGACTAAACTTTGACTTGTTATCCTGGCTGTCCTTGGCCAGGGAAGATAAGGTGTGATAAGATTGTTTTCTTGTACATCCTACCTTCCTCTGCGTTTGAATTGAGGTTTTGTCAGGCTGCTGCCTACCTACAGGATTAGTGGCCTCGTAATGGACAAAACTGGGGGCCATGCTGTAGGGACCGTGCATGAGAAACCAGATCTTGTTTTCTCCCTGTGTGCCCATAGATCTGTGAAGATGCTCCTGGGAAGGAAATAACAAACGATTTTACATACCGTGTAGGAATAGTATTAGAATCGAGCAATCCATTACTTCTTCATGGACATCAGGGAACAATTTTACTTGGATTTGAAATCCCCAAGAGTGTTCCTCGGTCTCTCAGAATTTACATTTGTTTAGATCGGAGTAAATTCCAAGGAAGGGTTGTGGGATTTTTTCTTGGTGAAGAATGCAAGCGTAGACTGTCAAAGTCTGTCCTGGAGATTAATGGCTTTTCACAGACACTTGGTATACAAAAAAGTTTCCTAGTTATGAGAGAAGGTATGGTGGAAAATGAAGTGAGACCAGTGATCCGTTGAGTTCAGTAACCCTTCACCATGAGCCTCTACCAGTTGCTTTGTTGGAAGCTGCAAGAATTCCCCCACTGTGCAAAGCTGTTCACGGGGGAAGTTTCATTTTGATCCCAGGCATTTATCTTCCAGAAGCTGGTTGTTAACTGCTCTGCTTTGTTGCTGCACCAGTGTCAGCGGTACTAATTGGTGCTAAGCACAAAATCGGTGTGGGCACCAGAATTACTGCTTTTCTCTTGGGAAGGCTCTTTCCCTCTTGTTTAAAGCAAACTTGTATTTTCAGGGTATTTGAGATAAAATGCCTTGGACTCCCTTTCTCAAGAATACAGCGTCGTTTTTCTTTTCTTCAAATCCTTCTCTGAAGCTTCATTCTTTTAGGAAAAATGCTCTTTTTTTTATAGTAACTTACGGTTGTGTTCTGTATTACAGGATTGGTTTTTAGATATATAACCTTTCAACTAACAGTATGAAGATACGTGTGGTTCTTAAAGTAGGTAGGCAAATGGTATCACCCATTAAATTATTCCTTCTTCAAGTAATTTCATTGTTTTGCAGCAGAAAGGATGCTTGGGTTTTTGTGAAATGCTTTTCCAAAGCCAAAAAATTCCATTTTGGACGTTATACTCTTCAGTCCATGCCACAATTTTGAGAAGAGAGGGTTGGATTCTTTTTTTCTGACTTACACTTGTGCCTCAATGATTACAGTGGAAGAATGTCTTAGGGCATTTACAGCCAGCAGCGGTGAGCCCATTGCTGGAATACAGCTTGGTTTCGAAGGTTGTTCTTCAAAGAAGCTGTCTGAAAAATGTCAATTTGGAAATATGCCTTGTTTCAAAATCTGGAAAACGTGACTTGTAATGAAAGATTTGGGCTCCTTTGTATTTATCCCCAAACCACCCCGACCGTAGTCTGTAATCTTGCGTAGTGAGAAGAAACGAACCCGTGGGCTTGTTACTATTTCCTAGCTGGAATTCTGGCCGTAAAAAGAACATGGTGCGGGGAGGGGAAGGCAGCTATGTTAAGCAACGTGCTTTTTGACCCGTTGCCTCTTTTTTTTTTTTCATTTTGGGTGCTCAGCTGAATGCATCCAAGTGTTCTTTGTTCCTCAACTTTTGCAGTCCTTGAAGGAAAAGGAAACCCATTAGGTGGCAGCAAAGGCTTTCCTGCGGCTCGTGCGGTTCCTCGCTCACCTGCCGTGGTCGGCTGCGGCACTGCAGTCACTCATTCCTCGAATGGATTTCGAGGTGTTGGTGCTATAGCATCGCACTCTTGTGTTTAGTAACACGAAAATATAAATGGAGGGTTAAGGTGAGCGGTGGGGAAAGAGAATTCGTATTATCAGGTCATAGATTTTTAAAGGTGTTTGGGACCAACGTGATCTACCGGTTTGACTTCCTCTGTAATATAGATCATTGCGTTTCATCCAATTATTCTTGGAGCTGGTATGTTGTGGGTGAACTAGCCAGCATCATCCAGCGTGAAATCCAATCTTGATTTAAAGCTAGCTTGCTGAGTAACTGTCCTCAGTGTGTTCTCATGGAACTGTATTGCACCTGAACAGGAGGTCAGTCTGTCCTCTGGACAGTCTCGGTTTTGTCAGAGCTCTTGTGAGCTCTTATGTGAAAACTGCAGTGTTTAGTGCTCAGGTTTCAGTAGGTAGTTTTCAAGTACATACGTACATACATACATGTGTACTTGACTTGAAATGTATGTATATTTATACTTTTTTTTTAAAATGAATTTCCTAACAAAGTGGGTAATTTTATTCCCCAGAGGTTAGGAGTTAGGAAGGCTTGCAGTCACCTGGTGGGTTACCTCATGTACCCGTCCGTAGTCACTATAAATTTCTCTGTGTCCTAGACCTCATAAATCGGCAGCAGTTTGCAAAATAGATCCTAAGTGGGATTTAAATGCTGTATAGACCTTTTCACAGACCCTCTGCACGCCAGTGAAGTTAACCTTGAGAGAATGAGCATGCTTACAGCTGTAAGTTATAGGCTTGAAATTGCTGGGTGAGGTTCTTTGGCCTCTACTATGCATGAGATCAGAATAGATGATCCTAATGGTCTGTTCCAGCTTCAAAATACTATGAAGTACTGCAGAGGTCTTGTGTGGGCTCTTTAGCACAAAGATAAATCAACCTCTTTGAACAAAAGCCAGAGAGGAATATTTTATCTGAATAATTTACTGTATGAAAATATTCACTGTAGTATATTAATCTGTCATTTTCTTATCGTCATATTTCTGCCACAGAAATATGGCAATAAGAAAATACAGCTAGCTCCTGTTTAAATGTAGAGGCATACAGTATATATAGAAAATAGTGTGGGCTTTGAAGAACCCACTCTGAAGCTTTAATTTTTATCAATTTGAGTAGATCAGTGTTTAGCTTTCAGTGATCTAATTGTCTGCCTAAGTAACTAGGGAGGGAGGAGGAACCCACAAAAGTTTTCTTAAAAAAATAAAATCTGGGCTTGGCAGCATTCGTCAAGATTAAGAAAATAAAGTAATTGTATTTCTTTTCTTGATTCTTTCCATTAGGGAAAGATTTATCTAAGTTAAAAGTAAGCTTTGTGCAGATGTGCTTGGTCAAAGCACTTAAAGAAACAGTTACATGGGCATGATCATTCTGAAACCTTCATCCGGGTCCCCTCCCAAGAGGCAGTGGACACTCACCCTGTTTTTTATTTTTTTTAACTTCTATTTTCCCTTCTTTTTCATCCTCATCTGTGCTCATCCCTTCAAGAATTCAAGAACTTGTAGCTTGTGGTTTTTTTTTTCTTTTTAACCTTGCTTTTTTGTTACTCACAAATACCTTTTCTATCAGTTCAGGTAGAATTAATCATGAGCTTTTTAATGCTTTAAGATAAAAAAATGTTTGAAAAGGGAAACTTAAAAATGCACTCTGACTGAAATCCAGGTTTTATGATCTATTTCTGTTTACACCAGTGTTATGTGGCATACTGACACTCCAGTGAAGAATGAAGGCTGTAATATGTACTGATTAAATTCCAAGAATTTAAATGGGAATGTTTGCTTCATCAGTCAGAGTCACACACAAGACTTGCATTTTTCTTGTGGTTGCTGCGAGTGAGACCTATGAAAAATCTCAGCCTTTGGAGGGCAGGCAGAAGTTGTTTGTTTGAACTGTAGGCTTAGATTATTTTTCCTTATAAATTTCAGAGATCTTTTTTTCTCTTTTCCTCTAAAAAAGAGAAAACGTCTTCCTCTTAAAAGACGTTTAGATGTAGAGCTTAGGGCTATGGTTTAGTGGGGACTGTTAGTGTTAGGTTAGAGGTTGGACTCGATGACCTTGAGGTCTCTTCCGACCTAGAAATTCTGTGATTCTGTGATTCTTTCTCTTTCCCATTTTCTCTCAATAGGAACAAGGAGGACGTAATAGCGTTATAGGAAAGGTGCAAAACAACTGGATGGGCCCAGATTTCGCTGAGGCCTTGAGGCACGGAACAGCTGTGCTCTGGGGCTGGGGTTGTCGCCCTGTGGCCTTGGGGAAGTCATTCAAGCTCGCTAGGCATCAGTTTCCCTTCTTTAAAAAGAGATGTCAGGAGTGTTTTGAGAAGATGTATTAACATTTGAATATCTGTGTAGATATTCGCTTCTGTTGGTGCTTGTGTCTTCTGTGCTTGTGGAAATTACCTTGAGAGTCTGGAAAGAATTTCTGCTCTCTGTAATGGCAGTAGGTGGTTGGAAAAGGTAAGAGAGAGGTAGCCAGCAAAAATCATGTGTGCAGGGGAAAAACAGGCAGCGGAAACCAGTAGCCTAGTGAAGATGTCAACTTCTCCTTTTGTGAATTAACAAGTAAGATGTACCACGGCTCCAGTAAGTCATCTCCAGTATTGCATCTCTGACATATGCATAGCACACCAAGTGAAGATTTGCACTTAGATGAATTTTTTGAGTGGACCTTTCAGCTATGTCTGTAGAAGGATAGTTTGACATTTTAATAACGGGTCAATAAATAATACAATGTGAGACTGCTGAAAACTGCTTATCAAAAGAAAATTTACCAGTGAAACCCGTGGTCTAACAAAAAGTCAGCCGAAGTGAAAGACAATCAGCTGTATCTCTGAATACGTGGTTCAACTCTCATTGACAGAGAACCACGTATTTTCTTTCTTCATTAGCTTTGTTTCAGCTTTCAGCCACTGGGCTGTATGTTTTTTCTCTGCTAATCAGAGCCCAACACGTTGAGAAATCTTCAGGATGGTGGTGGTAGGTCATGAGCAAGTCACCTTTAACATCTCTTGCTCAAACTAGCCAAGTTAAGCAGCTTTAGTAAGTCTTGATGTAAGACATGCTTTCCAGCCTTTGAGTAATTTGTGTTGCTCTTTCTTTGAAATACTGAAGGAGCTTACTGAAGAATGCAATTAGCAGGATTTAGTCTCATGCTCGTTGATCTAGAAAGAGTCTTTCCCCAGATTATACAATATGTGCAATATAAGGATAAGGATATATCTGCAAAGTTCTCAGCATACAGTCAGTCCCCATTTTTATTAAAAACAACAACAACAACAACAAAACACAATCCTCCTTTAGAATACTGAAGAAGGCTCTGGCATTCATTGTGAGCATCATAAAGCACAAATTTCTGTGTAGGACATTTGGGTAATCCATCATTGCTCATGCTGTTGTCCCAGCCACACTTTTAGGCACTGTTTGTATTCAGTGCCAAAACTGTGAACTCCATAGCCGTTATTATTAATGAGTGGTGAGCTTATGTCTTATTTTTGTTTTCAGGTTTCCTTGTGTGTGTTAATGTACTTTTATGCCAATCAAACCGCTAAGAAAAGAGCCATGAGCTGTTACATAGCAGGATGTGAGCAAGTAGGTGACCCCAAGGACAGTGACCACCAGGAAGGTATCACTTGTTATTAGAGAAAGAATCAAAAGCAGGCTAGTAAAACAAAAAAAAGGAACAGAGATGGGGGGAACTGGTTGCAGAGGAAGAGAAGGGGAGAGAACCAATTGGTAAAGAAAAGTATAGTGAAAGAGAAAAGAGGTAAGAAAGAAGAAAGCCACAGCAAGAGGATTAATCGGGACAGTACATTGTGCTCTAGATGACGAAAGATACTGAAATTCTTTCCTAACGATGTTTTCCATGGAAGCAACTTCTGTAGTTTCTACAAAGCTGTTACACTTTCGCAAAATGGGGAGAGTAGTCTGGCATATAAGTTGAACGAGATCTGGTTCATATAGCTGCAAATGAATCACAGATCACAGAGGCGTTGGGGTTGGAAGGGGGCCTCTGTACCTCTTCTGGTCCAACCCCTGCTTGAGCGGGGGCACCCTGACTGACATGGCTTTTGGATGAGAGGGCATACGTGGTCTTCTGGATGAGTCTCACACTGGGCTTGTTCAGGATATAGAAATGTGTGAAACCTCCTTGCTTTTTTGACATTATAAAAAAAAAAATGCTGTAGTGTTCTGAAATAGGCATATGCTGTAGCGCTTGATAGAAGGTGACAATCTCAAACTGCTCCATAAATTAGATATAATGAACTTTCATATGAAAGAAGGCTTAACAAAAGGAGCCAGCTGGCTTAAGGAGAAGGTGGCAGATGAAAAGAACACAATTCAAAGAAGTGTTCACACATTAAGGAAGTATTTTAACAGGCTTTCCCCAGACTGTAAGTGGGAATGGAATTATACATTGCATGTAAATGTCAAGTGACAATAATATCTTGTGAGTTAAGTCAACCTTGCAAACTCTTTCCTATTTTTCTTAAGCAGATGAATAAAGTTTAACTTGTGATTTCCTTACTAATCATCTTAGTAAGCAGTGGGTGAGTAGACTTCTTCTGTACGGGTAGATTAATGTGACATTTTCACAAGACTTTTTTTTTAAGTTTATTACTTGTGGGTGTGGATCTAATTCACAGCTGCTTTTTGAGTGAATTAGGTATGCCATCACTTACTGAAATTCTGTATTTTTTCAGTATTTTTAGAGCCATCTTTTATCCATTCTTCGGTGGAGGTATGTAGTTTGTCCCGATGTCGCAAGGTAGTCTGTTAATTAAAAATGAGGACTTCTTTTCCACTGAAGATACCTACCTCAGTGCACAGATTTGGCTCAGTCACTTTTACAGAAAGCCAAGTTAAAATTAAACAAAATTAAAAAGTTTATCAATATAAAGGGGGGGAATTCTCTGAGCTAGTACATTTCAGCTACACAAATCTCAAGCACAGTGATATGGTTCTGGATTTAATTTATTTTATTAACACAGTGTCTCATAGCTATGTGATACTTTTCCAGTTCTGTTTAAGTACTGAACAGAGGGAGCCTTCCTGTATCTGATTACAGAACATTTCCACACCTGGTCTCAATTTATACTTATGTATTTTTTTTTCGAAACCACCCCTTTAAATGACACAAGGCCCCACAGAGGTCTTTCTTTTCTACAGTGCACAAAGATAAGAGGGTTATCTAAAGAAATGCTGAGAGATCATCTTCTGTAGTGCACTTTAAGCTATCGAATTCCTGTTTCCTCTCAAAATCATAAATATGTGCGCACATGTGAGAGACCTGGGCAATGTGGAATTGATTTGTTCCTTTTCTTTTTGGCACAGAGACGTGCATTTTCCATATGATAACAAAATAGCAAATCCTCATAGGAGGAGAAATTCTTGTCTGGAGGTTGTGGAAAATGAAATTCCAGCCATGGAAAGATTTAGCTTTGTCACTTACCAGTATGCAAGAAACAGAATGAGTGCCACATACCAGCGATTCATGCCAAAAAGGGGAGATCTGCCAATTCACAGAAGAGGTTTTATGCGAAGGAAGCCTGCTAGAGGCAGGATGAATTGCTGGTTCTCATTACGCCTGAAGTTTGTGACCAGACTTTGCCTTTGCCTCGTCTGTGTAAGAGGATTAGGTTGTGGGTGGTTTTTTTTTTGTGTGTGTGTGTTTTTCTTTTCCAAGACGTGCTGAGGAATTAGGAGCTCTGAAAGTCCTACCTTTGGTTAGCACTTCGAGAGCACCATATCAATCTGTGATTCACGCTGAATTAGATGTTTAGTGTGGGAGACATCACTTGACCTTCGCTTACGTGAGACTCCGGTTATCTGGGCTGCTATAGTCCAACCTGGTTTGTGTCCTGTTATCAACAGAAACTAGAAGATACCCAAGGCATGTGGATGTATCTACACTTCCAACACAGAATTAACTGTGGAGAGGATACTCTTTTCTCTTTTTACCAACCTTTCCAGGACAGAGCCATTTCTGATATGCTAACAGATCAGTGTTCATGATATTAAAAACAAAACTTTGTATCGTTAGCTATCCATTGCAAAACTAATTTCTTTCTAATTTATTCCGGTGTACGTGTGGACCAGTGTCAGCACTGCTGTAAGATGTGTCACTGCTCTGTCCATAGTGGTACAGAACTTCAGTTTGCCTGCCGGCCAAATTTATGTAAAAATTTGAGCCTAAAACTGGATAGTTGTTCTGCCCTGGGCTGCTTGCTGCGGCAGCTGGAGTACGTGTAGTCCTCTGGCTTCTTAGCTGAGGTCCGGTGCTGCTCTGTCTGGGACCACCGCTTCTCTTTGGCTTCTGAAGTCAGCAGAAACAGGGGTTGTCGAGGCAGAAATAGAAAAGCTTAGAATGGGAGACTGTGTGGGTTCAGAGGGGGAAAAAAAAAGTTATGTTTGCAAGTCTCTAATCAAAATATTTGACATTTAAAAAGCAGACTTATTTTGGCATTTCTCCTCCCCCAGCTGTTTCACTTTAGGTCAATAATGTTAAAATTTCAGTGCTGGAACAGCATTCATTGGTGTCTGCGTGCTGCTGCTGCTGTTGGTTGGGGAAGAAGAGCTTGGGTTCTGTCTTCCTTTTGTTTGGTAAAATAACTATGGCCATCAAACCGAGCTGAAGTAAGTCACTGCTGGATTGTCTTGAAGTGAAGGATTGCCTTGAAGTGAGGGCTTTTCCTTGTCTTACTTTCCCATTTGATACGTATTCAACTGCTTTAACTTGTACGAGTGCAGTCTGCTGATCGGGGCTTTGCTTGCATGAGGAGGAGCAGCTCTGAGCTTCAGTGGGCCCCGTGTGGTGGGCAGCTCGTGTGGAGGCACAGGCACTAGGCCTGGCACCAGCAAAGGTATGGGAGGATGCTGTGAGGGACCGAGAGTGAGACTGCCTCCGTACTGAAACCACGCTGGGTCTCTGAGCACTGACTCTCCCGTGCTTCCCTCCTGCGTCACGGCCTCATTTTCTGGCCAGGCCTCTGACTGCTGCGTCTTGTGACTCCGATTTCGTGTGGTGCCACATGGAGCGTGTCTAGTCGGTGCAATTAGATTTTGAAGCCGATATATCAGCAGCAGACTCGGATATTATGGTAGCTGGAGCCCAGAACCGAGATAGCTGCATTTACTGAAACATTCTATCTGATGTAGGGCGCTCTGATGAGGCCTTGTTGGCTTGGTCACAGAGCTAGGCTGCCTCCAGTTCACTACAGACGCATGATGTGTCTGTGAATTTTGAATGAAAAAGGTTAATTTTCCCGTCTTTGCTGCTTGTCTTTTCCTCCTGTTTCCCCAAAAGTCAGTTTAAGATGGAGGAAATTCTAAGTGGCTGCATTTTGTTTGGTGAGGATGCAGTTTGAATGAGCTTCTCTCAGATGTGTGTTAATAGATTCATTAGTGGAAGCAAAGTTTATTTTGTAAAGATCCTTGTGGTATTGTTTACTGTTAGATAGTAAGAAATACGCCTCATATTATGGACAGACTTGCACTTCACCCTGAAATTTAAGAGAAGAAACAGTTAGTGACAACAGGAAGCATTAACTTCAGTAAAGAAAAAAGGAGGGGATTATCTCCGTGGAACTTGTGGTGTGCAAGCAGAAATCTTCCATTAATACAGAAAAAAATTGTGCTTCCTAAAAAATAAAAATCCAGCCTGTTGGAAGTGAACAGCGTGATTTTGCTGGTATTCCTTTACAGGGGGGTGATAGATCCAGCAGCTTATGAACCTTTTATGGGAATTGGAAATGCCCATTGAAAGTCCTGAAATAAAAGACTTCAAGTTACGCTCTCAGAAAGTGTTCTGAGGGATCAAAGAAAAGCAATGACAACACCTTAAGGAGGATTTCTCTGTTCCTCGCAACACAAATATTGAATGCAGAGAAATTTTTGCCCCCCCAAATCCTGATCTTGCCAATGTCAGATCAGAGGAGGAAGAGGGCAGAAGGAGGACAGCAGGACTCTGCGGTGAAGTCTTGCCAAGCCTCCCATCTCCAGTTCTCAGGGAGGCTGGGTCAGCAGCAGCTCGGGGCTCTGAACCATGCTCTATTGTGTGGTGCAGACATGCCCACGCCTCCACAGGCAAGAAGCTTGTTAGTCATAGGAAAATCCTTTCCCATTAAAATTATTAGTGAATGTTGTTTTCAGCCTCAATTTCAACGTATGTTGAAATCCAGTGAGAAGAGAGGGGCGTTTATATGTAGTTAGGAAAATAGAGGGGTTTTAGAAATAATGATTTCACGGGAGATTGAACTGAGATTTTGGTGTGGAAATAACGTATACCTTCTACTTGCTTAGAAAATACAGGTGTGGTGCTTTTACCTAGTTCTTGGCAAACAACTTGGCTTTGGAAGTTATCCCCCCTGAAATTCCACCAGCTACAGTTTGCCACCTCCTCGAGTGGGCTGGTGTGACTTGTAACGTATCCGCACTTTAAATCCAGTTACTGGAACCATTGTTTGGGGCTTTCTTCTTCTTGTTGTTTTTTTTGCTTTGGGGGCACAACGCTTGGATGTTTCATCGAGCCCACTTATAGCATGATGGGTGAAAAGTCATGTAGTCCCAGCAGGGGAGGAAGGTGGAGGAGCAGCAAGGATGGGCGCTGTGACCTGTGGCACTGCCTCTGTTGCCAAGGGAAAGGTACATGAACCTTGGTATTTAATTGCTACTTGTCTGTCAAAGTCACTTCTATTTCTGTTCTTCTTGGGTCTGTGGATATGGGTGGTTTTGAGGAATGATGATTTACTCCTTATTTGAGCAGAGCACAATAGTCCTGGATGGATGGACATCACCATAATACCAGAAAACTGATACAGGATTATGAAAGGGGAGACATTAACTTTCTTCTCCAAACTCTTCCATCTTATAAATGCTTTATCCTCCTGTCAGTGTTCCTGCCTACTAGTTAGACTGTCTTTGTTAACTTTATAAATTGTTTTTTTTCTGCAGAACCAAATAGGTGTTAGTTGGTAAGATTAATGTCACCGTGCCTGTGCAATTTCGTAAGGAGAGAATCACAGAAGCATAGAGTATTCCCAGTTGGAAGAGACCCACAGGGATCATTGAGTCCAACTCCTGGCTCCACACAGGACCACCCAAAAATCAGACCATGTGTCTGAGAGCGTTGTCCAAATGCTTCTTGAACTCCAGCAGCTCGGTGCTGTGACCAGTGCCCTGGGGAGCCTGTCCCAGTGCCCGACCACCCTCTTGGTGAAGAAACTTTTCTTAACACCCAGCCTGACCCTCCCCTGATGCAGCTTCATGCCATTCCCTTGGGTCCTAAAGAGGTGCTGGTCAGATAATTCTTTTCTCTTTTGTCTGAAGGGATTGGAATAGCCTGGTAATTGCACGGGTCTTAATATTTAGTCCAGCAAGGATCCATTTTCATGTGGGTAGGTGTGCACGTACTAGCTGTTCCGTGTCTTGGTACTGTATGAGGGACACTCAGCGCAGAGGTTACAGTAGTAAAAATACGTAGATATGATATAGAGACTTCTTTCTGTTTGCCTCCCATAACAAATTATGTGTACCAAAGTTTAGTTTGTCTTTTATTATTTGTGCGTCTCAGCCAAGCATCTGTATCTGTGCTGAATAACATTTTCTTTAGCATTTTACACAGCAAAGCCTGTCAGCGTGTGTTGGAGTGTTTGCTACATCCCACTCTCTGGGAGAACCTAGGTATTAGCCCCGTGTCAGTAAGTGTTTGGAGATACTGCCCTTCCTGGCCATGCAGTCTGCTTGGATACCGTGGCAGAAATATCCGGTAAGCTCTCAAGTCTGAACCGGGATCATTATGGCTTTTAGCCTTCCCCTGATAGTCTTTAAGAAAAACAAGCATTGTAAGGAAGGATCTTTCAAAAGCGCTGCTGGCCTACTTCTGCTGGCAGTAGAGTTTAAGGGAGTTTCATGTTGAGCAAAAGTTTCATGATTACTTTGTTATAGAATAATATAGTAAGTTGTTTTCAAAGGTGGTTAGTAATACTGGGTACCTCAGCTGCTCCGTGCCCACTCTGAGATGACTCTTGTTTTCAGAACATGTGCGACACCCACTCTCTGAAAATGCCGTCCCCTTGAAATGGTTCAGACTGGGCATTGGGAAAAGAGGCACGCTGCATCGTCCATTTCTGTTGAAGTTCGGGCTCTGTCTACAACATAAAGCACTCGTGTTTCATTTCTATGGGATTGGCAAGAGCCTCCTGAGTCACTGAATCTTGCCTTCCCGTTTCAGACAGCCATAGCCTACAGGGAAATGGCTTGTAACACAAGAATAGTTTTCTTGTCAGGAGCAGTTTGTAATCTAACAGCCACTCTTGGCTCATCTTACTTTAAAAAAAATAAAATGTAAGCATTGAGAACTGGATAATTAGTTTTTTTTTCTTTCAGTTGCTCTATAAAATAAAGGTTTCAATGCAGACTGCAAACCACTGCCCTTTCCTCTGCAAAATAAAACCTCAGCAGACCTGACTCAGGTGAAGCAAAATGTTTGACCCAAATCCAAGTATTGTAATGTGATTTGGATTTTTTATTTTACAAACAAAAGCCAAAGAGAAAATAAGGTGAAGTTTTAGGAACCATTCACAGGTGATAGTTTTGGTGGGACCATGAGCACGGGCAGCTAACAGAGTTCTGCTGTGCTGCTTTGTCCCTGGCAGGTTCCAGTAGTCCTGTCTCCCACACCCATCTCCTTTCTTCCCCTATTTCTCTTTGATAGAGTACTGGAAACTCAGATGCAGCTTCCTTCTTTCCTTGAGAGGATTTGAACTGGTACTGGTAGATGTGAACTCGCTTTCATCCACCTTCCAGAGAAGGGATGAGGTTGGAAGGGACGTCTGGAGGTCGTCTTGTCCAAACCCCTGTTCAAGGAGGGCCACGTACAGCTGGTTTCTCTTTCTGTCACTGATGCCATTTCATTTTGTAACACATACTTAATTTTCCCTAAAGTCCTGGTATCCAGGGGAAGGTGTGGGTCTGTAAAATCACTGTCGCACACTCAGCCCGTAACCCTGTCTGTACAAAAGCTTTCTGCGTGAGTGGAATGACTTCATTAGGGAGCAGGGAAGGAAATCCAGCACGAAACACGCTGCAACCCTGCTAAGGCATTTCCTGAGAAGTTGGAGGCGTCTTTAGGACTGGCTTCAGCTGTAAGTGGCTTCTGATTGTTGTATAGAAGGAAGTTTTGCAATTGCTGCCCTGAGTTCCCTTTACTCCACCAATTGTCATTCCTCATATGGTTGTTGGCACTCTGATCAGCAATAATTTTTCTTCTCTAGCTAATTGCGGTGGTTAGTTCCGTATCCAGAGGGCTTCGCTGCCATTTTGGGGCATTCCAGTTTCAACCATTTCTCTGGCTTTCACGTGTAGACACCTGCGTTCAGGAGATTCAGTTTCAGGACACAAACCAGCTTTTTGCTGTTCCTTTGCATTACTTCTAATTCCTTTCTGTTTACAATTTTTTGTACTAGGCTGCTCTTTTTGCAGCTTAATTACGTTACAGGTCGGGGAGGTGAGGCTCAGAAAGAAATCTTCGGTGAGAGCTTTCTGAGGAGCTGTCCATGTGTCTGGAGGAGGAAAAGCGAAGGATTATCCTGAGCGCTGGAGAAGCAATCAGCCTCCTGTTTAGGTTCCTGATGGTCTGTATGGGCTGAGTGCCACGGTGGGGTTCGAGTACCTCTGGGCAGCAGAGGGAACTAACACCGTGGTCCCCTCTGTAGCTCTGTACCGTCTCCACTGAGCATCTAGACAGCAGGAGGGCATCTTACTACTGTCTTCTCCAAATGTTTTGTGTGAATTCATTTATAAAGATTCGTAAAGCGTAGGCTGGTAATTTTATTTTTTTTTATTTTTCCAGATGTGTTGTCCAGCTTTAATTACAAACAGGTTAGAGTTGACTGGGGGCAAGGAGATGGGGTGGGGGGGAGTCTGCTTTTTTTGTTTTGTTTTGTTTTTAACGAAGTAGTTGCTAAAAAAAACCAAACAGCAAAAATGCTTAGCTGTATCCTGAATTGAGCATGCACATTCTCCCGCAGAAGATGGAACTAAATCAAGGAGTCCTAGAGCCTGTATTCCCCTGCTGTCAGCAGTAACTTGAAACCTGCTGGCCAAGCGTGTGTTTTTTCATGCTGCTGGTGCATACGAAGACAGCTGCCTACTACTGCTATTGCTGTTGGCTCGAGTGGCAGATGTTTGTGTTGCATGTGTTTTAAAAGTCTGAAATCCGCTGTCAAAATCTGGGGGCAATGGTTTCCCATTCCTCTTTTGCCTCATACAATAATGGAAAAAACAGCGTGTAGCCTGGAAATTAAGAGTAACCTAATAGGTAGTGCAAGAGGTAGAGCTCCCGATGGCCTGCTTTGCTTAAAACTGAAAGCTTGGTTTTTCGTTAGCCAATAAAACGAAGATGTCAGCGTTAATATTTATGGTAATCCACGCTGTCTGTGCTGAACTGTTCATTTTATGTACTGTTATACTTGGAGGCTTAGAGACCGCCTGTAATTTCACCATACTCCAGACTACTTTGTGTTTCAGGTAGTCCACTGTGGAAGTGAATGATTGTTTGAATTGGTAGGCGTGCGTTGGCTGGAGGTCAGCTCTTACACCAGAAATAAGCAAATCATCACGTGGTTCGTAACTTTTGCACAGAAAAAGAGAAAAATCCTTTTTTTGTGTGTGAAAAATCTTTAGAAATCTGCTAACTTGTGGTTGTATACTGGGAACTAAAGTAAACCCTAACCAGGAACTCAGGTGTTAGAAGGAAAACAAGGATGGGGGAAGTGGGGAGCATTGTAGCCAAGTGTTAATATAGAAAGTGTTAAAACAGAACTGATTTGACTATCCTGTTACAGTAACTTCTGGTTTTGGGGTTCATGATATGTAACCCTGCCCTGATTGATGACGGTTTGAATCAGCAGGAAGGCACCTGAGCGTGATCAATTTGATCTCGTATTAGAGATGAGAAATTGAACTCCTGCTAGTCTCTTTATGTAGTTCTGTTACTTAATTTGTAGGGAGACTTTTCGGACTGCTAGCCCATTTGCTATTACGAAGAGTTCTTGGAGTCATGTGAGCTTGAATTCATACTCATGAAGTGTGGATATTCAGCCAGCCAATTTTAACATGATGCACACGAGCCTTCGAAAATGCAAAATATGGCCTTGAACTGGGCTTTCTCTGAGTAAAAGACGTAACATTGCAAAATGTATAATCTCTGGGTGGTGAGGGTAAAGGCTGGTGGAGAAATGCTTACTAAACTCAACATATTTAGCCTAGATAACAAGGAGACTTAACTACAGTATGCAACTTCAATGGTATTTTGTGGCAGTAGCCAAAAGCATACGCAGAGAGCTCGCAACGCATTCCTTAGATATGAATTAGAATGAGATGAGGATAAATTTTGATTAGATAGCAGCGAGGCACCCATCCAGTGCTCGCAGAGCGGCTGGTTTTGACGTTGAGCTGGGTTGTTGGCCTGCGGAGTGAAAGGTCTGAGTGCTTCGGAGCGTCAGCTGGAGGCTGGTCCGAGGGCACTCGGCAGATAACGCGGTCCCAGCCTGGTGGGAGAGGGAGGGTGCTCGAGTCTCTCCACCATGAACCTCCGCCGCCTTTCTCACAGCTGAAATAAAGCTGCCGGTGGGGTTTGCGGAGTGGGTAGCACACAATGCCATTTGAGTCTTTCAGAAGCCTGATATCAGTAATAAATTTTGATTCCCCTTGTGATTATAGCGCTATGAAACTAATGGGTTGGTGGAGTTTGGGGACTGAGTTGCGGGATGGTGATTAGGAAAGACAGGTAAGTCTTCCTTCCCCAATTTCTTGTTCCCCAGTAAGATGAGGTCAGCTGGGATGTTCTCATTGGTCTGTGGGGGTGTCTGTTGTATGGAAACATTGAAGCTTCTGGGATCCCTGCCTTGGTGAGCTGTAGCACTTCACATCCCCATACAGAAACCCACAGCTTCTCACCGTGTGTACCCAGGGTCTGGTCTGCTCCTTGCCAGGGAGGGGCAGAAATGATCTTAACTCACCAGGGGAAAGGAGAGTGGTGGGAGTGGAGGAGCCACACACAGGAGGGTTATTGCAGTGTCTAACGTAGGGCTGTGATTGTAAAGGCAAACGGAATACCATGTAATGTTAAGATTTCTTTTAGGTCTTCTTTAGGAGTTGGGAGATGAGTGGAATAACGTGGGAGACTTCCTCTTAGCTCTCAGTACCTTGAACTGCAGGTAGAAAATGTGCTCCGGTATCTGTCAAGGGGCAGAAGTAGGGGATGGCCATCACGGGCCTGTCTACAGTCCTTCAGACCCACCTGGATTTCCATCACACCTTCAAGGATGTGCTCTGGTCTGGTGTTAGGGACGGACACGTTCAGAGCTTTCACATTTGTGTAACGTAACACACAGAGCTTCACGGGCATGGAAGGGCAGGGAGGCAGCGATGCCTGTTGCCGAGACTTAAACCAGGCCGGTGGCTGGGAGGAAAGGTCAGGGCGTGAGGAATGGAGGGCAGGATATAGTTAGAGGTAACGTCCCTCTTCCCCGAGCTGTTCCGGCTCTTTGTGCTTTGTTTTCGTGTGCCTTCTCCAGTGCAGTGTGGTCAGATGAAGCGCTATTATTCCTCATCCACAACTCCCTGTGAACTTAGGACAGATGGTGTTCATACGGCTCTCTTGGTGTTCAACACTGCACTTCTCTTCCCCTAAAAAAACAGATTTGGGCCGCTGTAGTTTCTTTATGCCGTGGACGTGATTCATTTTGGCCATGGGAGGAGAATGACAGTTACTTGCTACACAAACCTTTCCTGTGATTCACGGAGTGCCGTTTGTGTCAGCCTCGAAGGAGGCACTTCGTATGCTTCCTAGCGGGAAGGAAAGAGCACGGTCACAGTTACCAGACAGGGTACGGAAACGGGGTGGGAGGGAAGGGAAAGGGGAGAGGGAAATGCTGATTATTCAGAAGAAAGTTGCGGGGATGCCAAAATTCTGTCAGCGCTATCCATTCATCTGCTTAATGACAAATGGGTACGTACCAAGCCTGGATAGAATTAGGGGAAACACCATGACTGCAATTTGGTTCACAAAATAGGATGGCTTATCACATATCTGGTTTGGGTAGAGGTACCTTAGCACTTTCCCTTCTGTCTCCTGGATCCATCAGTGCGGGGTGCGGCTCCTTCCCGCGTGATGCGTGTCAGGAGCCATTGCAGGTTGTGCTCGTAAGCCGGGACAGCCGTGCACAACTTTCTGGTGGCTTTGTGCAGAGGGATGCTTGTGCTCCGACGTACTCGGTTAGCAGCTGAAGAAGCGTGCTGCCCTGCCAAATAGGAAAGCATCTTCCTTTATTCACAAAAACTAAAAATAAAAAGGAGAAAAAAAGAGCTATACAGCGATTTTCTTCCTGAAAATAGCACAGCGTAAGGGTACTCAGCTGCTTGTAAAGGAGAACACCCCATTACAGGACTGCCCCTAAGCTAATGCTGCATGACAAACTTCGGGGCTCATGCACAGCTTCCAGCTGTTTGTCCTGTACCTGTAAACTGCAGAGTGGGAGTAAAAGGGAGCAGGAGAAGCAGAGATTTGTTTCCCAGTTCCTCAATTTCCCGAGTGGGTTGGGGTAGCGGCCGGCTGTCCTCCCACAGGTGGCAGCATTTGGTGCGGTACGTGCCCCTGTGGCAGGAGCCACCGCAGCGCCTGCTCAGCCCTGCAGCACCCACGGAGAGCCCTCGCCCAGCTGCGGAGCGGCACGGCAGGTCAGAGTGGGAAAGCAGAGGTGTAGCTCGAGATGAAAGGAGTGAAATCAGGGGCAGCGTGGCAGAGAATGAAAGTGGATGTGAATTACTAAGCATGATCCCTTTATTCATTGATTTTTCGCTGGCAATTAAAATGTTACTGCCTGATTCACCAATACTGTTCAGTTTTCCATTACTTCCTGGGCTATAAAATGCTGGCTCTGTTTTGATTTTGCACCATGTTTATTGGGGACAAAGGGGTCTAGTTACAGCCGTGGACTATACCGTACTGAGAGGGCATTTCAGTTTCTTCTCAGTATTTCTGAGGCAATGTGATGAGTCATGAAATACAACTTTTGCAGAAAATATCCTGATTGCCTAATGACTAGGTGCTGGTAGATGAAATTACGCACACTCTCTCTTGTTCACATGAAACCAGGGAAGTGTCCTTCTGAGTAAGATGTTTGTTCAAGTTACCCAAGAAATGTCAAGGTTTACAGTTGCAAAATAGGAAGGAGGTATATGTTTGAGGAGCTTGAAAACACCTGCTGTGCCTTACAGATGTTGTAAGAAATTCACATTAATGCTTGCCTTCATATCTGTAAAAAAGAAATGCTGCCTCAAACTAACACAGCTCATCATCCCTGTACAAAATGTTTTGTTTTGCAGATGATGTGGAGGATGTTAACAGTATGGAAAAAGTCATGTTAGAATATGCTGCAATGGACAGAGAACTTAATCATTATATGAAGGCAATCGAAGAAACAGTAAACCAGGTAAGCTGTCACCTATTAGTTACAAAGACGTGTTCTTATTTAAATACCATCTTTTAGAAGATACAAATGTTACATTAAAAAAAAACAAAACTGAATTTGGGAAAAATAAATCTTCAAAGTCTGAAATACTGAAGTTGCCAGGACGACAATTAATTTTTCTTCCTGCATGCAGCATGATCCAGTTCCTAATTACACATGTGTGTGTTACTGCTTTTCACAAAACTCTTGCACCAGTCGGAGTACGGGACGAGCAGTGCTTTGGGAACGTGTCAGGACCATGCAGTTAGGTCACTGGAGTCTTGGATGGTACTGGCTTCATGCGGCGTGGAAGACAGGAGCTGCGCAAGGAGTGAGGCAGCTGATTTCAGGAATAACCGAGTGGTTGTGGTAGGAGAGGAACTAGTGACACCTGGTCTCCAGTGTCTTTCAGCCCACGTGGATTTGCTGATCCTTAAAAGGCCTCCCTGTGCTGTGCCTGTGTCCCCCACCGCCTGCCCAGCCCCAGGGGCTCCTCATCCAGGCCACCACACCCCTGCTGCTGCTTCGCCTCGCCAACAGCTTGGGGTTGTGGCCTCCTGCCCTCAACAGCGCTGCCTGGCCAGCAGCCAGCAAGGTGTTGAAGGCGTGGGTGCGATGGCAGATCCACGTGTTGAGAGAATCAGTTTCAGTGCTGGCTACTTGATGGCTTCATTTTTTGATGGACACCAGGAGCACTGTCATTAACATGAGGGCAGTCAAGCACTGGAGCAGGCTCTCTGGAGAGGTGGTTGTGCCCCATCCCTGCCAGTGTGCAAGAGGCATCGAGATAACGCCCTCGTGAATACACTTTGGTTTTTGGTTAGTCTTGAAGACATCAGGCATAGGGACTAGGTGGTCTTTGAAGGTCCCTTCCAATCTATTCCATCCTATCCCGTTCCATTCTGCCCTATCATACTCAGAGAACCCAACTTTAAAAGTAACCTATTTTGGTATCTGCAAATAGACTTTCAAGAATCAGTTCTGTAGGAGTTTCTCTAGAGGAAGCAAATGCATGTCCCTGATTTCCCTTCAAGGTAAGAAATCTGTGTTTCAAGGTACGAAGGCGTTAGAGCATTTCAGCTATTATTTTTTTTTTTTGCTATTTTTAAAACAAAGGAGAGGAAGCGATGCATTTTTGCACTAGCTCTATTCTGGGAAATTCTGACAGGTTTTCTTTTAGTGAGTTTCAAAAATCATCCTGAGTCAGATGCTCAGCTGCAAAATCTTCATCCAAATAATTAAATATTGCATGTTTGAAAGGAGCTGGAGACTGTCTGCATCGGCAGAGGTTGGACAGCACACTCGGTGTTCCCCGTGCAGTATTTAAATATGCATTCAATAGTCATGTCACCGTGATTGCAGAACTGGTAGTGTATGTTTCTCAGAAATGGGACAGGTCAGAACTTTTTCCTTTTTCTCTGGAATATTCAAGATTTTTAAAGCTTTCCTAGTAAAGCATAATGTAGCGCTCACATCATAGTGATTAACGGTGCCTACCTGGACTTCAGCAACACTTGGTAGGTTTCTATTGTGATTGTAAGCCATTAACTAAATGATGTGTTGTTATTGTAACAATATAATAGGGATTTCAAGTAATTTTTGACAATGTACCTGCTTTCATTATTCCTGTGTATCAGCAAAACACTTTCTTCATATTTTAGGAGTATAAAGAGGCAGTCTGTGCCTTAGCTAGCAAAGCGCTCAAATCCTGTTTGCTTGGGATGCCTTTCCTCATGATCTTTAAGTTAAGCATAGGCTTAACTGTTTGGTGAAGCAAAGGTAATTTTGTGGGCTTAGGTAGGGCAATACAGTCATGATTTTTGGACTGGCTTCAGCAGCATCTGTTGTGTGCACATCTGTGCTTGTGTGTAAAGAAAGCGAATACTGGAAGGTTGGCTTGCTTTTTTTTTCTCTTTCCCCTCCCTGATTTAACTGGTTTATATTGTGTCAGACTCCTCCTTGCTTTGCTAGAACGAGCTCCTTCCCTGTTCTTTCATTCCCAAGACTTTAAAAGCACAGCTCCAAGATGTGTAACACATTCAAGGGTCCGTGTGGATTATCAAGGCAGCAATGACTAATTCATTAGCCCCAAGCCATGCTTCTCCTATCTTTTTTCCCTACCTCACTCTAGGGAATTTTCTGTACTTTCCACTGCCTGCGTTCTGAGCAAACCTTTCAGAGTAAGAGAAAGAAATGCATGTAGGGCTCTGCAGTAGAACAAAGACGTAAATTGTTCCCTAAAAACTAACAGCTGATGCTTTGTTCTGGAGGATAGCTGCACGCCGCGCCTCCAGAACTGCTTGGCTGATCTCCAGTTACCTGTCAGAGATCAGCTGCAAATCTGCTTCTGGGAAACAAAGACACCGTTGCTGAATTTAGGGCTGCACCTGGAGGTAGCTGTAGAAAGGCTTGGGTTTAAAATAGCCTCAACCGGCTTGCTCCCTGGCTCCATCTGAATGCCTCGCCTGAGGGCTTTCCCTGGGAAGTTGCAGCAGGTCACTCAATTTCACAGGTGGGCTGGGTTTTATCTACTGCATTAACGGTGTCTGTCTCAAGCTGGAAAACACATTTCATCCGATTATTTTGTGAGGTTTTCTGCTGTCATTTTTTCTGATCTGTGCTTGTTTTATTTTCAGACAGCAGCGAATCTGAAAGTAGGCTGTATGCTGTGTTTCACCTCCTAATCACCTGCTTGTAGTCAACGTCCAGCTGGGAGTTAGCAAGATAAGGAGATGGCATCAGTTAAAATTCCTGATTTATGGTTTTATGATGTGTACATTTAAATGACTGACAGAAAGATACTGTACAAGAGAAGTGTGTATTGTAAATAACAAGTAACTAGTACGAAATACAGTTACGTGTTCTTAACCATGGAGTTTTTATTGGTTTGGGCCGCAGTGGATGGAATGCAGAAGGTGAAACGTATCGGCATCGCCTTCTGGTTGAATCAGCAGCTGTTGAGTAAGAAGTGAGCAATTGAATCACAGTGTTTCCAACAATAGGCTGTGGGAAACCCTTTGACTGTGGAAACTCCCTGTGCCACTGGATTTTCTTGTAACTGTGGAATGACTGGACTGCTACAGCTGCTGCCTTCCTGATATTTTAATGAGTATTTTCCAAAGAACTTAGCCAATATTTGGGCCCTTTCCATGCAATGTCAGGGCAACACTCTTATTTTTAATGTAGCAACAGCAACAGAGGACTGACGGAGCTGCATTATCTCTTGCTGACTTCATACACTGGAGTGGTCCAAGTGATGGGGACCCAGGCTGGCTTGGCCAGCTCAACGTCCCTTACAAGTGGCCGGAGTGCCAGCATATTGTGCCTGCTCTCTCTCTCTCCCACAATGTTTCTAGATGAGAAGGGATGCTGTCTGTGGACTCCAATTGTTATCTCCTCTTTTCAAACATTTAGCGTTTTGGGGGGGGGCTGTAAGGACTGGGGTAAATTTTCTGAACTCCCTGGGCTTCTCTAGATAAAATGAATCACAAGATATTCCAGATTTATATAGAGAACAAGGAAGACATAACTAACTCTCCTAATGTTGCATTATTCCTGCCTCTCTTTTCTTCTCCTGCACCCCCATGTCTCACCTGTCCACTAAATTTGGTAGGGAAAGAGGATCTAGCCTTTTTTTTTTTTTCATTTTTTCCCACAAATTAGAGAAGCGTTGAGTTTGGTAGTGGCACACTGGCAAAGGTGACTTCGTGCTTCCTGCTGTAAGTTACCGCTTTGCCAAACAGATTTCTCTTGCTTGCAACCTGTCTTCCCTTTGCTAAGTCTGAGCACTGTGAGGAAGCATGAAATCTAAACCTGAGTGATGTGGAAGAACAGCATAGGAGGTGTGTTTAAGACGAGATTTCAGCATCATAGGAAAGAATGGCTGAGAGCTGGAAGAGGCAGGCAGAAAGGTAAAGGACATGGGCTTGGGAAGTAGGAAATTCCTATAGATGCATGGAAAGGAGCCTGTTTGAAAGAGTACTCTGAAAATGATGCTGTTAAGCTGGAAGAAATAGATGGGAATATTAGAAGTTGTCTTGATGCTTGGGTTTTATCCCTGCCCCAGCTTTCCCGTGCTGTTTGAGGTGAGTGATTGTGTCAGAGGCTGCTGCTGTCTGCTGTGTTTCCTGATTGTCCTGCGAGGAATCCAATTTGAGCGTTTTAGTGCTTGAGCTCAGTTTGTGAATTAAATCAATGTGTAATTATAGTTTGAACACATGAAGTGAAATTAAACATGTTCTCTGTTGTTTTTCTTTGTCTATAAAAGCACATACAATTGGCGTAGGTGTGCTCCGTGCATGGGAGTTGAAGTCTGGTTCATTCAGCCCTGTGTGATGTTACCTCTTGTCAAGTGTTGAGTCTTCCCTTGACAACAATGAGGGATGCTCCCGTGTTCCTTAAACAAAACCAGTTTTGTCTCTACAAAATATACAGGAACTACCCATATTTATTCTGTATTTGTGGTAATAATTCCTTTTTATTTCTAAAATAAATTTATACAAATAGTGATAGTTCATTGCAGGGGCAGTAGGGGGATGTTTGTTCGCTTTGTCAGTAACGTAGAGCAGATTCCTAAGTATTGAGGTCTCTTATCTTCATGGCCAAGTGTACAGGATTTAATCCTGCTGAGGGATAATTCCTTTCAGTGCAGTTTGTAACTGATCTAAAAAGTGTTGCAGGAAAGGAAAGCATCCTATTTAAAACTCAGGAAAGTCCAGGGGCTATATCTGACTCGCTAACGGTTTGGGTCTTCGCTTAGCACATAACGCTCTACCGACTTGGGCAATCCTCGGTGGCCTGAGAAAAATGAAAGGGACTTGCAGATAACATCTTTGTAACCCAGGCTCTGCCAGCGTAGCTGTGCCGGCACTGAACCCTACTGGAGAAGGCTCTGCCATTGTATCCAAGTCATTTCTTTTGACAAAGCAAACGAAGCCAGCAAAACACTTTGAGGAGTGGTAGCTGCACCTGCAGCATGGGTTTTGAAGGAACAGCAAGGTCAGCCAGGGGATGTGATGCCACCTGGTCCCTGTGCTCCTTGGTGGCACAGCTGTGGCAGCAGAGCTAACGTGGTGACCACGTCCAGGCTGCGTAGCTGGCACTGACAATGTCATCAACACCCTGCTGCCTATTAAGAGCCAGGGCTGGGCCTCAAAAGCAGGTTGTCACTTGGTCTTCTGCAGGGCTGAGTACCGGGAAGACCATGAATCCCTTGGGATTGTTGTTTTCCAGTTGGTTCAGGACTGTGCCAGCGCACAGTGATTGGCACTGGGACACCCATCAGGGCGCTGTCGTTGAAACCATTTTTGACATGAAGCTTCCACAGGCCTTACTGGGTTTGAGAGAGGCTCAAGAAACAGCCTGGTTTGGTGCAGATGCTTTCTTAATGAGCACTTTGCTCTTCTTTTTCTTCTTGCTACACTGTCATGACAGCATGTTTTAGGGCAAAATCCACTGGTGATATCTGTGTCTAACTGTGACCTTTACTGTTCCAGCTGGCTTCAGAGCACTGGCTCTGTTAGATACGTGCAATGTATCGGTGTTTCTTGATTCTGAAACTTTGCATGCTGGTCATGGCAATTCTGAGACCTTCATTTCCTCAAGAAAGCCCTCTGCTAGAGGAATATGTCTGCTCAGGAATATGTCTTTGAAGTCTTCTACCATGAAAACGGCTTTAGTGAAATTGATAAATCATTTCTTGGGCTGGTAGGGAAAGTAGAAAGAGCTCTTGTAGTCTTTCACTGCACTTACACTGACTCTGTAATTGTAGAAGCCAGTAAATCTGTCGTGAAGTTCACATGCAGTGTACTGAAATGCACCATCAGCAGCAACGTTCAGTCCCCTCGTGAAAGGCACCATATGGGTGCAGTATTTTCTCTCCCATCAACTAGCAAATAGAGCCCTGGAGAACTTGCTCCATCTTTAAACTTTTTGTTACCACTGGGTACCTCCATGGCCATTGTTTGGGTACCACGGATGCTAGTTGAAACTGCTCTTTACTTCTTGTTTACATGTTATCTATCAATGAAGTCACTTCAGAGCAATAATTCATCTTACAGAATAGGCAATCCACGGACGTTGGGTCAAATCCTTATCGTGACTCATGCAGGACAATCGAGGGAAATAACGGGACTGTAGATGTGCCTCTGCATAAGTACAGTGCCATAGGACTTACTCACGCTTTTGCAGGCAGACTTAATTCTTGCATTTGCTGGCTTTGGAGTTCTTTAACTTTTTAAGGTTTATTCTTTGCAGTTCCTTTGACAGAGTTTATGATAATAGCGTGATGCTTGCTTCGTCCCGCTGCAGCCTCCTAACTGCAATACGGCGTGGCTGCGTTGTAGTCATGTACCATGTTTGCTGCAGAAACTGGGGCAGGGATGCATTTCAACACATTTCTAACATTTACTTTCTAATATTTACTTTACCTTTTGTGTCTGTCTCTATGTATTGGGCTAAGCATTTGATGGAAGCTGATTTTTTTTAATTTATTTTTTAAAATTTCCCCAGAATTAGCAATCCACGCATACAGTTCACTACAACAATCACAGAATGGCTCGGGTTGGAAGGGACCTTAAAGATCCAACCCCCTGCCATGGGCGCAGATGCCACCCACTAGATCAGGTTGCCCAGGACCCCATCCAGCATGACCTTGAACACCTCCAGAGAGTGTTAAAACGTTAGAGTCCACACTTAATAACCTGCAGTAAAAATACTTTATAATAAGCAGTATATAAAGCAGTAGCAGTAGTGGTCTTTGATTTATGTGGGTTATATAGCACATCTTTGGTAGTGTCTCTGAGTGTCGCACAGCAAGCATAAAAACGCGTCCTACTTTTTGGATACTAAACCCTGGAAACCCTTGCACACGCGCATAGGTTTGTTTGACTTTGCTGTGATTATTTGCATTTGTCAAGCTAAATGTTTTCCTAAATATTTGCAGTGTCAACTCTGTAGCTGCTGAAACGTCTCCTGGCTTGTGTGAGTAGAGGTGAGGCAGCAGGGGCCACAGCTGGTTAGGAGAGCGAGGATTTGAGGGAAAAGAAGTATTCTGGACCTGGGACCATCAGATGGAAACGGGACCTCCGTAAGTGGGGTGGAAACAGAATTAGTATTTAGAACAAATCTGCAAAATAAATCCTCAGGACTCCGTCCTGCATTTGTTACGCTGGGCAGCAGAGCTGCCCAATAGGTGGGAAACCAGCCTGGGATGTAGGAAGGACTGGGAACTGTTCTCAGGTCTGCTAAGAGCTTGTGTGGTTGACCCTTACAAATTGTTTAGCCCTGAGCCGTGGGCTATGGTCCCGTGTTCGTCAATGCCACCTTTGTGCCGTACCGAATCACCTGGTAGCACGTTCAAATAAGCGCGATCACACGATACCACGCTCCTGCTGGCTGCCTGCCACCTGCAGAAGGACAGGCGCTACCTGCTGGAGCATCACCCGGTGCTCAATTAGAACTGGCGGAGTGGGTTGCACTTAATCAGCGCGTCATGCAGCTGTGGTGGTTTTGATCTTGTGCTAGACATACTGAAACTGAATTTACTATCTGGTTCAACCACCATCTCCATTTCCACATCTGTGAAATGTGAACAGCATCCCATATCTCTGTCTGTAAGAGAGAGAGGTTTTTTTCTATCTGAAGCTTTCCAAGCAATTTGAATTCAGCTTCGTTACGATTTTATTTGGATGCTCGGGATGGTAATTGGCAGCCTGAACTATTGCTGGAATCCCAGAAGGTCACGGCAGAGAGCAACCGAAAGTCTCTGTGGTTTGGATCCCTGCTTTTCTAGGCAGTGGCTGCAGTTCAGAGTCAACACGAGTTAATTCTGTCAGGCTTAGCTTCGCCTAGAGCAGAGAGATAAAAATACGAAATGTAGGTGTTGAGGTAGACGGCCAGTGCAAAGCAAAAGGCCATCTTCATCTCAAATCATGGCTTATTATTATTTTTTGTTGATGATGATGATGAAATTTATTACTGGAAACGCTGGAGCTGGAGCTTCGCTAGACCAGTGGTGAAAATAGCCCTTCCAATTAACCGTCTCATCTGGAAAGCTCCTGCTGACAGTCCAAGGATTTAAACGCTGGGGCCAGGGCTGGGGGGAGTGCTAAAGGCTGAATGATTCTCAGCAGCGGGGGTTTTGACTTGAAATTAATTTCTCCTGTTAATTGAACACACCCAGTTTGATCAGTGTCTTTGGGGAGATCATTCTGGAACGCTTTCTGTAAAATGTCTCTCTCCAAATGTTCGGTATTGCTTTAATTAGTGTAATTGTTTCCAGAGATTATATGTGTATGTTTGGTATTTCCATGTTCCTCCCCTGAAAGTCAAAATGTTAGACCACTCGTTTAAACACATGTATTCTTTCTCCTGGTGTGTTTTTACTGACCTTATCGATAAAAGCATTAAGCTCCACAGATTTTCCCTCTGCATAATTCCTAGCAGCTTTACAATAAATCACAGATAAAGCGGTGCTTACAGCATTAACTGGATCACATTTTTCTCTGTGTGGTTGCTACTACTGAATGCGCTGTGCTCTTGTGACTGCGTGATATGCCTTGATCTGAGCGTCCATCTTTCATTGAATTACATGTTTAGGGCCTTTGCTAAGACGGGAAGAACCGAAGGTTTGTGGAGCATTTCTGTGCTTTATTTTCGAACGCTGGGAGTTTAAGAGCGGCTTTTTGATGTTTCTTTTATTTCAGCAACTTAAATAATGGATCGCTCAGGATGTTCAGCACTTGCACTCGACCTGTTGTGCAGATGTGGAATCGTCTTTCCTTCTCACCTTTCTCACCGCTCCTGTTGATGGGAGGTAGTGCTTTGATTTAAAAGGAAAAAAAAAAAAAAGTGTGCTTTCTTTGTGGTTGTGGTTTGCTGCAGAATGCAACTCTGCCTATTTTAATGCCTCTCAAAATTATAAATATATATATTTCTGCTTAAAAGCACAGACACATTTAATTATATTTCCAACTTGAGACAGAGGGTTCAAAAAGGCCTAAATCCTGCCAGAAATCAATAGCAGCTGTCATGGTATCTCCCCAATGCAGTCCCGCTGTTGATAACCTGCTGTGAGTTACAAACACTGTGCTCGATAGCAAAGCTTGGCAAACTGAACTAATTTCTGGGCTCTCAGCTTATTTAGCCGAGCTGAGTGCACGACCCGACTAAGCTGATTTAACCAGCTGAAGTATTTCATTTATCCCCAGACCCGTGTGTTAATTCTGAAACGCATTTTAAAAGACTTACAGCGTGGGCATCAATACACTCAAGTCTTCCTTGCGAAGTGTATTGCTCACGATAATGGGCTCACACACGTGCACCTGATAAATTCCACAAAAGCAGAGCAATGAAATCTCTGTGATGTTGCTACTTTTAACTATGGCTTTTTTTTGTTTTGAAATGTTTGTGCCTTGCTGCAGTGCCACTGCTTCTGTCTGAACATTGCTCGGTGTTTGTTCCACCAGGTGCTCGTCCTTTGTTCCAAGCTGTTCCTGCGCTATTTTTTCCCCAGCAGTCTGTTGTGTGGGGAAAGGAGAGTAAAGTAAGGGACTGGACGCGAAGGCAAGTTGACAGGTTTCTGGAGAGATGGCAGCTTCTGCAGGGCAGTCTCGCAGGGTGTGGTTTTGTGGTGTGTGGTAACTGCCATAATGAAGTGTGGGCTGTGGATGAAATGCTTCTCCACAGATATTTTTATGCTTACTTGGAGGTGATCAAGGGATACAGGTAAAGGCTGGGCTGTGCCAGAGGCAGTACGGTCCAGTTCAGTAAAATCTTGTATTGAAACGGGGTGTTTATGGATTTAGCTATGAAAATCCCCACCGTACCACCTTAACATGAAATAACGCTGCCTTCCTCCACTCCAGGCTGCTGAACTCCACTAACTGCTGCAGTCACCGCCCTCATCAGCACCTCTTTTCTCAGGAATCACAGAATCATCTGGGCTGTAAAAGACCTTCAAGATCATAAAGTCCAACCACCAGCCTGACCTACTAAGTCCCATCGCTAAACCACGTCCCTTAGGGCCACATCCACACATCTCTTAAATACCTCCAGGGGTGGGGACTCCACCATGTCCCTGGGCAGCCCCTTCCAATGCTTTATCACCCTCTCTGTGAAGAAATTCTTCCTGATACCTAATGTAAACCTCCCCGGTGCAACTTGAGACCATTTCCTCATATCCTATCGTGTGTCACCCAAGAAAGGAGACCAACACCCTCCTGGCTACAGCCTCCTTTCAGGTAGAGCGATGACATCTCCCCTCAGCCTCCTCTTCTCCACATTAAACTACCCCAAATCCCTCAGCAGCTCCTCAAAGTCTTACTTTCTGGTCCCTTCACCAGCTTTGTTACACTTCTCTGAACGTGTTCCAGCAACTCACTGTCCTTGTAGCGAGGGGCCCAAAGCTGAACACCATACTCAAGCTGCAGCCTCGGCAGTGCCACATACAAGGGAACAATCCCTTCCCTAGTTCTGCTGCTTCTGATGCAGGCCAGGATGCCATTGGCCTTCTTGGCCACCTGGGCACACTGCTGGCTTATGTTCAACCACCTGTTGGCCAGCACCCCCAGGTCCTTCTCTGCCAGGCAGCTTTCCAGCCTCTCTTCCCCAAGCCTGTGCCGCTGCACGGGGTGGTTATGACCCAAGAGCAGCACCCAGCACTTACCCTGTTGGATGTCCCGTGACTGGCACGGTGATTATTGGCAGTTTGCTGGGCAGCCGCACTTCTCTCTCCCTGCTTCCTCTCTTACAGCCCTAAGATTTAGCGTCCCTTTCTCATGCTCCTTCAACCAAAACCAGAGCTGGCTGTTACTGGTTCGATGGCACGCACTTGGAGAAGGCTTACAGAAATATTGGCTTTTCCCCCATCTGCAGCAGTGCATGGTGTCTCTGTCCTGAGGACAGCTAGCCATCCCCCCTAATGTACCAGTTAAGTTCACATATACATACGGCCTCCTTCTTCAGTCAGGCTTAAAAATGTATATTCAGACAAATGCCATCAAACAGGTTTGTACGTACAGCACTGAAAACTATAGTTGTAATGTCTATTACAGCTCAAAACGACCCATTTCGGAATCCCCTAAACTCATTCCTCCTTAGATTAGTTCTTTTCATTGCTTATAAGCCTGTTAGACTGGTAATAGAAGAATGTTTTTTTGTTTGTTTGTTTTAATGATAAGGAGAAAACCCAGCTGAAGCAAATAGCACCTATAAAGGGTCATAGGTGTGGCTTTACTCCTGTTCAAGGAGAAACTGTCAATTCATTCAGATAAGAGGTGACAAAAATAGCCATAGGTACAGTCATGGATGGAACAGAAATGCTTATTCACAATGTGTCACATAAAACCAAAGAGCCCTTTAGTGAAATTATCCAGCAGCAAGTTTTAAACCAGCGAAAGGAAGTAAGTTTTTATATAGTGAATGATTAAATTGTGGAATTAATTGCCACGGGATGTTATGGAGACCAGAAGCAATAATTGGTTCAAAAAACTCCTAGTCAAATTTGAGGAAGAAAAACTCACTGATGGCTGTTGGACGTAACAATACAAACACAGTCACTGTCTTGGGAAATCCCTAAACTGCAAGCTGATAGAAGTAGGGAAAGTATATGATGGGGAACAGGGGCATATCCTTCTATGTGGCACTCTTGTTATACTCCAGAATTCTGCTTCTGACACTGTCAAAGATGAAAATTTGCTAGATTGATCCGTGGTCTGATGCAGTGCTTGCATCTTTATGCAACAGAAACCAAACTACACAGAAAATACAGAATCTACAAGCACTACTGCATCCTGAAGTCTATGTTGATTGCCTACTTAACTTTGCATAACATTTACACTCTGTTTCAAACCTATTTTGGAACATAGTTCTATCTAAAAACTACCTTTCACCTCCATAATTTTAATATATGGAAGGTCTTCAAGGTATCTAGTAATTTATCTCTGTGTTCTTGCTCTTATACTTGATGATTTAAAAAAAACATCTCCTGCTTTGGGCATTGTTACATAATTGAAAAATTCTTAATCTCAAAGCTCACTTCAAATCCGTATCATATAAAACCACACAAACCATTTAATAATTAGGTACCAGCAGATAAAATCCTCCTTGAAGTTAGCAGAGCTACACCCACTTGGACCAAAGAAGAGAGAAGTCTTCGGCTAGATCCTTGTCATGCAGCCAGTTTTCTCCCTTAATGCCCAGGAAAAACTTAATAACTTGTTCTAAATAGCAAATCAAGCATGTAACATTGATGAGAGGAGGTGAGCTACAGCTCTGGGTGTCTGATGGGGCCCCTTCTTATACATTTGATGAAATTCCAACTGAAGCACCAGCTCTGATCTCAAGCACACCAAATGTGATGAGGTGTTTTCCTGGACAGTTAAGGTCAATACAGTGTAGGTTTTCTACTTATTTTAATATATGAGAATCTGAGAGTTTGAAGAACAGTTCTTGAGATTCTTGGATCAGTAAACATAAACAAAATCTTTTATACCCCAACCAGCAGTGGTATAAACTAGAAAGGTGGTCCAATTGGGGTTATATATATATATGATCAACAAAGTTCTGGTATGGGTTGCTTATTACAGGAGACAACAAAAAAGAGTCCATGAAGCATGTGTTATTTTTTTTTTTAAAAAGAAAACACTTAAGTTGATAGCACTGTCAGAAAAAAATATGATTTTACACTTTTTCATTTGCAGGGGAAAGCTTGGGTCCACCATTTTGTAACTCTTTTCCAAGTAATTTTTACCTCTTCCCAAACCCCATTTTTGCCGTGCCCCTCTTGAACCGAGGAGCTCGAAACCAGGTGCAGTATTCCTGCAGCCTCCTAATCCGTGCTTCATAGGGAGGGATAGCAACTTCCCTGCTCCTGCTGGCCGCGCTGCTCCCAGTACTGCTCCTGCTGGACAACAGGACTGCAGAGAGTGCATTGGTTTCAGCAGCCAGGTTGTTGGTGAAGTTATTGAACCTTTTCAGCCCTGCTGTTCCCCACTAAAATATTCCGCTAGGTGCAGGCTACCAATCAGATGTCAAACTAATGTTTACCATCTGTGTTACCCTTGCAGCCCGGCTGTCCCAATAATTTTCAATCTACCGACCAGAGCATTTGATTACATCCACCGCCCTGCCCATGTCTGCACAGCAGGTCATTTCATCACATAAGGCAATCGGGCTGATCAAGCGTGAGCTGCCCGCTGTGTGTCCACCTTGGTTATTGCAGATTGCCTTTTTGTTCCCTGCACGTTTGGAAGCGAGTTCCAGCAGGATGTGGTACCTAATCTTTCCAGGGGCTGAAGTGAGGCTAACCTTATAGTTACCTGAGCCCTTTTACATGCCCTGTTTAAAGACAGGTGTAGCACTGGCCTTTTGCCAGTTGTCGTGGACCTGCTCTCTTGGTCATGATTTTTTATAGGTACAGGTGTTTTGGAGGCACGTCAGCCGGCTCTTTCGGCACTTTCAGGTGAATCTTGCCTGGCATCATGGCTTTGAACATATCCAGCTACTTTTTAACTCATTCCTAACTTCTGTAATCTGTTCCTTGCCAAACAACCCTGGTACAGCTGGAAATCTAGGTGTAATCATTACCCGTGAAGATTTAGGCAAAAATGTACTGAATACTTCAGCCCTTTCCATCTCAACAGCCACTAGGTTGTCTCCCTTGTTCAGTAACATCCCCACATTTCCTCTGAGCTTACAAAAATCCTTGCTGCTCTCGCTTGTGTTAACACTAAATGGGCTTGGGGTTTTCCGATTTTGTCCCTAAGTGTCAAAGCACTGCTTTTGTGTTCCTTTTTTGCTGCCTGCTCTTGTTTCCTTTATGATGTCCTTTTGCATTCCAGTTCATGAGGAGCTCCTTGCTTTTTCAAGTGATCCTTCTACTGAAACTTCTAGCTTTCTCGTACATCAGGATTATTTATTCTTGACCTATCAGTAAGCTTTCTGTAAAAAAATGCCTATCATAGGCACCTTTTGTGTCAGTTTCCCAGGAGTTTCTGCTGAAGAATTCCTTAAATAACCCAGGGTCCATTTGCATAAAATCCCAAATCTTAAATCTGCTTACCTTCCTGGCCTTTTTCTGGATCCTGAATGCATTCAGCTTGTGGTCACTGATCCCAAGCTGCTATCTGTGACCACATTTGCCACTTGTTTGTGTGCAGAGGGCAAGTAGAGTATTACCCTTGCTTGCTCTCTCTAGCATCTGCATTAAAAAGTCTAGAAAGACCTTGGATTGCTTGCACAGTGCCATGGGGCCCACAGGGTTGAAATCCCTAGTGAGGACCAAGGCCAATAAGCGAGTTGTTTTGGGTTATCCACCTCTTCCCCTTGGTCGGATGGCCAGTGACAGGCCCCCAGTGCTGTGTGGTCAATATTGCTTTTGCTTTGGACCAGAAGAGCCCTGATGGATCAGTCTGTTTCACCCTGTATGGACAATGAAACATTTTGTAAGTAGGTGCAATTGACCTTTTTCCTCACTGCTTGTTTTCCTGTGACACTATTCCAGTCACGAATGGTATCCCATTAATGTTTGTGATCCTGATCACAGTTGTAACTCTTTGACTGCGAACAGGTTTCCAGCTCTTGTTAGTTGCCCAAGCTCTTGTGTATTGGTATCCAGACAGCTGAGGTAAGCCTCTGTATGCCCCTTCCAAACAGAAATGTGTCACTTTCCCATCTGGCACGGAATTGGGAAGGCTGCTGAGTGATGGCAGTCTGTCGGCACTGGTGGTGACCCAGGCTCTGGACACGCAGCAGACCTACCTGGGTAACAGGGGGGATTCCTCCGTCTCACGTAGGGAGCACCAGCCACTGACACGGGTGTTTCTCTTAGTGCTGGTACTAATCCGAAGACTTGAGATACCTGCTCAGTATTTTCTCCCAAAACACCCGCTTCCAGCTTCCACCCTCTGCAAGTCTGTATCTTCCTTCACTCACACCTTTCTTCTTGCCCTGCTGGGGCCTCAGAGAAACTTCTTCAAAGCTCCTGCAGGTCTCCAGAGGTCACCCCTCGTGTGGCAGGGCCTGCCTGCCTCTCCTGGCAGCTCCTCACCACACATAGCAGTGACTCAGTCGATCTGAGCACACCTCCCCGGCCCAGGCCGTGGCTCCCTGCACCTCCCTGAGGAGCACCGTGTGCCTGAGCAGGCCCCGGGTGGCACCACGTCCCCTCAGTGCTTCCATGGAGGGACCTGGAGCACAGAAGGGGCCACACTGCTGACTTGGGTTGTCTTTTCACTGTTTGGGGAGATTTCTTTGTGCTCCCTGCAATCCAACAGCCCTATAAACCGCTGTGCTTGTGTCTTCGTGTCCCGATGGCCCGGCTCCTTGCTGCTGGTGCTCCCTGGGGTGCTAGAGGAGGAGGAAGCCGATGCAGGTTAACTCTGCCCCTCCTGGGACTTTTACCTGGCAGTGAGCCTCGTATCCTGCCAGTTATTTCGGTCCCTGCCCTGTTTGCTTGCCGTGGGGTCACTGGCACCGCCACGCGTCGCTTCCTCGTGCGCTGCCATTCGGCACTAGGGTTGGAAACTGGAGCTGAGCTAGTTCTGCTGCTTTAGCAGTGGGACTAGCAGTCCTAGTTAGGGGTAGGCAAATTAAGGTGATTTATGCAGGATTTGTTTTTATGTGCTTTCCACAACAACCGTTCAATAAAGTAAATATGTGTTGTTGTTTTCCTCCTGTAAAGTATTTTTAGTAAATCCTCGGTGCCGGTTTTATTGAATGACTAATGCATTTTGGTACATCTGAATTACATCTATACTGAGTCATTTTGTTTTGTAATGACATATTTAAATGTTTAAATCTCTACAGAAATTAAATATTGTAAAAGACTTTAACCTTTTGTTCTGGGGGTTGGTTTGTGCCTGCATTATGTCACCACAAGCCTCTGCCATGGCCAAGAACTCCTGTAAGCTGAAGACTTTCAGCATGCTGTATAGCAAAAACACTTCTGGAAACCATAAATGAGCCAACGTGTTTTTGCCAGCCAAAATTGTGTTTTTTTGAATCAGATCTTCCCCTGCGTGCTGTGTAATGTTGTCACATGTAACATTTCACAATACTCTTGTTGGACTCTGAAGTTTTCCTACGCCACTGTTCACCCAACACTTCTAAAATTTTCCCTTGTCTCTTCTCAGCCTGCACCCGAGTTTAACTGGGGCTTGTTCATGGGCAAGGATTTGCCAGTGTCAGGAAAAATAATATGGTTATATCAGTGTTTCCTGCCTTCTTGCTCTGGGATGAGTTTTTTTCTTTTTCTTTTTCCTTTTTCTTTGCTGTTTTTTTTTTTTTTTGGGGGGGGGGGGAGGGGGGTATTTTTTGTTTTTATTTTGTTGAACTCACATATAGGACACCTAAGCTGAAATAAAAGAAAAGGATCTGCAGGTTTGTACTGGGATAACTGTTTGCATTTATTGCATGTAAATTCCTTCCTTGAATTACTTTGTCATGTGGACTATTTCTTGAACTATTTCTTCCCTAGTCTGCTATCTTTCTTATATCAGCTCGTAATGCTCTTTTAGTCCTTGAACAAATGCTTGTTATACCAGGCTGGCATTATTTTGAAATACCTTACAAGCTTTCACTTGTGCTTCATTATCCTGGATTTGTAATCTGTGTTTTTCCTGACGTGTGGTTTATATTGCATCTTTGCTTGTCTGCCAGATCCATCATTTACTTTGTGAGCTCTTCAGAGCGGAGATCTGTTCATCATATCATGTCCTTCTGAAATCCATGCCATATTTCTAGAATCCAAAGTGTGATCATCAGTCATTGTAGAAGACCAATAGGCCTTTATTCTGCTGTCTATGAATACTGCTGGAGGCTTCTTGTTGCCTTCTCCAAGGGGGAAATCAAAAACAAGAACCAAGGAAAACCAACCAAGGAAAAGTTGGTTTTGTACTTGCAAAATGGATTACGATGTGACAAAATATTTGAAATAACATCCCTCCCTCACAGCTCCTGACAACAACCAGACAAAAAGCACCTACCTTTTGCCATCGAGTGAGTGAGCTGGGACTGTATATGAGAAGAATTGGAGGTATTTGTAGTGGTAATTCTCAAATAAATGAGACTGTGTTCTGTGAATCTTTGTATGTAAAATACAGAGAAAAGGATTTTCAGAAGTGCCTACATGATTCAAGAACCTTTCAGAAACAAAATGAGAGAGTGAATCCTCAGCTAAATAGTTAGGCAATAACTTGGGATGTGGGAGAGTCAGGTTCAAGTACTTGCTCCAATTATCTTTTAATTAGTTATACAAAGTGGAACAACTTCAAACAGGAGAGATCGAGATGTCTTACCCCTGAATACCCAATAGCCTATGGGCTAGGACAACTCATACGGGATGAGCAGAGATTTGAAAACGGGTCACTCACCTTACTGATGACTATTTCAACCACTGAGATATTAAATCTGATAGTGCGTGGGTCTTTCTCATCGTTGTTTGTTAGGAAGGATTTGGCTGGCTTAAGCATCTGACTCAAGGAAAGGATTTGTGGTGGAGGCACCCAGCCCCATTAGAGGAATGGGACTGCCTGTCCTATTGAGTCACTCAGACAACTTTTTGACTAGATAGATGGCTTTTGTGGTTCCTGCTTTTTGACACTCGCCTTTCTTCATCCATTTTATAAAAACTCTGGCTGTCTAATTTAGGGAGGGGATTGCACTGGTTATCAGGATGTCTAAAGCTGAAGCGCTACAATTTGCATCCTTGCTACACCTTAGTCTTTTTATGCATCTAGTTGTCTGCCACAAAGTAGGGGCTTATAAAGATGCTGGCAGAACAGAAGGACACGAAGGACTTTTACCAGGGCTGGAATATTAGACATAAAGGCTTTACACATTGTTGAAATACATTTGCTGCTAAAGGAGGAAACCATGCTAACGTACTAATTACATCATCTTGAGAGACTCATAATTATCTCTACAGGATTTCATGAGTCTGCATCCATTTGATTTGTCCTAATTCAGAGCCTTGTCATCCCCATCTGCAATCTCATACCCAGATTGAGCATGGAAATCGACACAAGCGTTCCTAATATGCAAATAGAGATCTGCAGTTCCACTTCAAAGCAGTAGCTTCTGAAGTGGGAGTTTTAATTATTCCGTTTTGAGTTAGTGACTCTGCAAAAGGTGTTTTTTTTTTTTCT
Source organism: Heteronetta atricapilla (assembly GCA_011075105.1). Taxonomy (NCBI): domain Eukaryota; kingdom Metazoa; phylum Chordata; class Aves; order Anseriformes; family Anatidae; genus Heteronetta; species Heteronetta atricapilla. The sequence continues at coordinate 147,664,246 of CM021732.1, forward strand.
TTCTTCTTCCTCTGCTGGTGAGTTGGGTGTTCTTTTTCTTTTCGGCTGTGTTACTGACACTTTGCAGTAGGCATGTCTCATTCTGTCTGTCAAGTGAACAATGAAATGATTGACCAGTTAATGATCCATCTATTTACTGATTGTAATCCATAGCTTCCTCAGGGAGTTGTGTGTCCTGTTCTTGGGTTCTTTTGCATGTAATATCTTATATAACAAGATGAGATTCCTCATTCCTCATCACAGGAGTCTGACATGAACGCCAAAAACAACGGCAGATACCAACTGCGTATTTTGTAGAACTATGTCTGCTTCAAAACTAAGGTTCCTGGGACAACAGAATGTGCCAGTGAGGCCGGTGGAGAAGAGAAACTCATGAAGCAAGTAATATTATAACATTATAATGAGACTGTTTGTTGCATGGCAGAAGACAGGAACAAAGGGGCACAATCATGATGCAGATTCGTAACAGTTGGAAACTTCAAGTTTTTCTGCAGGAACTACCCAAAATAGCTAGTGGTTCGATGACTTGTGGCTGAAATCTTACCAGATTGTGAATATCTGTTTTCAAATCAAATTTTAATGTTTTCAAATCCCCGTTGAAAAGTGAGATGCAATTATAAAGGTTAGTTACTTATGGTAAGTTACACTGCCTCACCTTGGATGGTGTATTTTCATTTTGTAGGGGGATGACTTAAGGAGGCACCTGACGGCTGAGGGAAGCGTGCAGCAGTGGCACACTCAGGATTAAATACTCCTAGAAGCCAATGCGTGCACCTGGGAGAGCACACACTACGTGTGATATGCCCCAGGGTCAGCATAAACCGTCAGTGAGACCGGTGAGCCCTGCGTGGCAGGGAGGCACTCGCTCACTCCGGCTGCTCCCCAGCTTCTTTGCCAGTGAGTCAGGAGCTGGTGTTTGATGAGAATGTAATATAAAAAGGGGAAGAATGGAGGCATCCCATAATTAAGGCTTGTAAGAAGAGAGGAATCAGTTCGGCATGTGATATACGGTGAATGAGTCAGAGAAACGAAGGAGAAGTGAGTTTGATAGATGTAAAAGGGAAAGTGCAGTACTGAGAAATTGTGATGAACTGTGATGAGATGTTCAGAAGGAGCACAAAAAAGGGAAGGCAAAGTAATAAGACAGAGAAAGATAAGTTCAATTAAATACAAGAGCTAGGACTAAATTCAGGGGAGAGGTTGGAATGACAGGAGAGGTGAGATCAAGAGAGTTGGCTGGCATAGGGTTTATGCTAGCAGCCTGAGAGAGTTTGGGGGGAAAATTTGATAGCGTTGCAGAAGCTGAAAAAATAAAAGATACGTCTACTGAGCTTGAAAATAACAGAAAGGAAATGCTTGAATGCATAGAGTGATATAGTTGGAAGAAAATGACTTATTTTCATGCTTTTAAATCTTAAGCTAAGTGACAGAGCTTCTAGTCACGGACAACATCAAATGTCTAGGAATGTCAGCCAGCATAACTGGAATGTTGTTGATGGTCAGGCAAGTACTCAGTTTTTGCAGTATTATGGCTAAACTGATACCAGTTTGATGTCCTGAGTGAATAAATACTTGTTGAGACAGACAAGACTCTTCTGTACCCTTTTCTTGTCAGCTGAGGCAATGTAAAGAAAAGTGTATTTAAATTTGAGGCTAAGCTTTTTAATCTATTTTGTTATTGCAAAAAAAGCGTTTCAGCAGTATATCTGAGGAGCACCTTCATTTAGGAATTCTTCTGCTTCGTGCTCCTTTTTTTCCTATGGGCATACAGACGCGCTCTCAGGTAGAGCCATCTCTTCTTCAGCCTTGTAGCTGCAGTAGAGGGCTCTGTTTTTTTTCCTGTTTCTTCTCACCAGGCTGTCACATTTCGCAGATGTACGCAAGTTAATACTGCTGTGACACACCTGTCTCATTTACTGAAATTGTTATTTTGACTAAGAACTATTTAAAAACTGTTTTAAATGAAAGTTGGATTTTAATTACTTCTAACAGCGTGTAAAAATCAAGAGCTTATGTGCAATGGAGGAATCTATGCTGCTGACTTGGCGTATGATTTCATTTTTATTCATAGTTTTAAGCCTTGTTTGATAATTTACCTTGACATTAAAAAAAGAAAAAAGCATCGCGTATAAATTGCAGAATTGCAAAAGAAATGTCTATAAAATTTTAAAAACTCTTCTTACGTGCTTTCTATTGTGCAGTCAGATACCAGATTGCATCTGCTGTCTACTTTACAGTTAGTTATTACTATCACTAGTAGTTTGTTTAATTACAGCTTAATACAGTATTCACAAATTTTGAGGTTCGCTTTAATGCAGAAAGTATATAAGCAAGCTGGTTTTGAGCTACGATGTGCAAGTCAATGTAATGGCCTGTAATCAAAAGCTGTTCAGGCTTCATCACATTTCTGGGGACACAGTTTTGTGAGGTTCTGTATAAAAAGGGATGTTCCAGAAGCAGGTAGTTGAGACCGGGCACACTGGACACACATCTGGTGTGGCACAGCAGCAGGGGGAAAGTTGTGGAGGGGTTTGTGGGAGTCATAGTAAAGGAGAATGTTTTTAAACAAAGATTTTGAAGAAGGATTTAAAGATATATTCCCACATGTTTATGAGGAGCTTTCCCAGAGCCGAAGAACCAGGAGAGAGAAAGTGCGAAGGCACTTCTTTGAAAATAGAGGAGGTGGAGTGCCAGCGACTGGCACCATCAGTTGGCAAGAAGCAGCCTCTTGGTACTCTGACAGCTAACGGGAAAGGTGGGGATAGATTCCAAGGAATTTTGGAAAATCCATAGAGGGATGTGTAGGGTGGTAACGTGGACGAGATTAATCCAGGCTGTTACACAGCATGTGTTGTCTTTGCAAAAGTTGGTGACTACAGAGGAACATATAAGCAGCTTACTTTAGCATACAAGGGCCCTTTAATCCCAATTTTCTGATGCAGATCAGTTTCTGAGGCTTTGCTGAACTGTGTTAGCAACAACCATGGGATCTGTAAGCAGAGAGGAGAAAAAGAACTGCAGCTGAAAATTCTGCCGTATTCTGTCATATGATATGCTCCCTGCAGGGAACTTACAAAAACTGGGGACACCTGCATAGCAAGAGGGGTACGATAGCATTCCAGAGTGTCCTATGCAACTTCATAGAAGAGGATCACTTGTGCATGTACGAGGAAAGCCCACAGTGTTTGCTAAGACAGTTTGAGAGATGCAAGCTGTCGGCCAGAACTGGTAAAACAAGAAGGGTAAGAATGGAAGTAGGACCTGGGATTTAGTGGCTAATCATTACATTGAGGACTGTCCCAGTAGGAAGCCAGATAGGAAAACATTATTAATGATTGAAGAATGTGATATGTGGAAAGGCTCAAGGGAGGGATTTGTCGCTAAGGCATTCACAGCAACCTGCAAAGTAAAAGGCAGTTTTGCTCCAGGGCACAGACTGAGGCTGCCATATAGGTGAGGTGTACCCACTTTTGCACCCACCGCAGGTGTAAGTGAGTTAGGTGCTATCTGCTCCTAATGAACTCATGGGGCAGCTGCAGTTGCACGCATTTATTTATTTTTTTCTGGTTAGTGCAGCTCTGCGCCATCACTGAAATCAGTCATCAGTGCTAAAGGTGGAGCTGGCTCTGATGGATTGATTGCCATCTCGATCCGTGTATTAATATAGATATATTAATTCAGTGAGGCTAGGCTGTAAGTGTCAGACAGGATATATGTTTTTCAACTAATGTCAATTCAAGTAAAGCATGACTCTGTACTTAGAAATCTTATTGCTGTTTCCCACTGGTTTAAAGGTTACATTTAGTCTTAATAAAAAATGACAATATGACTCACATTGCTGTTTCAGAGAGTACGAAGAAGAAATGCTGTCAGTGCTAAAGAACTTTCGGGGGACAAGAATTTCATCAGATGAACAAAAAAGATTGAAAAAGAAAAAAGAGTAAAAATTGAAAATGTCTGCTTGACTTTCACTAATGGTATACCTGAGGAATGTGGAAAACATCCCTCTGGAAAATCTGCTGATTTTAACAATACGTGATGTATGCAGTTCTCCAAAGAGAATAAGTCACACTTTGTATTTAAACAGGGCTCAGCTTCACAGCTGGTATAAATCAACAGGATTTTGTAGGAGTTGGTGAAGATAATACTGAATTGTGCTTGTTTTAGGTTTTAGTCCTTTCCACACTATGGAAAACATGGGTTTTAGTGATCTCAGTCAACCAGGCAGAACCATACAAGAGTAAACAGGTTGTTAATCTGAAATTACCTTAGGGCCTTTTTCTTCTCCCACTGAAATCAATGTCTAAGTTCCCATCAGTTTGAGTGGGACATTAAACACACTCACACACATACACACAATACTAATATCCATGTTAATGTGTTTTCTAAATATATGAATTAATCAGCAACCTGGTAAACTGGTTCAACAGCCTGATGCATTTGCTGAATCAACCTTGCTAAAAGTGATGCACCAGCCGCCTCCCACTTTCTAACATTCTGTGAAAACAAAGCAACATTTTGATAAAAGTAGTTAGGTTTGCCATTAAAGGCCTTAATCTATGCTCAGGCAAAGTTGCTTAGGACAAGGTGTGGTGTACCTCTCCTGGACCATGCATGTAAGCTCTGTTTGTGGCAGAACTTTACGTAGAGAAGAAAAGGTTAGTATCTACACTGTGTCTTGAACCATAATTCTTAGATTTTTCCATATGTATTCCCTAAATACTGTGATTTGTCTTGTGTATTAATACATCACGTATTGAAAAGCTGAAGAGAAACAAGATGAGGACAGACTTCTATTTGGTTAAAATCGTTAAGGAAATTCAGTCCAGCCCTCAAGGCAAACCACAGGCAGTTGAGCTTTTAGGAATGCTGAAGGGATTAAGGTGCTAAATATCCATTAACTTTCTTCACTTTGGTATTTTGGGAAAACCTCATCTGTAATGATTGCGTTTATTGCTGTCTTTATGAGCTAGTTTTTTTACACTATTGGTAGCAAGTAGTTTTAATGCTGGTATTTAAATGTGATCCCCTTTCATTACTCCTTTGTACTTTGCAAAGCGAGGCTCAGGGGGTCTTGGAGAGAAACAGAAAGATGTTCACAATCTTGTCTCTACCATAGTGGGTAACAGAGGAAAATAGAAAGAACATTTTTTCTGTTAAAACATGTGAGGAGTACTGTGTTTTACCTGAGGTGAAACTTGTAATAGCTGAGAACCCCTAGAAATCCTGTTCAGGCTGTAAATTTCGTATTTGTGCCCTGGCAATTTTGTTTCTTCACCTGGTGCTCACTTACGTTAATCCCACTCTGTATATATGGTTCCTTTCCAAACAGGAGAAAGAAAGCAAACAGAGTGGGCCAAAGTCCCTTCTTAGCCTTAGCAAGATGACTCCGACGTGCGGTGACTTGTGAGGAGCTCGCATGGAAATAGCCCAGTGAGCACAGGAGCAGCATACAGCCTCTGTGCCTGCTTTCTTTATAAAGGTTAAACATCTACAGCTGAGTTTGTAGTAAGGAAAATAAACCGTGGATGGGCCTAAGCATATCATTACAGGGGGTATACCTCAGCTGCAGCCGCCATATTGACATGCTGCTCTCCAAGCCCGGCAACCCTACCTCACCTTCAGACTGTTAACTCTGGCAGACTTCTGGGATCTTCGAAACGTGCTGACAGTCATTTTCTGTTGTGCTGGCACGGTTTAATAGGCACTATGTGTCATAAGTATGGGTCAGCCCTCATAAATATGCCTCTCTTGGCGTTTCACAATTGTCTGCGAAGGTGTTGCTCAACCGGAGTCCCAGCCCTGCAGCCACGGTGCGTAGAGGTGTTGGATCTCCTGGATCAGATGTGGGCCCTGAGGCAACCCTGGCTGCAGCAGAGCCGTGTTCAAACTAGTGCCGACCCTGCTGCTGAATGATGATATCCTTTCTGACTGCCCTTCTTGCAGATGTTTCCAGGAGCTGTGTTTTATTTGCGCATCAACAAATGATCTGATATTTGCTAAGGGTTTGAATCCAGCCATTGAAGAATAATAAACGACTGTTTAGGTTAAGCTGAAATTTTGCAGCCTGATTCAGTTACAGTGGTGACTCACTTGGAGTTGGTTCTCACATGATTCACAAAGAGTATGGGTGACTCAACCCACAAATTTACTTAGCTCCCATGTTATTTTCCCTCTCAGTGAAAAAAAAAAGTGGTTGTAATAAATAATCACAGCAAACTTTGACTTACCCTGAGGTAAAATAAATGTGTGTGTTGAAAGACTGCATATTTGTAATAATAAATTATTTACTGAGGTAAGGATGAAATAATAGGATATAGGAATCATTAAACAAGAAAGATATGTGCCATGCTTTTTGGTTGATTCTGCTGCATAGCAGATCTAAATAAAGGAAGAAGAGTTATTTTTATCTGATGCAGGAGTTCAGCAAGGCTATTATGACAATGTCCACATTTACTGCTACAGCTTGCCAGTTCTTGGCATTTGTTCTCTGAAATAAGTAGGTTTAGGTACCTCTGTGTCTGGGTCAGACAAGCGATGCCAATTCAGGAAGCATGAGATACCTGAGTTCTGAAAACTGGGTCTTTGTAGGGTGTCTTCAGCTGGTCACGCAAAGTCCTGAAGTACCTAAAGTTGCCTGAAAAAATGTTGACCGAGTTCCACTGCAGTATCAAATTTGCAGAGGTAAGCCATTCTGTCCCAACAGGAGCCATGAGACACCAAGTTTTTCTTCAAAAGGCACAACTTCTGTCAGTGTTGCATAAGCGTATTCACAGACACATGGCTGTAGTGTAAATACAGTCCAAATTACTGTGAGTTTTGAGCTTAGAGCTAGCCAGAGACTGTCAGCATATGCTTTTTTGGGTTGTCCCAAAAGGATATAAATATCTAGGTAGCTACATACCTCTGAGCTTCTTAGCACAGAGTGAGTAATCACTCTCCCTTTCATAAATGAAACAAGAAAGAATCTGGACAATGAAGAAATTATGCTGTGTCAGCTGACTTGGTCATTAAAAAGGTCATTAGCAAACAGGATTAATTCTTTCCCTCACAAATACCAAGTGTCAATAATATCCATAAATTAAACTTTACAAGTCTATATTTTTAAAGCGTTAAATTATAGGGAACAAATAACGTGTGGCTTGAAAGATTAAGGAGATAATTCTGAATTCTTTGGAAAGAACAGTTCTTTTGCAGATTGTGTCACTGGACAAGAAATGTCAGCATGGTTCAGGTGTGGGAAGAAATTTCAGCAAAATAAAATGGATGGCAATGGCAAATTCCTCGAAACCAAGGAACATAAACAATGACCCTGAGAGAGGGTACGTAGGAACCGTGTCAGGATTTAAAACATTCAGCTAAAGGACTTCTGTGCTAGAGAGAGAAGCAAAAAGCTAGAAATTAACTTTGGAGTGTCACATGCTGAACGAATGCAACACAAAGTCCAGTGAAGCATTTTTGTGGCACAAAGAATGCCGTCCTTTTATCACAAAGTTTTCCAAGCAGCCTCAAGCTGTTTTAGGGTTCTTTGACAAGAGTGAACCAAATGCACATATTAATTTGAACTTTCCCTCAACTAAAGAAGGTAAAGGATGGGTTTGTGCTCAAAGTAGAGGACTGGGATTTATTTATTCTTGGTTCTGCTGCAGTCTCCTTGTGCAAGCTTAGGCCAACCTGTTAGGCCAACCTTCATGCCACGGTCTCGCTCTCTGTAAAATGCAGTTGATTGTACATATGTCACAATGGATGTTTGAGGCTAAATTATTTAACGTTTGCAAAGTGCTTTGAGATGTAATACTGGGAAGGACGAATTACTAAACACTGCAATGCTGCACGCAGAGTTATGCTCAGTAGTGCCCCGTTAGACACTGATGCTTACTGTATATACTTTAGTACTGCAAGCTGGTCCAACCTAACTGGTTCTGGGATTGGTCTGGAACAGAATAGCTTATTTCATTTTCCCTTGTGCTAATCAATGAAATAAAAGTTCCCCAGACTGGCACTTAGAATACCCAGCGTTTCCAGGTTTCATAGGCTTATGCAAGTTATCTTTGCAAAAAGCTTGATATTGGGGGGCACAGTCTGTTTATGCATGTGCCATACACATCATGCCAGTGAAAGAACCTGCAAAAGCAAGGCTTATTCTTATGGATATATATCGGTAGAAGTCAGTCAGAGACCTGATATGAACTGGCTTCCTTCATAAGCATTGCCCATCAAACACACTCACCTCTTTTCATATATCAGCTGTGATCGTGCCACGAACAAATGTATCTTTAGATAGGTAAACCACAGCTACGTTTCTCTAAACATTACTTTTTGGTGTGTGTTTCTAAATTTGTTTTCCTATCAGCGCTGCTAGTAGATCCCGTATGGTGTATCATTAATAATCATAACATGTAACGTGCCTGTTCTCCTTACTGCTGAGCTTCCATGTAAATACCCGGGTGGTTCTTTGCTGCTATGGGACTGTCATAGCAGATGCTTTTGCTTTTTCTATTGCTGTAAACAAGCTGTTGTGACTGATACTTCTTTTCACCATATGTCCCGAACACTCCCAGTTCATAGTTATATGTCATTTCCAGGATGCTTTGTAGGGTGTGTATGCCTCCGCCCCATTTCAAAATCAATGTTACTCTCAATGGATTGACTAATGGCTGCGAGGTGTTGCTTAGCATGCTGGTTTTGGCTGACAGTGCTACTAAATGAACAGTCGTTTGCTTAACATGTCTGTCATGGTTCCCATGTGAAGTAATTTTTACTGACAAATTGAACATGCTGGTGGCTTCAGGTTTGCTGGTGAGCATTTATCTCACAGACTCCTGAGATCAAAAAGAAGTATGACCCCAACTTGTTACCTGGAATACTGATAATTTAGCCCTGTCCCTTAGCTCTGTCCTATGCTTATATTGTCCTCCTTCATGTTGTTTTGCTGATCTCATCACTACATCCATCATGAATCCATAGAGTAGGAGTGGGTGGTGAGTACTAAAGGAAACTGTGATGTACCTGCAAGCGTGTTGTGCTGATGCGGTACGTAAGGTGTTGCAATGCTGTCCCACTGTGAGGAACTAGGACAGATGTCAAGTTTTCTTTCTTTTCTTGTCATGTGTGTTGTTGAGTTAGACCATTCTTAACCCTGTTCATGGAATAGGATGTGCAGCACCAAAGAGAAATTGCCTATGCACAGCAAATGTATTGAGTTGTTATTATAGTGGGTGGACGTGCCTTATTATTCACCTATGACATGTCGACCTTCCAGAAGGTCCACCTGGCATTTTAGTAATAGCATATGTGACAATACAGTATTGAGTGTGGTCAGGGATGGTGTCCCTGTTAATCATTTTAATGAAAGCAATCATCTGGAGGTGAACAGAAACTGAATTTAGTCTTGTAAACACGTGAAATAAGTTAAACTACAGGAAGGAGCATTCTTTGACCATCTCTCTCATCTGACTATAGGTTTATACATTACGTGGTTGTCTGAGCCTGCATCATGTATGCTACGTTGCTGGACTATGCTTCATGCATTGCTATTGGGAAAATAGCTGGTGCGAACAACTTTTGTTTTCCTTGATAACTGGTGGAATTGTTCATGCTTCCATAAGAAAACAGCATGTAGCTTGTAATTTGTTAGGTATCTGTAGCAAGTGAGTGTAGGTAAGGAGCTAAGGGGGGCTCTTGAGGTTAGTATGGATGTCTACATGCAGCTTGTAGCTCCACGGTGGCCAAACCAAAGCTTATTTGTATGGTATAATGCAGCTTCTCAAACATCTGTCCTTTTTTTTTTAACATAACGGTGTAAGTTCTGGTTCCTGCTCTTCGTATAAAGTCCTTTAAATATGGAAGCTGGAGCCGAGGGAGCGGTGTTTGAGCTAACAGTGGCTGCGCCCTTCTCTGCACCTGCCACTCATACGGGATTACTGGAGACACTAAATCGGTGAATTTCTGTATTTACATCTTTCATGAGTCAAGAAATGGATACAAACATCCTGATGTAACTGTATCGATCTGTAGCATTAGTCCCCCTGGAGAGGAAGAGATTATTGACATTATCTTTGTGGCAAACGGATGTCTGTAATGAGTGTCCAAGTCATTTCTTTCACTCTTTGTGTGAATGTCAGCAACTTGAAGCACTCGGGTTTTTTTAGGATGCATAACTGGATCTTGGGTATGTTACCTGGCCGTAGTGAGGGCACGTCTTAGTGACTGGTATTGGTTGGGCTGTGCTTGTGAGTGTGGTCCTGGGTCAGGCTGTAAAAACAGCCTGACAGAGTTGTCCCAGAAAGGAGTATGTCTGCACTATGTATGTTCCAAGTCAAATCATGATTTTATAATGTGTTGGATTTAAGACGCATTTTTATGTAGTAGCTTCTTTCCCGTGCTTGCATACAGCTGATGGCCAAGTTTCTCCTCCAGCTTAGTGCAGATCAATGTTGCTTTTCATTGTGATGGGGTCTTTTTTGCAGCAGTTTGCGATGACGATGAGACAAATAAATCTTGTGTGTTCGCATGATTGACCCATTGCCCCAGGCACAGGATGTCTGTTTTTCTTTCCTCCCTTTGTCAAGTTCCCGAGGATGAGGACTGCAAGCGACTGCCTGGTTTTACGCAGCCCCTGAGCAACCTGCTGTTGGTCTTTCATAGAGCTTAGTGTGCTCCCCTGGTACGATGCCTGTCCCATTCGCAGTCAGATGTTGTAGCAGGTGATCTTTCATCTCCAGGTGCCTTTGCAAACTGCATTCTATCACCTGGCTGTGCATTTTTTTTCCATATTTTTCTTCTTGCCATAACTTGCACCTGCCTGAAGTAAGTGTGCCAATCTGGCTTTGCTCTTGGAAGAAAACATAGTTCTATGGAACTGTCGTTGCACAAACATTTACTAGTTCTGTGGCTTCTGATATAAAACATATTCTGTAGGATTTCCAACTTCTCTGTGAATGCCAGAACCTGTGACTGATCTACTGATGTGGACCATTTTTTCCTCTTTGCTGTCCATGTTCTGAGGCAGAATTTAATGTGTGTGGCTGGGGAGGAGCAGCTCAGCAGAAATGGTTCTTACCTCCTTCTTTCATGTTTTGCCTTATGCCTGATGGGCTAGAATAGAAATAATCTTTGTTTCAGAATGCTCTTAGGATTAAGGATTTGACAGATGCTGCCTTCTGTCAGGGTTTGTACTGATGCTGATGATCATCACTGCACGGCACGGTCCCCAGCCCACTGCTGTAGTAGCTGGCTCTTAGGAAATCCTGTCAAAGGCATAGTGCCCTAAAATTTAATGTTGGCTTGAGAAATGGAAAGGAACATTCTAATTATAGTATTTCTGGGGGGTTCCCAAAGTCCTTTTTGCATCCTTGGAATAGCTTCGTATTGCCTAGGTGGTGACCTCCATATTATTTCCAGTCGTTTATTCTTATCATTCCAGAGGTGATTACTGCAAGCAGGGGCATTTAGGGAAATGGTGTGCTTGCCTGCCTGTACGGCACAGTGCTTGTTGTTTACACAACCCAAATAAGTTGAGGTGGTTTATTGTATGTTAACTAGTACATACTAACTAACATTGTATGTTAGTACGATGTATACTGGTGGTATTACACCAATCGTGTATACAGATTATAAGATTCTGAAAAGCTGATTGAAAAATGGTGAAGGGAGGTGTTTTGTTTTGTTTTAAAAAAAAACACACTTAAAATGTTATTTCTATTTTTCAGTCATCTTTACTCTTTGGAACAGAGTCGTATTCCTTGGTTCCATTCACATTCAGTTATGCTGGTTGTTGTTGACCTTTACCACTCAAGGAAGTAAATTTGACCACAGACATTCAATTTTCCTTATTGTTAGTGTAAGATATAACATATACAGCAATTACATGAGTTAAATGACAATGGAGGGTAATCTCTACAGTTTATAGTTACTTCTCTTGAAATAAATAATTACCAGGAGTTTATGGTTTCAGAGCAGAACACCTAACAAAAAAAAAAAAAGTCAATAAAAGTAGGATTATGCTCATGAATTTTTGCTGGACATCTATTGCTTTGTATTGCAGTATGTTTCATAATGAATAACAGCATTCTCTTTTTTGTTCCTTGCAGATAAAACGAGAGAAACCAGAAAATATACCAGATTTAAAATGCTTAGTAAAAGAAAAATTCACTGCACTGGAAAGCAAGAACACTGACTCGGATTTGGAAAAGAATGACAAATATATATATTTTAAGGATCAACTTAAAGAGATGAGAAAGCAATGTAAGTTGTTTTTTTTTAATGATTCTTTGAACATTAAATGATAATGTGTACTAAATGTCCTAAAATACAGAACTGCCAAACTCAGTTTGTACTCAAACTGCTCAGTTTATGGCTCAAGCTGAGGTCTATTTCAAAACATATTTAAACTGGTATTTGTGGAGCAAAAAGCCAGGGTAGTTACCTAGGTAGCTTTATTTAGACTCTCTCAGTTCCTGTCTTGCTTGGATACAAGTACCGTGGAAATCTTGCTTCACATCTCTTTTTGTAAGGTGGGCTTTTTCATCTGAAGACAGGGTTTTTTCCTTAATTGATAGGATCTTCTAAAAGGATTAGGTAAGCTGTTTTCATTTGTCACTTAAACAAATTGCTCCTGTTTCACAACTTCGGATGTGTTGCAACTCTAAGAAGACCTTTGCTTTAATCGTAGAACTATATTGTTGGAAAATGCTTACTCTGTGTGTTCTCAGGTTTACAGCTTCTATGCACGCACCATCTAATGCTGCAACATATTAAGATCTGTTTTTCTTATTTTCTGTGGATTTATCAAGTGTTAAAATTTTAAGTTACTTGTGCTTGAATTGCAAGAAAACTTGGAGAGTTAACAGTTTTAGTATTTATGCAACACAACAAAGTATTATACTTTTATTGCCCTGCACAAATAGCAGCTATTAAAAATCACTCTGATTACTGTTGCTGGGAAAGAAAGTTCATGGGCTCTAACACTATTCATGCTGCTCTTCCCCAATCATGATTATGTCTGAAATAATATTATTATGCTCGCTATCCCTTGACCCCTGTACCTATTCCCTCCTAGCCCACATTTTGATTTCAACATAAACTGGTATCTCAGGAACTTCAGGAGTCACAGATTAATGATTTATACCATTGGAAACTGGTATTCTCCATTTTCTCCTGTAGCTCTCCCGAGTTTTGTTTTTGTGAAATACAATCCAAAACCCGCTGAAACTAGCGGAAAGAATTTTCCTGCTGACTTCACTGGACTTTGGATTACTTCCCCATAGAGATTTATGAAGAGTGAGGACATGCTTGACAAGGTGAATTTTAGATCTGATAGCTCAAGACTTGCTAGGACTAGAGCTTGAGGGCTTAATACGTTTGTTTCCCATCTTCATGGTTTTTAACGTTTTGGATTTGAGTATTAGCACTGATCTCTGAGTTTAACAGAGCTCTTGGCACCACTCTAAGAATGAACAAAGCAAGTTGCAGACCACAAAAAAGTGTAATTTTCACTCCCTACATAACCATAAAATTATTACTGCCCCACCATTATGTTGTAATTCCTAATTTCCAGGTGTTTGTAACTGAGAAGATAAAATCTTGATAACTGACTTTGGATTTACTTTCCACCCTGTAATTGCCTGAGGAGGGGGTGTATGCCCTCGTAATATATTCAGTTCAAGCTATGTGACTGAGTTCTAACTGGCAGGCTTGCTGAAAAATCCCCAAATTAAATAATCCCCAAATAAAAAATCCCCCAAATAAATAAGTATTCTTTTTTTTTTTTTTAAAAAAAAAAAAAAAAAGATACAAGGAATACGAGGTCATCATTATCCTGCTACTGCCTGTAATCCAGACCTGTCTTAGTAGCAATGTGGACTTTTGGTTGGGCACAGGGGTCAGACTGTGGCTGACAAGATAGAAGAGGCTGGATGAACTGATGTGATCAGCATGCAGACTATTATCAGCCGAGTCAGCTTAGGTTTAGTAAGATTCCCAATGTTTTTGATAACGTAAATCCATCACGTTTGTTCCTATTGCAGCATCTAATGAAATTCGAAAGGTTGAATGGAAAATCGTTGGTTAACTTTCACAGACAGTCTTGGATGTGATATGATGTTCTTTTGTTCAAAATAATGATCTTGTATTCAAATAAGCAATCTCATTCAGCATCCCCTTTTTTGAAATGGTAAGCCAAATACCAGCTCAGGTCTGCAGATAGAAGTGAGATGAGAATTCAGAGGTAAATTTCTCAAAGCAAGAATTCTGCTGCCTTAGACATGCATCAGCGTGGCCTCTTCTGCCTCAATAATCTGTTGATCCACCATAAAGTCAGTTTTGTACTTCATTTTCCTCTCCAAAATGCTCTTTTACCAGGAGGGCTACTGGAAATTCTTGAGTAATAATGTGTGACTGAAGATCAGTGAAGTCTGTTTATATTCACCTACATAAATTTGCTTCCATGTGATGTAGTGACCTGGAAGCAGTAAGCCTGCCCAATTTCTCTATTTATGTAGTAATGTGATCTTCTTGCCATAACCCTCATCCTCTCTCCCTCCTTTTATGAGTTTTCCCTACTCATGTCTAGCTTTTAATTAGGCTGTAAACTCTAAACACGGAGTTGAGTATTCACGAGCTTAAACATTACAGATACATTCTTGTAGGATCAGGGCCTCTGATCTTAACATCTTTGTGAGAGGCTAAACTGACTCGTGAACTCTGACTAGTACAAAAAACATTTTCTCATAGTTGGGCTCCACGTAGTAAAGCAGTGTGTGGAGATGTGTAGTACAGCACCGTCAGTATTATGTAAAACACCACGTATACCAAGGAGAAGGCAGTGTTACTGTACATAAAGTGGGCTCAGAGTGTCCTATGTGTATTCCCTGGCTTCTCCTTTATGAGTTGTGCCTTCATAAGCATGGGTCCTTCAATACATACCCATAGTATTATAGTTTATAGTTATTATAGCTTATTAGAGCATGTCTGCAGATTCTGGGACAGACTTTAAAACTGCTTTTGGGGGGTTATGGATATCAACAGCTTCATTAACAGCTACCCATTTAATATTTTCCTTTCAACTGTTAGTATTGCCAGGTTTGGGCACAACTCTGTGCATAACCCCTGGCCTGTTTAAAGCAGTGTGGAGACATATACAGCGTGCTCCAATTTTTAGCTCTTTCCTGGGATTTGGTTTTATTGCCAACTCAGATGAAATATCAGAACTGCAAGCAAGTTTTCTCAGAGGAGCTTTCATGGTATTCTCCTTTGTCCCAGGCTTTTCCACCTCAAAGGGGCAGAAAGGGTAGATGCAAAAATGTTTTGCCTTCCACGATGAGTTACCATTAATCATTGCATATCTTTTATGCAGGGTTTAACATTTGTGTTCTGGGATAGCTGAACAAGGACACGTTATGTACTCACGTTATCTTGTTACTTGGGAATCAGCTAGGATTTGAAGGAGAAAAATGCTCTCAACACAACGATTTTAGGTACAGTGCGGAGCATGAAACAGTTAAATATAACCTTGTTTTAACAGAAAATGAAGAGAGCTAATACATTTTCCATCTTGTTCTTGAGATTCTTGATATTTACTGCCATAGTAAATGCGAGGGAAAGGGAGCTGCGTGGTTCTTGCCTGCCCCCTGAGAGGTGACGTGCTGCAGTGGACAGCTCTGATGCTCAGAGGGTAGCAAGACACCCTGTCACCTTCACACTGTCCTCTTCTCCAGGCAGTTTTGCAAGGAGGAGACTTGCTTGGCTTCGAACTTTAAGCAGCAGCAGATGATACCATGCCTTAGAGCAGTTTCTGTTCTGCTCATCTTTCAGACAGTTTGCAGGCATTTTCCCTCAATCTCTGAGCTACTTTAGCTGGAATTTGTGCAGAACGATGCAAAATCCCCACCTCTGATGGTATGTGTCAAAACACTGTCAGACAGGGCTTATGTGAACAGCAAGTGATTTTTGTGAAGTCTGTTTCCAGAACTTTCTCACGTTCCTAAATGCCCACTTCTTATTTTTAATGGGAAACAGTTTCATTCTTCTACCTGAAGCTAATTGCAAGCAATGAAATAGAAGAGTTGATTTTTTTAAAATTATTTTTTTAACATTTCTTGTAGCCTGGAATGACTGCATTATCTTTTCCAAATAATTGAGCTCTTGCAGCATATTCAGTAAATCTGGTAGTACTAGAGAATTCAAAATGATTGTATGTGTGGTTTCTATGGATTTTTTTTTTCTGACCTTAACCCTCTGTGACTGATGCTCTCCTCACACGTAAGGGTCCCAGATCTGCAAAGTGCTTAGTGATCTACTTTTGATTAAGCGAAAAGCTTAAGCAAATTGCTGAAACTGAATTGCATGAGTAGGTCCTTTGAAATGGGTGAAATTGCTGGCATGTTTCACTTCCTCGTTGGATTGTAACCACAGAACAGAACCTTGCAGGACTGAGCCCACAGGAGCTAAGTCATGATTACTGGAGGAATTGTAACTTTGCATTTTGTATCTTCTGTAAATTTAAAATCCCCCCTTCTGTTTAATGTTGTATTACCGAGTCTTTTTATTTCCTGCCAGTGTATATATATCAAAGGCATCTTCTGGCACAGAGTATGAGAATTCTGCCTTCACGAAATGAAAGTAAATGCAGCCTTTAATCTGTACGTATCAGCTTAAGTTTCTGATACCCTGTGAAAAGAACTAATCAGAAGGTATAATCTTTACTCCTGTGACCCTAGCTACCACTGTTGTATTTGCTGAAGGTTATTCAGTTTCACATTCAGTGCACAGAGTGGGACAGGTTTCGCAGCCCTTTTATAGCAGTTGGTAACTTGCACCTTGGAATCCTTGATAACCACGTTCTGTGCGAATGCCCAACAGATGCACGCTTAGGCAGTAGTAGAAAGTGCTAAGATTTGAGTGAATGACAGTATCGCTGGCTATGCCAAACAGTTTCAGGAGTGAATTTGGAAAGTGACAGAATGATTTTATTATTTCTTCTGATAGGGAACAAATCGTTTTGAGGTGCGGTGTTCCTTTTGGCAACTATTTGGTCATAGGAAACCGGTCATTGTAATGTAGGCTGGAAGGTCTACAATGGGGTTGTAATGCTCTTCACTGCAGAAACAAAATCTCCGAGATTTTGAAAAGAAAACCTATGTATCAGATTTAACATTTTGCTGGGACAGGCTCATAGTTATTACCAATCAGCAAATACATTTAAAGGAGCAAACTAATATTTAATGTTCAAGCAGACACCATTTTGCACTGTTCATATGTATATTTTAAAACCATGAATTGGCTGAAAGAAAATGATGTGGACAGTGTTATTTAGATGCAGTTTGGGATAGAAAGAAACAATAGTGTGGAAGGAATTCTCTTTAAATTCCTAAAACAGTCTAGAGATTTCAGGAAAGACTGAAGTCTTTGATTTGCTTTTATTAGGATAAAAAACCAAGCTGCAACATGACACTGTATAGCATAATCCTTGACAATTTTAATCCAATTAATCCTCTCAACATTGTACTGAGGTAGACAAGTTAATTTTATTCCTCACCATGTAACAGACGTGTAACTTGAGTAAATAGTTACCTGTGTAAATAAATGAGTAAATAGAAACTTGAGAAAAAGTTAGTCATGCAAAGTCACATCTTCATCTATGTGCTTAGCTTTTCATCTTTATACTTGCACGTGTTGGCAGGAGATCGGCTAAAAAATAAGGTGAATTTATTCTTCTTTGTATTGTAAATAAAAAAATGCTCATTTAAGATCCCGTTACCAACTAATTATGGTAAAACAACATCAGCACAAAAGCTGAAAAATCTCACTGAAAGTGGGATTGGTGTTATGACAGTTCAGGGGTGTGTGTGGGATATGCACTTTTCGTTTTTGTAAAGTTCCTTATAGGCAGCCCTTTCACTAGAAAAGAAATGAAAGCTGATCTAAGACTTAGGAAGGTAGCTTGCAGTTTAGTATACTTGAGGTTAGTTCTTTGCTTTGTTACTGTCTTTTTGCATTAGCTCAGGTCTTTTAGGTTCTTTTGTGTTTGTGGACAGTGCAGGAGAGGGTAAGGAGCTCGTGCCCGTGCTGCCCAGGGCTGCTGCCCCGCGGAGCACAGTAGCCACGTCCGCTCTGCGCCGCAAAGCTTGCGCTTGGCCTGCTTCTCATGTGGCTCTCCTGTGGCACTAAATCAGCGTCATTATTTTTTTCAGATTTTTCAGTTCAGAGAGCTGGAAGCAATAACTTGACTGTGCTCTAGCCCGCCAGAGAAATGTTTTCATGGCATGACGCTGAGGAAGCAAATTGCAGGCCTTGAAGAGTGACATGAAGATGTTTAGAGGCATTTGTGTGAATGAGACCTGACTTCTGGGTAGGGCTAGAGGGCTGCCCTGAGCAGAGAGAGAAAAACTTGGCATGGTTTTGTCCTTTTGGGACCGTCCTTTCTGGATCTTTTCTGGGAGGAACCAGTTGGCTTGTTCAGAAGTGAGATAGCACATTTGTAGTTGTGAAGGATTAGGAGATCAGGGCCTGGGAATGAAATGGAATGCGTTAGTGTGATGATAATTACGTCTGACATGTAAACCCTCTGTTTCACAGAGTTATTGGAAAGAGAAACAAGCTAGAGAAACAAGAAGCTCAAATGCTACAACAGTGGCAGTTACAGAGCACCTAAGATGAGTATCCAAATTGCAAAATTGCTATCAAAGCTTGTATCCTTGCCAGTTTATATGGAAGGAGCAATTCTAGAGTAAATGATGCTGTCAGAGTTCCCCTCGTGCAATCTGAGGCAATTTTTCCAGGTCAAAAATTAACACGTTAATAGGATAGCAGGCGGAAGCTTCATTAACAATAATTTTGTGAGTGGATTCTTGGAGAACATCAGTTGCCAATGGATCCGGTGCAAGTTTCTGTGATGAAAAGATTGCCTTTGCAGTGTGATTTGTCAAAGTACTTTCTGCAGAAGTTTATTGCTTTGGCATTGACAGGTCTGAAGTGGAATTTGTAGTTAAAATGAAAGAGGAATCAACCCACCTCCTCAAACTGTCCTGCTCCAGAGTGTAGGAGACATGGGTTTCGGTCTCAGCAATTTAAAATCAGATCTGAACTGACTCTGGTTCTACTAGGTGATTGACTGGTAGGCTCTGGAATCAGATTTCCCCTTTCTGTGTTCAATGTGGATTTAAAAACACACAGAAATGGAAACAACTACAGAAGAAAATACAGTGTCAAGACATGGTTCCTTTAGCCCTATGGTAAAAGCACTCAGCTGAGAGGTATCTAAATCAGAAGGAGCATCGGATGAAGGTCTGTCTTGTTATAAATAGCTGCCCTTCCGATCAATGAATATTCAAGGGTGAACTGTTTTTATCTCTTTCTATGTCTCTCATGATCTATACACTTATTTTTAAAAGATCTACATTTCATTCCATTGCACAAGCCTTTGCAAGGTATAATTCTTGCTTTCCTACCAGCCCAGCTTTCAGGGCTTTCAGGTCAGCACTGAGTATATAAAGTCTAGGAAGGAATTGGAGCGTTGCATAGAAATATTTATTATTATTATTATACACTTAGGGATAATTCTTTGTTTGGGTAATTTACTGTTACTGTCATGGGATAATTCTCTTTTAAGCGAGCACATTGATGGCTACTAGCGTGGCATTTTTACTGCTTGTAAGAACATAGGTCAGGAAGGGAGTTTCTGGATGCTGATTCTGTTCCCTTGATGTTGCAGTCAATCACACCATCTAACGAAATGCCATACATTAACTTTTTCCCCTCTACTTATATTGGAAAAGTGATGAAGAACCTTAGAACCTTGTTCACATGGTGAGGAATGTTCAAGGAAAGTAAATCTTTGGTGAAATTTGTGCACATTTGTTCTTGAGCTGGCACTGCACCTTAACTTATATAGATCTCCCTCAATGGTGTGTAGTTTAATTCGGTCAGTTCCTGTATTTCTTGACTGTATGGCAATCCTTTTGTTGCAACACTGAAACTTAAAAAAGCTTATGTCTTGTGACCATAAATGAAATAATCAGAAATGTTTTATACATTTCAGATGAGTAAGAGGCATAGAAATAGATGTCAAAGTTTGCCCACAGAATTCAGAAAACTTCAATACAAGCATTATAGCCCATGGAAAATCTGTTCTCTGGTAATAAAACATGAGCAATTTCACTTCTTTCATGGTGTAGTGATACACGCTATTCTTCTTGGGAAAATCTGAGCAGTGAGAATGCAAGGATTGTGTCTGCCATCTTACTATAATCTCTCTTGCCATTATGTCTTTTATATGTCATTCAGACAAATTTCAAAGGTAGAGAACAGAGGAATTCCATTCTTGTGCCATGAGCTTACAGCTTAAACTTCAAGTGAGATTACAGCAAATAAAGTGAAGAGCTGCCCAAGGACAAGGAGGCAGTGAAAGAGGACAAGGAGAGAGCATCTTGGTCTTACGATTTTTCAGCTGAGACGTTCTCTTTAGGAGGTTAGGATACAGAGGAAGAAGTAGAAAAATAAATCTCAATAGAGATTTAAACTTAGGGAACTTTGTTTTATTTACTCTTTTATTCTGCTTATTAAGTATTTGTCTTACTCCTGTAGAGATAGTAGTTTCTTTTACCCTTCCTATGTGTTCATTTTAGTAATTTATCTGTGTGACTTTGTGCCACTAGTACGCACGGAGATCAAAAGAAATTCTAGCATAGGTAGAATTCACCCAAGTAAAACATTTGGATTGAGTGCCAGCAGAAAAAGCATTTGACAAAGTACAGGGAAGTAGATCTGAGATAATGCTGACTAAATAATAATCCGTCACTGCATATCACACTGCATGGTAACTTCAGAGCACTCTAGTTCAGAGAAAGGAAAACATTTGGTGCTTTTATGGTTCCTGAAACTATTTGCCATGTATCTCTTTGGTGTGCCCTTCAGAAGAGCTGCAGGTTGAGCTAGATCTTTGTTAAGCATCAGTGCAGCTTCTGAAGTCAACAGAATTTCCCTGACTTATACCTGAAAGACACAATAACATGCAAACTAATAATGTGCAAGAAGATGAATAAACATCCTCTAATTTTTTAATCAGTGGTTCATGTGTATTGGCTGCTTCCCACAGTTTTTGATAATCTTATTTCATTTCCCTCTTGAAAGCCTTAGGCGCCAATAACCTTGCAGAAAAGCATAATTGCTTTCCATCTTAAATTTTACGCTGTGAAATTTACTGGAGATCTTCTTCACACTGCCCTGAGCTTGTTAAATAAATTGACCTGAAGAGAGCTAGAGAAACGCTGAAGGATTGCAAAACCCATCTTTAAGGTTTGTGGACCTCGGGCTGGATGCCAGAGCCCGGAGTTAAGTGCCTTGGCTCCCACAAGGGGGGTGAGGGTACGTCTACGTGAACAACTTTGTTCAGTGAGGGATCTATTCTGTCAGCAGAATGCGCCGTACGCCTGTATGTCAGTCACAGGATTGCGTAAGATCGCTGAAAGCATGCCAAGTATAAAGTAACACAAAAGGAGAGAATTAAGAGCTTTAACTGTAAGACTGAGCACACGTTTTATGTAGACGGAGGGGAAGCGGACCATGGCTCTAATCTGTGGTTTGGGGAATTGCAGGCGCTCAAACAATTACTGATGTCTGGGAGCTGAAGTGGTAATTGTGTGTATGGTCTCCTAGGGGTAACCTGTGATACGCGGCCTTTCAGTCACCATTAACATAAAGTCAAAGTCAAACATCTTTGGTAGCATTTACACTTACTCTAAAACAGGCTAGGAGCATTCAGACGTTGTCACAACTGAGGGAGGAGTGGTTTACGCTGTCACCTTTCCGCTGTTACCAGCTCTCATCTGAGACACACCACCCGACTTTACAAGCGTGAATGGGTTTATCACGTCTTAGCATCTCGAGTATTTGTTGTGTTACCAGACCTGCCGTGAGTGATTGCAGGATTAAAGGCAAAGTTACTTAACAGGTGTTCCGCCAGCCACCAAAAATACCTCACGAGGGAGAGAAGTCACCCGACAATTGCAAGTGGAGCAATGGTGGGAGTGCTTCTTTGGTAGGAGAGCGTCGTGTCTACAGCACGTGCCCACCAGTGCAAATAAATCCACACGTAAGACAAGTCACTCACGGGCTGGTAGATGTGAAGATGGTGCTTTTGGCTCCTCTGGAGCCTCTAAGTGCCCCTGCCCAGATTGCTGGTGGTGAGGCAAGGACACCAGGAAAACATCGCTGTAGGCTTTCCCGGCCTCGTGCCTTCTGCAGGGATTTGCTATTATTCATCATCAGACTGCAATGGCTGAATGGGATGGGCCTGAAGTCTGACATCATGGACTTGCTCGGATGCTTGTAAGCAACCCCTTGGCTGTAGGCTAGTCTGTAGAGGGCACCCTTCAGCCCTTCGGCTGAAGCAAAGCTTGCACAGCGTGCATCAGGAGTGTGAGGGCAGGCAAGACCTCAAGCAAGAGGTGCGTGACTGTGCACGGCAGTGGTTAACCCAGCAAGGAACAAGGAGGTGGGTTCTCCACATCTCCATTGCCGCCTTCTCTTCTGCCACTTGGATGGAGCTGCACCTCATTTCGAGAGCCAAAAAGGTCACAGGACAAAACCTTATTCCTCCTTACTCGGGCTGGGGCAGCTCTGGGCAAGGCAGAGCTTCAGATCCCCTGAGAACCTGGGAGGGACTTACCAGATTTAGATGCCTTCGGGGTCAGGAAGCCACTGAACAGGATTTTTCATCATTTTGCACTTCAGTGTCTGTAGTTTGCTTCAGTTCTTTGGATCTGGCCCAGACTTAAGTATTTTCTCTCACTCCCTATCTGATAGTTTATGGGTCAGTTCAAGACTTGATGAAATCAAAAGAAGCCTTTCCAGGAAGGCTTTCCAGGTTCATAAGGATCTATCTATAACCTTCCAGTATAAACTAAGTAGCTCGTTTACAATCAGATAGGAACACAGGAAAAATAAAACCTGCGTACCGTAGCACGGAAGACCACGCAGAAAAACAGAAGAGAGACTTCTTTGAGGGGAAAAATGGAAAAGCTGCCTGATTGCTTTATCAGCCTCTGCAGTAAAAATAGTAATTACTGCAATTTAAGGCTAATGAATAAATCACTGTATTAAAATGTGAACAAAAAAAGTTGAACAAGTAATCATATGTAATCATTCGGCAGCTCTGTTATTAGTGTGGGCAAAGAAAGGTATTCACCTAACCTGTGCTGTAGCATCCATTGTTTTATTCCCCCCCTGCCCCCAAGAAGGATAAAATGCTCCATGTTCTCTGGCACAGTTTTCTTACGGCATGTCAGATGTCTGCATGGTTGGGCTCGTACTGCACAGTTCCACAAATACCTGCTCAGCTAAGAAAACACCACTGTGCAGACAGCTCCACTGAAATTGGGTGGCTTTTGTCACATCAGTGACACGGCTATGTCACGGACAGATATTTTCCAGCTCTGTCGTGTGCTCTTTACCACTTCCCTCATTTTACCCACTGCTCCCCAGCCTGAATCGGCATCCTTCCTGGTTTTTCTGCAGCTGCTTTCCCTTTTCGCATGACGCCACAAAGGCTCCCGACCTTCCTCCCTGCAGTGCTCCTCTTCGCCTTGCCTCCCTGCCAGCACCTCCTCGAAGTGTCACAGGACACGTTGCCCGTGATGGATGTGTTTAGTTTCACTGCCGAGGCCTTCATCACTCTTGTTTTGTCCTGACAAAAAAAAATATCTGCGACGTAATTGCCTTGAAACTGCTTCATTTGCATCTGCTTTTGGCTGCACAGCTGCTGATAGCCCGGCGTGCTCCCGGGTCAGCTGTGTGCACAGCACAAGCCGTAATTTGGAGGAAAGTGGTGGTTGTTGACCACTAACAGTACCGCTGGTGCTGGGCTAGCCATTGCTTTACATTTTTGTTCGAGTTGGAAAAACTCGTAGCCGAGTGAGTCACGAAACCCGCTGTAGCAAAATTTGGTTGTAAATGAAAGAGGAACATTTCCATATTCTTCATTTGGCTTAATTCCTCTGCCTAATGGCTGTGTATATACCATAAACATTGTGAAGGAGCAACCATGGAAACACTTGTTTTCTTGCATTGCTAAATTTACTCTGGGTTGAATATTAACACAGCGCCTGGCATTACTTTAAAAGCAAAAATAGCTAAAGCGTGACTCACGGTGAGTCATTTACTGCTAGTCCTGCTATACTGCCTAGAGCTTGACATTGAACAAGTTGGCAGCCTGCGTTGCTACATTTTTTTTCTAGGAACTTTGAACACATTTCATTCTTGTGAATTCTCTTGTGCAACAATATTAAACACAGCAATGTGTTTATTTTGCTTCCAAAGTCGAATGAATCAGAAAATGGTGAAACAAGGAGTATTTTTCTTGGAGATTCTGGAAGAGCTGGGTTCTGAGAATTATTTTTTAGCTGCAATAACAAAGTGATTGCATGGGTGTTAAAGTTAATTACACTTTATCCAGATTATGTAACCTATATTTTAAACATTTTAACTTTTTTATTATTATTATTATTTACATTTTCAGCAGAGGCATGCGTGGAATCGGAGTACGGAGCCTGTAGCTGAGAACGTTTTCTCTCTGGCTGGCAAAGGATTTCGGGTGGGAAGTCAGTCAGCTCTAAGGGGCAGAAATACGAGGCAACTGTGTTCCTATTGGCCTCGGTATTTAAAAGGCACACCCTAAATATGGTGCTCAGTGTCCGACAGCTTGCTGGCCGACTGTGGGAATGCCTCTGAAAGATCACCTGATTTCGGTCAGATGGGAAGGGGTAATGAGAGAGGGCTGAAACCAAAAGCAGCGTGCTGAGGCAACCATGTGATGATAGCCTGAAATACACCGGCAGGGCCAAATATCACTCATCAGTATGCTAAAACTCGGTTTCCAACTAAATGTCATTTCTAACTAAAAGTCACTTCTGAGAACAAAAGATACCAAAACCTTAACGCGCTTTAATATTTTCCATACTCCTTTTTTTACATTTTAAAATTATCACCATGGCTTGTGGAGAGCAAAAAATTCATTGAAGGGAAATCTTACGCTATCAGTATGCAACCATCTGCCTGTGTTTAAAGGATTTACCAGAAAACAAATTAAAATACCAATAAAGTAAGTTCAAAACATCTGGGCACAGTTAGAAAGTGTGTTACCTACCTCTTCCTTGAACTACAGATAGAGACTGGATGGTGTGTTCATCCGTAGGTTTAATAATACACACTGTTGCAGGATCTGTGTAAGCTAAAGAGTTTTCTCTATCTAATCTGTTAGAAACCAACTTCAGAAATTCGGTTGCAGTGGTTTCCCTGTAAAAATCCTCACTCTGATGACTGAAGAGAGAAGCAAGAATGATTGGTTCAGCTTAACAGTGGCATCCTGTGCCTTGTCCTGATGGGCACCGCTCTGTAATATTTTAACACAGATTTATGAATAAAGGCACACACATCACTGCACTGAAGAGAGTTCTTCCCTTCAAGACTTGAAATTGTTCAGTAAATTTAACTGAAATAAGGCTAAAGTCATTCTTCTATAGGTTTTCCTAACAATCATACCCAAAAATGATACCGTGTAATTTTCCTAGATAAAAAAATGACTGTGTTATAGCAAACAGTGTAAAGTGGGACATGGTTCTGATGTTTTTCTGTGTTACCTCTCTGACAGTGACCCCCAAATCACTGTTATTAAAATGGTTTCAGTAGTTACTCATGATAGATGCTCTTTAGCAATCTCTTCAAAGCCACTGAAGAGGCTGTACCTCAGCCACACCTCCAGACATGTTATGCAGAATATAGACATGAGAATTTATGTTAAGAGTAAGACTGTGCCTTTTAAAAGACAGCTCTGTGTAGGAGGCTTTTCTGCTCCGAGGATCATCAGAAAGATTGGAGCTGCCTAAGGCATGATATCTCTTGGGCATCTCCATACACGCTGTGTAAGTGATGTTTCCATTAAGCTGTAGCAAATTATTCCCCTCGCCGTGCGTGTGCTTCTGTGTACACATTCACACTTATCAACACGGAGAGGATGGGCAGGGCAGTGACGTGGAGTCTTTCTCTTTAGGACATACCAGCAGATGATACGCTGAGCTCGAGGTTAAGCTCACGGGAGCAAGGTAGTCTGTCACTGAACGCGAACTTCATTACCAGGTGCTAACTGTTTTCCATAAATGCCTAAGACGCACACTACTGAACTGAAGCTGGCATCCTGTTACATCTACATCCTAAAATGACAGATGAAAACAGTTCTCAAATCGCTTTCTGTTCCAGTTATGAATCCAAGCTGATTTTCTTTAATATTTGCAAGTGATAGAACAAACAGAGCACATCTTATAAAGCTGTAAATCATGTGCACAGTGCTGAGAGACTTCACATCCACTCAACCACTACAGGCAGCAGGGATGTCCATCGTGTTGCATTCTTCTCTTGGGTGTTCCAAGCGTGTTTGAAGTATAATATAGGAACCAATATGACTGTAGGATGTCAATGGAAAAGTGACTAACAAAGCAGTAACAAATGGTATTCTACAGATATATTAAGTTTCAGCGTTGCCTTCAGCTGCAGAATGAAGGCTTTTTTTCCCACCCTTCAAATTCATCTTATCAGGTACATCTAACCTGGAGAACTCTTACTCATATATAATAGGTAGGATGCTAGGATGCTTAGGATAAAATTCCTTAGTGCCCATAAGCTTTGAATAATATTCTTATTACTAAGCAAATTTGACATAAAATGCAGTGCTTGCATAGCATAAGCTACAGATGGCCAGAAAAAAAACAACAACCACTGTTCTTTGTCTTTTGCCCTGGTTTTTGTGACTGTGCCTTTGTAGAACCAACCTTACTGACTAAGGTTGTCCTTTGAGCCTTTAATCTAGAATGTAACTTCTTACTGCAGTTTGTCAGAAGTTGATTCACAAGCATAGTCATACAAGATCCAGAAGCATCGTTGGACTGACTTAATCACTGTCACCTTTTGAGAAAAAGAGGCTGTGTGTTAAACTGCGCATTTCTAAGCAGCTGCCAAATTCTTCACTTTTTCAAAAGCCATTAGTCTAGCAGATTGCACTGCTTCTTCTTTTTTTTTTTTCCTCACTTCTTAAAATCTGTGGCAAAACTTTTATACTAATAGTGTCAGGATTAGTAGACAAATTTCCCTGAGATTAACTAGAGAACAGAGACAGTTCAAAGATACTTGCAATTGAAAAGATCTTCCAGTCATGAAATTCCACACTCTTGGAAAAGTCAAGTCACCAAGGAAGATGGGAAAGAGAGGAGAGATGCTATTCTCTATGCGGGTTAGAGACTCCTACTTGAATGCGTACCTAGCTTGTGTATTTCAGATCTAGCTAGCTAGACTAACTTGAGAAATTCAAGATCCTGAGAGTTAAGTTCTTGTATACAGTGCCCATTACAAAGTTAAGTTCCTAAATCCCCATTTAGGAACCTAAGGAACCATTTAGGAGCCGTGTTTTTGGTTTCTATATAAACTTGGAGTATCACTTCAGTTCCTTGGTTGAGGAGCTTGGTTAACATCTTTATTCTGTTGCCCTCTGTATCAGGGAAAGCCTGCAGCTCAGGGTGAGTATCTCCAGGCATGTGCAGACATATTGAGTTCCTCTGCCTGCGTTGTCTCTACATCTAGCCAGCTCAGTGCCATGCAAATGTGGCTGCACAAATTCTGAATCAGCAGCACTCTCCATCTGCTCACCCAGGGGAATGGGTGAAGGAGCTGTGTTTACACCTACAACCATATGAGGTGCATATGTCCTCAGATTCTTCAGAATTCCTGGGAACGAAGAGCATAATTAGAACAATGTGCTCATACTTCTGGGTATACAGATGTCTCTACTTGTGGGTTAATTTGCTTTTACTGCTTGTACCTCCTGAGCAGAGGTCAAGCCAAGCCCCTGCTTGAGACATCGGCATCATGAATATGACACTGGGTATCTTAACACAGCATCATTACTGTATTTTTTAAGCAGGTAACAATATGTGGCAGGAACAGAGAAGCTTTTAAGAAGTTGTGAACCTACTGACATACCTTCTCTTTAAAGAGGAACTAAAGAAAAAAGAACATTCTGTATGTAGGATGTATGAAGATTGTACCAAGATTACTTGAGTTGTTTAAAGAAAAAGGTCAAGATGTTTGTAGTTCAGGTATTGTCTTGGACCTTAGTAAAATACTACAAAATGTGAATCAGTTGATGAATATCTGTGATAAGCAGGTAAACAAAAGATTTATTTCCCAATGGCTTTTTCATATGATGGTGACAAACTCCGTTGCACAACAATGGTCACATTCCAAAGTTGCAACCAGGTTCTGGAGGGCTTAATTTCACAACTGCTTACTGTGTCCTATTGCATTACAGTGACCTTTCAATAAAGAAGGGAGATTGCTGTTTGTTTGGTTTTTTGTTTTTTAACTTAAAAACCGAATGAGGATATAGTGCAGTACCCTACTTCTACATAGCGAATCTTGTCCTTGATATTTTAAACTGTGTCCTCTAGTTCTGAAGGTTTATGTTTTCTACCTTTTCATTAATCCTGTGATGTGCAGACATACTTAAGGTTTGCATTTATACTGGCAATAAAGTCAACTGTAAACAACAACAAAAAAGGAACTTATGATATTGAGAGGCAGACCTTAAAAGTTTGTTTCTCTGCTATCAAACCTATATCAAACCTATCTCCTCCTTCTGACATCAATACAATGAAATAATATATTTAATTTATATTTAATGTTTAGTGGGTTTTTGCTTTTTTCTTGTATTTTTTCTAAGGTGAACTCATGAAGCTCTGTTTTCTGAAATAATTTGATTGGGAAAAAAAAGCAAATCAAAAATGAAATCACATTAACATGATGTGAGAGGGAATATGAAAATTAATTATTATTTAATTCTTGGCTTTTACAATTTATTTTGTGCTCATAACATTGACTACCCAGGGACTCGTTTTGAGGGTTGAATTTCAGTAGCATGAAGCACTCTGCTACAAGTACCTCCTTACTTCATAAGGCGAGACAGTCACGTAGTCATCAAAATGAGTGAAAAATCACTGTGAAGCTGATAAATGCAGATGGCATCCAACAACCAGAGAGAGCAGGCTGGAAAGGCTAGGTCTGCAATGAAGAATAATTTAATATCGGCCCTAAGCAGGACAATTAGATTGAAGCCCAACAGACAGTACCCATAACCAAAAGAGACCAGCTAGGTAGTTTCTTAAAACAGTTGGGTCCTAGATCATCTGTGGCCCAAAGGACGGTGAACATTATTACATTTAGACGTGAGCAGGTATTGTAAAAGGTGTGTAGATTGCGAAGTTTTGAGTAAACTTGTTCAAGATAACTGAATAGTAACCAGTGCATCCATTCTCAGCTGCAGACGAAGGTCTGGCTCTGGGAGATGCTCTCAGCGAAGGAAGGGTGAGGCTGCTAGCACTGACCCCGAGCCGTCAGTCGTGTGGGCTGATCTGAGCGGGTGCAGGCGGATCTGAGCGCGTAACAACTGCGGCTCACCAGCAGATCCCATAACCTCTGTGTGTAATCATAGCTTGGATGCTTTCAGCCTGAGCTGCAGCTGTGCTGGCAGCTGGCAGCCGTGACACCTGGACTGCTTTGCCTGCAAACCGCCAGTGATCTTCCAGCACAGGCAGAGGTCAAGCATCCCCCCCTTGAATTCAGTGAGAATTAAGCTGAATGCAGCAGCTTGGAAGCGGGCTGTACTGTCAGCATCAGCAGAGGTCTTCAGCAGAGTCGGGAGCTGTAATGAAATTCCTAGCTGAGAGGAAAGGGCTCTTCCAGACAGAAAGTCTCCCCCATTTCCACCCAAGAAGGAAGCTTTCCGTGGTGCCAGCGAGTCTGAAGGCAGTGTGAGCAATTAGCAAGAAAGAGCTTGAAAATACCGAAGCAAGAAGCCGGGCTGCTCAGGAATGGAGACGCTTGGGATTTTTCAGCCTGATTAGCTCCGCTGACAGAGAGATGATGTACGCTAATTACAGCTCCTCAACCTCCTTAGAAGCGGTTGCATAAAAGCACACAACATCTCCCCGTCGAAACGTACGGCGCTGCAGCACTCCCCGTCTGCGCTGCTACGCTCAGACCGTCCGTACACCGCGGGGACCGGCCCGGATGATGCACGGGAAGGTGTGTCTGCGAGCCAGTGCCAGCGGTTGCGGGCAGGGGAACGGGAAAGTTTCTCATTAAGACGTGCGGCTGAGTAATATAAGCCCTGATAATATCTCTTTGGGTCAGTGAACCTCTGGGCACGGATCACCAACGCTGCAGTGTACAGTCCGTGGTCTGTAGTGCAGGTCCCGTCCAGGTGTCAAGGGCAGAGAAGTATTTTTCATGCAAAATACCATTTTCGTTTTACCGCGTGATATTTTCCGTTCTGATTTGTTTCGTACACTGTCTTCCTTGTAACGAGAAGAAATAATGACATTTGATTTATAATAGGCAGCGTAATGAATTCCGATCGCTCCGCATTGTTTCGAGGGGGAAGGAGAGATCAACACGATATTTAAATTAACTCTTTTTAAATAAAAAAGTCTCGTCATAGATAATGGCTGTCACTTTTTTTTTTTTCCAGGAATTATAATAATAGGATGTTTTCGAACTATTTCTCAACACGTTTTTTCAGGTGGTTCATGAGACAGATTGTTTAAGGCTTAAAATAGAAAAGCAGTCTTCAGGAGGAAAATTGTTATTCTCTGTAAAATAAACAACCAAAGACTTGAAAAAAGATTAAATAATACATTCTGTTCTGCTTATTTTCTAGACTAATTCTCTTTAAATTGACGGTAACACCGTCACTGAGTTGCAACATCAAGATGCATTTCCCTTATAGAAATTAATTCATAAACAACAATTAATAAGGGATGTTTCATATATGTAGCACAACAATTTAATCTGGAAGACCTTGCATACTTCTTGGACTGCTGAGACACTACAGGAAAATGTGCCACAGCAAGCACTTCCCACCGTATAAAGTATGCCTCGATTTTAGGCAGGCCATCAGTACCGTGGCAAATGCCATTCCTACTGTATAGGAAACTTTCTCCAAAAGTTCCTTACGCCTTTGGTTTAATGTTTGTTTTGGACATTATTTATGCGAAAATGAATATTTCAGTGAAACCAGATGTCTGTAAACACGGCAAAGATATGTTAGTGCAGGGTTGTTTGGTTTTTTAATTGAGAAATTGCGCCTTCTGATGGGTAGATACTGGGTGAGGGGAGTTTCTTTTTCCCCAGGTCCGGGTGTAACCATTGTCCTCGACCCTTTGGACTTCTCAGCTTCTCTTCAAGAGCTGAGCTGGAAGCTATGTGATTGCGCTCTCTCCAAAATCTAGCAAAAGTACAGTATTTTGGTGTAGGAGTAAGTATACAAATAATGTTCCCAGATGAGATACATGAGTTCTTATGCTCAGAATTCAGTATGTGAAGCAAAGGAGGTAACACAGCATTTGGAGTGCTGTTAGAAACACACGTATTATGTTTGAACATGCTATCAACTAGCTCAACGTTTGTCCAGAAACATTTACGACTGCCAAATGTATGGTCTAAGGCTCTCAGAGCTGCTGCTGTCTTCACCCAGCACCATTATTCTTAGAGCTTGTGCTTAAAAATGCTCAAACTTCGGATCGTTTGTAGTTATCAGTGTGGTCAATTTAGGTAGGATATTTTTTCCTTTTCCTAATGTCTTTAGGATACCCTGTATATGTTACCTGATGGGTATACGTTGACCTGATGGATATCTGCTCACTTCTGTACCTACCTACCCCTGCCAAGCTGTGCTCCCACTATGGGTGGGCTCTGCTGGTTAGAGCCCTGTCTCAAGGCACTCCCTGCACTGCCTACAGCTCACTTCTTGGCTTTACAACCCCGCAGTCTCTCCATTTTTGGTCAGTGGCTGACAGATCATATTCTGCAGTTTTGCTGTCATGGTGGCTGTGCCATCAAACCAGATCCTGTGCTTCAACAGATCTGCTGGAAGGTCCTTTGAGAAACAGCCTGGCGCCAGAGCCCTTCCCAGACCTGCAGTCTGGTTTGTCCTTACTGAGGGGCCAGATGCCTCCTGAGCCTGTACAGCAGTACCAGACACATGGAGGCTCAAGTGTCTGCGCTGAGTTACTGAACAGTAAGTAAGGGCAAGCCCTACACACAGCCTTACTCGGCAACCTTGCCTGCTGTTGAAATAAAAACAACAGGAGGTGCATTCTGGGTGGTTTCTGTTAGTTCGGCTGATATTCCAGAAAGTCTTCTTAACTTTTCTGTAGAAAGCCTAGAGCAAATGCTGTTTCATATGCTTGTGTAATAGTCAATAAATTAAACTGCTTTGGTAGTGTATTGTGACTGCATCGGTTTTGGAAATAACAGTGGATAAAGAAGGCATGCTTGAAACATTAGGAGAATAAAACACACACAAAAATCCCTTTTCTGCTATTTTTATTAAACTTGGATTCTTGATTTACTTCTGTGAACTAATTTTCCTTGAAATAGATTTTGTGTTAAATCCTCCTGCTCACCACCAGTTGTTTTTATTTTTTAATTATTTATTTTTTAAATTCATGTTGATTAAGCCGTAGTCTGATCAGTAGTAGCTGTTCAGAGCTTGTGTGCTGAGGCTGCCCAGCATGAAGCCCATGTGCTAGCCTAGTTCCTTTTATTTCTCAAGGCCTCAGTTGGCCTTGCCAGGGCTTCTCTGTACCTAATTTGCCCCTGATTTTCATTTCCCCATTTCCATTTCATTATTTTTAAGAGTATTCTTATTTTTCTACTTTTAGTTTTACTAGGTTATTTTTCGTCCTTGATCAGTATTTTTGTTTTGTGATGCTGCAAGCGCGGGCACACAGCTGTCTGTGGCAGCTGTGAATTTCCCCCAGGTTTTGTCCTAAATTCAGCCAATCTGCTGCTGTCTGTACCTATTCTGAAGCTGTGGTTATCTGTTGCTTGCTGCAGGGTAATGTTGAAGTCATGCAGTGCAACCACCCAGGGTATCCACCCATAACGTGAGCGAGTCCAGTGTGACTTTCTTTTAAAAAGCTGCCTTATCCTTACAGGATTTTGCAATACTGAGGCCTAAAGTTCAGCGAGCTGTTCTTCCTGCCCTAGCAGAAACTGAAAATAACTTACATTTCCAGAAAGGAGGGAGCGTGTAATCATGTAAAAGACTGTATTTCCAGAAAATGTCACGATAGACTTTTACATCTCTTTATTCAGCAGATGCTCTGCAGTGCTGTAACTCTTTTTGCTAAACGTGAATTTCGTGACTGATTAATCTGTAGTACCTGCTCATGCGGTGGAGTGACTTACCAGAATGAATTGAAAATGAAATTTCAAGTTTTTCATTTCAGAACTGAAGCAGAACTAAATCCATTGAGTAAGTTCTGGATCTGCAGATTTAGACAGCTTGGAAGTGAATAGTAAATGCCCATCGTAGCTCAGCTGTTTAAAATAGCAGTGACTGGAGTAGGTGAAGCAGCAGCTTATGCATTCTGATTTCCTGTCCCGTGACAGACAGGCATACTGCTTGGGAGGAAAGGACAGAAACCCAAGCAAGGATCATTGCGCCTGAGGAAAAAAAAGACTTCCTCATGGAGACGTTCACGTGTAACCCTGAAGAAATCCTTCTGGTTGCTTCACAGAGAATGTGGGTGGGATATTTAGGCGCTTCAGCTCTGCATTTTCAGTTCTTTTTACATCAGTCTCTCGGTGCTCACACTTCCAATCAAGAGGTCTGCATTTCACTGCACATGATCTCGGTGCATTCTAAGAAGTATGAAGCAGCTGTGCCGTGCCAACGGGCAGAGATTATACCCTGCTAGCTAAGATACTGTGAATGGAAGTAGTAGTTCCCGGTCCATTGTGATTGAGAAAGAAA
The DNA here is from genome assembly GCA_011075105.1 of Heteronetta atricapilla. Lineage (NCBI taxonomy): Eukaryota > Metazoa > Chordata > Aves > Anseriformes > Anatidae > Heteronetta > Heteronetta atricapilla. The sequence goes on from CM021732.1 coordinate 147,698,105, forward strand.
ACCAGCTAGCTGGTTTTAGAATATCCCTTTTTGACTATTTTAGGCCTTTCTGTGTATGACGTTATCTCATTACGTGCTTGACGGCTGCCTTTGTTGCTGCTCTCAGTCTTCCACTTCAGCATCTTCATCCGTGCCCTCATGATACCTTGCTAAGCATGGGAGCAGCTCCAGGACAAAGTCCTGTCCTCCTCCTCCAAGTGTCTCTTCGCAACTGCTCTGCCGTACTGCATGGAGACAACTCTAATCTAATTACGGGTGGGCAGATGGCATGTTGTGATTGCTCTTCCTCATCGGCTGCCAATCCTGTGCATCCTATTATTTGTTACCCCGTCTTTGCTACCACCCCCAGACCAACCCACTTGTTTGTCTCTTCCACCTGGTTTGTCTTGCCTTTAAGGTTGCTTGCTTTGGAGAAAAGATTGACGTTTTGCTTAGGGTAATGCTGCTCGGACCAGGTTGGCATTCAGGTGCTGCTGCACTGTACGTATTATATAATCATAATACTTCCGCAGAGATGGAACAGGTTTATGTAAAAAGAGCCCAATTATCTTCCAAGACACACCACATGCAAACATTTTGTAGGCTTAACTATGAGCAGAAGCTTATATCACATACATCTAAATAGAGCTACTTTGGCAGACTCCCTGTGACAAGAGCCAGCATTCTATGAATGTAATTTAATCAATGAACTGTATTTAAACCGCTGAAATTTATTCAGTCTAAACAAATCCAGACTCTTTCATGACAAATGTTTAATCCTTCGAGATTGCATAACTGGGGGATTTAGGGATTAGTTAGCTTCGAAAATAGGTCAGGGAAAACATCTACATTTGGTTAAAAGCTAATTAGCAAGGAAATAAGTAAAATAGTAGAAAAGATTTAGAAAAAGTCTTTTGCAAAACGAGTTTTATGTAACAGTACAAAGAATATTTTCTATTTATATAAGTGATGCAAAGCCCTGTCCCCCACTTTGTTTACAGTGGTATGATTCAAGGGAAACCACCAAACCAATGGTGCAACTGGAACTATGTATTTCTGTTCTCACGTGTCCAGTGCTTTGGAGTTACTGATCAACTTCATTTAATTTCCTAAAAACTTTGAGATTACTATTAAGATTTGTGACTCTCAAATACGGTCAATATCAAAATTTGAAGTGAAAATTGGGGTATAATCCTAGAAGTGGGTTTATGGCAGGAAAAACTTAGGAATCCCTGCACAAGGACCAGCCGCTGGAGCCTGAATTCCTTCCCTCAACTACTCTTCATCCAACTTTCTCACTTCACTTCTTTTGCCCTCTGAAACAGGTTCTCTGCTTTCTAGGGCCGCCTGGCATCTTGGAATGGCTTGTATTGTCAGAGGTTACATAGTCTGGGTTTGTAAGGGCTTTATTCTGTCCGGTTATTGGAGAAATAAGTTCCAAACCACGCTGCAAACAGGTACCCGAAGCTTCATCTTTGTGATGCCCAGAGAAGGCGGTGCTGTCTGAGATGCACTGTGTAAGTCTTCGTAAATTTGTGCATTGGAGTGTTGCAAAAAGCAAAAAGTATATATATATCTTCAGAACGGCAGCATGGGTGATAATGCAAAATGTGTTCCCATTAACAGGGATGGCACAGAATATTTTTTTTCACCTCATGAAATTTCTGTGTAATGCACTCAACGCTGAGCAATTTAGCATCAGCAAAGCTAAAATCCGCCACAGCGCTGAATCTGCACAATTTTCTAGGCACATGAACAGTGGAAGAATATTCTAAAACCAGAACAAAACAAAACAAAAACAAGCAAACAGAAAAAAAAAAAAAAATGACTTTTTATTGGCTACAGTGTCTCAATCTCCAACATATCCCATATAAAAAAAGAACGTTCTCAAGCTCTGTATAGTTAGCTGTAAAGTTATCTGATACTGTAATTCATATGAATGCAATTCCTGCAACCTAGTCCTTTCTCTAACAAAACAGACATTTGCCCTGAGTAAGGACTGTGGAGATTTAGGCTACTGTTCATTTGTTTGAGGTTTTTTAACTTTCTAAAATTTTGTAGTGTTGAGGTGACATGAATGTAACTAACCAACTTGTCTCTTCCCCAGAACAGTTACATCCTGGGAACACATGCAGTCTTTTATTTTCTACCTGAAAAAGAGTTTTAGCAAGTGACAGTGTGTATTGCAGGCGTGTAATATCCAGATGGCAGCTTTGTTATAGAAACATTGAAGTGTGCTAGAGGTTGAGCTGAGCATTCAAATTAGGCAAACTAATAATGAAACTCATTACTGGCCTGGGAAGATGAGAAAGGAGAAAAAATACTCAGCAACGTATGAGTCATTCACCTGTGATCCAAAATTCAGCATCTCAGTCCCTTGCAGTCCTATGAAAATCTTCCCTTCTTTGGTTCTGTAGAAATAATACCCCCTTTGTTCTTTGCTGTTTTCAAATCTCATTTTTATAAGCTATTATCTTCTACGCGGTGCTTCTCAGTTACCTCATTCCCTGTTAGCCACCTGCTCAGAGGGTTTTATATGCATCTATTTTATTGTCTTTCTCAACAGAATACATTAAATTCTGATTCAGCTGAGAAGCACAACTGCCCAGCTGCCTCGAGGTTGTCTGGGGGCCATCTGAGCAGCAAAAACCGGCGGAATGCAAAGATGGCCCAGGCCACTTGCCTGCTCTGTGAGCCGTGCTGTCAACACAAGGGCTGCATGCATGTGCCTCAGAGAGAAACAGCATTGTTTGGAGCTTTAATGGCTGAGCCGCAAAGTTTGGAAAACATTGTGGAGTCTGCACAGATCCGTGCCTGACAGAAACCTGCGTACTTCCAGAGTGCATTTGAGAACTGGAATGTCTTGGGTCCTAAGTGCCATCTCAGTCCTTTTGTCATTGGGCTTGACAGAAGTGGCAACAGTAGCCCAGAGTAGGATTTTTGTTTGCTGAGCAGATTAAAATAGAAAATTTTCTATCTATTGAAAATTGTGAAAATACTTGCTGAGAAAAAAAAGAGGCAAGTTGTTGCTCTGAACTGATATCCGGCAGTTGACTTGAACTGGGGTGTTCTTGTTTGTGTAACCTCTGCAAAGCCGGCAGGAACGGCACTTCCAGCTTCAGGCACATTCAGTCTTCTCAAATGCATCTCCTCCTTCCAAAACCTACCTCCAGCTTCGTTGGCTTGCCATGTTGGAAGTCTTAAATTTGCCCCTTGTTGGGACAAACAGTCCCTTTTTGGGGCAGGCAGAGAAACTGTGATGGTGACGGAGCCTCCTCTTGACAACACGGCCATGAAATCTGGGACACCTATGTGTGATGAGAATATTTTGTGTTCACAAAAGTTCCTCTCCCCCTTCAGGAAATCAGAAACATGCTGCTGACATGAAGAAAGATGCACAAGTCCAGAACGTTTTCCCAGAACATAGAAATTGGGCGGTTTTACATTTTTCTCTGAAACTCTTACATTGCAGAATTTGTGGCTAGCTTTAATTGATAATCACTTTCTCATGAATTTAAGACAGAAGCAGATTCAGAGCCACATCTGTTTTGTGGGACTTTCTGCAGCATCCTGTGTCAGCTGGCAGGATTTGCAGGAAATTGCAGGACATTAGAGAAATAGAGAACTGACGTTTAATACAAAGGTCTAGACAACATTTATTTTCTGCTCTTGAGGATTTCATTTCACCATCTGTACTAAAATGTTGAATTTAGAAAGTTTCACTGAGACACTCGGCCCGTTCTGTGGTATCCATCTTTGTCTTTAATTTTTGTAGCTCACCAGTCAAAAACAGTTTGTTTTTTTCTCAAGACCATTCCAATTTCAGTTAATTCCAAGCATTAAATGTAATCCTGAATCCCCTGGTAAAACTGTGTACATGAAAATGAAGAGAGCATAACATACTTACTCACTCTGGACAGTTTTCACAAAAGCCAGCAGTGGGGTCTATGACACGGAGCGTCCCGGGCTGCCTTACGGGGGCATTCAATCCGAGCAGCAGGGTTCATTTTACGATGCGGTACCATGTGCTTTTGATGTTGACTTTCATATGCAGTTGTTGATGACCCAGATTTTGGTTTTAGCTTTCAGTTACTGTCGAGTTCACTGCGCTGTCTAATGGGAACTAACATGAAAGAATAACTGTTACACTAACGGGGGAAGATGGGACAACGGGATGACCTTTTGGTACTTTACAGTCTAAAGACAAACAAATCAACACAAATGCGTTTTATACGCGCCCCCCCCCCCCCCCAAAAAAAAAAAAAAAGATTTGGGCTCAGATCAACAACCTGATTTACAGTCCCAAAGCCAAGCTGTGCCTGTTGCTGTTTCTGTGTTAACTTGAGCACATACTTGTCCTTTATTGTCCTCTGAGAAATATGGGAACACAATCACAATGACAGGTCAGTCATAACTAAATGCTGTTTGAAACATAATAGGCATTTTACAGTCAACTTTTTATATTTGTTGCGTCACAAAGATTTATTGAAGAGATAAAAGTGGTTATGGAAAACACTGTCCAGTAACTATGGCAACAGTTATTTGATCTCACAATAATTAGCCTAGCATTTGGTTGCACAATACTGTCACAATACCTCCTTGGTTAGTTCATTAAACAAAATTAGCTTTTGTTTGAACTTTCATCATTTGTTGTTTTAAGATTAGTTTAAGTTCAAAAGAATTGAAAAATATATTTTCAAGCTGCTATTGTTCATGAGTAATTTATGCTATAAATGATTTTTTTTCACTTCTTTATGCAGTAACACTGAATGTATAGTTCTAGAGGTGTTTTATGGGTTTAGGGAAAATTGCTTAATATATGAGCATGGCTGTCTACACAATGTCAGTACAGAAGATTGGAGTGCCAGCATGAACATAGGTATGTACACACACATAATATGCAGTTAAGGGGATATCATAAATGCTGCAAAGGCAAGCTTGCACACTCAGAAGTGTATGAATTAAAATGATTATTTTATCTCCCCTTCAGTCTCTACACCTGAGCAATCAGATATCCTTTAAGCTATGTAGTCATGGTTTGCTTTTATTGGAGGCTCAGGGGTGACCTTATCACTCTCTACAGGTACCTGTAAGGAGGCTGTAGCGAGGTGGGGGTTGGCCTGTTCTCCCACGTGCCTGGTGACAGGACGAGGGGGAATGGGCTTAAGTTGCACCAGGGGAGTTTTAGGTTGGATGTTAGGAAGAACTTCTTTACTGAAAGGGTTGTTAGGCACTGGAACAGGCTGCCCAGGGAAGTGGTGGAGTCACCATCCCTGGAAGTCTTTAAAAGACGTTTAGATGTAGAGCTTAGGGATATGGTTTAGTGGGGACTGTTAGTGTTAGGTCAGAGGTTGGACTCGATGATCTTGAGGTCTCTTCCAACCTAGAAATTGTGTGATTCTGTGATTCTATCTCTTAATTCTTAAGAATTTTGTATTCTTTACCTTGTTTTATATACAGTCAGTGCCTTTTTTCTTACTGCTGCTATGGGTATTGCTTAGTTATTAAATATCAAGACTTCATTGTAGTAAACTCAAGATACAAGCACGCAGAACAACAGGCTGGCTCGTTGTTAATTGCAGACCAATCAAACCTTGTTTTAATGTGGAGTTAGTACTTCTGTTGTGCCTTTTTTTTAATGACACTCATTAACTGCAGTATCTGCGAGCATTAATGAATTTGTTTTTACATTACCCATATGAGAGGATTATTATTATTCCAACTTAACAGATGGAAAACTGAAATTTCAGAGAGATTAACATGGGTGCTTTTGGTACCGTATGAGACGTGTAGGACTTGGTTTATCAGCACTGTTAAATGGCATGCAGTTCCCACTGACTTCAGCATTTATGCTAGCAGGATACAGTCTTACATCAAGTTTCATAGGTCATCTCAATTCTCTCCTTTTCTGAATCTGGAATAAGGAAACTCCCTTTCTAACTTCCCTCTTCCTTCCCCTGCCAGTCTTCTGTTCATTCCACACCCCTCAGGCTGATCTTCCCAATCTTCCCCTTCCCTTTCTAAGGCTTTCTTCTTATCCCATTTGGATCAAAAAGCCCCTTCCTCCATGCAGTTTAGGCATTTTCGTCCTTTCTTCTTTCTGGACTTGTACCCAGTCAAGATGAAATCTCAGTATCACTAAGCCCAGATTTTCTTGGTTTGAGAATGTGCCGATTTCAGGTTTTCAGAAAGTCTTTGTGCATGGACAGATTCTTATAGGAAAGCCAAAAATTATTCCCAACATAGAGATGACTTGAGCTTAACTTCAGGTACCTACTCAGCACAAAATGACCTTGGAGCTGTGCAAAGAACAAATTATCAGAATTATGGAGGTAACGCTGCATGATTTTCTTAGTTTTTGGGTTTAGTGAACTGGATACACTTTTTTTTTTTTTTTTGTCTGAAATTCAGTCACTCCATCAGTTTTAGTCAAAGTGAATGCCATTTAGCAAAATTTAGCCTGATATTACCGTCTTACTGACACTGCCATTTCTAATAAAACAGCTAAATCCAATGGTTGCAAAAATAGATATATTTTTGAGTATGAAATATACATGAAATGTATATATATGAAATATATACTATAAATATGAATATACAATATACGTGATATGCACATATATGAGATGAAATATATATATATTTGAGTATGGAATATCATAAATTTACCTTACTTGATGCTATCTTTATAAGATACCTTTAAAATTTCATCTTGAGAGAAATGCATAGAACTCTTTGTCTTTAGTAATTAATATTCTGTGATTGAAACTCTTTGTATATTATTGCACTATGTATCCAATAGTATTTATGATTGTTCTTCACAGATACAACAGAAAAGTGGCAGAGAAAGTTGAGCGTGCATGGGAGGAACAAAGTTTTGGGGCTGATACAGACTATAGTCATTTTCTGTGGTGGTGTGTTCTTAGGTTTATTCTCTTTTAGCACTTACGAGAGTCTAGCAGCAAACTTTGGAAAAGCTTTGGTCAGAGGGTATCCAAATTTTAGCCGTAAATATATTTGGTCCTGTCTCAGCAAATCTGTTCAGCTCTGGGACTGCTCTGCTCAGTTCTTAGCACAGACGGAGCATTGGCAGAAATACTGGAGAATTCTGCTTGATGACCTCGTACCCCACCAGAATACATGCTAAGTGGCAGAACTGAGGTACTGCATTGGCATCAGCTTTGGTCAGGCCAGAAGCAGAAGCCAACTTTCATGTTTAACAAATGGTTTGTATATCTCCAAGTATTGTAAACAGGAATCTTACTAGGTAGCAATTCAGAGCTTCTGGATTTGTGGGCTGAATTACTGTCATGTGTTTTGTTTCTGCTGGATGAGAAAGATGAGGAAATTAACAAGGTTCAGTAGAAAAATGGTTTCCACTTTTCTAACTGAAGCCAAACTGGAAAGAGGTGTAGGTGTAGGTTTAAGGCGAGTTCAGAGTAGTGACTGCTAGCTTCAGGAACAAAGATCTTTTTCCATTTTTGAAAGCAGAAAAGGAGGAGTTGGTAAAGTTTTGTGACAAGCAGAAATCTCAACCTGTCCCCAAGACAGCTTGATGAATTAGTAAATCCAATGGATAACAGGGACTAAACAAAGAAGGGAGAATCCAGAGCACTCGGAACCTCATAAACACCTTCCTGCTTGCCAGAGGCCCAGTCTGTGGATGCTGGCCCCACAAATCATCCCTGTATGATTTCCCTACTGCTAACACAGGAGTTACCGATTTTATTTGCAGTCTTCACAGAGTGAAGGTGTAGGCCCCTCCAAAACAAACCTACGTCTCATGAAGTTTAATTTGCTTCTCTGAAGGCTTACAGTCTCACGGGCCACAGGCTGAAGACCATTGACTTAAGGCTTTGTAGTGAACAGGGCCTTATCTTGCAAATCCTTGAAGACAGAAATGGTAGCATAAAAACATTTATGAATGGCATAGATGTACAGGGCAGCAGAAAGATAAATATCATTTTAGCATTTCAGGAATCTTATTATAAATGATATTTAGCTATAGAGGGAACTTTCAGAATTTTGAAAAATCACAGATGTTTTACACAACATAGCCACGTCTATAAAAAAGACCAATATTACACTTAATTGTCCAAATTAGTACTTTGAGGTTTTTAAAGGAAGGTTGCATTCTCTGTTTGATAATAGCCTAAGGCTTGGCTGCCAGCTTCCCAGGTGTGCAGACCCCCATTGTTCAAAATATTTTCCTCTGAAATAGCTCTAGCTGTAGCAAAATACATGCTCTTTCTTAAAAAGTATTTTCTCTTATGATTGTAGTAGCCCGAAACCTTTCAGGTAAGGGATGTATATATACTCAGCTGTTGAGAGTATTCATCTCCACTTTTTAAGTTTGATTTCTTATGTTTGAATCTTCACTGAAATCCTTCAATTCTATCAGAAGAGAGCTGAGAGCTGGAGTTGGCTGAGAAGGAATGAATTTGGTGGTGCAAAGGGAGTGTGCTAATAGCTGCAGGAGTGAGAAACCTTTCTTTGCATAAATGGGAACAGTCTCATTTCCTGCAACTACGTCCATATGGAAACTCACATTTACATGAGAGGTTGATTCCACAAGATAAGCAATCATAGATTTACCTGTACGTCAGAGAGCATTGCAGTTGGTACGTGCTGTTTTGTTTTCAAAAAGAAAGTATCTGGGCAACAGATCGTAGTTTGATGATTTCAGTTGGGAGTTCTGCTCTGGATGTGGAAGTAACTCACATGGAAGTTCTTAACAACAGATTTTGATTCAAAAACTTACGTATGAGGTCGTGTTTTCTGAAATGTGTGCCCAGTCTTGTTCTTCTTTTCTGATATTAAATTGTATTTCAGAAATATTTTACTTTTGGATTGGCTCCTTCAGAGTTTCATATTGAAAAAGTCAGTGTGGTCAACAGTATGGGAGGAACAATAAGAGCATGAATGATTTTGTTCATATTTCAATTTTCAATCACTTTTATTGTCTGTTCTCAAAAATCAGTTTTCAAGTTGGTTGTGAATTTGGGCATCTGGTAGATTTTAACTTCCTGTTCTTGAGTTTTAAGGAAGTTTGAATTGATGTTTCTTTGTCTTTCTAAGAAAAAAAAATAGCCCAAAGTTCACCAAATTGTGAACTTCCAGTAATTGTTTTCCTGTAGTCCCCTACCTGGTATATGATTCCAAAAAATACTTTTATCTAAGAGATGTTTTCAACCCTTCATGACTGTGAAGCTAAGATGTATAGCTTATGATGTGTCCTGAACGTGTGATTCTGAAAACTCCTCCAGGTATGATGCAGGTAGTCTAGCTGGAGCAGACTGGAGGTTTTACTGTGTGAAACATCAAAACGTGGTGTCCTATCATTTACATTAAAAAAAATTACTCATAAATCAAAAAAGAAATTAAGATCAGAATCAAACCAAAATCATTAGGTATTTAAAATGAGATTTGGCTTTCTATTTCTCAACCTCTGTTTCATAGGGGAACTGTAAACTGAAATATGCTCTTTGAAAAGAAGAAAAAATCTTAAATGTGGTAACTAAATGTACATAATTCTTATGGCCTAATTAACAGTGACAGGTCCCTGCTCCAAGCAGCTTACAGTACAAATACTCGATGGAATGTGATGTGCGAGAGAAAGTGCACATTGTTTGTTAATTCTGGAATATTCGCTTTGGTGCATTTATATAGGATTAGTTATGGATTCGGTATCCACACTGTAGTGTGCATTTTCAGTCTCTTCTTACAGCACTGTGAATAAGCCTCTTATTTGGAGAAAAAGTGCTTAATTGATTTTTCTGTAAGCTGAATCTTTATTCTCTTGTGTTTCCTTTGATTGGGAGCTCATCTTGGAGGGCATGAGCAAAAATTCCACATGAAACGCCTTGCACAGTTTGAGTGCTACTTGAATACAACCTGGAAAGTAACTAATAATAAACTTGTTTATTCCCCTCCAGCTACACGGACTGATCAGAAAATATTTCATCTCACAGAACATCCTTGTGAGAAATGCTACCTGCCTGTAATCAAACTCAATCCGTAGTATAGACTGGGGTTGGCAAGGTAATAGAGTGCTCAACATCAAATGCCGTGCTCCACACTTCTGTGTGTTATCAAGTAAGAGGCTCACAAGACTCCATAAATAGGAACATGAGTGTATTGCTGACACAAGAAGCAAAGCTGAATGTCCATCTGTTGCATAATCAAGGAAATGTTTTTATTGCCCTATAAAATGTGGAGTTTGATAGGTGAATCAAGGCACTAAACCTACATCCGTTGGTGTGCCACTTGCTTATGCTGTTGATCCCTTACACAGTACCCTGCCTTGATCTGTTCAGCCTCCTTTTGTCTCTGTGCTGAGGGTCTCATAAAAGGAGTGCAGACTGCTAGGGCTATACAGCAGTGAGATGCACTGAGTTCTGGAAGGGGATGCTGAACATCAAAAAATGGTTAAATAATGCATGCTGCTTACTCTTGATTTCATCATTGCTTTATCCTAAGCCTTTTTCACTGGTAGAATTACATGTTTATTCAAGCTATTGCCAGCTGAAAATGGCTTCACATGTTGCCAAGTACATCTGTGAAACAACCTCTTGACAGCTGACTTGTCTGTTACTAGAATCATGTTTCTTAAGCAGAAAGTGGTAGAATATGCACTCAGATGATCCAGAGCAGCTTCTCACTTACTAACAGCTGCAGATGTAGAAAATGAAAACCTCGAACTGGAAAACGGCCATCCCGTCAGGCAAATTCCTTTTCTAAAAAAATAAAAAGGAAGTAGAAAGATTATAATTCCATTATTTAAAGTGTAGATAAATGCAGCAACATGGAAGCTTCTGCAATCTTTATCTACCAAGAGGAAAATTAAACAGAGATGCTGGTATCCCGCTGCACTGCTGATGAATGTTTCAAGTTATTACCCAAGAGACAAAATGCTTGAAAGCCTGACAGTTAATTTGCTGCAGATGAAGTGCAGGCGCTGTTAAATGAAGAGTTTTGCTTCTGACTTCAGTAAGACCAAGATTTCATCTGTTGTGTTGTTTTTTGTTTAAGAGTAGAGAACGGTTTGGTTATTTTCCCCAGTTTGCCTGTTGGTGGCATTTGGAAAGGTTCCAGGCCAGGTTTGGCTTTCCGTTGTGTTTTGTATGGGGTGGGTTGGTTGTGCATTCATCTCTTCACTCTTAGCTCTAGGTTGTCGAATCATCACGTTCATGCTGAGTGCCTAGATGAACGTTTGATTGTGGTTTATTGCTCTGGTGAACGAGGGACATGGCAGATAAGTTGGAGGCTATTCTTCTTGCACTTCACCACGCTTCTGGGAAAGGGCTCAGCAGGTACTGTCAGACGATTGTGTGTCATCATCAACTGTTCTGAAATGTAGCAGCCCTGAAGGCCATACTGTGCCTCCCAGGTAGTTTAATACGATGCCTTGCAGAGCCACCACTTCAGAATTTAGAAAAGAGACTCATCAGTATGCGGGTGAAATACAAACGTGTCTCTCTTTCCTCAGAAGAACCTGAAAGTTCAGCATCTCCCATGAAGTAATGCTTGGAGGATACTGCCAGCTGGCTGTGTTAAAGCTACCTTATTTTCAACCCTGGGAAAACTCAAGTGCTACTGCTGAGTAAAGGTCATTGATATAAGGAGGTTTATTCTGCCTTTGTCTCCTTGTTTATCCAGGCATTGTGTTCACAAGTAACAAAGCCAAGCTAAAGATCTCAGAATCTCCTAGGACTGTGCCCTTTTCACAGAAATCCCTACGTTGGGTTGCTACGACGTATGTTTTCTCACTACCCAGTTTGTGCTGTCTATGGTTTATTTTGCTTGTAATTATGTCAGAATAGCAGCACTTTATGTATCAGTGCTCACAGATGGGCTTTTCTGCTGCCTGTAATTTGTTTTGATTCAACAACACAGCTGCTCACCAGTTTGCACACACCTTTAAATATATGACTCCTTTTTGGATTCCTTATGCTAGCTGTTACCGGAGTAACAGGTTAACTGTAGAGTTGCACCATTTCTTCTTAAAGGCTTATAATGAAGCTGATTCAGGCTGGGTATCTACTTCTTTTGAGCTCTTCAGGCTGTTATCCATTACCCTCACATTAGTGTATCTAAATACAGTAAACCTTCTTTAGCTTCATCCTTGGGGGCACACATACTCGTGCTGCCTGCCACTTAGGCAGTCTTTTGTGATGTCTTCTTAAATCATCAGCTTGATCACAAGTTTAGTGCCTTGAGACAGTTAGCATGAAATGCATTCAGTTGACAATTCAATCATGAAATGAGAGGCGTTAAGTCCTAAAAAGCGCTAAAATAAAGGGCTTTGGCACTGCCATAAGCATGCTGTATTAATGCGTTTCTTTGAAAAATTGATTGGTTTCTCTTTAATTTACAATCTTGCAGCCTTAGAATTCCAACTGTTCTGCAGACTATTTGACCCCATACAGGGTAATTTCCATTGTATGTTACTGAACTTTTGCATAACACACACATTTTAATTTCTAGCAGGATGTGGAATTTCCAAACTCTCAGAACTCTGAAGGGCGGCTTTGCTGTCATCAAACCTAAGACCCGTTTTACAGGGTCTGTTAGGAAAGATTGCTAATGAGTTGGGCATATGACAGCTGCTCTCACCAATGTGAAAGTTCGTATAAAGAAAACTTTTTTCATACCTAATGAAATAACTGGGTGCATCAAAAAATCTCTTGGCTCCACATCTCTGCAACATGCTAGAAAGCAACTGCAGTATAGATTCAGAGTGAGGCAACATGAAACAGGTTCTAAAAATAACATCAATATGACTCCGTTCTGTCTTTAACCTCAGATCCTATACTGAAGTGTTGATCCAACTGAATCTGATCGGTATTTTGCAAATAATTGTCATGTGTAGGATTTTATTTTTCTCTTAAAGTATCAATCAGTAAATATTTACTATAAATAGCCACTACAAGCAAGCTGTTGGAACGCTTAATGTGATTTTGATTATGTGCCTGCTGGAAAGGAGAGTTTAAATATGAACAGCAGGAAGCGGTAATAAATCAAATGCATGAAACTTAATGACAAGAATGTTTGGGCAGAAAACCTTTGGTTCTGTTTCACATGTAGAAATGTTTCTCTTTTCTATTAAGCTTGGAAAGGAAGGGTAGGTTGCTATACCCTTGCTGGTTATCTTTCTTTTTCCCATGCTTAGCAGTGCCACTCGGGTTTTCGCTGTACTGTAAGCTTCCTACCACCACAGCGTGGCAGAGAAGCAGTGACACTCAGACAGCTGAGACACTGGGGCTGCTTATTTTAAAGACAAGTACAATTTGGGCACTGAAATGTGTTTTTCTAGGTCTCTTATTCGTGTAATATCCCACACAGCCAATACCTTCTTTAAATTTTTCTATACTGTGGATACTAACAGGGAATATATGAGCTGCCTCTGATGAAATGCTGTCTTGCAGTAATACCTGTTGTGCAGATGGATAGTGGAGACCCAGAAAAACAAGATTTACTTCCACCGAAGTATTTTTGGGGACTCAACTCTCATGGGTTTCAGTGGAAGTTAGGCACATCATTATCTTTGTGGGTCTAGGTTTAAGTGATTTGCACAGGAACTTTCAGAAAGTATGTCAGAACAGAGAAATGAATCAATTTCTCTTCTGTCACAGGTTAATACATTTTTCTTCTGAACAGTTCTTTCTCAACAATGTCTTTTCCTATTTTCTCCGGTTGGTCTGACTCTATACATACCTTACAGCAGAATACTGTGCCCAGAGGGTATTTGCTGCTGGGTATCTCTGGCTACAAGCACCAGATGAAATGTCTGCTCACCAGAAGTAAAGCTGTGCAGATGAAACTTATCCCTAATGAGCAGGGACATAATTTTCAGAATTAGAGTGGCAGAGCCCATAAAGCTTTCAGAAAGCCTTTAAAGTATTTCTGTTCAGGTGGTGAACAAATTGATGTTGTTGAATTTCCTAAGTATGAGAATAATTTCAATAGATGTACTATAGACCTACAGAATTAGTCTGGTCTCCTGACCCGTGGGAGAAAATCTGAAATTGTTGTGGGTAATAAAGTCTTTATCAGGTTTGGAAAAAATAAGTCCCCTTCTGTGGCATATGAGGAGCTTTTTATTTCAAAAAGCAAGTAAATATGGACAAGGAGAGGATAAAATAAAAAAGAGAGGTAGCAAATTTAATCATAAAGGAAAGTCAATTTAAGGTGACTTGGGAATCCATTCAGGAAAAAACAGGTGTAACATAATAACTTGTTTTACTAAGTAAATTAAGAAAATATATGAAAAGAAACTAGATGAGATTTGAATAACTGTGTGAACTGTGGTGTGTATCACCTTAGATTAATTCAGGATAGCAGAGGTAAGTATAGAGATAATGCCTGCAGAAAAGAGGACTTCAATATACGTAGGCGTGCTTGGGCTCTGAGACTTGTGCCTGCAGACACGGGCAGCTGGGCACTGCCAGCCCAGATCCAGCCCATCACAGGCACCGGGAGTGAGCGGGGTGCTCCTGCTTGGCAACCGGCAGTCTCCAGTCACAAAGTATTTGGTACCAAAAATCAAGGTGTTTCAGAAGGATTAAATAAGTTATTTTCTGTAAGAGATTTTTCCTTGGCTGCACCTCAAGTGCTGTGCTCAGCTTTGGGCCCCCCAGTACCAGAAGGACATCGAGGCCCTGGAGCGTGCCCAGAGCAGGGCTATGAAGTGGTGAAGGGCCTGGAGCACAAGTCCTGTGAGGAGCAGCTGAGGGCACTGGGGGTGTTTGGTCTGGAGAAGAGGAGGCTCAGGGCAGACCTTATTGCTCTCTGCAACTGCCTGAAAGGAAGCTGTGGGGAGCTGAGGGTCGGCCTCTCCTCACAGGTACCTAGTGATAGGACTAGAGGGAATGGCCTCAAGTTGTGCCAGGGGAGGTTCAGGCAGGAAATGAGGAGCCATTTCTTCTCAGAAAGAGCAGTCAGGCATTGGGACGGGCTGCCCAGGGAGGTGGTGGAGTCACCGTCCCTGGGGGTGTTCAAGGAAAGGTTGGACGTGGTGCTTAAGGACTTGGGGGGGGGGGGGGTGCGGATCGTTGGACCAGATGGTCTTGGAGGGCTTTTCCTTTCTTAATGATTCTGTGATTCTATGACTCTAAAGTGCACGTCAGGACAAGGGCACAGCTCATGAGGTCAAACAAGTGTTACAGTAAGAAGGCTTTGTCATCCTACACTTGTATTCTGAGGAATAACTCCAGGGAGGAAAGTTCTGACCTTCCCAAGAAGGGATCCCGGCAGCAGACTAACTTCCTTATGGAAAGCCTTCTGGATCCCATGCTTTTTTTCCCACCCTCTTCAGAAGCATAGTTTCAGCCTAGCCCTCTCCAGGCAGATGTCGCCTCATTTTGTTACTGACAAACTGGGGAGGAGCAGGAAGGCCCAAAACAACGAGTGTTTTCTTTTCTGCGTCCCCAAATTCAGACCTCTGACAGTACAGCAAGAGGAAAAGGATCATATTAAAAATGAACAGAGAAACCTAAAAGATAATATACAAGTTATACATCCTCTCCATGAATGCTGTATTCATCTGCAGGGATCTTATCTTCAAAGGGAAACAGTTAAAGTAACATTCAGAGAGAGGCAGGAAAAATTATTAAAGACACAGAAAATCTTTCTTGTATGGAGAAATCTAGACTGGAAGTGAAATGAAAGAAGAGAGGACCATAAGATAATGAATCATGCCAAGGAAACAAATTAGAGAGTACTATTTACTCTTACTCCTTATTTCAGATAGAGATATACTTCACAGTATTCAGGTAGGTTTTATTTAAACCTGCGGAGGGGAAAACTCTTCTTCATTTTAAATGCAGCAGCTTAGAGCAATTCAATATAAAAGAGGTGTTTTCGGAATACCTCCTTGAATAAAAGTAAATGGTATTCTGAAAACCCAGAAGCAAAGCCTTTACCAAAAAATTCAAAGATCAAATAGGAAGAAATCTCATGAGAGGTTTTTAAAGGCAAGAAGACTTTAGATCTCAGTCTGCCATGCTAAATAGCCAAATATTCAGATTGAAAGTGTTCATCACATATAGGAGAAAATGAGACTTTTACAAATAGTTCCAAGAAATGCTCGAAAATTAACACATGAATGATTTGGGGTCACATTTGTAAAGGTATCCATATTATTAAAAGCAGATCTCATTCAAAAAGAGTTATTGGAGAACAGCGCTTCAAGGAAATTCCTCAAGACTCTTGTTAACATCGAAATTATTGTGAGAAAAAAAATACTCTGTAGTGAACAGAGAAAAAGGTATATTCGTCAGCAGCGATTACAGATGACAGAAATAGTTCTGGCTCAGTTATCAAGGTGTGTGTGTGTGCAGTCATAAATGCAGGGGTGAATTTAGTAACAGGGTAATGATCACGTCCAATTCAGCGATGGCTACTACGCTGCTGACAAGCGTGCAGCTGGAGCGTGATCACAGAAGTGTTCGATGTCCTTTCAGTCCACAGAGCAGCAGGTTCAGGTGACATGCTGAGTCACAGGTTTTACAGGAAATCAGTGAGGAAATAAATGAACCTTTAACTGACGTTATAGATGTTTGCTGGGCTAAGAAAACTGTTGGAGGGTTAAAAAGAGGAAAACAACATTATATTTCTTAAAACTAGGATCTGTCTTATAAATCAAAGACCAGGGAAATCAGTTCAATACCTTGATTTCTCCTATGAAACCTGCAAATACCGCAAACATTTGTGCTGCAGAAGTTCTGTGAGCAACAAGTTCTGTCAATAGCACTGTGTACTGAAGTGTTCGTGTTCATATTTGTATTTCACTTTGTAGAAACTCAGCCCACCTGCCTGTATTTTGCAGTCTGCTAACTTACTAAGCACACTTCTAGTGTTGTTTGGAGGGTTTTCGTGAGTGATTGCTTTGTTGTTCCTATTGTGTTTATTTTCAAATTCCTCCCCACCCATCAACCTGTTCCCATAGCTATACTGTTCGTATTTATGTATGCATTTATGATTTTTATAGGCGAATGGGTTCTGTTCATCTCACTTAAGATTGGTATACCATTAGACTGGGTACTGCATATACACACACTAAGAAATAGCACCTGCTCGGAACAGATTATAGTCTAGGTACAGAAATTCAGTACTATTCCTATTTGTTCCTAATTTTTATAAAGCAAAATCCCCAAAACTGTGATAATGGCCAGATCTCCTGAGTCCCAAACTCAGTATTGCTTTACCACAAGATTGATGTGAGCCTTGGAGTGCTCTCTGGGAGAAATATTGATGGCCTGTACTCATGCTTTGTGTTTTGTTGTTGTTTAATTATTATTATTATTACTGTGTGATGATTGGAGAATAGAGTGATGAAAAAACGTTCTTGTTTGGTTTTGTAAGTAATTAGTATTACACACTTTGAGTCCTATATTAAAGTAATACTGTTAAAACAAGCTGGAAGATGATGAATGGAAGACCCAAATCTCAATTAACCAAGCAAAACCACCCTGTCAGGAGCTGTAGGACAGAACTGAGAGTAACATAAATTATTTTCTATTAAAGTTAACTCATTAGATAGAAGAGTTTTTATTAAAATAGAGAAGCAAAATGTGATCATGTGCTATTTACTCATTTTAGCAGAAGTTTCATTAAGCATACTTTATTTCATAAGTACTTGGAAGTGAGGTTTCACATCCTTTCTGAGTCTTTTGAAATATGGGCTCTTTTTGACATGCTAAATATCCAGCAGTCCCTTTATCTAGCAGCACTTTTATTATTTTACTGTACAGAAACTATTAGAATTAGGGATTTTATTCTGAAGCAGAAAGATCATCTTCTGTGGGAGTGTAATGGAAGGCATCTGTAAAGTCTTCCCTGGGCTGCAGAAGAGTTTCCTGCTATTCTCACTGTGAGATTTCATGCTTGGATGGGATTTTTAGGAAGACAACCAGCTCATTACTTGGTTATTTACTTTCACTGCCACTGTTTATGTTTTTTTTTTCTTCTGACTACATACAACTCCATTAAATATTTTGAGTACATTTTGGAGGTTCCTTTAAAATTGTGAAACTAGAAAAAAAAATGGTAAAATTAGTTCCTCCTCAACAGATTCATTCAGAACATATAGCACATGATGAATGGTCTTGAAGATTTCTACTGATTTTAGTATCCATCTTTGTTTGAAGTTGAATTTCCTTGCTTTAATCTAGTATTTCTCAGCACTGATACAGGAAATAGTTTCTTTGATATGAATGTACCCAAAATAACAATAGGCATTATCATGGGTACCATTGTGTCAGGACTGATGGGTGGCTGATGACTTTACAAGCTGCTGCAACATAAACACGTGATAACTGCCCTTTACTTGATTATTACTGTATATATATATTTTTTTTTTAATCAATATATCTTGAAGTGTTTTACCAACAAAGTCATCTCAAATGAGGAAATTCAGACTCTGAAAGAGAAAGTGATTTGTTGAAGGTCACCCCAGCAGTTGTGCAGCCTCAGGAATACAGCTAAATGTCATGGAAAAACCTATGAGGAAATGGATCTTTCTTTAATTTGGGTTTTGATGGCTCTAGTGAATGAGACGTTGAACCATGCTCTGAGTCATAATGAAAGAATGATAAAAAGTGATCTGTTCATTGGTCTCCAACAACCTTGGGCTATCAGCAGCACAGACATCCCATGGGGATTTTTGTTTGTTTGTTTTTCAAAAGTATGAAAATATGTATTCGAAAGACTTGTTTTGTTATACACACCAGAGCTTAGCTTCAGGAAAGAGGGATGCTTTTCAAATATGTAAGGAAAGTAGAGCTGTTACTCCCGATATGCTCCACTGTGATCCTTCAGAAGACAGCAGTAATACATTTCAAAATTTTTATAAAACAAAACCAAAAAAATTATTTTTCTTTCAATCCCAAAGGTCAAATGCATTTGTTTTTTAAGAGGAAAAACTTAAAATGTTTGTAGCGGACATTCTTTAGCTTTCTCTCTTTTCATAACTTCATGGCAAACTTGTGGAGAAGTTACTGACTTAATAAAAATACATAAGCTTACACAGAAGCTTTTAATACGGAAAAGAAAAAAACACACCCAAACCTGAGAAGGTAGTTATGAAATAGCTTACGATGAAGTTATGTCTAAGGCATTTAGAAGATCAAAACTATTAAAGAGATATTACGCTATCTTCTGAAGAGGTGATAGCCTTGTCCAAGTTCGATAGCTCTTCACATTCATCTGTTCAAAATGATTGTGAAATACTTGGATGCTAACGGGAACAGAGGATTGGCAGACTCTCATGTCGTGAATACAGTGCAACAGCTATTAAGATTTATTTGATGTTTTACATCCCTGGGTTTTAGATGAGTAGTCATTAAATTCAGAGGAAGAAGTTAATTGACTTTGTAGTTCTCTTTGCAGCAACTGAATAGATTTCTCTTGGTGCCTTAGAGTTTTATGATGCGTAGAAACAAAGAAATGAAATACTTTGGGTAGTCATCCTGTTAATGAACGTTCTTGATATAATACGCTATTTCCTGCTCCCTTCTTTGGATTCCAAGACTTAGAAAACATAACATGAAATATAAGATAGGCAGTAAAATGAATCATAGTTTGGGAAGAAACATACAGAAAGGACTTTATGTTGGTTATTTGGGGTGGATGTCTTTCTAAGTGAATATACAGGAGCACTTAAAACTGTTCTGAAGAAGATTTGTGCGAATGCTTTTCTAATTGCATGTTTTTGAAATGAAGGACAAGGCACAAGTGGTGTCAGGGAGTATTTTAGCAAGATGTTTCAGAATCATATTGCACCATTCCAGCCCTTCAAGGTGGAAGTATTTAATCACACTTGCTGTTATGAAATATTTTGTTATTCAAGTCAAAACTATAGATATGAATAAATATGAATGGAATTATATTTGGTTGTGGCCAATAAACTTAAAGGATTTTTAGTTTGATAGTATCTTGAATAAAGATGCTTATTTGCTTAAACATGAGGTCAAAAGGGTGACTTCTAAATGCATAGAGAAACCACAAATACATTTATGAAGCACCACATTTTTAATTTCCCTGCTTTTTGATTTTGCTTTCAGTAAAATTCTCAGCCATATACGTTGAAAATGTTGAATATTACAAAATGTTATGTTGAAACAACACTTTACATTCAAGAGTAAGCAACTAGTCAAACTAGGTCACAGTTCTCACCAGAGCAAATCCTTTTTCTGTTCTTCTGATGAGAAAGAAAGTGACCGACTCTGTAACGCTATGCCTGGTGCTTTGCGTTGTACATTTGCTGGTGCTGTGTTTGACTGTGCCCATTTCTTTTCACACCGATGCTAAAGACGTCTGTCCGCGTAAGGTGGCTGCAGCGTGTTTACTGCCTCCTGACACCAGTTACATGTGCAGAGTGCAACCTGCTGAAGTCTCCTCGTTGTGGTTAATATGGTCATCAGAAACCAAAATAAAAACATATCCTTGTGTCATAACGTTATACCTTGTAATTGGCGTATCTTGTGCAATTCCTGCAGAGGGGATTTCCCTTTCTTTCCTGTAAACTGAAATCTTTCATGTAAGCACTGTTTAGACATACTCTTTTGTAAAACTGATCTTATCAGAATTATTCAGAGCTTCCCAATTCTCTACAGGCGTTAAGCAGTACTTACCACACTGGTATTTTAACTGGAAAATTGAGATACTTTGAAAAAGAGGTTCGTTTGTTTGTTTTATGTCTTATATTTAATTTTTTGCAACGGAACAAAAGCTATTGTGTTTCTGTGAAGACAGTATGCCGAGTAGCATATGTGGAGTTAGACAACTCCCTCCTAGGGATGTAAGGAATCCCTTGTTAGTTTATTATCCATTATTGCAACAGCTTATAAACAGGCTGTAAGTATTTTGTAAGTTTTATTGATGCTGGAAAATGATTCATTGAAATGTCACAGAAATAGCTTTATAAAACTTCAGAAATATGTCTCATTGTTATGCCTTACTCCTCCCTTCTTTTCCACCTACCAACCTTCTGCCAGCCCACTACCCCACTCCGTACGTATTGTCATGTCAGAAAGCACCAGAAGGCTCACCAGACTTGTAAGATGTTAGCTCTTAAAGTTAGGAAATGCTAGAGCTGCCGTCGTTTTTGTCATCTTTTGGTCTTTGTTTTTTTGTCTTAGTTTTGATCTCATATCAGATACAGTAAGACTAGAATTCATTGAACAAAAAATGCCATTATTGTAAAAAACTTTTTACTCTAACTGAGAATGAAAACTAACAAATCTCATTTTTATTATTATTACTATTATTTTCCTCAGGGGAGGGGCGGTGGTGAAAAGAAATTCCAGAAATGTTTGAACAATTTTTATTCCATTATAAACACTAAAGCACAATGAAACAGCTGCTTTGTCCTCATCTCTTGAGAAGACACCTCCAAACCTGCTGTAAGGAATGTCGAGAAATGTCAAGGGAATTGCCTGTCAGTGTGCCATTACAAGCAGTTTAATATATGTGGAACCATACAAAAATAAAAGATTGAAAGTCTAAAATTGTATTGGGCCCTTATGGTTGTCAGCTACTTTGGATCATTTGGGTTTGTGCTGTCCCCTGCACTGACGGGGGAAGAAATACCAGCAGCAGCAAGAGCTGACAGTTCTCTTTTTGACTAGCCACTGCTGAGAGATTTTCCCAGTGGTGAGCTTCTGGAATTTCAAGTTTAATTTCAGACACAAGGAAGAAATGAATTAGTAGAAACTCTGCTATTGCAGCTTTGGGTATTTATCCTCGTTTCCCTTTCCAGACTTTCCTGTCATTCTTCATCCCAGCCTCTGCCTGTCACTCCCACCTTTCCTCCTTCAACCCAACTGCTGCTATATTTTTCATCTTACCATCCTAATTCTTGCCCAACTAATCCGCCTTGTGCATTCCTACCACTTATCTGATTTCTTACCTGAATCTGCCTCCCTTCTCCTTCCATCTCCTGTTCCTAGGAGATGTTTCCATTCACTGATATTCTCTCCAGACTCAGAATCTAAGCTACAGAAGAGATTCGGCCTTTTAGTCCTTCCATGTAAGGCAGTTTGTCCCTCTTCCTGATCATTTCAGTTGCCCTTTGCTAACTCCACTTTGCCCTTGAGGTGCAAAAGAACAGAAGTGCACACAATATCCTAACCGGGGGTGCGCTGGTGTTTAACGTAGGGGCTGGCAGGCACCCGGCGTCATGTTCTTAATGCCAGCCCCAGCAGTGCCCAGCAGCCTGTTGGCCTCCTTCACTGGTGCTGCTTCAGGACTGGTCACAACAACTCCAAGATCTCTTTCCTGATTTTCATCTTCAAGTACTAAGTTCAGTACTGTGCAGCTGTGGTTTAGTTTATTTTTCCTGAGATTAATCGCCTTACACGTATCCGCATGGAAGCTCTTCTGTCAACTTTTTGACCACTTCTGTAAAGTCTTAATGCACTTCCTCATCATCAGGGCAGCGCTTGACCATTCGAAAGAGTTCAGCAGCATCCTCACGCTTGGAGATTTCACCACAGTCTCACTTCTCTGGGTCACTGGTGAAAATGTTGAAGAAAGTTGGTTTCAGCAGTGATCCCCAGGAGAGACCCCGATCCTGCAGCAGGATCTTCTGCAACATCAGTGCACAAAAGGATCTCTGCTCAGTCCTGCAGAAACATGTTTTCCTTAATAATCTTTGGTGTGGATACCTCAGCTCCTGTATATGAAAAAATCTGCAGAAATTTTAGCTTCCCAAGCAATAATCTAGTAAAATAGTTGCAAAATTGTGTTTTTTTTTCCTAAGCTTTTAACATGCCCAGTTCTCTGTGGGGATGTCAAGTGCCAAATCCATGGTATGATGATGTCCATTTTATTACCAAATATCTGATACTGGAGGTAATTGAATTTGTCAGCTGCAACAGTTTTACTGATCTTTGAAATTCTAACTATGTCTTGGCCTAATTTCTTCTCATGACAGGCTTGTACCACATTTGCTGGATTTACTGTTAAAACCAACAAAGCCAAGGGTTCAGGAAATTTCTGTTAGAACCCCTAAAGCCCCTAGCAGCAGTCTATCAGCTGAAGATTACAGTCGTTCTGCCTAGAGTTTCTGTTGGTAAGCTCACGCTGTGGGAGAGCCTGCCTTCTGCTGGGAAGCAGCGCAAAAGATGAAAGGTGTGAAATTTATAAACGTTATTTGGGAACAAAGATAGCTAATTAACAGAGATAGTGTGAGATTTAGTTAATTTGGATGAAGCATCATTCTCAAAACTGGTTCTGGTCTAAGGGAGGTCCAGAAATACTTGCAAAGCCATCTGTTACTTGAAGAAGGAGTTTCAGAGGGGCAGACCCTTTTGTCTTTGTGTTTGAATTGCAGAGAAGTGACCTTTCACAGTCTCATCAGGACAAACTAATTCACTTTTAGCCCTGCACTTAAAACCCTTCTTCGTGTATGTACAAGGTAAAATGCAGACCTAGCCCTCCCCCTCCCGTTCCCCCACTTTGCCCACCCCAGCACGTAATTGTCTGATGTAATTTATGGTGGTGTCAAGCCAAAGGAGCTAATTAGGGAGCTGCACGGAGACTGAGACTTGCTTAAATCAAGTCTTACCTCCCGTTTGGCCTCTGCTGGCAGGCCTCCCCACATGGCAGAGGAAGATCGCTCCGTGGCCTTGCTGAGCTTGGCCAGATCAGCTGGCAGGCTGCAGAGAGCAGATCCTCCGAGAGACAGTCGTTAGGAGCAAACAATGCTAATTCGTGTTGCGAGCCGAATTAATTGAAAGCTAGGAAGAAATTCAAACGTTTTTAACTGTGCTTTTGGAAATATGGCAAGAATACTTGACTTCTGATGATGATGATCTCCAGAGGTCCCTCCCAACCCCAACGAGTCTGTGATCCTGTGATTGCGCAAACTTCTTTGCAGTTTTCCCTTGAACTTTAGGAATGGTCGGTGCTTTCTCTTAATCCTCTCTTGGACTGCAAAAATACTTCAGTAAACTGTAACTATTTGCTTTCAAGATGCTGTAATTTATTGAAGAAACAGATGTGGTTGTGAGGAATTGCTCTCTACCTCTCCCTGTAACTGAGGACAGCTTGCCTTTCTGCTCTTGATGCAAACACTTATCACAGTCATGCCCAGACTTTTCTCCAGCAGGAGAAATGCTACCACGGGGTTGGAAATTTTTATGATCCCAGTTTTACTGAGGGGAAGTAATGTCTTAGACTGATTATGTATTGGATAAGAAAAAAGCATTCTGCAATAGGATGATGAGCTGAAGCCAGAGTTCTCTGAGTCTTAAAGTCCGCTATTCAACCAAAAGCTCTTCTTGAAAACATGAAGTGTGTTTACAATGATTTGGTGGAATGAGGATGTTGTAAGAGCTGTGTACATTCTGTAAATGTGATTTCACACATTTCCACTAGATTTAGAACCATTATATATTACAGTTTTTCATGTTCATTTTGAAAATTGAACTGTGGAAGTTAATCCAATGTGTTTGTCTCTTTTATTCACCCAGTTGTTTGCAGTCAGATTCTTAAGGTCAAGACAACTTGGGTTGAGTGTGAGGGGTAAAATGTGTGGTACAGTTCAGTATATATAGTCCAGAAATATTAAAAAGCCACATTTATTAGGTCAGCAGCTCCAGACTTCTGAGACAAAAAAGGATAAACGTTGAGGTAAGGTGCTTTAAAGTGTGCTTAAGTAACTGAAGACTGCTATGGGAAAAACACAAAAGCAAGATGGGAGGGGGCTACTTAATTCTATCCAGCTACTTTACTGAAAAGGTGAAAAATATCTTGATGTCAAAGACTAGCTACATATGCTTAATTTGAAATTTGTAATTATATGCAGAATTTGAAGGTCAAATCTACATTTCTCAGAGGAGATAAAGTCATATAATCAGTAGAAGAGCGGAGCTGACTGTGTTAACCTTGAATGTGTTTGCCTTAGAGGATTTTGAGCAGATTGACTAAACTTTAATGACATGTATGACTTCATCATGTCTTCAGAGAATACTGCTATTTTATAGCCTATGTGTTTATTTCTTGCCCCAAAAATAAGCACAGAGGGATTTGTTTTGAACGTGAGAAAATGTGGACTTCAGGAAAGTAAAGAAGGTATTTTGGTAGCAGGCAATGTATTCCTTCTGTGTAAATAATTGCATTTGTTTGTGGATAAAGAGTCGTTTCTGTTAGAAAGGTTTGTCTGGAGACAGGAAAATAATGTATAGAGAGATACTTCTGAGTGTGTAGATAACTGATGTTCTAATCTGATGGCCAGTTTTAACATACGGTTTCATTCGGTGCATGAGGTAACTAGCCATCCCGTTTCTTGGAAGAGGTGCTGGTTCACTCTTATGGCATTTACTGGCATAAACTGAGCCAGTGTTTAGATATGTGAGTAGGTGTCCTGATTTCCTAGAAACAGTGAGGCCCGAGTAAAAGGCCTAATGACCACCTTGAGAATTAGGACGTATGTGTTTGCACAGTAAATGTTAGTCAGATTCCAAGGTGTTGGCTTTTCTTCTGTAGGTTTTCTCTCTGTACACTTTTCTTCATCTTCCGACTCCGATGAATTTATCTTCCATCTTTGCGTGTTGAACAGTATTGTTGAAATGATCCCCATTTCCCCTTTCCAATTAGTTGTGTCCTTGTTTGAGAGAAAAAGCTGAGAGAGGCAGCCACTGGCTTTGTCCCAGGGGGTGTCCATGCTGTGATCACAAGAGGGGCAGCAGTAGTTTGCGTTAAACTGGGCAGCTCAAGTACTGATAACAGAGTTTTTAGCCCAGCTCAGGCTAACGTGCCCATGGAAAAACAGAGTATCAGACAACACTAACGTACAGCCAACTGGAGGCAGGTCGTGGAAGAAGTGTAGGGGTTCAAGAGGAAAAGTAAGGGGGGCTGTCTCTCCAGTGGTGTAAAAGCAATACTAACTCAGCAGAATCCCAGTTCTAAGGAGCGTAACAGCTACTTCGGCAGTTTGCTGAGAGGTAAAGGGCTGTCACTGAACAGGCATCCCTGTATTTTTGTTATCCTCAGGCTCCAGAATAGCCTCTTGGTATCACTCTTGGCGCTCTTCAAGATCAGGCAGACAGTGTAGCTTCTCTAACTCATGTTTGGTGTTGGGCTCTAGAGAGCATGAGTATTTTTCTCTTTCTTACTCCTTGCTTTGTAGATGATTGTGCAAATCTGAGCAGTAGATTCTGGCCTAAGAACGTATTTCAGCCTTTTCTGTGTTTATCCTGGTGTTGAAATGTGAAATGAGCTGGGAGAGAGATGGGTTGAGATACAGGAGCAAAAGAAAGAGAGAGGTCAGAAGTGGAAAGACATGTAGGATTTGCAGATAGTAGTCAAAGCCATGTCAGTGGCTGAGGTCACTCATTGAAAAACGTGTAGTTCCCATAAAGATAGGAATTGTCTCTATGACTCAGAAATGTTATATTAGCAGTTTTTTAAATATAGTACATGAAAGTCTTTTTTTTTTCATGCTATCTCTAAAGGATCTATCATTGTATGCATACAAATGAAGCAGCCTAAAATGAGACAGTGATTAAAGCTTTAAATTAAATGGCTTATATATACACACAGAAAAAGGAAAATGATTTTTTTTTTTAATAACTATTTTCCAGTATTTGTAGCTACAGTAAGGAAAAAGATATAATTGAATGAATTGGTCAACACAGTAAAAATGTGTACTATAGCTCAGCTACTTGGTGTTTTCCACAATGAGTTTCTAAGCTAGTGTAGTTTAAGATTGTAAGTTTTTTTTTGTTATTATTTTCTCTTCCTTTTTTTTTTTTAATTGCAATGAGCACACAAAATCTGAACTTCGATGAGCTTGCTATGAAATACACAAACCTATGCTAAAAGAGAGATGTGCCTCAGACTCCATGAAGCCCACTAAGGATTTAGGTCCTGAGAGGGTTGGACTAAAACCAACAAGAGGCTGGGAAGACATTTGTAGCTTTAGAGATACGGTCCTTGGAAACATCAGAAGACCAGGTCATGTTGCAGAATGCCTAATGCTGAGTCGGTGCCTACCCATTCTGTACGATGAATGGAGACGTTTAATGATAGGATTTACAACACCTGGCAAGCCTGAGCACCAGGGTGCTTAGACCACCTGTGTGACCCAGACCACTAAATGAAGATGAAGCAGTGGAGGTACCTTGATCAGGGTTAGTATGTGCCGTTAATATGTTGTTCCTGGGAGAGACATTTACATGTCTCCAGTGAGCAATCCAAAAACCTGAGATGAGGAACTTCATTTGTTTATTTGTGTATAGATCCCTGCCTTCCTCTGCTCTTGAAAAAAGAACAGGGGTAACAAGAGAAGACCAAGAAAAAGGTAATATTTTTGCTTTTTGCTGTTTGGGGCATGCAGCTGGGTGTTGGCACTGGTGCTGCTCTCGAGATATGGAGAGCCAGCCTGTGAATGCACACTAGAAAAACCCAGGGGACTATGAGAGAAGCTCAAAACTTCCTCCCTCCCAGTTGAATGCCCTGCTCTGGGAGTTGCAAAATAGTGCTCTGGATTTTTGGCTCTCATTTTCAGCTCATTACTCCAGCTGCACAGTGACCCAACTTCAGTAGAAGATGTCAGTGTCTACATTTTCCTTAGTAGGGTTGCAAGCTACCCAGGCTTAATTACCTTGTTTTTCTATCTGAGTTATTGAAAGAAAGGGAACAGTGGCACAATTGCCTTCTCTTCCTGACATATTTTGAAAGGAACAATATTGTCTCCTACTGTTTTGCAAGAAAGGACTTTGAACTCCAGAGAAGCCTCAAAAGTTGAAATCTTTGGTGGTAGGAGGCTTTTTCAGAATTAGACACCAAACTCCCCAAAATAAGGGATCTGAAATGCTGTCATCAGTGTTTGCTGTCTGCCACCTGAGCAGGTTTGAGGTTGGTGGTAGTCGTAGATCACTTGGCCAGGTAGCTGACTTTCCCGAACCACTGTAAGAAGCTTCAGCACCCAACTCGTCTCTCTCTCTCCTGCCACAGTGGCTGGGCACCTGAAGCCATGGGTGGAATCGGCTCTGAAAACTGCCCAACTTTACATATCTGGTACCCAAGCAAGGCAGTAATGGAAAGTTACTCTGGGAACGTACTCTGGGCTGGTTGGTGTGTCCTTTTAGTAACAACTTCTCAGGCAGAGCTAACTTCGTCCAAGGGAACCAGATAGTTATCTCAGTCTGTACTGATGATTACTACACATCTTCAATTAGGTATTTGGACAATTATAACAAAGAACCTCTGTGACCATCCTGTATTAAAAGTTCATTATCAGCTCTCCCAGCCCACAGGTACATGCTGGGGTAGGGACCCACACTGCAATTGGTGTCCCCAAAAGAGACTCTCACCCCCAGTAATTTAGCAAAGCCTTGTAAGTTGTACGGCATGGCAAGCTGGTGTGCCATACATCTGATTGCAACAAATAGTAATTATAGGCATGCTTGAAGCAAGACTTTCATAAAACTGAATGAAAAGTATGATTCATCTCACAGAAGACCCACCCACCCATTCAGCCATTGACATGTCTGTCGTCTTCTTTTGCTTCTTCTTTTTTTAAAAAAAAAAGTTTCAAAGGGAAATAAGATGTCTGAAATATAAGACCTGCCTGAACATATTCCTCTTCAGTATTTAAATCAATTTGTAAAATAGTATTTTGATTATAAGGTTTCCTAATTTCTAAAATGTTAATAACTCTGTGCATTTCCACCCATCTATTTGTGTAATAATCACAAGTATTGCTCAACGGATTAAATCTGATGTTAGCCTCTGATAAGGAAGTTTTCATCATTTCAAGTCATATTTGAATATAAGTTGCTAGTATTTGTTCAGTGCTCTATCTCCAACAGCTTTACATACAGCTTTAGAGCTGTACATTATCTCCAGTTAGTTAATTTCCTCTGGGAAGGAATGTGCCATGTTGTACTGCTAACTAAGATTTCAGTTAGAAACTCGTTTTTCCATTATAATACTCAACCCACTTTAAATGTTCAAATATCCAATAACTAAATCTTTGTGATGTTGCATGTTAGAAAAGATGCCTGTGGCTACCTATGCCAGACAAGTCTGCAGGATTAAAGTGGGAGTGCAGCGGGGTGGTGCTGATGCTACTGGTTTATACCAGTTCTAGTGTGTTAGCGCTGCCTGATTTCTGTTCCTTTTTCAGGGTTTTAGATCAGTGTGAGCATGCTTACCTGGAGGATTCTAATTACATTCTCTAAATAAAATTCCCCTGCATCTTCAAAAGCATTTTGCATTATTTGATATTTGTGTTATTTGATTTTTCATGCATAGATGTGCTTTGTTTACGTGTTACTTAAATTCTAAATTCTGTGCGATCAGCAGAGTAGATAAAATTCTTCTCAGGATGTTAGCCATGACAGCAGCAAATGCAAACAGGGATTTCCATCCTTCAGTGAACTAAGGGCCAACAAGATCTCTGCTGAACACAGTCAACAAGACTGCCCTCGTGGACCTTATTTCATGATCAGGATCATAATGTACAGTAACATGTCCTATTTATTGCTAACAAACACACTCCTTTTGTGATTTTGTTGAGAATAGAAAATATTTCATAAATTCCTTAAAAATTCAAACTTGTCAAAAATGAAGAGAGGTATAGTAAAATGATGTACGTTGTAGGATTGATCGCTGTGTCAGTGTGCAGACAGAAAGCACAATCTATATGCCAGCGTGTGATATTGTGTATGATCAGCACAGATATCCCAAATGCAGCCTGAGTTTACCAAATCCAGGTGATCAAAACACCCAGTTAGTCAAAGATGTTTTCTTGTCTCCAGAATGAACTCAGCTGTTCCGGGGAGCTGATTAGTGTGCTTTGGAGACCTGTAATGAGGAAAAACTTAATTATTCAGATTCATCAGCTTGCAAAAGTGTTGGATGATGCCACATAAGTCTGCTCAATCGGCATTCCAGACCATGTGCAACCTGAGTGTTTAACAGTGGTCATGGTTTGTTTTAGGCATGAAGGTTAACCCCAAGATTTTCAGTAATGTTTTTCATTTACTGAAGAGATCCCCTCTTCTAGACAACTGGTTGTTAATGCTTATCGGAGAAGCTTCACTTTACATACTGAACAAATTGTCATTAATTATGTAGTGTCATAAAAGTCACTGCCTCTTTGCTATATAAAGATGTGTTCTCTGCCCCAAAACGCTTGCAGTCCAAGATAAGTGAGACGAGACAATGAGAAAGCTGTTAAAGAAAAGGAGGGTGTGGAGTGAGACAAGAGGCAGATAAGATAGAAAAGAAGAACCTGCCAGATAGGACTCCTGCAGGAGCAGGCCGTGAGCGTGCACTACCCTCGAGGACCTTCAGAGAGCTGCCACACCTGCCGAAGCACCGTGTGATTTACGGATAAAAATCACCCACTTCCCTTCTGCTTGGGCAGTGCTGGCTACCTTGATTGTCATCGTTGCTTGGTTCCCACTACGTGTCCCTTTACTGTGTGTGTGTGTGCCCCATCCCTTACATGACAAACGCTCTCCAGGGGGACGGGAGCCCCGTGGCTTTCCCTCAGTGCCCCCAGAAATGACTTCTGCTGTCGAAACAGCAGTAATCCCTGAACTAGTGCTAAACTAAAGCTAATAATATATCTCTGCTGATTGAAAGGAACTCTTAAAATGCTCTGCAAGTACAAACTGTGCGCACAGCTAATCTGTAGAAACAAGCGTGCTGCTTGGACACCATCTCTATCGCTCCACCATCTGCTAGCTTCACGCACCTATTATGTTTTGTCTTTAGTGAAGTGTTTCTTGGCTTTTCTAGACAAAGCTGTTTTTAAACTTAAACAGCTTGGCAGCTGGACACATTTTGCGGCAGTAAAAAATCAAGGAGAAAAGTGGGAGGTGCATTTGACAGAGAAGGAAGACAGTGTTCTCAGCCCAAAAGGAACGTACCCCAAAGTAGGCAGCAGATTTGAAAATAGCACTAAAGAGGTACAAGAAGACTGAAAGTTGGAAGGAAGAAAGCAAGCCATTTTTTCCTCCTTTTGACAGAAATCTGGGGAATAATGAACCCTGAAGCTCCTCTTTTATGAAAACTCTAGCCATCAGAATTTCCATTTCTGGCCATTGTGTAGCTTTCTTTATGAGGAACACCGGGTAAAATTCTTATTGCATCTTATCAGTGAGGTACCCCGAGTACCACAAAGTGAAATCAGAAGTCTTCTCTGATCATAGACAGCATAGCAGGGTCAGAGAGCTCAGGAAATGACTTTTTGAAGAGCTCTTCTGACCTGCGTCAACCTGCGTCGGCTTTTACAGGAAAGTAGGCTACAGGTAAAAAATATGACAGAAATGCTAACCTACTATTTTGTCTTTGAAAAAATAATGCCATATCTGGGTTTCAGCAAAGTGTGTCAGTCTGAAGAAGTTGCTACAGACACCTAGTCCAGCTTTCATTTGTTTTCCGTGATGGTTATAAATTTCTAGATTGTGCTGTTGAGATGGCTGCAGTAGTTCTCTGACAAAAGACTTATCAGGGAAGATGCTTGGGGAGTCTGCAGGCCTGTGGATGCTGCCAGAGCCAGGGAAAATGTTGGGAATTTGGATGTTCCAGCAGGAACTTGTGAACTGCTGAAAACAGTGCATCTTAGGTGTTCCACAGGACCAGCAGGAGAGGTACTGAAGCAACCACATATACATGCAAAGTAAATAGTTTACTCTGCCACTGCATTAGCAAGGAAACCACTTCAAACAACTCTCTCTACCTAGGGAAAAATGTAGTAATAATAAGCAATAGCATAAGTCTCCACTCCTTGCCCCAGAGGTTGTCTACTAATCCTAAGGAGCCTTTGCACTCTGCAGGCTTCCTTTTTCTATCCTCGTCACTGCAAAAGTATTTGTATGGGTCAGAGGCATAGTACATGTAGAAGGGAAATATTATTATAGAAAAAATGAACAGTTCTCCAATGAATCCCTTTATCTGTGAGAAGTAAACAACAAAAAGTTCATCTTCCTGAAGGGAAACAGTAGCCTGTTAAAAGAAGTTTGAAATCCCTACTGCATGCGGGTTGCTGGAAGTCCATTGGGCTGCTCCATCTGGGAGGAAACTGCCTGCACTTGCGAGGGCTTTCTTTTCTTTCATTTCAAAAGCCTCCTCTGGTTTGAGATCTCCCCGTAGCTAATTAAAACAGAAGGCAGAGCGACATTAGTTATGCACCAGAGTGGGAGTCAGAAGATGTAAGCTCAGTTCCCAGCCCTGCTACCGACTTCCTGGGTGACCTTGGGTAAGCCTCTTGATGTAGATTTTCAAAAGACCTTTGGGCCAAATTTTCATATTGAAGTTTGATTTTCAAAGGAGCTCAATATCTAGTGATTTCCATGCTGTTGATTACGGACAGAATTTCAAGCGAGCTCAGCAGCAAATGTGCTGAGCTCATGTGAAAATGCAGCCCTTAATCTTTTTCTGCCTCAGTTTCCCATCTCTGACAGTGCTGGTAAGATATTTTCCTTGTCTGTCCTGATTATTTAGACGGTAGCTCCACAATGCAATAAATTGTCTTTTCATGAACGTGTATATTGTCTTGTACAGTCTTGTTTGATCTCTATTATGTTTTTTAGGAATAGCTACACCAGTGATATGTTTTAGAAGAAAAGAACCTGTAATCAGAAGAAAGTTTAATTATTCTGTTAGTTTTGGATCTGGTTGAAGAGCTACACTAATTCCTTTAGGGAGAATGTCATCTGGAGAACATCAAAAGCCATATTTAAAATGAGAATATATATGTTAGCTGATTTCTCTTGTCCACCAAGGACAGTTAATCTATCAGAGAAGCAGGTTAGATGAGTTTGGCGTGATTTGATCCAGGAAAAAAAAAATGTATTGGCTGCCTCTTACTACCTTGTTATTCTTTTGCTGCTTATAATTGAGTTGTTTAGTAATTTGCTGAAGCATATTTTCGGGTGCTGACTGCTGTGGAACTCCTTATGCCTTCCTGCCCCCCTTGCTACATCATGTCATCACCCCATAGTTCCTACTGCACCGACTCTGTTTGCACTTTTCCCACACTGCGTGCATGCTCTTGCGACATCTCTGAGCAATATAACATTCTCTGGCAAAGGTATAGAGTGCTTCTTCACTTCATAAATGCTGTTTGCTTCCCCGGACCCACTACAACCCATTCCTGAAATTCCAGATCAGCACTGTCAGTGATAATCGAGCTCCTCATTTCAAGCTCTGTGCTGTGCAAGCCAGAGGCCAAATGTAGTAACCCAGGAATGCATGATTGCAAAGACTGTCACTTCCCAGCGAGCAGTGCTGACTGCTAAGTGACCGCCCTGTCCACATACCTGTGGGTGTCACTAACACAGTGACTCTTCCCGGCCATGTTTGTCATCCATGGGTGGACAGCACCTCAAGCAGCTGAAAGTTCGGGAGTGATCATTTCCTATGGTGACAGAATGGGCACGCGACTCGCTGCTGTTTTCTGGACTGCCCGGTACCCTCCTGCTGGAATGATTTGTTGTTCCAAGTATGAGCCCGCTGGATTGCCCTTCTGAGACTTTATATGTTCTCATTTCTACAAAATGGGATGCTGAATCATGATCAGCCGTGCAGTGAGAAAACTAGCAGGCCACTTCTAGGAAGTCCATGGTTGTGGCAGTTTTTGGTTAAGGCTGAGTGTGTTTCGTCATGGGGGAGCTTAGCTGTGTCTTTTGCGTGTGACTAGTGCTTTCTGTTGCATTCTTTAAAAGATATTGTCCCATTATGGTCTGTACTAGAAGGCTATTTCAGCTTCTTAATCTAATGAAAGATTTCCTAAATTGTGTTACGTGTTCTACTGTTAGCATGCAAGCCATACCCAGGCAGAATTTGATCCCGAAAAATGGCTGTCAGTGCTGGTATCCGCAAATAAAAGCCTAGAATAAGGAAAATACTGAATCTGTCCTTAAAAGATCTCTACTCCTCCCAGTCACTGAACCCAATTCCCACACATGTTTAGTGGCTATAGCTAAACTTGTAGAAAAGGAGGAATTTGAACTGCCTCTATGAACTAGAAAGTCTCAGTAACTCCGACCTGAACTTAACTCTGGCTTGCAGGGCTGTGCTTAATTTCTGATGTAAAAGGAGTACTGACCGTGCCTTATCTTCAGAGTTATGAAACAGTAATTCCTTAGGGTAGCTCTGTTGTATTCTTTTTTTTTTTTTTTTTTTTTTTCTCCTTTTTTTTCTTTTTTTTTCTCCTTAAGCAGCACATTTATTTCAAGAGACCAAATCCTGATCTTACCATACACAAAGGGATTGAATGTGTTCCTGCTAGAGCTGATATGCCAGCCAAAAAGCTGCAAGGGAAGCTAATAGTTCATTAAGAGGACAACAGTGATGTTACTCCATCCTGGTAATAAATAAAACACCGAGGAGGTGAACTTTGTTAGAAAGATGAGAACTGCCATGTGATTTAGCTGTGTGCTCACGTTGCCATTACTACGAAGTGCAAGTGACACTGCCACTGCTGTCCCATCAATTCAGCAGTAGCTGTGTCTTCTGTGTCTGTCCTTCTTAGCTGTTCATGTTGCTGCTGCTGGGTGTTTATGCTGAGGGTATTTAAGTCCTTTCTCTGTCCCATTTCACTGCCTGGATCAGGAGAGGAAAATGCTGACATGGAGGAACCTTGAGGGCTTAAAAGCCCTCGTGCTTGACCTTAGCTAAGCCCATCGCAGTCTGCCCACTCGCCATAAAGCACAGCCATTTTCACATTTTCTGTTTTCTGCACCATGCAAAAATGTCAAGGTGAAGTCTGAAAGGCGTGTGTTGCTGCACAAATGACACCTATACAAGGGTAATGCGTTTCGGATGCATGTAGCATTAATGATGTAGCTCTTCCAGCTACACTCCTGGCAAATAAGAATCTGCAGAAAGAGATTTTAAATAAATATTGATCACTTTTTAAAGCTAACTACTAATTACCATCAGAAGCTACCAGGTTGCTGCAGTTATAATCCATAAATATTTATAGCTCTGGTCTTTAGCATTAGATTTTTTTCTACTGCCTGCCATTCAAGAAGCCTAATCTTAAATCACAGGTTGAGAAAAGTAACTGCTCAGCTGTTCCTAACTGATGATAGTGTTATGTTTAGCTGCACAAGCCCCCATGACATTGTTTTGAAGGATGCTATATAAATTGGGATTGGCAACATTTTTTAATTTCTTTTAGGGAACAGTTTACTGAGGATTATTATAGTGAAGATCTGTTCAGTGTGCACAGTGTGTTTTATGCAGAATGTCTTCGTACACATGCACGCAGTGTGTCTCTGCCTTCACCTAAATGAAAACCTTGCAGTTTTCTGATTGAGCAATGGCAGATCTGTAAGTTCCTCTTAAAAAGAAAAAACAACATAACTGTGAGCTTTGTTTCTTAACTTGTTTCAATATGATGTTAAGTGTTTTGTGGAGTTATTTTTTTTTCATTTTCCCATGTAATTTAGCAAAGGAGCACGGTTATATGAATATGACTTACCAGAAACTGAGCACGTTCTTCGGTGCAAGTGGTAGCTTTCTCAAAGTAAACAACCAGATATTGTGCAATTACTAGAAGATACTGGTTTCTGTATTATATTTTTTGCTTTTAGCATGGAGCTGAGACATTTGCTAAGAATGCATTTGGAAACTACTCATAGCCATAGTAACCTGGGGGAAGGCAGCGTGGTCCGACGAGCAAGGCAGTGGTGGCTCTGGTCATATTCCTGCCCTGTGCTTTGGCTTTCCACTGGCACAACAGGGATGGTGGTGGAACTCACCCTTTTTGCTGTGCTTTGTGATCAAGAGAAGGAACCGGGTGCTGTTACTCCCACAAATGATGAGTTGCCTTAGGAGCACTCCGAGGAGGAGGGTGTCGAGGCTGCGGGCTGGAGACCAAGGGCAGGAGCAGAGCTGGAGGCGCAGCCCCGAGCGGGCCCCGCTGAGGGCTCGGGGCCGTGGCTGCAGCGGGCACGAGGCCTAGGACGGCGCTGGAGTAATGGCCACGACCCGTGGGCAGCTGAACCTCCTGGCCCATCCCGGGGGCATTTCAGCAGAGGTAGTTCAGGCAGTGCAAGCCGAGTTCTCATGGTGATATGTAAAATACAGAGGAAATTCAGTTCTATAGAAAAAGCTTGGGACGTCAGCACAGTTTCTTTCTCTATACGTCTTAATCGTGTAACGCCAATGAGTTATGTGGAAATATATGGTGCTTGAACTGTAATCACTTGGCGCTATGTATTTCTAACCGAAATAATTTCATTTCTGAAGTGGTTAAGAGTTCTAGAAAGCACTCCGAAGGACTGAGATGCATTACTAATAACAGAATTGCAAATGTTGCTCTAACCATTCATTAATATTCATTCTGAAATGAAATATCTCGCCTAACAGTTTCTTTTAAGTGTCTTGACATTGGGCTTTGGGGGATA
Source organism: Heteronetta atricapilla (assembly GCA_011075105.1). NCBI lineage: Eukaryota > Metazoa > Chordata > Aves > Anseriformes > Anatidae > Heteronetta > Heteronetta atricapilla. Next base: position 147,734,464 of record CM021732.1, read on the forward strand.
GGAAAAAGAATCTTTTGTCCCCAGCACTTTTTCAGTTTCACTTTTCCTTTCTTGTGAGCTCACGTTTGTATTTATGTGCGATACCGTGCACCTGTCTGTTCCCATGAAAGATGGCTGGTGCCATCACAAAATCACCACAGCCGTGGTCAGGGGTTATAGCTTCGTCTCTGTACCTCATAAATATTCTCACTGATGCCCCAGCACACAAACTACATGCACTGCTCTCCTGACACTGGGTCCGGTGGCATTATTTTGGTAATTTTCTGAAGATGTTTTTCAGCAGCTAGTCAGGAAAGAACTACAGTGAAGTCTTTGGCAACAAGTCTTGTGAGGAGGACTTGGAGAGAGATGGAACTGATAATCAGAATGCTAATCTTATAGGGGTGCTCCTGTTAATTGTTGGGGCTGGCTGGGGGCTTTTCTGCTCGCTGGCTCCATAGCAGCCATCCCCTTGGACAGGCTGTGAGGAAGCTGCTCGTAGCTCTCCTTGCTTTCTGCCCCTCAGGTACCACAGAGCATTTCTGTCACAGGAATGTCTTCTGGCAGAATCATGTTCCACGTCAAAGTCTGTCACCAGTTCAGCTTTTCAGCAGTGAGTGACTACAGGAATGCACAAATGATGTCCTAAAAGGCTCACAGTCACCTCCGATCATGCAGGTTACAAGATACATGACATTACTTGTTGGTCAGAAACATCACAGGTATGGTGTCTGCTCATGGGCTAATATGTAAATAATTTGGCATGGATTGTCTGGACAGCATATGAATTAAACTTTCAGAACAGACCATCCAAGGCCTGCTAGGGACTCATGTATAAATGGATGTGGCTCCAAGGTGCTGTTAATACCTGACAGCTGTCCTCTCAGCACTCCTGTCCGGTATCAACAGTGCCTTTCTCAAGTCCACTGTGGAAGTGGATTAGGCTAAACAGCCAAAAGGCACTCCTAGTGCAGAGCGAGAGCGTCCACACAGCGAGTTAATGCCAAGTAGCTAATGCATTCTAAATTCACACCCTCACTTATTTTGCAACAGCTTCCCTGTGTAGGCAAGCCCTACATGTTCATGTCATTTGATGGTTAGCATTGCATCAGTGACATTCCAGATTCTGACCACAATGTTAGTAATGGAAAGTGGTTCATCTTATAATGAAATGGTAGGTCTTTTTTTTTTTTTCTTTCTTTCTGGTTGTAGCTTTTGCAACTTTTTGTTTCATATGTGTGGGGTGAATTTCTTCTTCATTTTTCAAATGTGTATTATGTTCTCCTTCTAATCTCTGATTTATCAAATGATGCTCTTGAAGTATGGAACTTGCCTGTATACTGTATGAAGCAGTGACTGTTAAGCCTTCTTTATTCCAAAGAGGAGGAGAAGACCCAAGTAATCTGTATATACTTTGCACATACTTGTAATTTAATAGCTTTTGTCTGTGTATTTTTTTTCCTCTAAGATATTCCAGTTCTTGTCTTGCTTTGCTCTTATTGTGGCATCCCTAATACTTTTGTTCAGTAGTCATATGCCTGGCACCCTTTCATGTAGACCTAGAGTTTCCTGGTTGTTTAAGTAATCTGTTTATCGGTTGGGTTTATTTTCAGCAAGCCTTTGGTGTTTAACTTGCTTATTAAGTTTGCACGTCACTGTGGGTGATGATAGTTAAGATGGAAGAATATGGCCTTCTTAGATTTTCCAGAAATAGTGACTCCTCTGAGCTTACTGATGAGCCTCCATGACATCTTTTTAGGTAAGCTTCATCTCCCCCAGGAGCTTCTTCAGATCTAGTCCAGACTGTAGGGATGAGGAAACTGCTGTTTGAAATGTCATCCACGGACTTTGAAGTGTGGATTTCTCATGTTTGTATGCAATAACAAAGTAAGCAAGAAAGCTTCCTCTGTTTTCCAACCAAACTGTTCCAGTTGTGTGATTTACAAACACTTTCTGTTCACATTTCTAGGGACACAGCTCCCACTGCATGCGAGCCAAATTTCCCAAATCTAAAGGCAAAGACAACATCTTGCTTCTCACTCCGAATGGTGCATGAGTGAAGGTTTCATGGGACAATTCTCTGGAGGTTTTTTTGTCTTATTTTTTTTTTTTCCTAGATGGGTTTTGTAGTCACATTTTATTCATTAATGGATTAGACAGTAATTTTTCTCTACCTTCAAGTCTTGTTATATCTCCTTCACTCCCAGTTCTGTAACTGAATGTCCCAAAATGCGTCCATCAAATCAAAGTCTATCTTCATTATAAGGTCATTCTGGAAAACTGACATCGGCCCGCTCTACCCTGTAGTGAAAGGATAAAATGGGAACAGTATTTCCATTAGGAAAAGTGTATTTTGAAAGACCTAAAGCTTAGTGAGACAACATAAGGTAAAATACACATGCTATGAATTTGATGGCATTAAAAAGGAGTTTATAGTGGATAGTTGCTTTGTGCAGGATACTCTCCTTTCCTTCCCACTCTTCTTATGTAAAGAAATCAACAATTTGCTAATTTGTTCATCTAATTTACTCTTCATACTCCAGGAAAATCAGAACGGCTTATAATCACAGGACTGTCATTTTAGTTTGGGTTGACATAGTCCATGTCTACCTACTCTTTACAGAATTACGTGTAAAACAGGGCATATGTGAAGGACTTGTCAGTAGATTAACAGCAAATTGCTTGGCCTGGACAAGAGCAAGTAAATTTGCTATTGCAAGCTGGAGCAACATGTCAGAGGCCACCTTCCTTAGATCAACTTGTGTATTGCAACACCAGCAAGTAATCAAATTGTAATGTACTTTAATGCAAAGCCTAGTTTGGCTTGGTTGGCAAATTAAACTATCGTTCGCCTCTAGCAAAAGCAGAAAGCCTTTGAACTTTTTGACTGCAGCTGTAGCTTGCACACCTTATTTTCCCTTTTAAAAATCAAATTAAACTGTAACCTGCAGCCTCTGCGGTAAGTTTCAAGGAAAATTAAACTGTTGCTAACCTTTCTAGCAAAGATAACTGTCTCTAATCAAGCTGAAAAGTCCAGTCCTAAATTCCCCTTTCCAAGTTTAGAGAAATTCATTGCAGGAAAACTCCAGGGGCTATTAAGTACACAGCTATTACCTCTGACTCAGGAAGTCCTTGGACATGAATAGCTAGAGACTGGGAAAGTTTATCGGGAATTTATTACTCTGTGCTTCCCCTTCTCTTTCATTCCTCTTGCAGAGTTTGCTGCGGATCTGTCTGGGAGGCAGGACAGCACACAGCTGCTCTGCTCTGCTTCTCAGGCCCGAAGGCTAATCTAACTTCAGGGCACCGACAGGAGCATTGCCCTCGCTCCTCAGCATTGCCCTGGCGGTCTCAGCAGCATGTTTTGAGGAAGACAGTGATGGGGCTTGTTCCTTCCTTTTGACTTGTCCTTGGCCCTTGGGTCCCTCACCTTGTGCTAGAAGTGGCCCAGGCCCAGTCCCTGCCCCTTTTCACTCCTGTATCTAACTCTTGGATGCGATGCCCTTCAGCTCCCCCCCTCGTTATTTTCTTTGTCCTGCTGGCAGGACCACTTGGCATTTGACTTGCCCTCCCAACATTCCTGTTTTGCTTGGAGCTCTCAGAGATAGGATTTTTCCCAGCCTGGATGAGTTGCTGTTATTTCTATCGAGTCAGCCGAACAATAGACCCTCTTGGGAGCCAAGACCATGTCTGTCTGCTGGCTCAGTCTTACAAAGCCTCAGTCCTGCACGCTTCATGTTACGCTTTGATTTCCGGGATTAGCGTCAGACTGATGGCAGGTGAGAAGGCAGAGTGGTGCAGCACAAAAGGAAAGAAATCAATTAAGTTCACATTGCAACATGTACTTACTCGTGGCCGGGTTACAGCAAACTTCTCCGCCTTAGAGAAACAGGAATCGGGTAGAAGACGTTGTTAGCCCTGGAAGCAGCGAGCAGACAGCAGTCCGTCTGTCATAAAAGTGGAAATGACAACAAAGAGGAGCTTGCCTCTAGTATTATTTTTTAATTTGTATACTATCCACGCTTAATATAATGCACAACGTGGCAGGTAATATCTCTGCACTATAGTTTTCTCCTTTTTTTAAAAGTTGGCTTATAGGTTTGCAGTCTCCCGGCAGACTTGGTAAAAACTGAGCTAAGGCACATTAGTCACTTTTTTATCAAGAGATGAAAGTGATTGAGATATAAAGTACAACCCGCTTTTAATTAAAATTGAATAAGTCAAAAACAGTTGGCAGTTGCAAAATTCATTGTGATGTGTTACCAAAAATAGATACCTTTATGAGAATGCAGTTTTATTACAACAGTGGGCACTAATTACCCGTAAACATCATTGCTGAGATAGCCAGATAGAAAACGTGTTAACACGCTCCTAATAGATTTCAACTGGCTGGGACAGAAAACTAGAAACTCTGAAGTCTCTTAAAATGTCATACGTTAGAGTACCAAAATAGACGCATGTACTTCTGTTGCTTAAGGCAACATTTGAATTTCAGGAACAATAACTTAGTGTATTCTGCATCTGGTTTTAATTTGCAAGAAAAAGCCAGTTTTAGAAAAATGTAACCTGATTTAGCTGAAATGTGCATGATTTGGTGTTCCTATTTCTTCTTTCTATAGAGAAGTCATACGTAGAAACTTTTCTACATTTCATTTGGTAAAATTCCCTTTAAAAAAAAAAATCTTCCAATATGAGTTTACAGGCATAGATCTGCAGTTTAGAACATCCTACTGACCAGTTTGGGATGTATGTATGTCTGTCACTGTGTGTCATCTCTGCAAATTTTACTTTAATTGAAAAAGTTATTTTCCTCTTTCCTTCTGTCATCTAGAACATCAAGCAATAACAACAAATCTGTGGGTGTTTTATCTGATTTATGCTAATTTGCTATTGACATGTTTGAGGTATCACTTGCATCATCCCAGACTTACATATTTATTATGAAAAATATTAGCTGCTTATGAGAAGGAAATATTTTAAATAATTATTCATGTGTGCTGTGACAAAAACAGGGCCCTCCTGAAAGCAGGGCCCTGCTCCGGCAGGCTGCTTACAGCGTCACGGCAAGTGAAGTCCCAACGTGAAGTGCTTCAGATAAGCTTGCAGCAAGAGGGGAGTTTGAATCCATGAGGATTAATATATCCCACCTACCGTGAATGGGTCTCAACTTACCTTGTTTCAGCCCCTAAATCTGAGGCATCTCAGTCACCTCCAAAGCCAGTAAAAGAGAGGGGTAAGCCCAGACTATGATTTACCCCACATAATTTCGAGACCTGAGATGTTCAAGGGAAAGTCAAGCACCGTCACCCGAGCTTGAGCTAACATTTTCAGACTTGCATGCTTCAACACAGTCTCCTAAATTCTTGTGTCAGTACCTAAGTAAACGCATGCAGAAGTGATGAGTGAAGGGCTAACTCCTTAGCAAAGTCAAAAGGTGCTGTGCGAGGTGAACACTATTCCAGAAGAGGCCACTTGGTGCCTGACTTGGAATGCCTACATTTAAAAATAAAGCCACCAGCTGCACATTTAACTTTACCCAGCTTCTTTGGCATCTAAATATTTTTTATTTTTTATTCAATAATAAAAATCATGCTTTGTAATCAATCACCTGTGCTGGATCTTGCTAGCACTGCTGCACTCTAACTTCATGAGCTGACACAATGTGCGGGTACAAGCAGAGTCTGCGCCAAGTTCATGAGGTGAAACAAAGTACAGCACACTTCAATGGATGCTTTCAGATGTTTTCAGCAGGAAAAGCTGGAGCTGCAGTATGTCCAAATTTGCAGATACGTGAATTTAAGGAAATTCCAAATCTCGTGTTCTTTGCCGGCATTACTCATAGGAAGAAAATCAGTATGGTATTTACATAAACCGGCCCATGCAGAAACTTGCTCCTGCCAATGTTGGAATATTCTTTAGCCTTACTGTCTAAATGGGATTTCACCCATCGCTTTGTATTTCAAAAGCTTCCTTTAAAAAAAAAAAAAAAAAAAAAAAAAAAACCCACCTTTTTGGGAAAAAACTTTGTATTTTCTTCAAAATGCTAATATATGAATAATATATGAATACTAATATATGAATAACCCAGATATATGAGCAATCTAAAAGTCATAGAAAGCTGGTAACTGATGCGAGTCTTTTTCTGCTGTCTATATTATTGCTGTTTCAGTATTTTTAGTTAACTTTTGCCCACCTTTTCCTTCTGATTTGCAAATATTTGCTTCTGTTAGGGGGTCAGTATCAAGTAAAGGTACGTTAATATTCTTGGAGATGAAAGCCATACAATTATTATTCACATCTGATACTTGAGCCCTTCTTCCTCCTGCATCTGTACCCTACTGATTGAGTAAGGCTTGCAAACAGAGAGAGGAATGCCCTTGATGCTTGCCTGCATAAGTATTTGCAGGAACATCTGGGTCAGAAACTTTCCCGAGTGCTTGAAAAACCCTGGGTATGGGATGGAGAGAAGGGCAAGCTCTCCTATGGAAGAAGAAAAGCACACAAGGGGAGAAAGCTGGCATAGCGAGAGGTGCTGTGCTGGAACAATGGCTGCAACGCCCACGCCAAGAGTCCCTCAACCAGAGACGTGCCTGCTCCGTCTAGACTAGGTGTGAGAGACTCCGATTGCTCCAAGGGTGATGTCTTCTGTTATCATCCGGAAGGTGATGGCATTGTACAGGCATGCGGGACTGACCGTAAGTTAGGAAACACTGGTCCTTAACAGATGTGGAGGACTGAATACCAGGGATGCAGAGATGGGCTGATAGCGTGCGATAGCAGCTGCAGCAAAGGGAACCAAAGCTTAGACTTTGCAGAAGGCAAAATCATAAAATAAAAAATAAAATAAGGTGTTTCCTTGTGTATCTCGCTGCCCCATAGGCAGGCAAAGCAAACAGAGGCCACTGAATGATTTAATCCTCTCTGAACTCTGTGTTCTTGCCTTGCAAACTGGTTTGTGCAGCTAGAGAGAAAAATGTCCCGTTCAGCTTGGGACACCTTGAGAAATACGCCCCGGGGCACTGCTGCCGACACACTGCAGAGTTCCCCCAGAGGAACAGAAATGTAGGGCAGGTGTTAACTTTGTATTCCCAGACAACACTTAAAGATAAACAGATGCACTCAACTGAAAGCCTAGATTCACAATACCAGGACGAAGTTAGGAAGAGATAAAACAACGTGTAGACATTTATTAAGGTTACACTCAGCAACCAGGAGCCCTCCTTAGCCATTCCGGTGTCTCAGTTTTGACTCCGAGTAGTTAGTTCCTGCATGAAACCCCGGGATGGCGTGCCCGAGGGTACGCAGAGTTACATCTTGCCTTCTTGTTCTGGCAAAGGTAGGGACCTGCAGCATCTCTGGCTCAAGGTGGATTTCCTCCTGCCTGTCTGCCCTTCATTCCCTGGCCCCGAGCCACCAGGAGTACTGTGGGAGACTACGGTATTTCCTTTTGGTAACCTCCTTAAGGTGACTCCAGTAGCGTTCCTGTTGTCTATCTCCAATAGCACATTGCTAGCTTTTGCTTTTCACCAGTTACAGTCTTGTTAAAACACAGTGGCATCACTTGACAAATGATGTATTGTGATAAATCATACAAATTCCTCTTAGAGCGTGTACTGTGTATCCAGGCTATATAGCCAGCCTATTTATGCTAAACACAACTGATCTTGGGGGCAGGACTGCCGAATCTGCAAAAGCTTCACCTCATCTTTTATTAGATTTTGGGTACTCAATCTCCAGGCTACTGGTCTTTGGTTAACTTGCAAAGGGAAAACCAAAGCCTTTACATATATATTTAGGCCAGCTTGCTTTCTTTTCCAGCCCTCCTTTCTAACATCGGCCATAAATCACTACCAAACAAACAAACAAACAAAAAAAAACCCAACAAAATGGCTGACATTAAAAAAAATCTACGTTTTCTACCAGAGATTGTAGCACGGTATTTTTTGCAGTATAGGGAGTGGATGCAGAAATGTGTTGTGGCATATTAGATATTGCTGTGAGATAATGCTTGGCATATGCTGGACTTTATTTGCTTATTTTAAGTATTGGCTATATTAAATATTAAATGAACATTGTCTTGTTTCCTATTATAGTTCGCCTTCAATCAGATAGTAATGATAATGATGCCATTGAACAAATCGATGAAGATATAGCTGTGACTCAGAGTCAGGTGAACTTCATTTGTCCCATTACACAGGTATGCTATCACTGCTACTATAACAGATTGTGCAATAGCTATTACATATTCTTCCGTGGATTGTATATTACAAATCTGCAATACTTGTGAAAAATCAGGCCATAAAAATGACAAGCATTATCAGAAAGGTGCCACGCTGCTTGGAAAAGAACACCTTATAAGTAGCAATGCAGTTTACCACGTGGGACCTGACCCCGTAATCTCCGTGTAATGCAATGTATGAGTGGTAAACACACTTCCTGCTGTTTTGCATACATTTCATAAGATGCACTTTCATGGGCATTATCAGTTCCCCTAAATAAAACCGTATTGATTACAGATGGAAATGAAGAAGCCGGTTCGAAACAAAGTCTGTGGGCATTCCTACGAACAAGATGCCATTCTAAAAATTATCCAGACTCGAAAGCAGCAAAAGAAAAAAGTCCGGTAAGCTAACAAGAATGTGTGGAAAAGCTATTTGCTTTGCTGTGTAAGTGGAATTTTACTCCACTTGTTCTAGGAAATGTATTTGGATTGGCAAGGCTGCAGGAAGTAATACTTCAGTGTCTGCCCAAGTCACAGTCTCCTCATTAGTACTGTACGCATGAAGGATCTTTTTTTTTTTAATGAAAACAATGTGCAAGGAAATATTCAGGAAGTGTGTGGGGAAGTTACAGCTACTCACGGTATCTGCACAGCAGAATAAAAGAGATTTTATATAGCCATGAACAACAAAGAGAAGCTTCATAAAATTCAGTTGCTCATTTCATTTCCGCTGCTTATTTAGCAAGCCTTAGAGTTAATGAAAAAATAAACATCTCTGCTGTGTGCTGTGCACTCTCTTTTGCAGTTATATTCCAATACAACTAGAAAAAAAGAAATAATAAAAGTCAATCTCCTAGGTAGTACAGAGTTTAACAATGGGATTGCGTACTTCTTACTGCAGTGCAATGAGATAATTCTGACTTTATAGCACCAAGGCAGCTTGCCACTTTCCGTGCAGGACATATTTCGCTGAATGAAAACATGCAAACGTTGAATTATTAAACATGAAATTCTCCCTGATAAGTTTAAAATTTAGAATTGTTTTGATTTTCCAAAAAGAACCCCAACACCTAAATCTAAAAGAGAGGAAAAGGGACTCAAACACTTTTTAGAGCACATGGAGTGGACGTACTATGTCATCATGAGCTGTCGTTATTAACTTCACATTTGTTTTTACACCAAAAATGCTAGAGCTTGATGTTTCGGGGGTTAATGACCTCATGGAAACTTACATGTTGTGAACTTTTGAATAATACACAGTTCGCTCAGGAAGGTCTGTAGAGACTGATTTTTAGACCTGATTTCTCCAGAGATAATGCTACAGCCAGCTTCCTTCCTCCATCTGTAGCTCTGGCATCTCTGTTACTCTACACACTCCTCCACATGGGTACAAAGGCGGAGCAGGACTTCTTATTCCACGCTTCTTCCTGGCCACAGGAAAGCGCTGCTACTAAATCAGGCACCCATGGGGATGGCTCTCTGAAGAAGGGGAGTTGGGAAATAGCTCCCAAGTTGGAGAGGACAAAGTGAGAGTTCTGGAGGATGGTTCAGGCTAGGAAGCAGGTGCTCAACAGCCCCAAAGCACTACACAAAATACTTCTGGAGTATGGAACTGAGTGCAGGATGTCCGTATCTAAACATTTCTCTGTGTTGTTAAATCTGTCAGGAAAAGGTCTACTTTTTACTCTATTACCATGAAAATAAAGAGTAAAAACCATCCAAGCTGTAAAATGCCCAGCTTTAAAGCTACGATATACCCAAACTGAAGTGATTTGTGCAGTCTGAATCCTGGCAGTTCTTAATCTTGGGTTTGGAGCTTGCAACCTTCCCTTTGTTACAGTAGTTATTCCAACAGGCTAGAAAAGCCAAAGCCCAGCAATAACCAGACCTCACTGTAACTAAATTAAGAAAGGCTGCCTGCTTTTCTCTTCCTGATCTCACTGACCTGCTGTAATTTTAACGTTTCTTGAGAAAATGCAGCCTTTAAAAAACATAGCCTGCCGTGGTGGGAAGCCAGGCTAGTGCATGCAATGAGTTCCTCATTCGAGCACACCACTCTGCTCGTGTTGCTACTTTTTGGCGCGTTTGGCAGTCCCCTGGCTGAGCGGCAGCTCTCCAGCTGGCACAGGCACAGCCACCAGCTTTTGTGCTGGCAGACGTGCCATATTCTTCAGGCAGCTCTGATGGATCTGGTTTGCTCACAATTTTCCACTGCGTGGAAGGACACACTAACACTTTGTGTTTACAGAAAACCTTGGAAGCTTTTCTTAGGACTTGTTATTCATTAATCTGTGAAGTTATTGCTCTAATAAGGTGATAAATGGGAAAACTGAGGCACAGAGCAATTAAGTGACTTACTCATGACAAACACAGTAAGCTGTGGGCACGTCTGGAATAAAAGCTGTGAGTACTGAATGTAAATAAGTTCAGCACCCGAGATAAAGATTATTCCTAATAGGGGAAAAAAGTCAGAAAAAGTATGATTTCTGACCACTGGAACCATCTGTGAATGTTTGGGCCACTGCCAAAGGAAAATGACCTCTGGTCCTTGAATATTTTTCAACAGTAGTATTTTTCTCTGACTGTCTCAAGTAGTTGTAAGCCATTTTGTATTTGATCTTCATTTAGAGGCTGTTAATTTGACCCCATCTCTCCTTTCTGTGCTTTCTCGGTTCATAAAAGGACTGGCAAATTTTCACACCGACTAGATATTTCACTGATTCATCAGTCAGCCCCTGCAAGTCTCCTTCTCTTTTATCTATTTCCCTAGAAATTGATTTCCCTGTTTATACATCAGTGAAGATTATACTGCTCCACTGCGGGTTAACAGGGTAAGAGGTGGTTACCTGCAGCTTAGACAGGACTTCAAAGGGAGAAAGCAGCACGGCAAGATTTCTGTGCAGCGTTGGTGTCGTTACTAATGCAGGCAGCTTGTGTACAGGGAGCAAGAGAGCGATCCACAGGTGAGAGGCTCCTCCTCTGCCGTGTCCCTTCCTTCAGCTGTTGATTCCCACCGCTTTAGATAAACGGATTTATTTTTCCCAGCAGAGAACTGGTGAAGCGGAAAAGAGGTAACGAGTTGCTGATAGCGAGTGAATCCCAGATAAATACAGCAAAGCAGCAGATGTTGTTTAAAAGCCGCTATCTGACTAATACAATTCTCCTCATTTACCGGAGTCTCTCTTTTCTTTTTAACAGCTGCCCTAAAATTGGCTGTAGCCATGATGATGTAAAAGAATCGGATCTAGTGCCAGATGAAGCACTTAAAAGAGCGATTGACAGTCAGAATAAACAAAGCTGGTCAACGCTGTAGAAGTCAGCTGGATCTGTTGCTGCCACAAAGAAAATTTGTTATTAGAGATCTTGTGAGATAAGCTGCTGATTGTAAGCAGGTTGTGTAACTGATTGTTATTTAAAGGGTTTCATTTATAGGCAAAGTTGAAGGTCTCAGCTGTAACTGGAAGTGCTTTTTTAAACTGCCAAATATGAGGAATTCCAGCGTAGCTTGTTGTTTTCTCCCCTTCCTGAAATTGAAAAATCTTATATTTGATAAATAAAATGTGTTTTTCATCATTTAACCTTCCTTGTCAGTGTGTTAATTTTTTTGGCCTACTAGAGTTCTGCCACCATTTCACAGTGATTGCTTCGCTCAGTATTTCGGATCTGTTACTGTCTCTGTAAGTGCTGGGAATGCTCAGAGCTGGGCACGCTGACCACAGTTTACCCAAGCTATATACCCTGCTTGGGAGTGCTTCCCTGCTTTCATACAAACCTCAAGAAACTTTAGAAGAGCTTAATTTGCAGGAAGTGCTACACGTCTGTACCTTGTGTACGGACACACAAATTTACCACTCACCTTTGGGGATCTTGGCCTTGTTCTTACAATTACTGAACACTCTGCACTAACTTATGCTTTTCGTTTGAGATGCAGAAGCTTTTATTTCAGATTTTGTGTGCGTGTGGAATTCCCAGGGAGCTTTGCTGTAATACTGTATGTTAGGAGAGTCAAATTATTTACAGATGTGTTCCAGTAACTAATTTGTAGACAATACAAATATATTGGAGCCATATGACTTGAATTTAAAAGCAGATAATCAAATATTATATCCATGCATTTAGGTACAAATTCAATAAAAGTTTTAAGCTTTGTGGCACTCGGTATTTACTATTGAAATTGATCTGCAGACTAGCAGACAAGACGCTAGGTATATGCATCAGAAGTAGCCATAGGTAAAAAGAGCTGCCATGGTTGGTGGCACTTACAGAATCACAGAACGGTTTGGGTTGGAAGGAACCTTAAAGCCTGTCTGGTTCCAACCCCCTGCCCTGGGCAGGGACACCTCCCACCAGCCCAGGTTGCCCAAAGCCCCATCCAGCCTGGCCTTGGACACCTCCAGGAATGGGGCAGCCACAGCTCCTCTGGGCAGCCTGTGCCAGGGCCTCACCACCAGTGAAGAATTTCTGCCTTATATCTAAGCTAAACCTACCCTCTTTTAGTTGAAAGCCATTCCTCCTTGTCCAATCACTACAATATCTTGGCATATGTGAAACTGAAAACACAGGGTTCCTTGAGCTTTGGGTTCCTTAGTGGGTTAGATGTTGTTTTCCTAGGTCATTTTTCTGGCCTTACAACCTGACATTTAATATAAAATGTAACCACGTTACCTAAATGCTACCCTTTTCATTCTGGGTTGCTGTTTGCTAACAGCTTTCCATTATTAGACCGTTATTAACCCCAATTGCACTTCGAGTGCAAACCACTTCAAGATGAAATTATTATTTTGTAATTGAAGAATATTAATCTGCAAGCTGATTTCATAGCTAAAAAAGGGAACTGGGCCATTATTATTTGCACTGAACTTTTGTATTCAAAACACTTCATGGGAATTAGCTGGATAATTTTCATAATGTGGTTTAACCCCAAAGGTCTATCTTTTCAAAACTCAGTAGTGATCAGGAGTACTTCTGTCTGGACGCCCAGCTGAAATATTTGAAAGAGGCTGGGAGGGAGCAGTGTGTACTTGCTTGCCTACTTACGTGTGGAAGTCAGGTCCCTTTTAAGATATCTCGGGTCTCAGACTAATAGATTTTCAGAAGGTGGCTCACGGATTTTCAGGAAAATGATACAATTAAATGCCACAAGGGAGGACGTTAACTATAGTATTAGAATAAAAAAATAAAAACCAAAACAAAACAAAAGTGGTGGTTGTGGTGGTGGTGGTGGAGGGATGTCCTAAGCTGGTGGTAGCTTTTTCTCAGAAACAGAAACCCATGTGAAACCCACGGTGGTTTGACGATTTGCAGTTTCTGATAGAGGCATGTTAATGTTGTCCTCATGGATCTAATTCAATCCTTACTGGTAATCAGGCTCCCGAGTTTTCAGATGCAAAGATGCGTCTACAATTTCCGTGGCCGCAGTATCGCACCTCAAATTTAGTTCATGTAGGTGTTGGGATGTTTAAATATACCTTCAAATAATACATAACATTATAAATGCTAGATTATATCCAGATTAATTTGTACCTACAAGCTGCTGGCATGGTGACGGCCAAATACGTGATCTTCCTGTCCTCCTTTGCTAGCCTGAGCTGGGCAGCATTAGTGAATCAGAGAGCCTATAAATTCTGAAATCAGTCTTCAGCTGGGAGGAATGGACAGATTTTTGGGAGCGCTTCTTTGCTTGGCTTTAATAACAGTGACATACGAGGTTGTGAGGTGTATGTAATTAAATGGAGGTAGGTTTCTTTAATCATCATACACCTCTTTTTCAAGTATGAGCACAGCCATATTATTCAGAAAAAGACAAATATTCGATGCACTTACGTCAGGATTGCTGACTGGAGTACTTAAAAGGGTCCCATCAAAATCAGTGATGTACAGCATAGATTCAACCGCTAGAGAAAACTTGTATTGACTGTAATCAGTGAAGCCCTGGTCCCCCAAATATTTGTCCTTTCTGAATTTAAACCGTGTCCAGGGAATCCTAGTACAATGAATGAATGTATTTTTCTCTGAACCCAGAATTTGAGCCATCCTGTTGCCTTTTCATGGCCGATTCTCTCTTACCGTTGATACTTGCAAGTACTTTTTCTTCTGGAATTGAAACGATCCAGGCTTGGTCATCAGCGTGAGTTGCAGCTGGCATTTACTAGGCGGAAGGACAGAATTGCCTTGGCAAATAAAGAAGGCTTCTGTGCCTACCAACTGACCTGGTGGAAGCTATAAAACACTACTGCTTCATCGGGGTGGCTGGAGTTGGTGGCAGCTCTGCGCTCTGTCATTTGCAAAGTCTGGGCTTCATTACACAGCAGTGACCTCCCTGTTCCCACGTGTCCCATGCCCCACATAAACTCTGCGCTGGGTAGAAGTAGCTTGCAAGAGTTAAAGAATAAAAATAAGTTTCTGGGATGAATAAGCTGATCTGTATGATTCACAGAAGTGGAAACAACAGCAGTTAAAGCTTCAAATCTTAATCTGTTTTGGCTGTAAGATATCATATGTAAACAGGCATATGTTAACAGTTCACAGGGTAATTTGTGTCTCATTGTTTGACGTCACGAATTTTGCAACAATATTTAAGGAAAGAAACTCAGAGGTGAGGCTTTTTTTTTTTTCCTGTTGCATAAGGGTTCCTTTAGAAATACGGCAAACCTAGATATAGCCGGGGTCCTGATGTTAGATGTAGTGGGGGTCTGTCACTGACCTTCTCTGTCGGCTGGAGAAGTTCCATATTGCATTTTGGCTGGTTAAAGAAATGCCTAATCAAACACTAAAACAACTAAAAGGCAGGGGAGATCTATATGCAAAAGCTTTCAGTGGTACCCTGGGGCACGAGCCATTAACACAGCTCTCTCGCTGGAACAGATTCTCCATTTTAAAACCAGAGACTCCCTCTGAAGCCTTCAAATCAGTGGAGCCATGACGTGTGAAGAGAAGAACTAATCAGGCAGGCATCTCATGGAAGATTTAGCACACTTGTGCTAAAAGGAGCACACATTCCTCTGAATCAAGGATATATTCATCATTGCTGCTCCTGAGCTGTGATCTTATTCATTCTAGAAGAATCAAAAAGACTAAGGCTAAGTCAGTGCTCCCTTGAGAAATACCCGGAGCAAGAGCAGGGGCTGGAGGAAGTGATACCGATGACTCAACAGCCAAGGCCAACACACTGCCTTATTTTAGACAATGTCCTCTTGGATATACTCATGTTTCCTCATGAGTGGCTGATGACAAAGGTCTTACCTACCTGTGGTCACAAGTACCTCATGACGTTTTTTCTCAAGAATAGCTCGAGTTCTGTGGCCCAAGTGAGCGCAGGATTCACTGTGGGACTCGATTAACTTCCACTGCAGTTTCAAGTGAATGTTAAACTTCGCCTGCCCTAAAAATCCCCCTCTGTGGACCCTGAGGTACTGTGTGGTCTGTCAGCTGAGCACCTAGGAAGGAGTGGAAGCTGTTAGAATATCCTAAGGACAGTTCCTCTGCTCTCGTGCTAGTGCCAAAGCTTTGAAGCGATGTCTTCTCACTCCAAGTGCAGATTCTTCCAAGAACCATCAGTCAGCAAAGATTTTTTTCATTTTTAATGTACAGGGTTCTGACTGCAAACAGGGATTCCAAATCTTCCATAAATAATGTTTTTATTTTCTGGTCCTAATGCACTTCCAGTGAATGCACATTATTTCAGACACGTGGCAGGGTCACAGCAGTGCCCAGCGGAGGATCCCGCCTGTAGGTGCCAGTGGATTCTAGGCTGCCAGCCAGTAACCGTGAGAGGGAGGAATATCACATTGATTGTTACGCAGGTAAGGTGCTGGGATGCGTGTAAATCATGCGATGGGTACCCACGGATGTGCTTAGCCTTCTGCGTGAGCAATTTCAGAGACTTAACAGGACGGCATCAACGTACTTAAAACCCGTGTGATTTATTGTTTCAAAGTGCTGCCTAAAACAGCAGCAGGGCTGGGGAGAGACTGTGCCTCACGCGGTTATTCGGATGTTAGTCCCGACCCGCAGACAGAGCTTGAAAGCACGCACATGAATTGAATTGCATGGGAAGCTTACCAAAGGAAGTGTTTGCTTGTAAACTCAGTATGAATAGGATCTTCTCTGACCGCAAGGGAAATGGAGAGACGCTCATTCACTGTCCGCTTGTGCAATCAACTTCTGAAGTAAAAACAGGATTTGAGGTTTAAAACCTGAAGCCTTCACACATCTCACAAGCAACAGAAGAAGCCTTCATGCTCCTCGGTCCACACAGGAACAAAGTCAGGAGGTGCTGCTCATGAGACTCCCTGCATTTGATAACAACAGGGTTATCAAAAGGGAATTATTCGGCTTTCCTAGCGACAGCGGCCCTCAGAAGAGTTTCTGGGAGGGCTCGAGGGGAGACATCTGAACACCATTACATTTCAGTTCTTTTGATGTCACTACATGCCTGTCATGTGTTTTGTATCTTAGCATTGAATCTGCCACTGAATTTCACAATGTGTAAGGCTGGTTGTAGGATTACCACAGATGTGAGTCCTGCTATAAAGCGGGGCTTTTAAGTTCTTTATCACCTGCCACACAACTTCTTTTCGAGCCTTTTCTGTGTGGGGTGAATCTACACAGAGACTGTAGCAGATCATGGGCTCTCTGCTGGTTATGCACTACTGGCTTAAAGTCTAGCAGTAGTTTAAATATCATTACATGGCTTGAGATAACTTATAAAATAAAGATAGTTATTTTACATCATTTGCCTGATAGTTTAATATTCACTGAGACATTTGTGTGTCATGCATCCGTCATCCGATAACTAAAATAATGACTTTTTAATTTCTTCCCATAGCAAGCACCCAGTTTATTTATAAGCGGCCTAATCTAATAGAGATTTACTCCGTGTATCCCAGGAGAAACATTATCAGAGTAACCAGACCTGTCCCAAGCACTTGGGAAGTGGGGAGATGGTTACACAATTCTCATTGCCGGCGGCTGCTCCAGTTACAAAGATAAAGGGTCAGAGAAGTGGAGCAGTGGAGATAACTGCGAGCATCTCAGCAGAAGCAGCTGAGCAGGTGAGCGTAGGCATGGGCTGAGGGTGAGACAGGTAGGTGCTTGAATGCCACAGAAGAGAAATTCCCTTAAAGTACCATGCAAGGAGAAGGGGTGCCCGAGGTTCTCATTGACTGGGAACTCCTCAGACTTCCTTAGGACTCGGGAAGTGCCTGTTGCACATTGTTGTCCTTTTCCAAGGACAAGGACAGCTGACCTGTGTTCTTGTGTTCCCAAAGGCCACCCCTGCACCACCTTACTGCTCTTGGAGCATCCAAGGCCGGGTGTTTGGTTCCTTGCATTTGCTGGGTAGAGCTGAATTTCTCTCTTTGTGTATGCTAAGCAGGTAGCTCAAGGAAAATCCTTTTTTTTTAGGGGGGGGGGGTGGGGAGGAGATGAGATGATGAAAACTTGAGTAGGGAGAAGGCAGACCCCAATGTCTTGTGATTTCAGGACGCTCATGTGGGTGATACACCTGGGTGGCCAAAAACCCGTGAAGTGACCTACAGTGTGTCTGAACACGAGATTGCTATGGCAAGTGCAGTGGCCCCACGCCATGCAAAAGCCTTCTAATGTGGAAATGCTGCAGCACATATATAAAAAAAATATCTATTTTGTTTTGGGGATCAGCCAAACATTAGAAAAGACTGAAACCCCAAACTTGGAATCACTTCTCTTTCCACTCAGCGGTATGTTGGAAAGAACTTGAGGGTGAGGAGGAGACTGGATGCAGACCTTTCCCTATTACCCATACCCAAACCTGACTGATAATAAGGTACCAAGCACTCTTTATTTGGTTAATCGTTAATTTTGTATCACTACTATATGTTCATTCACGATATTAATGGTATGGGCACCCAACAGCATGTCAGTTTTAAAGAAGCCGTGAAGGTTTCCTGCTGGGAAGAGCTGCCCCCATCGTGCAGAGACCTTCTGCCGGACAGATTTAACATATCTGGGTTCACCTCAGCCACGTTTTGGTGGTAGAGCCAAAACCTTTCTGTCTGTGCAGCAGCCGGTGGGCACCGACCAGATGCTGCTGCACACTGACAGCACCCGTGAGTACCTTTCTCTAGGTCCACTGCTATTCTGGCAAAGTGCCCGCACCATCCCCCTGTCCCCAAAATCCCTGACACGCTCTCCTCACCCCACCTCACGCTCTCTCGGACGCAGCAAGCGGTGCATTAATGCCGAAGCCGCCGACCCAGCTGAGCCAGCAGCGCTATCCCCGTCATCAGCCTTCCAGGAGGGGAAACGTAAACCAAAAAAAGGCTGGCGGTCCTGCGTGCGTGCTTCACCTATAAGAGGAACGAAATGAAGCAGCACACTCTGCGTTGTGGTGAATCGCTCCGAAACAATCCGCAGACATTCTCCAAATTGTCTTTCTGTTACAAAAAAAAAAAAAAAAGAAAGAAAGAAAGGAAAATGCAGCCCCTGGGATATCCCTTTATGGCATATGCATTTTATGTTTAAATGCATTAATGGGACTGCTATGCTGTGAGTCATCCGGCACCAGAGTTTCATGTGTTTCTTAAAATACACTACAAGTAGCTGAGGGCAGGCGGGGCTCTGCCGTGCAGTTATCCGCCAGGAATCCCAGCGCGTACCTGCGCCTGTGGCATCGCCGCCGTGGCGGGGACCCCATCCCGCTCCCTGCCTGCAGCTAACGCGGGGGTACCAGAGCAGGATGGGTGCTGGGCCTGCAGGGACAAACCCGGGCTATTAGGGAGCCTCAGCGTCCGATTGCAGAACATTTGCATACATGTAAACAGCAAAGCTGGGAGAGTTCCCTTCTGGAGCACTCTTGTCAAAACTACAGCTGTCTGTGCTTTTTTTTCTGGGGATGATTTGTTGTCGGGTTTTCTTTTTTTTTTTTGTTTCCATTTCCTGGCAGTCCCGGCTGAACACCTCTTTAATATGGCTTTAAACCTATACTTCCGAGCCAGCCGGTGGTTAAGGGGGTTGATCCTGCTCCTCACTGGCCGCTTCAGCTGCTCGTGGGGATGCTGTTCCCGTTGGGGATGCTGTGCCCATTGGGGATGCTGTGCCTTTTGGAGACATGGTTTCAAAGCGGGGGCCCAAGTATCTCTGGTGGTGAAGCCCACGCTCACGAAGGAATGACGGTGAGCACGCACCAGCGCTGCGGGGCACCCTTTGGGATGTGCAAAGGTTAAACAGTGGCTGGTGAGGCAACAGCGGGGCTGAGGTTGCGGTGAACGCACACAAAGGGGCTTGTGGTCATAAAGCTGGGATCGCCTTCTCTCCACAGTCAGCCTGGCTTTGATTTTTTGGTTTCACCCCCACAAAAAGCCTCGGTGCTGCTGCCTCGAAGCCCCACGGAGCCCCCTGGGCCTCCTGACGCCGCATCCCGGCAGCACCCCTCGGGGTCGCCGACCCAAACCATCGCTGCCACTTCCAGGGGGGGTTTCGCAGAGGCTCCCCTCTCCCTCGGCTGCCCCTTCCCTCGTCTCCAGCGCCTCGGGCTCTCGGGGAAAGGCTTTCGGGGTTCCGGGCACCCCCCGGCAGCCCCGTGCCCAGCCCGGCGGGGCGCTGCGGGCCGCGGGGCGGAGCGGGGCGCAGCGAGGCGGGGCCGAGCCTTCCTCCCCTCCCACTTCCCCGTGCGTCAGGGCCGGGGTAGGAGGGGGGAAAAGCGATTTTTTTTTTAAACCCTCCAACTACTTTAACACCGACTCGGCGGCAGATGGTGGACACGGCGCGGGGCTGCGGCGGGGACAGCGAGGGGATGCGCCAGCCGCGCGGCTTCCTCCACCTCTTCCTCCTCCTCCTTTAGCCCCACAGCCGCCCCAAAGCCCCCCGGCTCCTCTCCCCTCCCGGCTCCCCTTCTCGGCTCCCTCCATGAGCCGCCCGGCTCCTCCGCCGCCTCGCCGGGCCGCCGCGCTCCTCCTGCCGGCCGCCCGCTGCCGCAGCGCCCCGGCCAAGCGCCTGCAGCCGCTCCCCGACGGCCCCGCCGAGGAGGCTCCGGCCTCCAAGTGGCCTCGCCTGGCCGAGTGCCCCGCAGGCCCCCCGGATTGCCTCAGCGCCCCTTCTTCGCCCTGCGCCCCGTCCTCGCCCGCCGGAGGGGCGGCGGGGCCCAGCCTCATCGCCTCCTACCTGCTGCTGCCGCTGGCCGAGCGGGAGCAGGTGTCGAGGGCGCTGAGCGTCAGCTCCGGCAGGGAGCTTCGCTGTAAGGTGAGGTGGGGGGCTCTGGGGGGGCGAGGAGTTGGGGTGTCCCTTCCCTGGAGGCTTCTTTGGGGGTAAAAGTCAGGGGAGCCTCGCCACAGAGCCGCCCGGCGAGGAATGCCGTTCATCAGGGCTGGCTGAGGCGGTGGGGTGAGCCGAGGTACCCGGGCTGGGGTGCCCCAGGGGGCCATCGTGAGGCGTTGGGGGGGTAGGTTTAGTTCTGGCGATTTGTGGGTTGCTTTTTCATTTTTCCCTCGCCGATGTGAATAAAGGGGCTCGGAGCCCGCTGCGAGCGGCGCTCCCGCGGAGCCCTGGCTGTCCTCCAGCTCCCTCGTCATTGTTTGGGAAGAGTTGCTATGAGCGAGGCCGCTTCCAACGCCCTTGAAAACGAACTTTCTTTTTAATTTCCTCTTCACAGGTGTTCCCTCTCAAACACTACCAGGACAAGATCCGGCCTTACATCCAGCTGCCGTCACACCGGAACATCACCGGGGTGGTGGAAGTGATCCTCGGGGACACCAAGGCCTATGTCTTCTTCGAAAAGGACTTTGGGGACATGCACTCCTATGTGAGGAGCTGCAAGAGGCTGAGGGAAGAGGAGGCTGCCCGGCTCTTCAAGCAGATCGTTTCGGCCGTAGCTCACTGCCACCAGTCGGCCATCGTCCTCGGTGACCTCAAGCTCAGGAAGTTTGTCTTCTCCAATGAAGAAAGGTAAGCGGTTGTCGGTGGCCAGCCTCTGGGGGAGCGGGCAGGGAGGAAAGCCTCATCTGGGAAGGCAAAAAGCATCCCAGGGAGTGTGAATGGTGGTGTAAGCTGGGCATCACCTGCGTGATGCAGGCTGCATCGTGTGTGGAGCAGGTCACGGATCCGAGTGGTGCGTGCCTGCTTGTAGTTGGGTCTCAACTGACGAAATGGGGGAGACTCGCTGTGAGGCTCCTCTCATTCAGCACAAGTTCGGTGACACCCGCTGGGGGACAAAGGAGTGATAGTCAGGGCACTCAGTGCCAGATGTCGTGTGTGTGACTCTGCCGGGTCGAATGAATCAAGGGCTGGGGCAGGGAGAGGAAGGAGGGGACGGGGAAAGCCCCAGTGTGGAGGAGGAGAGGGGTCTCCTCTCCAAAATCTCTGCTGGTCAGGCGATCTGCTGCCTCTTCTGAGGCTGTTGTGCCCCCTCCACTACCAGTGGTGGTGGTGCTTTCCCCACACCATGGATGCAGGCATGCACAGGAGGGAGGGCGGGACACGGTTAAATATCCTGCGAGGAAGAAAAGCGCTTTGGTAAAACTTAGCCTAAAGCCTCGGTTTATAGCGAGCAGGTTCCAATTTCCCCCCTTCCACAGGCATGCTTTTGGAATTAGTTTCTAAATTTAGGTCAGGGAAGATCATTCAACATTTTCCCTGGGGTGTTTGCTGCTCTTGTAGTCTGCACATGGCAGAGCCAGAAATACTGTGTTAATCGGCAAAACTGACTCTGACCAGCTGCTTGTCCCATGGAAAGCTTAAAAAATAAGTAGAAGCTGTCAGGGAGTTGTGCTTAATCTGATGAAGCTAGAGATGATTTATTGAAACAGAAGAAAATGTTTTTTTTTTTTTTTTTTTAACTCTGCTAACGCTTCTTCAGGATATCGGTTATGAATGTGATAAGAAAACTAACCAGAACTGCCCCCCTTAAAACACAGCCAACCATATGTTGACATGCAAAGAAAGTAATTCCTTTGAAGGAAACTATTGCAGCTTTTCCCGCCCATAATAAGATGAAACATTTGTTGAAATGTTACATTGCACACAGCCTT
This sequence comes from Heteronetta atricapilla, assembly GCA_011075105.1. Classification (NCBI taxonomy): domain Eukaryota; kingdom Metazoa; phylum Chordata; class Aves; order Anseriformes; family Anatidae; genus Heteronetta; species Heteronetta atricapilla. The sequence continues at coordinate 147,756,667 of CM021732.1, forward strand.
GCTCATTTGGAAATACGCGTTGCACAGGCCAGTGTCATGTGCATCACATTTGGCAAGAAGAGGGTTAAGCAATGGCAAGGCAGGCTCTTGGGCTCACCAGCACAGGTGCAGTTTCAGTGCTCCCGCGGCCAATCCCGGGCCCACGGTTCGCATTGAGTCATATTTTCCGTTTACAGAACCGATGGGTATTTTGCATTGCAGCAGGAGGTCACGCTGAGGACAGGCTGCAGTTAGCACATCCACGCAGCGGCGCGGCCGGCGGAGCCCTGCCGCAGCACGTGAACGGAGGCGCTGCTGATGAAAAGCTCCCAGTTAGCCCAGACGGGGCGTGAGGTGGACGCTGTGCCACCTGGAAAGGAAAAAAAATAACAGTAAAAAAATACAAATAAAAAAAAATCAGGCGAGCTGGTGAGCACTGCGAGTGCAGGAGAGCTGGATTTTGCAATTTAAAACTCATGCAGATGTGCTGATTCTGGTTCATCCCGTGCGAGGAGCCTTGCTGGTGTCCCTCGAGAGCCTGGCGCCTTGCTAAAATCCCCAGTCCCTAAGCAGGCATTGCCGAGCGCGTACCCGATGCACGTCTCTGCTCGGATCTGGGATAAACAACTTCTCCGCAGCAAATTAGAAAGTTATTTCCACTCCTTTCCTCTGTGCTAATGCGTGAAAGGGAGTGGTGGCTGCCGTGGCAGAGGGCTTTGCTGCCTTCAGCTCTGTCTGTTTTTCGCAACCCCAAGTCTCTAACCCGTGGCTCCCTTCCCTCCCCTCCGCAGGACTCAGCTGAGGCTGGAGAGCCTGGAGGACACGCACATCATCAAAGGCGAAGACGACGCGCTCTCAGATAAACACGGCTGTCCCGCCTACGTCAGCCCCGAGATCCTCAACACAACGGGGACTTACTCGGGGAAGTCGGCCGACGTGTGGAGTTTGGGAGTGATGCTCTACACCCTGCTCGTGGGACGCTATCCCTTCCATGACTCGGACCCTAGTACTCTGTTTTCCAAAATCCGCCGTGGACAGTTCTGTATTCCTGACCACGTCTCCCCCAAAGCCCGATGCCTCATCCGCAGCCTTCTGAGGCGGGAGCCCTCCGAAAGACTCACAGCTCCGGAGATTTTGCTTCATCCTTGGTTCGAGGCGGTCTTGGAGCCTGGATATACAGACCAGGAGACGGGAACTTCTGATCAGATTGTTCCAGAATACCATGGAGACAGTGACGATATTAGTTCCTTCTTCTGCTAATCGGAAATCTCAAGAACCTCGCTGTTCTCACCTCTGGCATCTCCGTAGGGTTTCATTATTCTATTGTTTTTCCACGTTACAAAGTCACAGCATCTTAAAGTGCCAGTATGATCAGAAAAGTGACCTTGTTTAAAAAAAACGTCAGCCCGTCGATCTCCGCTCCCTGAGTGTGTGCTCAGAGACTCACCTGCCTGCTCGCTCTGCCGGTGGGCTCGTCCCGCTGGCCCCAGAGGACCCGTGCAGCTTCATGAGAGCCTCCTGGCTCTTCTCCTGCCTCCTGTGCCCTCCACCACTGTCACCGGCTGCGTTTTGGTTGCAGAGTCTTATTTCTGGCGACGTGAGAGACTCGAAGCCAGCCCTTGGCTTTCCCCTCCTGCCGCAGTGGCTCGGGGATGTGGACAGTGATGTGCAGGGCGTGGGGAGGCACAGGACATGTCTCTAACTGAGCAAATCTGACAAAAAATGTTTCATGTGGGGAGAGGGAAAAAAAAAAGGTGGAGGGGGAATTGACTTGGCATCTTGCAAAGTAGTTTTCTGACTGTAAGTGCACTTTAGTGAGGGAAGGTCTCCACCAGCCACGTCCAGCTACCTGCTTGTTGCCCCAGCTGGTTGTTTTTCCATGGGGACGAAGCTGTTAGATCCTCCTGTGAGGCACATCACTGCTGCGATCACTACTGTGACCCTTTCTGACGCAGAGCATAGCTGATCTCCCAGCTGGATCCCCTCTGATGCCATTTGCTGAACACAAAATGATTTTAAATAGCCTTCAGCCTCAAGTTACCGTGGCGTGTCCTGTACGACTTCGTGCCCTCAGCGAGCTGGTCAAGTAGCAGGTCTCGTTAGCTCCCAGTGCCAAAACGTATCCGTTTACCAAAACGTAACACTATCGGGTGGGGCACCTTCCCTTGGACAGCGATAAGGGGTATCTTGTACAGTATATGTAAACACGTTCGTGTCTTCCTACAGGCTCGATTCTTAGGAACAGCACATCCCCTCTCCTTCTCCCCCTTGCCCCCAGAAAGTTAGTCTTAAGAATAAAATCTCCGTACACGCTTAAGTTGATTATTCAGGTATGTTGTTGGCCTCTGGCTATGTATTTCCCCCCCCCCCCCTTAAATTTTTTGTTTTGTTTTGCATGATTATTCATAGTCTTTCCAATGTGCGTGGATAACGAATAGATCTAAATCATTAGCTTCCTGGGTTTGGGGGTAAGTAAAGCTTAGTCCTGCGTAAAACTTCTGCCATGTTTCCCGTCTCGTGCCCGGCGGCTTAGATGAAGAGATGGCCGTCTGCAGCGGGTGAGAAGGAGGCGTCCGTGGTGGCCGTGAGGTGGGTGACGGACCCCACGGACACGGCACAGAGCGTGGATTTGTCCCGGGGGTGACCGGCGGCCAGCCGCCGTCCCACCGCGTGCTGCGAGAATACCATGTATACCTCATGGACTGTGTACTTTGTACATACCTTACTGTGTGGGGGTTTGTGTTTTTTTTTTTTTAATTGTACTTTGTTTGTCCTAATAAGAGGTGTCAAAGAGCAATTTAATGTGAATTATTGTTGGCAATACTAACTTGACAGAATCATGAGCATTAAGAGCAGGGCGCCACAGCTCTCCGTTGCACTAAACTTCTCATGATTGCTTGACTTTTGTATCTGTGATACAGTTTAACCCTTCTATGGAAAAGAACAGTACATTTGTATATATTGGTAGAAAAATCTGCCAGAAAAGCTAAAAACACTATGTCCCACTTGTAAATATGTGTATATATATGTGGAAACCTGGATGACAAAGTCTGACTTGTAGAAAGTTTTAATAAACTTGGTTTCATAATGCTTGCTCCCATTCCTCTTGGTGTCTTGGGGTGAACTCGGGGTGTCTCGGGGCTTCAGTGTTGGTGTTTGGACTTCAAAGCACGTCAGCCCCTCGCTGTTGCCTGCATGTGCTCCATCACCCCTGAGCTCCCCGGTTGAATCCCCATGGAGATGAGAGGGGACAGGCGACTCTGTCCCCAGAATGTGGGGCTGGAGGGAGTGGAAAGAGCTATGTGGGACAGTGTGTCCCATTTACCTGAAAAACACAGGGCAGAAGAAGTGGCTCTGCTTTGGAAAAATCAGTCTAGGTTAGCTGTCAGGTTCCAGACGCCAAACTTGAGGCACCCTATTGCCTTTCAGCCTGCGTATTCAAGTATAACTGGGCACAGACGGTGGCGAAAGGCTGTCATCCTGCACCTGTGTGCACGGCTGGGGGATGTTCAAGCCAGTGGAAAATCGGGTCTCAGGTGTCTCCGAGGGAGAGGCTCCCAGAGCATCGCCTGTGCCGGGGGTGGGCTGGTGCTGGTGCCGCTGCCAGCGGAAGCGCAGAAGCCGCCCTGTGCTCCCGTTTAAAATGAGCTGAAAGATGACAGAGCTGCTGCGCTTTGTGGCTGGGAGTGAGGCGTATAAATAGCAGCAGTATCAAGGTTAGAGAATGTGCTTTCCTGAAAGAGCTCGAGCCACCCTTGTAATCCACCCCGAGCGGTGAGATCATCGCTTGCAAGTACAGAGGAGGAGGAAGAGAGGCTTGATTTTTATTTATACTTTGCCTCATGTTTAACTTTGTCCTTTTGCTTGAAATCTGCTCACCAGAGCAACTGCTTCCAGGCAGGTCTTAAAGCCAGAGCGACTTTAAAAAAGCTCTGCTCTTAGAAAGTGAGCTGGGAGCGCAGACGGGGGACAGGACCTGGTCAGCGATGAGGAGAAGAGCCCTGGCTGTCATTAGGGAGCCAAGGTGCCTTGCCTCCCACTCTGACAAACCAGCAATCTGTGCAGTAAGCATATTTTCTTAGCGCTCGCTGAGTGAATGTCAGACACCAAAATATCTCAAGTTACTTTACTGATGTTATTCTTGCAAGAGTTGTAAGAAGACATGCGCCGCGTCGCATGGCTGATTGAATTACCCCTGCCCTGCCATGCTTTCAGCCTTGGACGGGAGCCCTGATGCATCCGTTTAAAACTGCAGGAGGTTCATATTTTGGTGAAACCTTGAAAACGTTCAAAACATTTCTTTCTTCCTTTTTTTTTTTTTTTTTTTTTTGCCTGCAGTGAAGTCACCCTTAGTAGGTGAATGTGTAGGTCACCCCCACGATTTTATTTCACATGAGCTACACTGTAGAGCAATTAAAATAAATGCCAAATTGTAGTAACATCTGCAAACAGCCTCTGTGTTGCTTTAGGGATTATAATGCAACATCCGTTTGTACAGCAGAATAAATTGCTATTGCTTCGTAACCCCGTCGTTTGTATTATTGTATACAAAGTTTCAGAGCATGTTGAAAGACGAGCATATTAAGTGATTAAACTTTGATGGTGGGTGTGAGAACTTTGATTTATGCAATGCATACATTTCTTTTTGAGAGTCATAATTTGTCTATTTTTAAATGGTCCTTTTGGATGAGGGCTGTAGGAATCTCTTATTTATCTCTCAGAGCTGGTCACCGTTCTTGTCCTGAATCTGGAAGATGTTGTCAGCCTCTCTGGAAGGTGCTGGAAGCCTTTGCTTCTTATCTGTTTGCTGCTGAAAACAAAAATAAAGCTGACTTCTTTTTTTCCACTACACTGTGGGCTCTGTCCTCAGCCAGTGCCCAACTGCTTCCCCGTCAGGATAGACCTTATCTCCTGAATACATATTTTTATCAACACCGAATTGATATTCAGCTGCATTTCAGCCCTCAGTTCAATAATTTTTAAAGCAGCGGAGCAGAGTGTATAAAGCAGCTTCCTCGTGGGGCGCCAGGTAAAGCAGCCAGCTCAGCACGCTTGGATTGAAGGTCAACATCTCCTTGCCAAGCAGGTGACACTGCCGAGCTCATGTGCTGTTAATTAAGAAGTTTGGGGAGAGTTTCAGTTCCACGCACACTAAAAAGGGCCCTGATTTTAGGACAACACCTTAAAAAATCAGTTTAAGACACTTTTGCATCCGTTATTTATGAAGAAAAGGGAAAAAAGCTACACTTTTATAAAGATGCACAAGGGAGATTCATTGCGCTTGGCTGCATCACAAAGCTTGTGCGGGGCTCCTCTCGAGCTCTGTGTTAAAGGATTGAGGGCAGGCCCGAGAGAGAGCTTTAAACACACAAATTATTCAATCAGTGCTGAGTGCACTCTGTCAAGCAAATCTCTTCAGATTATCTCTTTATACAAAAGCAGTTTTTTTTTTTTTTTTTTTTTTTTTTTTCCATGTTTTTCATGCATTCTGTCAGGAAGAAAAAAACAACATTTAGCATTACAGCACTGCATGGATTTAGCAGCACCAAGAAATATCCTATGCAAATGTCTCTTACAAATACAATGTTTCCCTGCAGAGCACAGAGAAGAATAGCCTTCCATACAACCATGTTCTGAATTAATCCCTTGCAAAAATGTCTTTGTTAAATGCAACATCTCTCAGAACTATTGTTGGTAAAAGTACCGTGAAATTTGCAACAGTTCTTACGCTGATTCCTCCGTAACTTGCAAAATCCTGCTCTCCAAGTGAAATCCAGTGTTCGTATTGCAGCCAGGACCAATCTTTGTTACGGCAAAACTACAAATCCTTCAGGATATGAGTTCACAGCTGGACCTTTTACTTTTTTTTTTTTTTTTCTTTCTTTCTTTCTTTTTTTTTTTTTTTTCTTTTATGAACCCAGCTATTTAGAAAACGCCTTAAAGAAAACTCATTAGTTTTCATTGCACTGTACGTATTTATTTACAGTATTTAACCAGCTAAACAAGCTAATGTGCAGCACTTCATTTCCTAATTTGGCTTTGAAGCCGTCGCAGCAGAAGTATCAATTACATTCTGTCAAATGCAAACATTAACATAACTGTATGAAGCAATCATGTTTCTAACAACAGCAAGTGCTGCCCAGAGGACCAAAATAAATAAAATTCATAGAGCGAGAGGTAACGCTTTCTTTACGGCAGGATTAGGGCTGGCGAGTGCCAGTTTGTTTTCCTCTCCAGGGACATTTTCCGAGGGAATGGTGCCTTGCACGGCTGCTGGGGTGAATCCGGCACCGAGGCATGGCCGATGAGCAGGGCCCTGGCTCGGCGAGGGCACAGCCTTGTCACAGTGGGTGTGGATTTCTGCACGCAACTCCTGCTGTTATTAATGCTTAATTAACGTGCAATTTGCAGAAAGAGATGAAACTCGGACCTCGGCGGTGTGCTGTGAGCACACACGCAGGCTTATCGTTCGAAGAAATATCAGGGTGACACGGAGGGTGGATGACAGAAAATAAGTGCAGCGTGAATCAGCTGCCCCGTGTTTATCACACGGCGCTGCGGTGGGAAAACATTCACCTCCAGCGACTGCCGCCTCCTGCCAGCAACAAAAGTGGAGTTTGATAAATTATTAGTGGAGATGTTCTCAGTGGCTTTGCTTAGATTTTACTCCTCTTGCGCAAATTGCAGATTAGGAAAGGATTAAGTAACAACAGTGTGGCTAAAGTATTACACATCTCCCTGGCTATTAGCCAGAGAATGTAGCATGCAAAAGCTGACATTGCCTAAGAAATCAAATATAGCTCTGGTCACCACAGAAAATGACTCTTCCCCACCGCCGAAGGTAGTCGTTCAGTTTCTACTGTGTCACCCAGTGTCTTGCAGCAGAAAATTGTTCACTATGGCACTTTCTTTTCCTTTTTTCTCTCTTTTCTTAACTTCCAGGTAGTGACAAAGCCATAAACGTTTAGATGAATCACAGAAACCATAAATGTAATTGAGTGTAAAGCCATTGTTGGGCCTTGTGATAATATCCCCATCCAGTCTCGACTTGTCAGAGTCTCTCTGAGGTTTAAATACTGCGAGTTCTCTTTGCTGTGCTGTCAACCAGGGGCCGAAAGTACCGAATAATTTGGGGCAGAAGCCTGCTCAGGACTCTCATGCCTGATGACAATGACATTGCAGATGGTGGCAGGAGGCCTGGTGTGAGCAAGAGTTTCCCCTGGTGAGTAAAAGCCACAGAGTAAGGCTCACAAAGTTCACCCCTGAGCCTTAGCAGGGGGACAACACCACCCAAGGCCTAGGTGAAAAAGGGTGAAACCCATCCTGGCATGAAATTGTTGCCTGACCAGCATGGTGGTGAATCCTCTCCTCCCCATGCTGTGCTCAAACTGCATGGGTCTGTCAGACCAACAGGTCCACCTGGCCCCCAGGAGAAGTACCAGCAGATGCCTACAGAGGTGCATGGGAGTAGGGCAGGTGCCTGCTGGGCTCCTCCTGTGATGTCCCTCTCATTGTACAGGGTCACAGTGGCCCACCAACGTCCACCTTGGTATTTAACCATCCTCCAATAATTTTCTTTCATCCTCCTCTGACTCTCTGTGTACTTTCAAGTCTCAAAATCCTGCAGCAGTGAGCACCAGAGCTGAACTCGGTGCTTTTTCTTGGAAAAAAGATATTCTCCAAAACACAAGAAGATGACGGGAACTGCTGCAGAGGACCAATTGGCCCTATTTCCGCAGGATGTTGTCCTGCCCTCGCTCCCTGCGGGGGCCAGAGGCGAAGCGGGGCAGCTGCTGTGGGAGACGGCTGCGGAGCCCAGGGCGGTGGGGACTTGAGCCTGGCAGAAAGGCTTAATCAGCGAACTCATGGGATTTTGCATCACGGGTCTTGTGATCCTTAATATGTAAGAGCCCTGTCTGCTGAAGTTAATGATCTCTAGGAGATTTCCAGTTCCCATGGGAGGAAGAAAGAGCAAGTGCCCAGTCCTTGCTGCTGCGAGGAGAGATTTGAAAGGATGTGTCCTGTGAACCCTTTGGACTGTTCCCTGCTCATCGCTGGTGTCCCGGCCAGATGCTCCGCACTGTAAAGGCATGCTTGAACGGCTGCCTCATTACAGCAGGCAGAGCTTTGTCCTTTTATCTGAGCAGCTGGCAAAACAATAAATTAAAAAATAAAGCCGAGTCAGCAAATAGCTTTCTTTCCACATACACGAGGTTAGAGGAACTGCTCCCCCTCCTCCAGAATTATTTCCTGACTTAGTAACATTTTTCTCAATCTCCTCTTCTTCTTTTTGTCCTGACGCGTGGGGAATAGCGGGATGAGTGTCTCAGACAGAGGGGCAGCACCTCAACGTGTCATGCTGAGGCCCAGGTGGCTCGTGTCCACATGCCAACCACAGCCAAGGCCCTGGGAAGGCCTTCTCTCCAGCATGAAGCAAGGATGGTGCCAGTGTTTCATGGGGAGGGAGCTCTCAGCACATCAGGATGGGACCCTGACTTTGAGAGAAACCTTCCACCAGCTCCCCGTGTGATCGTGGAGGATGTGCTTGCAGGAGGCAGCACCACCTGGAGCAGGAGATGATCCATACTTGGACAGTCCTGGAGCCAGGATTTCTGTGCTAGAGGGGAAAGGCTGGAGCTGCATCTCACTTCAGTCCAGCTCTGGGTATGGCTTGGAGTCCTCCAGCCGCTGGACATGGGCAGGGCTTTCCCCACGGGGCTCCGCAGGCGAGCCGGGGCCCAGGGCCGGCCTGTGATGCACATCCTGCTCATGCATATGGGCATGAGTCAGAGCCCGGGAGGAAGAGGCCTCACCCAGCGCAGGCAGAGCACTGCAGGGCACTGGGGTTAGGTGCTGACAGAGGTGACAGCTCGTCACTGCTGGTGGCACCTGCACCTGCGGTATGGAGAAAGGGGTTTGGAGCTAAACAGGTGCCCCACCACCTTGTCAGGGTTTCAATGCAAACGCTACAGGATGGGTTTTTAGAGATGCTTTAAAGCCTCCTTTTGGCATCTGCATGCCTTGGAGCTGGAGGAGCTGCTCAGGGCTCCCATAAACCTTCCAGAGCTCCTGCAGTGAGGGCTGTGTGTGCTGATCCACATCCATGATGGGCAGAGACCCCTGGAAAAGCCATACAGTCTTCACCCCTCTTCTTCCCATCAGCTTGGCCTTAGTCTTGCTATCTTCGGCAGCCGTCAGCTGCTTTTTACCCAGGTGCTAATCTTGCTCAGGCCCTGGGACAGCTGAGATGGTCCAGACAGCCGCCCTGCCGCCTTCTCAGGAAACAGGTGTCCAGAACTTTTGACCCCTGCAAATAATTGTGTTTGATTATTTCTGGAAATTTACCGCCGCAGCCTTAAGTGTGATTTCTCCAGAAATGAGATTCATCTTTGCTAGGAATCTGTCGCGTGTCTCAAGCAAAGGTCACGTTGAATCTTTTTGGAAAGCACTACAGCTGCAAGGGGCTCCAGGACCACGTGAATGGAAGCGTGTCCATGGTTTGGCACTTAAACACAAAGCCCTGAACGTCCACAGCGCTTCTCAGAGTCAATGGGATGACTTGCAGGGAGTAACAAATGCTGGGCATGACTGCAGCCGGCAGTAGATGGATCACGGTCTGGCAGCTGTGGCTTTAAAAGGGCTATTGATTCATTTGGAAACAACTAGCACGAGTGACTTTGTAACAGGCAGGATTATTTCGTCTCACCACATGCACAGTACAGTACGGCCCTGAGATTTTTCCAGAGGCTATCACATCGGACACCCAGCAGGACACGGCAGCAGTGCACCTTCCTTAAGTAGGTCTGCAGCCCTCAAAAGCCAAGAGAGAAATTCTTCAGTTAGAGACCAAATAGGGAGGGAGGGGTTAAGCTGGGAAGCAATCAAACAAAACAAAAAAAAGTATGCAGCTAATGATCCAGCCATGATCCAGGCTGCTGCAGCAGTTCAAAGTAAGGATAAATAAATATGACTCTCTATGTGTAGGTATAGAAAATACATGCTCTGAAAACACACAAGAGAAGCTTCCCATTTCTTATCTGGTGTCTGTGCTGGGCAGCCTTAAGGGAGCTGGAGTTTCCCTTCATGGCCAACTGAGGATTCTCTTTGTGACCATGCCACGCAGCACAATACCTCTGGAGCTGTCCCATATCCCAGTTGCCCCTCCTTTGCTAGCAAAGTGTCAAAAAATGCCCTTGTGGGTCCTACCCCACTGGTGCAAGTTAGAAAGGCTTCACTCAAACCAGATGCTGCTGAGAAGCAGGGATCTGCGATGAAACCCTGGCAGCCCAGCCATGTCTTCTGCAGATGACGAGCCAGGCCTCATGCATGGGGCATCTGGTCCCACAGATCCCATGTGCAGAACATCCCCAGCCAGATCTTTGGGGTACGTGCTGAAATTTTGCTCTGACATGATCTATAATTCAGCCACACTTGGGATACACTCAGGGTTTTTGCTCTGACATAAATTGTAATGCAACCACTGTCACCTGGAGCAAAACCAGCCTCCCCCTGCCCAGCAGCACGCTGCAGTGCCATCCTGCTTGCTGTCTCCTGGGTCAAACCTAGAGATCCTAACTCAGTTTTCTCTCTGTGGAGACTGAGCAGCAACCCGGGGACAAATTCTCCAGTGCATGCAACATTCCTGTGTAAATCAATGGGAACTGTAGAGTCTGGCCTGAAGTCAGGATTTCAGGATTTGACCCAATTTAACCTTGGCATAAATAGTTGCCCAACTCCTTTTTTTTTTTTTTTTTTTTTTTTTTTTTTTTTTTGTGAGGCTCAACAATTAACTTTCAAAACAGCTTTAAAAAAAAAAATCAGCTTGGGTTCAGAAGTGCTGTGCTAGCCAGCAATGTTTTGTTAAAGTTACTTCCACTATTATGGTATTTGTTGGCGTCAGCACTCTGTGCAAAGTAAAGTGCCGCTCTGGGCTCTCCATCCAGGGCAGAGTTGTATGAGCCCAGGGCAGAAGTCTGACTCTTCTCATATTTAGCACAGAAGCATGGTAGTTCCTTTCACTAGATTCAACCATCTGTTTTTTTTTTTTTTTTTTTTTTTACTAATCATTGCAATGAAATTCAGCCACATGCAAAATGCAAGGTTTGCTCGCTGCTGAGATCTAATAGATCCTGGTGGTGAAGCTATAGTGGTGAGGCTTTCGGGGGGAACTGGGAGATGAGAAGAAGCAGGAGGTATTTACAACATTGTGGATGGCTAAGCTTGACCTCAGGGACTTAGACCCTCTCTGCCCCTTTTTGTTTCTGTGCAGTGAGAGGGTACTGCTTCTCAAGCCACTTCCAGGAGTCTCCTTCACAGGGCTGCTGCAGATGCAAAGCTGTTTTTCCCCTTGCCTTCCACCCACAACAAAAGGCATCATTTCAACCTTAAAGATTTTATTGCTTTAATTACTCCACTCTGTTTTGGAGTTTACTATGCCATTACTTCTTAATACACTTAATAGAGCACAGGGGATGCCAACTCCATCGAAGCCTGCCGACATTTCATTTCACCTCCGATGCTCACTTGTAACCCTGCACCGGGCAGCCCAGCATCAGAAGCCACTACCAGCCCTGCTGTGCCCATGGGGCAAATCCAAGTGTATTTCCAGGGAAGGGAAAATCTGGTTTTATTTCCCCTGGGGCAAATATGTGCATTTTTTTGGGGTTTAGAATAAAATCAGGAGAAAGGCCACTCTCAGGGTGTTAACCAGGAGTGGGTTTTAATATACACTGAAAAGTGCTTTTGCTTAGTTCTCGTTGAAAACTTTGTTTCCTTTACAGTAATTCCTTAATGTTTCAAAGCAGTATTTGAGTTTTAGACTTAGAGTCTGAGCATCTGCCCTCCACCAGGAAACGTCCTTCAAATTTGGCTGCAGATTTTCTGCACTTCCAGCTTTGAGACACCCCTCGATATTCTCCAGCCATGCTTTCCCTAGAAAAAGTGAGGGAAAATTGTGATTTCAGCCAGAAAGCCAGTCAATGGAGGTTTAAGAGGCACAGGACTTGTGCCACGTTTTTGGTGCTGGAAGGACTGGTGGTGGTGGTGTGTGCCTTGGGATCCTCCAGTGCTTTGAGTCATCATTTGTGCTTCCAGGCCATTGCCTGCTTTGTTCCCACTGCCCCTCGCCTCAAGGAGCACTTGCAGCTCTGCGTCCAGACCTGCTGAGCTTGGGGAGGGCAGCAAAGGGGCTGGTGCTGCTGGCATTGGGGTCGCCTCGCCAAGCCAAGCAGCGCATTTTGACTCACTCACTGGTCTTGCAACTGCGAGCAGAGAACAAGAGGGTTTCAGTAATAGTGAAAATCTCAGATTCACGTTGGAAACCTTTTACTTTTCTGCCTTTTACTTCCCCCCTCCCACCCCCTCTGTGACTCAACGCCGTCTCTGCGCAGCAGCGTAACTCCAGGCACACCGTCATTCTCCAAATATTACAACTGTCAGGCAAACAGATTGCTCACTGCTCCCCATGCTCGGCTGAAAGGATTACAATATAGATTAGGATCAGGATTGCCTTCCTAAATGTTCTCAGCCTCAAAACAGGTGTAAGGGGAAAACACGTGAAGGAAATTATTTGCCAGTGGAGAATCTCTCCAGGAGGAATTGTTGGATAAATACTAGCTGGAGATTGGGATCAGCAGCTGCCGAGCTGGGCTTTTCCCATCGGAGGTAGACTGGGAGCAGCATTACGGGCTGCAGGCCTGTGCAAAGCAAAAATGCCACCGCATGCATGCATTACAGTAATTGCCTGTGCACTCACACGCTGCATCCTGAGAGAACCCTGTAAAATGGCAAGTAACCAAGTCATGGAAGAGGAGCAATGGGAAAGCATGGCGGTAAAAGTGGGTGACATAAGACACCCGCTACTGGAGGCTGGGTTAGAGAACGGAGGGAAAAGCCGTGTGATATCCCAAGGATTCACGTGTCTTTGCAGCCTTTTGTTGAGATAATCCTGCATGTGTTGAGATTGAGGCAAGGAAGGAGCCACAGGTCCAAAGTCAATAGGCACTACTGAGAGCCTGGCGTCTTTGCTACGCAGCATTAACCCTAGCCCAAATGTGCGGTAGATCAGTTTAGGTTCTTTCCTGTAAATACATCCGTGCTGGAAAGCTCAGGTTGGATTCAGCACGTCTTTCTTGCCTGCTTTTTTTCAGCTGGAGAGGCTTAAGCAAAGTGGGATCATGTGATTTGCCAAAACCACCCAGTGAGTCACTGGCTCAGCCCAGATTAGATCTCAGGAGCTTTCTAGCTTTGATCTAGCCACAAGACCACATGGCCTCTTTCTATAGTCTTTGATGAAAGGCTACATAAACACACATAAGGGAGTTTACTACATTTTTTTTTAGAGGTTCTGAAAAAAAGTTTTGCCCCTAAGGCAGGCAAAATTGGAACGGGCTATAAACGGGTGCCTTGTGCATTTCTTCTGGGGTAAAGAAAGTACCAGGGAGAAGAGTAAATGAGTACACGTCTGAAGAGCCACCAGGAAAGCCCTTTCACAGAGGACAACAGGATGCTTTGGATCATTGTGTGGCTAGCGCCGTACCTGCCATCTGGGTCTTTCCACAAGAGCTGGTTACCTTATACAGAGACGTGGTTGCGTCATCCTGCAGAAAGTATAAACACATTAAGCAATGTTATTCTCTAAAACATCAACACATGAGCTACTTACAATGGACTAAAAAGTCATTGTTGCTTTGAGGATATATTTGTCCCAAGTGATTCATAACAATCTGTGGCACTGAGGCTATGAAGACTTCTAAAGGATGCCTCCACTTCCAGGCAAGTATCCACGGAAACAAGCCCACAAGTTTGCTTTGTTTGCCTTCTTTTACCTAGGATAACCTTTTAAGCTACTTTGTATGCAGCCAGGCTCCCCGGCTGAAGCCGCCGTGTGCCCCCTGTGAGCGCTGGGCTTCGCTTTCCGTACCTGCTGCCCTGCTGCCCACCCCCTCCCCTCGTGGGGAAGGGCAGTGTGCCTGTTTGTGGAGCCAGATGAAGGCGAGGACACCTTGGTGGCAGTCTCTCCTGCAGCACAGCTTTAAATGGTGCCAGGAGCCGCTTGCCCGGGCCTGCCTGAACCAGGACTGACAAATCCGAAGGTAGCGGAGCACAGGAGCTGTGCCACCACGATCTTGGGCCTGGAGCAGGACTGGGAGCAGTGGGACACCCTCATGTTCACAGGATGGGCACCTTAGTTGTGCCAAGTCCATCCTTTGGCACAGGAAATCTCACGATCATATGTCACCTTGTTTAGACCTGTAAATCACTTTTTTTTTTTTTTTTTTTTAATTCCTTTTATTTCTTTTCCTGCTCTGGCCCCCTTGTCCCTCCGAAACTGTCTCTGACACGCAGGCAGCCATCCTGCAGTGTTCTGGATCCCATGAAACCCCCATGGCCGCTTGGAAGGGAGCTCTCAGCTCTCGGAGAGAGCCACGTCATGAGGGTGAAGCAGCATGTGTGTGTCTGTGTCAACACATAACAAAACACATTGTGCGCACCCTGAGCTCAGGAACTAATACGTGCTCTGGCAGGAAGACAGCTGTACCAGCAAGAGCACAGGGTCAAAAGCAAAGGCAATATTATCTCCTGGGGGACTAATAAAGACAAAAGACAAAGCAACTGTTTACAGTACCATTGAGCAGGCTGTTTGGGACGCTGTACTGGGGAACACAGCAGCTACTGTCACACGGATGTTAGGCACAGGTAAATGTTCAACCCAAAAAGCACACAGAAACTCACCCCCAACTGCACCTAGCTGCCCTGGGCAATGAGACAAGAGCATAACCTGCACATCAGAGGAGACCGTCTGCTGTCCTCTCCTACTGATCTAACTCATCCTGCCTTCTTGATTTGAACAAATCTGACAGAACACACACCAGCTTGTGATTTCTGATAAGGTGGGTTGTAGAGGTCTGGAGTGAGCCCCTGGAAAACCTGGGATATCCGTGCTTCTGCACCAGGACTGTAGCGCTGCCAAGCCCTGAAAGCCTGCACAGCATTAGTGCCCAGTACCAGCAGGAAATGTCTTCCTTCTGGTGCTGCAAGTAATGAGATGTGATTTATGGAGTGAAGTTCTACTTAATAAAACTGGAAATGAGATACTGATGGGCGGCTGTGGAAAGACCACCTAGCTGCACAAGCGAACAGGGCGTACAGTCCTCTGGTCACCTCTTCATAGCTCAGAGGGGGAAACCTCAGCAGGATTTTAATTCAACACACTGAATTCAAATCATTTGGTCACCTTGTCTAGCCAACTGCAGCTCCCTGGAATTAAAAAAAAAAACAAAAACACAACAGGGGCTTATTTCTTAAGCTTCACACAGGCTTCACACAGCCCTGGGTAACTCAAAAGAGAGCCTCCTTCTGACAGCAATGGAAGGACTAATCACTCTGTCTGAAAAGTTGAAGTAGCTTTTGTACCGCAGATCATAATCAAATTAGATTTATCTCATGCAAGTAGATTAGAGCACTAATTATCAGCCTATGCATGTAGTGCACGCACATATATCTGTGATCATAAACACTTATACATCTCTGCATCCAGAAAAGCACACAAGGTCGAACCTAAAACCCACATGGGGAAGGTTATTGGTGCCCTGGGTAGGGAGGAGGATCTCCTTCTCTGAGGTGCTGGACAATCTAAGCTTCATCAATGGCTTTGGCTGCTTCAGCCACCTGGGCTTGTCCAGGAAGATGGTATCTTGGAGGTGGAGGATTGGGCAAACTTGTGGTGGTGGTGGAACAGCTAAGCCATAGACAAATGCATGGCCTGGTAGGAGAGGAAGAGATTGCACTGGAGATTGGGTCTCTGCCAGTGTAACTTTAGTAGCCAGGAGGCAAGCTAAGCCCTTGTGACCTTGTGGTCAAATTTCTCGCTGTAGCTTCTGCAGGAGAGAATCCAAGTGATGCTGGTGCCCTTGCTGAAGTCAGCAGACCTGCAGAACATGTATCATTGTCAGAAGCCCGAGCACACGCTGACAAACTTCGTCACTTCTTGGAGACACAGGCTGGTACATCACATTACTTCACTGTGACTGATGGAACCGAGACCTCTGCGGAGCAGCAGAGAGCACCATCCTGGAGGCAAAGATCACTGACTTTTTTTAGTAATGACATGACTGAAGGCCTGCTCACCATGCTGAGGGTGGGCTAAATGCACTCCCTCGCTTCAGGGTCAACGCATTGCCAATTCTGTTCTTCGGTGTTCCCACTTCATACAAATTATTGCTAACATGACCATTTTTTTTTTTTTTTGTGGTCCCCTTGTGTCTAGGTTTTCAAGGTTGCACTGTGTTTATGTGTGTGTGTGTGCCTGCATGCACATATTTGAAGCAGTTGCTGGCATAGTTGACTGGAAACATAAATGTAAAATGAGAAGTGTTAATGAAACTGGAAATTATCCAAGAATATTCTGCTGGATGTTCAAAAATCCATGATCTCATGGAGATGGAAAATAGCTCTGTTGGGTAAGAAACAGCTCATTTAAAAAGAGATGTAGAAAGAGCAATATAACATGAAGAAACGATGTATAAAGAAGGAAAATTTTTTAAAAAAAGAGGAAATAGAATGGCAATGATTATAAATTACAAGCTAAAACAATGTAAGGGATTGATAAAAGGAAACCAATGGATTCATAAACTCTCAGCAGCCAGCAGAGCTAAAGAAATGCAGAAAACATTCCAAAAATCCTGTTAGGAACAATGCTGCCTCCTCTCCCAAACCATCCCCATGGCAGTATAGACCTATTGCTGAATGCAGATGGTAAAATCATAAACAGTGGTGCAAAAAAAGGCAGAAAAGTTTAATAGCTATTTCTGCTCTGCCTTTGGAAAGGAGCGGGATATTCATCCCATATGATGTTGCGGATGGAGCAGAGCATTTACCATCTGGAACAAAGGAGGATGTGAGGCAGCATCTGCTAAAATTAAACATTTTTCACATCATCTGGCCCGGCTATCTCTGCGTCTTAAAGGAGCCAGCTGAAATGCTTGGTGAAGTTTTATGTTTACAAAGCTGGGGAAATTCCAAAGGCATGGGAGACTGCCAGGGCAGCTCTGGGACTTCACAAGCGTCAAAGGGACACTCTGGGGAGCAATCGGCTGGTTAGTGGGACAGCATCCCTCGACAGACTCACCAAAAGTTACTTCAGGCCTCCGACAACAAGGAAATAGAGGCTAAAAATAAAAGCAGTGCGAATCAGCAGTGTTTCGTGGAAGGTAAGTCTTGTCAAAGAAACCTGTTGTCTTTTTTTTTTTTTTTTTTTTTTTTTTTAGACAAGATTAGAGATCTGGTTGACACAGTGCTCTTGGCTTCCTCCACCACATGACAGCTTGATTAATGAGCTCACATCGTACAGGATGAATAGGGCACACACCACCTGGATTAAAAGTTGGCTGAGTGACAGACATGAAAATGTAGTTACTGACGGGGAAATAGGGATGTTGGATGGGATAAAGTGAGCCACATGTAGCTCAGCGTTTCTGTAGCTGCAGTCTGAGTAGCTCTCACACCTCCTCCCCACACTGCAGGGTTCGAGAGCCCAGCGTTGCACATGTGCCTTGGCAAGGTCTGTCCCGTCTGTTTGCATAGCGCTGGGATGCATCTGCACAATTACCTCCATTAAGCAGGTGGAAAAGCAGGGAGGTAACAGAGATGGGCTGACATTTCAGGAAGCTGTGAGAAATAATGAACGATGAGAAATCAGCTGCTGTCTTACGGGGCAGGCTGTACACGCAGCGCTGTATTTCTGGCCTGACGAACCCACCAAGGCCATCAAGCAAAGCAGTAGCGGAGCTGGGAAGAGAGCTCAGCAGTCGCTGGCTCAGGGCCTGACCCAGGCTGACTCACTTATCTTACACATGTTGCATCTTTTCCATGCAGGGAGCAGCCATTGACATCAGCAGAGCCCAGAACTCCTCCCGCTGGCCAGCACTGGCTCTTTCCTCCCTTCCCAGCAGAAGCATCAGCTTCCACCATCACGTAACTGGAGCGGCACCTCGTAAAACAAACAAAGAAAGAAATAAACTAAAACCATTACCAAACAGCACTCCACTTTGACAGAAGACTGAAGAAGCAAGCTCCTGTATGCTCACCCAGTGTTTCCTTGTAATGTATAATTTCATTTTGCTGTGTCTCCTGACAACTTCTCTATTCACTATTCAGGGTGCCTTACAGTTGAAAACAAGATGTAGGAATGAGCCAAGTATGGAAAACTTTATTATGTGCATTCATATTTGCTTCCAGAGCTGGCACAGCCAAAACCCGGTGTCTTGAAGTTGCCAGGACCCCTTCAGCAGCAGCTGGGGCTGCTGGTAGAGCCTCATCCTGAAGGTGAAGGCAAATTGGTCTTTATAAGAAAAGAAAGAGTGAAATGAGGTAAAGCAACTAGTTTGCAAATATTTTATTATCTTTTGGAAACCAGCAAGATTAATTTCATTTCCTCTGCAGTGCTTCTGCTTGACGTGGGACAGCTGCCAGCTATGACATCTCCCCTACCATCAACAGCACAGAGTCCAGGAATAACCGACAGCTGGGCCCATTCTGGCCTTCCTTTCATGAAAAAAAATAGAATGCTGTGATTAATGAACAAAACACAGGGCAAAAAGTGAAGCAGTGAGGATGCTCCAGGAAGGGCTGGCCTCCGTGGCCATTTCCCACCCCTACAAGGGGCAGGTCCCCCGAGGCTTGGACGGTCACCCCACTGCTGTGGACAGTGGCAGGAGCAGCAGCAGGGTGTGGACGGACAGAAGTCCCCTCTCGAAGCAGGGGTCCCTAGGGACAGGGAGCTGAAGCTTGGCACCCACTGTGGCATGGAGTGGGCAGCACAGCTGGGAAGCCCTGCCTGGCTGCAGAGCTGTAACCATGTGTTCTGGAGCTTGTTTTTGGTAGGAACAACCCTCTCCGAGTTGTAATTACACCCAATTGCCCGGGAACATCTGCAGAAAGTCTAAGCCCTCCAGCTGTGTGACTGCTTTGCACACAGGTACGCAGCTGGCACATCCCACGGCTACCTCCTCCCAACCCAGCACAGCTCACCTCCTCGACAGGATTAAATCCCCAGCCATCTTGTGATGACTGGCTCTTTTTCAGAGACCTCAGCATGTACCCACCTAGGTCCCATCACTGAATGCCAAGAACACAGGCAGGGTAACAACCAAAGACACGGCCAGGCTGGGACAACCTCCTGGAGACCCCCAGGGGCTGGGTGTAGCTGCAGCATCGTGATGCAAGGTGAGACTTCCTCTGGTCAGCAGAGACGCCTCTGTGGAGACACCCATCTGGGGTGGGCAGGGCAAGAAAGCCGTGCCAGTCCCATTCCAAGGACCAGGACACTTGCCGAGGTGTCCCAATACCCCGTTTGTTCATTCGCCACACCCGTGGGTGAGGAAAGCCGTATTGTTCCTGGTTATCTCAAAATCACCCGCAGTGCCAGCCAGCCTGCAGACAAAAGCACTGATGCACGATGGAAAAGAATAGCCAGGACTTGTTTCTTTGGGACAGGGTTGGAGACCCCCCTCCTTTACCTCCTTGTGCTGGGATGAAGCTGCAGAGGCCACCTTGATGCTACCAATGTGCGCTGCCTTTCCTGACGTGGAGGTGCTGGGGCTGCCACTGCTCTTACACCCCTGGGACAGCCAGGAAACCCCATCCTGGTGGATCTGAGTAGTTTCAGAGCCCACGTGCCCCTGGACATGGCAGAATTTACCCATTTTCACAGAAACTACATAATTTCTTCCTGTGCAGGGGACAAGCTTGCAGCTCTTGGCTGAGATGAGCAAGGCGTCACCTCGCTGCTGGCTCCACGGTGCTGCTCTTGGATGCTCGCTCACGTACTGCACTTCACAGAAAGATGGCAAGTCCTCCTCCCTAAGCTCAAGTACTTATTTCAGGGGGAATCACCCTTTTCTGGCAGCATCACACTACAGCCATCATCACCGCACTGTACCTGAAACTAGAATTCCAATGGGATCAAAGCGTGTCTCTTGGCACTGACTCTCATTTATTTCCTCTAGGAAAAGCTTAGCCACAGTTTCAAGAGCACTGGAGTGCCAGGAGAGTCCTGGAACAGTGGCTTTTCTGTTTCCACCTGGTACAGAGACACCCCACCTGGTAAGACACTTCCCTATATCCAAATAACCTCAATTACTCTGAGTGACTTTGGAAGCACTGGAATTAGAAGGAATAATGAAACTCAAAAGCCATCCTTCTCAGATGCTGTAGCCCTGGGTTCACCAGCTGATGTTACCAAGCACACGATGCTCAGCAGCTGCAGAAGCCTTGGAGATGACAATGCAGCTGTGCCAAGGGGGCAGAGCTGGCAGCCCTCACCTGGGTTCAGACCTCCTGAAAACACCTTGGCAGTAGAGGAGGACACCAAGAGGCTCAGTGCTGAGCTCAGGAGAGATGAAAGACCTTTTCCTTGTGAAAAAGCAGTGGGATGAAGAGGCTCGCAGGGAGGCTGGGGGGTGAACTGCCCCAGAGCTGACAGTCACAGCACCACAGACAAAGGAGGGGGCTTAGGTGGATTTGGGCTCCACAGCTGAGATCAGAAGTTTTGCAGGAGCAGAACCTATGAGTAAATGCAGGGGATGTAACAAGCACCTTGTGAGACCACGAACAGATGAGCAGTGGCGGCTATGGCTGCGGTGTCGAGTGGTGAGCACACTGGAGCAGGAGGCTCTGTTTTTCCCACGACCAGGCTGTGTAATTTTTCCAGATTGCTTGGTGCTGCTTTTTCTCATCACTGAGAAAATATTCAATAATTTTCAAAGGGCATGATAAAGGGCAAAGACTCTCTCTTATTTTTTGTATGAAATATGTTTTGCAATATAAAAATAATTCTGAAGCCTATGGCAAAATATCATGCTGATTCACTTGTGGATCAAGGACAACTCAACCTGGCTGATGCGGACAGTTTCAAGATTAATTAAGTTTGTGCTGCTGAATGCTCTTCACTCACTGATTCAGCCAGTGTTAACCACGGGCTCTCCCAGACACATATCTTCATGTGGTGGTCAGACCCACAAGGCTTCCCATGGCACAGAAATAGCTGAGGGAGCTCCATGGGTGAGTTGTGCAGCCTGTGTTGAGCTCTGGCAAACTCCGAAACAGAGATACCTGTGCTGCTCCAATGTGGACATGTCCCAGCCATGCTGGATGGGGGCTGCATGCTCGTAGGACACCGGCTTGGAGTGAGGGCACATCTATGGTGTGGAACAAGGCGCAGCAAAGATCCGGCTAGCTCCAGTTTGGAGAAGTCAGGCTGTATTTACATGATGTTGTCCTCAAACTCCCAAGCCCCAGCTCTTGGCAGCTACGGTCTGATTTGTCTAGACTGCATCTGGACTCGACCTGGCTCCTGGCCAGCCTGAATGAATCTCTCAACACCACGCTTCCCACACATCCAATCCTGGGATTAGCATGGGCAGAGAGAGCTCGCATCTATCTGCAGCAGCCAAAGCAGTCAGTCCTGTAAATGCTGATGCTGGAGTTGCTAGAACGCTTATCTCCCAAACCCTTTGAAGCAGACACATCTTGGTTTACATTTGCAAGGGATGCCTGTCCTTGACTGGCATGCCTTGGTGATAGTGCAACATAAATACTAACAATATGCACTATAAATATATATTTTCTAGCAGCTGAGCCCAAAGTGAATGAGGTCCATAGAGAGGCATAGAGACCTTTCACTGGTTTTACAGTGAGACATTTATTTTTGTTCTGAATAATAAAAAACAAAACAAAACAAAACAATCTAACAAAGATTTCAGGTCATAATTGACTCTCCATATTAGTATATTAAGCAGCATGCATTCCTGGGCCCTAAACACAAACATCCATGCTATTTAGTAGTTAAAATGTTCTATTGTGCAGTTCTGGCCAGTGTTAACTAGTAGGCTCCCAAACAATTCCCAGGCATGGTTGTTTGGGAGTCAACACAGGCTGTTCAGCTTACAGTGGGCAGGTTAGATATGGCTACTTTGTTTTGATGGATAAGGGAATTTAACTGTACGGACATGGAGCTCCATGCCAGCTGGCCTCAGGGCCAGAAATGGTCCCAAGCACATTTATTTTACTGTATAGACATAGCCTTTGGTTGGACCAAAGTTAAGTGTGTATAAACAGGTAATTAGGATTGCACAATTGTTGCTTGGATTAATTTTGAAAGCCAGATCTTTAAAAGAGGGTGGGTGCTCAGCACCCAATATGCACCCTCTTTTAAAACAGAAGCAGTAATTGAGTGTAATAAGCACTTGAAAACCTGGCCCCAGGGGTCTATGTAAGGCTGGTAGAATTCAACAGGAGTAGTTGACTTGGCTATTTCCATGGTGGTTTGGGTTGGGGTTTTTTGTTTGTTTGTTTTATCTTTATGGCAGTTTTTGAAATTTGTGGCTTACTGTGGCTGGCCAGATGGATGTGAAAGTAAAGAAAACAGGCTCAACATTTTTCTTCAGAGAAAACTGCCAAGCTAGAAAGTGGAATCCTTGAGAGTCCAGAAGGGAAAAAGAACACAAATGGTCAAAAATGAAGGCCTGCAGCTATTGGAGTATCATCAGTCCTGGCTGCTGGAGGCCTGGTCCACAGCACTATGATCATGGAAGCACGTGATTTAAAGTGGTAATTTAGATAGCATTAATTAGCTTTCTTAAAACAAAACACAACAAAACAAAGAAAAAACCCTATATTTTTCATTAAGAATCATAATAGGATTTCTTTCTCCAAGCAAAATACATATTTTTTTTTCATATTTCTTCAGCTCATTAAATTACCTAATGTTCTTTAACCTACATTAGGTTAATAGCAAGGGAGATTTTAAATGGAACTGGATGTGATTTAGCATGTTTTCCCTTCATCAGTCTGATTACTTGGAGACCACATTCCTCAGACTCTTTCCTGCCGTGTTGGTCATTCAGCATAGCCCCAGGACTGGGATAAATCCTGGATTACAGTGAGTTTCTGTCAGACTCATGACCCTGCATGTAGCTGCAGACTTTTGACCCCTTTTATTGGGAACCATGGTGTTAGTGTCAAATTCTTGAAAGTGTTCTTCAGTTGCAGTTGGCTCTATCTTAAGTAGGCAGACAAGGTTGAGGGCTTTCTGATTCAGTTTATCTGTTTGCAAAATGAGTATAATGCTGATTAATCATGCACAAAATCTTATTCTGTATATGGAGCCTTTCCTTCCCATTTGTAGGATCTCAAAAGCTCTTGAAAATGTCACAAATAGTTCCCAGAGGTCACTTTATCTCCTGCTGAAGTACAGCCAGCTTTGGAGTGATCTGAGGCAAATATTTAACATTCCAGAGCAACAATTTAGGCTAGGAAGTGGAAAGGAAAGCCTCGTTCAATTGAAACTAGAGAGAGATTTCAGATAGGCGGGATGTAAATACCTAAATTGTGCTTTGATTAATTACAGCTACCTCCCTGAGGTAGTCATAAGCTCGGTCACCTTTTATAAACAGTCATAAGAGGAAAGGAACTATAGAAAGGGAATTCCAGAATCATCCTTCGCAAACATGAATGAGTTAAACACTATCTGATAAGAAGGCAGTGTTTTGGGTTTTATTTTCAAAACATCCCATGTGTAAATGAGTAATGCAACGTTCAACCTCTTGAGCAAGTGGCCATGTACATAACAAGCTGTTTACTCAAGATACTTCCATCAAACACTATCAGGTTGCCTAACTAAGTTTGCAAGCAAATGTTACAAGACCCCCATTGCAACAGGTACCGACTGCAAAGGCCTCACACAAAAGTCTAAGAAAGGATTAAAGCTAAATGTGACACAGCTAGATAGTGGGCATTGACGTACAGAAATGTTATCTCTGGGAAAACAGGGGCCGGTGACAGTCGGGCTGCTGGAAAATAAAGCCTGTCAGGGAGCCAGCAAGTGTAATAGTGGAGGGAAAACCTGCCAGT
The DNA here is from genome assembly GCA_011075105.1 of Heteronetta atricapilla. NCBI lineage: Eukaryota > Metazoa > Chordata > Aves > Anseriformes > Anatidae > Heteronetta > Heteronetta atricapilla. The sequence goes on from CM021732.1 coordinate 147,780,556, forward strand.
CAGGGGAAAGGTGAGAGAGGGGAAAGGTTTAGTGGGAGATTTTGCCCTTTTCTGAGACTGATTAGATCCTTCACAGCACATAGCCTGGAGCGATTTGATTTGACTGCTCAGGGCAGTCTGGCCTGGAAGTACATGTACTCTGCAAGAGCATGCACAATTTGCTTTTAAAATTACATCTGATAAATGAGACCCATGATAAAATGTACCAGTTTATCTCAAAAAAAAAAAAAAAAAAAAAAAAAAAAAAAAAAAAAGAATTCAGAAGCAGAGCAGTAATCAGGAGAAAGTTCATAACAAAATGCCAGGATATAGATATATTGTTCTGAAGCCAATTACTCTCCAGTACTGGAAATCTAAAATACCTGCATATTAAAATTCTCAATCTTTCCATGTTTTGGCACAGGAGCCACCAATTTCTGCTAGTCAGACATTATTCCCCAAGTGCTGACATTTAGAGGTACGCATTTTGAAGGTGTTATTCAAATTTACCCATTCATTAGTAGGTCAATGCCCTCTGTCCTAATCAAAACAGGAAGGGATAACTCATGCATCAGAGACTTGGAGCTGGGACAAGGGTCTCAGAAACCTGGTCAGTACTGAGGTTCCGATCTGAAGCTTTGATCCATCTGCATCTTTGACACATCTTTTTTTCTCTCTAGTCTCTCCCATGAAGTAGCTATCCTTTCGGTAACATTAAAATCAGATAAATGTTTAAGATGAGGAGTATAGGTGTGGAGAAGAAAGAGATGGAATCACGACCACTTTCCAAATCCTGGAAAAACTCTGGAACAAATATCAAACAAACCATCTGCAAGCACAAGAGATGGGCAGCAGTCAACATGGAGTTGTTAAAAGCAACTCATGTAAAATTGATCTTTCCTTTTATAGCAGGGTAAAAGGTTTAGGGAATGAGGAGTTTCCATCTCAATTTTTGTCTTGACATAGTCCCATATGATAAGCAAATATTTTCTAGAATAAATTACTGATGTTGTAGCTAGCTTGTTTCCTAGCTTGTCCTCAGAAAATATTCTATTAGTTTAACTATGAATTAGTCACTATCAATATGAAACTGTAGCCAATGGAGTTCTGAAAGACTCTGCCATTATACTATTCTATAATGATTTGGGTAATGACAAAGCTGCACAGGTTCTGGAGGCCATGATCAGAGTTCAAAATGTTTGGGACAAATTGCAGAAATGAGATGAAAAAGGAAGAGTTTAGTGGTGCAGGTGCAAAATGCTACATGTGAGCAGAAATAGAGTTACAAGACCAATTTTGGACATGGAACAATTTTTTAACCTTCAGTTCTCTTTTGAGAAGACTGTAGGGTTATAGTAGATCACATGCTAAACATGAATCAGCTGTGTCATTGGATTGCAAAAGAAGCAAACATTGTATTAGGTTCTGGTAAAAGGAATGTAGTTTGCAAGATGGGTGAAGTCATCCTTCTGCTCCACTTATCATTAGTGAGGCCTTGGCTGTGGTATTATATTGAGTCTGGGGCACTTCAGTAAAGATATGGGCCAACAGGGGAGAGCCCTGAAGGGGGAAATAGGAAAGATCAGTCATCTGAAAAGAACTACTTTGTCATGCTGAGACTGAAGAAATTTCAGTCAGCTTAGAAGATTGACAGGGAACACAACAGCATTCTGCAAACACAGAAAGACTATTTAGCCTTTAGGAAATGTAGGATGCACTATGGAAAACAAAAACAGTGGCTTAAATTTCATCAGGAAAGATTCAGATTAGTCACTGGGAAAAAAATCTAATGATGAAAGACAATGAAACACTAGAATCAATTGTTACGGTAGAGTTGCAGGACAAGATGCACAAATGCGTCAGGAATTACATAGGTACAGCTTATTCTTTTAAAAGAAGGCTATTGTTTTGAAACAAGAAGGATCATCTTTAGAGATCTTACCAGTTTTCCTGGGGTGTGGGACAACATGCTTTAGGCAACCCAGAATCACAGTATCACAGTATCACGTGGCTGAGGTTGGAAGGCACCTCTTGCGATGGCCCAGCCCAACTGGCTGCTCAAAGTGGAAGCACCTAGATAAGGTTGCTTAGGGCCCCATCCAGTTGAGTTTTGAGTATCTCCAGGGATGGAAGCTCTACAAGCTCTCTGGGAAATCTCTTCCAGGATTTGACAAACCATGATTTACAAAGGTTTTTTTGTTTGTTTGTTTTTAAGTTTAAATGGAATTTCCTGTATTTCATTTATATTCCTCTTCGCATCTTGTCCTGTCCCTGTGTGCCACTGAGAAGAGTCTGGCTCAATCTTCTTAAGGCCCTCCCATCAGGTGTTTATTAACAGGGATAAGATGTCCCTGAGCCTTCTCCTATCCAGGCTGAACAGTCACAGTTCTCTCAGTCTTTCCTTATATGACAAATGCTCCAGTCCCTCAATCATCCTTGTGGCCTTTCAATAGATTCAGTCCGGTATGGCAAATGCACCCAGCACTGGACACAGCACTCCAGATGTGCTTCACCAAGGCTGAACAGATGGGAAGGACCAACTTGGTTTTCCATCACCTGGGTCATTGATGAAAATCTTAGTCTATTGGCTCCAGTATCAACTCCTGAGATACACCAATAGTGACTGAGCAGGGTTTGTGCTACTGACCACAGCCCTTTAATCCTTTAAGCCTGGCAACTCAGTCAGTTTTCAGTTCACTTCACTATCCAGTTATCTGGTCAGTATTTCATCAGTTTGTCTATGAGGACGTTGCGGGAGACAATGCTGTGTCTTTCTAAAGTCAAGATAAACAACATCCACTGCTCTCCCTTCATCCACAAAGCTGGTCATCTTATTGAAGAAGGCTGTTTTGTTGGTTAATAAAATTTTCCCTTCATAAATTCATGCTGTCTACTCCCAGTTACCTTCTTGCCATTCTGATATTTGGAAATGGTTTCTGGGACTATTTGCTCCGTCAGTTTACCAGGGACTGAGGTGAATCTCAGTAGTCTGTCATTTCCCAGTTCCTCCTTTTTGCCCTTCCTGATGACAGTATCAACACTTACTATCTTTCAGTCCTCAGGAACCTCTACAATTGCCACAACCTTTCAGATGTAACCTAGAGTGAGATGACACTGACATTGGCCAGCTCCCTCAGCACACAAGGGTGCATCCCATCAGGCCCATGAACTTGCATATGTTCACTTTGTTAAATTCCCTAACCTGGACCTCACCAACCAGTAGTAAAACTTCTGTGCTCCAGACTTTCCCTCCAGTCTCAGAGCTGCAGGATTCTTGATTGCAGGTCTTACCAATAAAGACTGAGGTGAAGAAGACACCAAGTACCTTGGCCTTTTCCATGTCCTTTTCACCAGGTCCCCTAATCCATTCAGCTTTGGGTACATATTTTCCTTAGTGTTCCTTCCAATATTGGTGTACCCGGAAGTCCAAGTTGTGATCCCACTTTTTGCTCTGCTCTCATGTTTCAGGATCCTGCACTCCACCATCTCATGGTCAAGGAATCCAAGACTTCCCCTGACCTTCACATCCCGGACCAGTCCTTCCTTGTTGGTGACCACGAGGTCTATCACTATATAAAGGTGTGTCACTGTGTGGGGAAGTGGAAATTGCCATGTGGGGATCTTCAGGGGATTTGTTTCCTGACTGTGGTCTGAAAAATTAGAGGATTAAAGTATGGATCTTCTTATTTTCATCCCATCTGCCCGCCCAACCTCTGCTACTGCATCTGGACAAGAGCTACCTCTGGATCTGTTTTGCTGTCTGTCAGGGGATCAGGCAGGACTGGGCAGGTGTCTGTATTAAATCTTTGAGACTAGTCCACTACAGTCAATCTGACTCACCTTTCCCAAAGTCCTCTTGCTGGACTAGGTAAAGAGAATTATCAGAAACTTCTTCTGCGGCTGTGAGAGATGGTAAATTCCTTTGAAAATAGTGAGGATGGGGACTGGAGAAGGGATGAGAAAAGGCAAAAAGAAGGAAAAAAAAAAAAAGCAGGGCACACAAATCTTCCTGTGTCTAGAACATTATCATGGCTGCCAGAAGACTGATTCAAGTCATACCTCCACTACTGATCTGGAATATATCTTTAGAGATATATTTAGGTAAGCCCTACCATTTATTTGGGTTGTTCTTTCCCCTTCCTCCAGCTGCAGATGTGCTGAAGGCAGGATAGGGAAGAGGAAGGGCTTGGCCAAGGAAGATCTAGCCATACTTCCATGCTGCTAAGCCTGCACACAGTAGGCACGTGCCTTCTGTCACATGAGGTTTAGCAGTTAAGTGGCTGCATAGCTCCCTTCCCTGTGTGCGTCAAACAGACACACAAGCTTCTCTGCTGCAGGAGCTTTTCCTGATACTTGTAATGAGGTTGTGACCTCAGGCCCCACTGATCTTCTGTCTGAGAAGTGGAGTTTCACTGCAGAGGGAGAGGTTTGGTCCATCTTCCCCATGCTCAGCAATGGATTGAATTCAGTGCTGTGTTGGCACTTCTTCTTTCCCTTGCTTCTTTTCCTGGGAGTGTGCTTGGGAGATTGGAAATGAATGGGGTGCTTTGGAGGATATAGAGATGACTTTGTTAGGGAAATAGAATAGATTGGTTTATTTTTCTTGTTTCCAGGGAAATATTTTCTTGTCTCCTAGGGTAGATAGTAGTTACTCCCCTGCACAGATAGGTGCACTTCACACGAGCTTGTCCAGTGTTTGTCAGGTTACTCTGAGATACAATCACAGGAACAAATAAATAAATAAATAAATAGAATGAGAGAACTCCCTTGTTCTGCAAATAGAACATGCAAAATAAAACCTAAATGAGACGTAAGGGAGAGGAGGATGGGCAGAATTATCACCGGCTGTAGTCAAATGGCACAGCCCCAAGAAGGGATATGGCTTACACGTACACAAACAGACATTACCTATTGCCCTTGCTAGAAGTGACTCAGCCACAAATATCACCTGCAATTGATTGTTACCCCAGAAAAACAAATGATTCAAACTTTGTAGAGGGGCATGTGCAAGGCACTGTAGACCAGCCACAGGACAAAAGAGAGATCAACAATCTGCTTGCAAAAGGAGTCTTTCTAAAGACCACAATAGTCTCTTAAGCACACTTTAAGGTACAGAGTTGCACTGCAAGCAGGCAAATGAAACCTGGCTCTCCCTGAAGTTAATGAAAGTATTTCCACTGGCCAGTTTCCTGGGGAACAGGCTGGGAACTGTACAGCAGCCTGTAAACCAGGATTATATACACTGCAGCAGTACTTACTGGCCTTGGCATATGAATAAACAGCAGGAATAAGCTTCTATGCAATGAGCAATGGAGAAATATTTACCTCCCTGAAAAGTCAATATTTTAGCACAAACAGGATTGGGAGAGTTTATGAAGGTATTTTGTTTGTAAGCAAACTTCAAAGCTTTTTATGAGTTAGTTTTTTAGCTACTATTATTTACATTTTTAATGGCAAAACAGTTCCCAGAAGACTGAATGGGATGAGTTCATGGCTCCAGCAAACTGAGGGAGTGACACATAGCACTTCAGCGCCGGCTGTGCAGTGGGAGCTGAATGTGTTAGGATGCTGGGCCAAGCCTTTTCTCAAGGAGACGCTCAAAGTGATGTCCTCAGCCTGGGTTTCTGGCTCCTTTCAAGTGACATGGTGTGCAAATAGCCTGCAGATTAAAGAGAGCTTTCTGGTGCTCCCCACTTTTGAAAACTGTGCACATTGACTCAAAGTTTGGGGGATGTTTTTTAAAATCCTTGCCAATTCAGTCCTTCACTGTATTCCTCTACAGGAATACTTTTTGATATCATAAGAGTTATTTTAAGGTTCCCGATGCTGTCAAACAAACGGAGGGATTAGAGAGGGGTGACCTTAGACATAGAGGGAAGGAGGCCAGGCACCCACCATTAGCTAGCAGGTGTCCCTACAGGCCATGTTGCCCTGTTTTTTATAGACCCTGAATTTAGGCAGTAATTCAGAGTTATTACCTCTTTTCACTGACAGTGCAGGGAGCTGCAGTAACCATTTTCCCAGTTTAGCAAAGTACCGAAAGCTGAGTGATGAGGTGGCTAATCTGGTGCTACTGGGTGAGCCAAAGGCTGGAGTCTTCTCCCCCAGTCTCATTCACACCTTGCTGGGCAGGCTCCCTGCTTAGCTCTGTAAAACTGCTTAGAGTCAAGCTCCACTCCTTCTAGCTTCCTTAACAAAACCTCACACTTCAATCTTGAAATGCTGTAAGAAAAGGGATCCAGGCATATGCTTCATACCCAGCCCTATGGCTCTAAATAGATAGTTTAAATAAAAGATGAGGTGTAAAACTGAAAGGTCATGGAGAGATCATTAACCACTCGGAACTGTAGAGTCTATAGTGTTTTCTTGTATTCCACAGATTGTTTGTTTCCTGCTTTGATGACTTTAAATGTAAATGCGATATTTGTGTGGACTTCCTGGTCACCTTTGTTCCATAGATTCCTGAGGAAAATATATGGCATGACTTGCATTACTTTGCTGCCTTTGCAAAGAGAGATTTCTCACACGTTGCACTTCAGCGCTACCCCACTTAAAATTGTCCTGATAACTCTGTCTAAGCAAATCCCAGCTGTATAGCTGTTGCTGCTGCTGCCATACCCTGCCCTGTAGATGGCTAATAGGACAAAGACACCAGGGTTTCCTGGAGTATCTCAGTGGTTAGGATGTTGGCAGATGACTCAGGCACAGAGGGGTTTAATTTTACTTCTATTCAGTGACCTTGCATAAATCATTTCCCACCCTCTGAAAGTGCTTTGAAAACGATGGCTGACAAGTGGTATATAAGAGCTTGGTGTTTTAGCAGGGCCTGGTAGTCATTTCAACACAGCCATTTTGTAATCAGAGAGACAATGGTTTATACTGGTGCCAATGTATTTCATTAGGGCCCTCCAGTACTATGTGATTCCCAGTGGTACGGCTCACTGCTGCGCCATGAACACCTCAGCTCTCTTTGCCATTATCCTAAGTTCCCCATGCCCATATTACTTGGTGAGAACGATGATTCCAGCTTTAAGGGAAAGCTAACAAGGTTGGCGGGCACACACAGCTTTAGGTGCCCCTCATCCAAAGGAAGTGTGCAGCACAGGAGGACAGCAGGCAGTTAGGGAAAAGGAATGTGAGGATGGATTTCAGGAGAAAGCTCTCTGACAATGAGTTTTGAAGCAAGAAGCTCAAGCAACAAGGACCCAAACCACACAGAAATTCCTAGCTTTTTTCTGAGTGCCAAATTAGTAGGAACACTTGGGAATAGAGTGAAAAGGAAGCACTTGGCACTCAGAGGAGGGCTATAAATGCCTCAGGGAATTTATGCTTCTTACCTAAGCTTCCCTGCTCATAGAGAAAACCCAGTGTTTTACAATACAGTCACTTCAGGTTTTGATTTATTCTAGATCTTTCTGGTCTTTTTTAATGCCATAAACTAAGTGCCTATGGTTGTACTCTGCAAAAGAGAGACCTTGGCCAGGCTGTTATGCTGGAAGCAGGTGGGGCACAAGCAAGGTTTAAAATTTCCTTTCTCACTTTGTCTCATATGTGGCAAGATTTTCACATTAACTTGCTCAGTTGTTTCTTAATCTTAGTCTGTACCCCTCCCTGACAACTTTCTTGTTTTTCTTGGTCTTCTCTATATGCAAATCACCACCTCTGTTGGCTTAGAGACCAGACTGAACAAGGGACATCTCTCTGAAGGACATCTCTCTGTTTCAGCATCAGGAGACACAAAGAGCTGACTGCAAAAGCATTGACCTACTACAACTCCTCCTTATGTTCTTCAGAGAACAGGCCAATATGAATTTTGGAGCTAGATTACACCAATGTTCATTTTATCACATTGCTAGAAAGGTCAGAGAACACTAGAAACGAGCATTTTTCTGTGACCTGCCTACCTCTTTCACACCTGAATTTTCTCTGCTCTTGCTCATAGCTTCAGAAAAGCTCCTGAGATCCATGGGCTATTCTTTTTACACTGCCTGATCACACACTCTGGCAGACTGTCATCTAGTTTTGTATGTTGTTTTGAAATGCTGCTCATGTAAAGTTGCCTAGGCTGATGTGATAGCCCTAAGAGTCTCTGTGTATGTATTCCAACTCCATGCTTTGTCCTGACTGCAGCTGTCTGTTTGAGTGCTCCTTTTCATAACACCTGGAGGCCTAACAGGTATCTCAGGGTTATGGGTGAAGAGCTTCCAGAGTGCTGAGGAAACATGCTTGATAGCTGTGATCTTTGTGTTCTACAAAGCCTACGTGTCTCTTTGCATCCTCTACCATGTAGCCCTGAAGAGACAAAGTGTTGGCCCAGTGAGCTACAAGTTGTGCTTTACCAAGTAGGAAGCCAACATTGCTTCTGTTTGTGTTAAGCACCTTGAACTTTGAAATCCAATTTCCATGCCAGGATGGTGGATTAGGAAGAATCCCAGCGTGAGAAAGCAAATAAATGATTTGTAGCCTCAGCAGGAGTGCAGTGAGATGCAAGCAGATGTTAGATCATTGTCACCTATGAAGGTGTACTATGGAGGGATCCAAATTCAGCTGATATACCACACTGTATTGTACAAGTCAGCCTAGTTACCTCCAGCTGTTTTTCAATCCCATTTTGCACACCTACTTTGCTGTGAATACCAAGTTGAGCAGTATTCCTTCATGTCGGATTTCTATGAAGCATTTTGTCTTTTTTCTTTTGTCTATACATGACAAACTTTATGGTAAGAACTTTCTGAAGGTCTTTGCCTGATGCTCCAGCACTTGCAATTGTCAATATTCCCCTCCTTTCCCAGGTAGGGGTACTTTGAGAGAGTGCAGCCCAAAAGCCTTGTTTCATAGTGTGCCAAATGCACAGAGCTCTGCTAATTTAATCTGAATTTCAGATGACTTGAAACCAGTTACAAATCTTATCCTACCTGGAGTGCTGGAGACTCCAGTGTAACTCCATGGATGTGTAACAGCACAGGTTGAAGGTAATGTAGGAGTGAAGAGGAACCCACACAGTTCCTTTGACAATGGTGCCCCTATTCCGATGGCCCAGGGACAGCCTGTGGATTACTCCGTGTATTCATTACATTATAGCCTGGACCAAACAACTCTCATGAGTTCAACAGGTCTGGCAGCAGTGGCAGCTTCTTTGCCAACATAGAAAAGGAACTCATAATTTGACCCTACAGATTCGACTTGAAAGTTCTTTTAAGGGTAGCTGTGAACACTGAAAGATGTCCTAGTCCCTATCCAGACCCACAGGTCTCACCTTTGCATTTGGGCTTGTGTGGTGGAGGCCTAGGGCCTGGGCCAGGAAATCTCCCCCTGTGTGGGGAAAATGAGCCCTATATATGAACCACAGCTCTGGAGGCTGCTTAGTGTGGAAGGGCTAAACCCCATGTGCTTATGGGTGTTCTGAGCCATCCCTCAGATGGTCCTCAGCAGGGTGCTGCAGAGCTGACACATACTAGGCTTCAGGTACAGTAAAAACTGTAGAGCTGGGCCCAGATGGAAATGGGGAAAGAATAGGACACTGGTATAAAATGAGTGGAAAACCATTCCTACCCTCCAGCCATGTCTTCGCTGCTCAGTTTAAAAGTAAAGAAAAACAGCTCGGCAAAATACAAAAAAAAAAAAAAAAAAAGGGCCCTTACAGATTTGTCTCCCTTTTTTCGTTGAGTTTGCACATTTCACTTCTACAGGGGGAATAACAGCTGCAATCTTTCCTCATCACAATTGCAAAGAAATGATCATCCCCTTTCGCTGCATTTCCTAACTCCCCCAGTTCCTCTTTCAGGTTTATGCCTTTTCTGTATGAAGTTCTCTCGGTGGCATGGAAATTAATTGAAATGAGTGTGACTAAGAGGGGAAGACCCAATAATGTCAGGATTTCAGTAGTAGCTCCTGAATTGCGTAAGTACTATTTTTACAGAGATTGCAGACAATCTCATGAATCATTGCAAATGTACACAGCTAAACACAAGCTGCTTCTTCCCAAAGGCTGGGCCTGAGTGGTTAAAGCTTGTACATCCACTGTGCATGGGTGCTAATAATAACCACCACATTTAGACAGTGCCGTGAGCTGGTGTCACTCAAAAACATGATGGGGCCTGATCTATAGAGGTGTAGTGAAACCACAGCACTCATAGAAACAAATCTCCTGCAAGCAATTACTTGGACTTCCTGCAAAATACCTCACCCCCACAGACCATTAAGAATGTCACTGCCAGAAGTCTAGAGGCAAAAACACATCCAAATCCTCACCTGTGGTATTAGTCCTTTCCTTCCTTTTCAGTACATTATTTGTCTTCCCCTTGCCTTGAAGGCCAGCTATAACCCTTAGAGGCCCCGATTTGAGGCAACTGCTGTAGTTCATATACTGTTCGTCCAATTTTCCTGCAGAGGTATTTGAACTTTCTTCCATCTGCTGCCATCTGTACCGGGAACTTCTTCCTGAATTGAGATCAGCTCATTGTTCACTGCCCATGTGCAGAATTATGCTATTCTTCAGAAGGAATTAAAACAGGAAAAGGGAGAGAAAAAGCTATCCTCTTTACTACATCACGACAAGCAGTAATCCTTATTAAGTTCCTCTGTAATCTCTACTGCTATTACCAATTGCTTTCCTCTGCTCTGCATTCCATTTTTTCTTCTTTCAGTCTGAACAAGCTGAGAGTTTTACTCTGGTGTGGCTTTTCATTCACACTGACCTTGAGATGGCATATTTCATTTTGGGAGAGGCAGTATTAATCAGTGTGGCTGCATGAGTATCTCTAATGCCTCATGGAGAAGGCTTCCTGTGCTTCCAGTCTCAGCTCCTCTCGGCCCTCTTGGCCCTGTGGCCACATTACATTACCCTTACTTACCACACCATAGTCTCCATGCTGTCTACACTACCAGGATGCATCATGGCAATTTGATGACTGCAGTACATTACGGAGACGCACTCCAGCCAGGGAGTCTAGTGCATGCAGCAGGAAGCAGGATTGGAGCTGGCAAATGATGGGGACTGGAAGCAGAAATGGCATTGGCTGGGACAGGCAGGTGTGGGGACGGACGGGAGGCTCACTTTAATGCAAAGACTCTGCTTGGTCTTGCCTATGCTACTTTAAGGGTTGTGCAGGTATTAATGGGGTCAGAACGCATGAAATACAGGGTCAGAAAGACAGTGTGTGTCCATTCCCCAGCCAAAAGGTGGGAATCAGTGACTCAGTGGTGAGGGACAGAGGAATGTCATTCTTGAGCCACTTATACAGCTGCCAGACTGCAGCTCAGAAGATGAGATTGCTTGGAGTCAGTTTTACAGTGTCGCTGTCCTCCTCCAGGCATTTGTGAAGCATAAGGGTGTATGCTAAGAACATTGCAGATGGAGAACGTGTTTCCATCGAGATGCATATTTACAGTTTGCTGTTGCTCTTAAACCGGATTGGTTTCCTGTTTTTCATCTGGCAGCTCTGACTCTGGATGGCCAAGGGTGCTGCTCCTCTTTTGCTGCCTGTTTGCTTTTCTACTGGAGAGCAGCAGCAGGAGACTGAAAATTCTTAAATCTGAATGCTAAACTGGATTGCAAATTGCTTTTCCCAACCCTATGATTAGGATTAACAGAGAGAGAGTTACCCATAAATCATGACATTTTTTTTTTTTCTACAGAAGATGTATAGCTGTATTTATAGCTTTTAAGAGGCTGTATGTACAGACACTGCAAGCATGCTTCTCCAGCCAGAAGCAAAAGATGCTTGAATATAAATTGGAGTAGGATATTTTATTACTAATGTACATCTATTTGCAAAAATGCTGTACAACAATGATGTAAAATACTCTGCTTTTAAGAAATACCTACATAGCCACAAGGGACACAAAGTATTTTATATCTATGCATGAAGTAGAAATAAGATAACAACAATGTAATATAGATGTGCATGTATATTTACTGTAATATGTAACTGTACTAGTCTCAAAACATTGGACTCACAGTGAATAAAACATTAGCTTTTGTGTTAGGGAGCTAGGACTCTGGGACTATCTGCACATTGATATGTATTGATGCAGTCTGATATGATATGTACATTCAATAAAATTTCTCCAGCCATGAAACTTCTGCTTCTCTCTGATCATCTGCAGAAACATTTTCATTTGCTTGAAACATTTTCATTTCTGCAATTTTGAAGGAACATCAGGATTTTAAATTTCATTCAAAGTGAGGTTGAAAATCTGTTCAAGTCTTTCCTCTGTGGATTGCTGACTCTGAAAGCTGGGTACGATGTCACACAAAGGCTGCTGAGAAATAGAATGGAAAAGTGCAAGTGTTGTTTTAGTGCTTTAAGAAATGAGTGTCTCAAACGCACTGTGATGTATTGCTATAGCAGAGAGCTTGATGATGATACAGCTTGGTGAAGTCTCTTTGTGGGACTTAAGTTTGCTTCCTTCCCTGTCCTCTACAAGTTTCTTGACATTGCTGTGCTAATGAATCCCCTAAATATTAATGACAGTGAAAATGTGAGGAATAGACCTTAAGTGCAACATACATCAACATTCAGGGTGTATTCCTTCTTGGATCCCTGATAAATTATCTAGTTTGCGACTCCTTATCTTAATCGTTTCCAATACTAATTACAGCAGCCTCGTCTCTGTTTGGACTGGGGATTTTTGCAGTAGGACAAGGACAAACCAGTGGAAACTGAAGACAATTGCAGTACAATTAAATGCAATCTGCTCCTGTTCTTCTTCCAAAATGGCCTTTCAAAGGTGCAACCTGGGGAACTGGCCACTGAGCTGAGTCAGCCACAAGGGATTTATGCAGGAGCTTAGATTAAAACCTGATCTCTTAAAAACGGTGTCAGGGGGTGACTGGGGAGCAGAAGCTGCTGGCGCCCATGCCTGGGAGAGTGGGGTGCTCCTGGGGAGTGTCTGGCAGCACCGGTGAATCACCCGTGCTCGCCCTTTGTTGTCCTGCCCGGCAGCTGGCCGAGGCACTCAGCCATTTTCTCCGAGGTGATCTGACAAGATCACAGCACGAGGAGTGCAGGCCGCCTGCCAGGAGCCAGCAATTTCATTTTTTGCAGATACTGATCCCAGGCCTGCTCCTGAGGGCAGGTGGCTGCTCGGCCCCGGCGGCTGTGTCACCGTCCCATACCCGCTGCCAGCTCAGGGGCTGGTCAGGTCTTGTGGGCCGAGCGCCATCAGCCCTCACGGCCCTTGCCTCATGTCTTTGGCCTACAGTGGCTGGTGTGCTGGCTGCGATGGCAGCAATATCCCACAGGGCAGTTCTGGCCAGCTGCCACCTCATCCCTGAAGCTGAGGACGGTGCCGGTGTGGAGTCCCACTGCCTCCATCCGGCCTTTGTCCCCCAAACACCACCTGTCACACTCCACTTCAGCCTTAGGCTGCAGCTTGCCTCTCCTCCACTGCCTGCCACATGGCTGCAGTGCCCTGGCATCTCAATGGGCTGCAGCCATGTCTGTCTGTCCCTGAAAACAATTACCACTGTCCTTTCTCCTGCAAATACACGCCTGGTAACCTGTGCAGCAATCCAGTCTGCTTCCCTCATCAAGACAATTGCACATCCCAGCTCTCATTAATCACACCGCCTGCAGCCATTCATCGCGGTGGCTGCTGTGTACACAGCAGGTAAACGGCTCTCCTCCCCATACCACTCACACTGATGTCACGCTGGGTTGCTCCCCGCACACCATGAAATGCCTCCCTTGGTGCTCTCATGGGCTCTCACTTCCTGACAAAAGCACCTGGGGATCTGCTGGCTTTGTGTGGCTCCCCTCGTGTTGCTTGAGGCAGAGACCCAGGGAGGCTGCAAATGGCTCTGTTGTGGTCATGCTGGAGGGTTTGCTGAGGAATTTCAGCAAGAAAGCAGGGTGCAAGAGCAGAAGGACTGAAGGACACATGCAACCTTGCAAGGTGAAGCCCAGTCATTGCAATGCAAGCTGAGTGGGGGGAATTTGGCCTCTGCCTTGTATCTCATTCTGTCTATTCACCATGAAGCCTCTGGTAGGACAGGTGAGCACCAAGGGGGACTGTACATTACATTGCACAGAGGGGCATGTTTCCCCTAATTCTTCTTGCTGACAAAAAGCATGCTTTGGGGTATGTTGAGAAGAGAAATATCTTGCCTCTTTGCCTGCAAAGCTCATAGTTAAATTCTGTTTGCTGGAGGAGCAAAATTCTCTTTCTGGATAAAATCCACCTTTAAATCAAGGTGCAAAGGAGCATCTCACCATTTTGCTGAGCTAGTGCCCAGGGGTGAGTGATCTGCTTGGTCAGTATAAAAAAAGGCGTTCTAAAATGCTGCTTATTGAGCTGCATGAAAGAATTCATTTTTTCTGAATTTAAGGAGTCCGTGGTATTGAACATATCAAGGAAAATTATACAAGCATAGAAGTTCACAAACTCGGAGAGTGTGAGAGACTGTCATTTAGTTTAATGTGTTTAATTTGTGGTATGACATTGTATTTCATTGTCCACAGACATAGTCCACATAGGTTAGAAATCCCCTGGGGACAAGATAAATCAGGAGAGTGCTTGGTTAAATGTTATCTGCGGGGACTCCCACAAATTGATGCAACTGGTAATTCCTGGGGAATGTAGCAAAAAGAAAAGTATGAAGTTCTCAGATTCTGAGTAGTTCTTTGGTATCACTTCCAGATATCATGATATCACCACCATCAAGATGACAAGGCATGAAGAGGGTTAGAAGAGCAAATTTAAGTGAAAGACAAAACTGAAATGCCTTGGGCCAGCACTGGAAAGTTCATTTATCCTCACTGATGTATGCTACCAAGTCTCTTTTGTGGTGTGCTCTATCATACACCTCCTACTTGAATGTGAAATAGTAGGTTTCAACAGGCAGACTCTTTCTTCATGGGACGTTACTCCATTTCAGAGGCTTTATATCACTATGTACTCTGGAATTTCTGAAATGTTCTGGGGAACAAGTGATGACTCCCTGGAGCTGCATATAGATGGGCAGAAAGAGAGCAGATCTTTGTGTTCAGCTTTGCTTCTGATACACTTCTGCATGTGGGCAAGTAGCAGGATTGCATTTTTACTGAAGCACCCTTACAAGCATCAAGCAGCAGGTTGCCTTCCCATGACACATACGAAGGCAGGTTACAACAGGGTTTGTCGGTTATGTCACACAGCGTGATGTGGTGTGGTAATACAGTGTGACAGCAAGACAAAATGCAAGACCCTGTGTCAGAGGTCTGCTGCTTTCAAAACATAGCCTGCTCCTTACCATCCCACGGTGCAAGAAGCTTTTCACCCAGATGTCACATGTTCTCTTGTTGGTTTGCCCATCTGTTAGGGTTGTATCTCCGGAACTTATTTCCCATGGCTGAACAGTAGCTTAAGAGAGGTCAAAAAGACATAGCAAAGGCTTTGAATATTTGCTATTTCCTCCCTTTGCTCCGACGTCTACATCACTTTACCAAGAACAGAAGCACATTAACAGCTTTGAACACTTTCTTGGGTATTTCTGAGAGTGCTGCTTGTCCCGGTGTTGTGGTGCCAAATTCACAAGATTTTGACAGGAGGCACAACCCAATGTCTAATGCTTAGGAAAAAAAATGCCCTCCAGTACCCCAGGGAGTATAACACTAGTTATGCTTTCCATGCTGCTTTGGTGATGGCCCTCAGCTCTGTCCTGGAGGTATTTACCTGTGTGGGTAAGACTGTGGTGTTAATTATAATGCACCAGGAAATAAGCAATTGTGCAATATGGTAAGGAATAGTACCCCTCAACCCAATAACCACTTTCCATTTCATCTTGTTACCTTTTCCAGGCAGGATCCAGCACTTAAGTTTCTGTCTGAAGTAGAGAATATAATGATGCCTTGAACCTAATTGTCCTGCCCGACTACTTGCATTTATATCCACGCATTTAACGGATGGAATAGTTTATTTACCTTTTTCTAATGACCTCATTTGTAGTCAGCTCTGTTGCTTGCAAGAGTGATGTATGGAGACAGCAATATCAATATTGCTTCTACTGTGCAAACACTGGTAGTGCAGGAAGGTGCTGAACTGCTGTAAGCAGAAGTTCACCTAAGGCACACATGATCTAGAAGGATGGAGACGTGCTTGAAAGAAGGATTTAAGCACCTAACTGCCAACTTAGACTCTCAAAACCTCTCTAATTTTTTGTTTGTCAGCTTTGGCATTTCTGCCAAGAATGTCTCCATTACTCCATTACCTCTACATGTGCTTCTCTGAACAGCTCTCTGGAGAAAACTGGCTCTGATTTGTTTCTTTCATAATGAGATTCACAAGGTAGGTGTACTTTCACCTGTCTAACTGTGAGGGTCTAGTTTTAAACTGAAAACAGAAGCCCTGACCAGATTCCCTCATGTCTGAAGAGGATAAGAGTGCTGGGGTGCAACTTACGGTGTGTAAAAGGCCAGGACTCAAATCTGCTCTTTGCTGGTGGTAGAGCTCTAGAGTATGCATACAGCTCTATGGCAGTTGGGTCATTATGAATCATTATGAATCCGTCTGGATGACAGGCTTCTGTTTTACATTAAAAATATTATTTGGTGCAGGGATTGAAACGTGAGTCTCCCAGATGTTGTTGTTGTGTTCCTAGTACCCTATCCATTTAGTTATAGTCACACTGAATTCACAGAAAGACTTCAGCATTGAAGTCTTATCCTCAGAGAAGAATAAACTCAGACATTAAAGTAACTCACTTGCTCATTTCCAACAAATTAGGAGGTACGTAAATGTAGTAGGCATCAGGTTTTACCAAGAAAGTTCTGTCAGTCTCTAACATTTCTGCTTCTAGGCATGTCTGCTTCTTGTCTGCTTATGCTTGGAATCAGGTTGAGGAATGCCTACAGCCCTACATGATCCACAGTCCCTCCTACCCATTTTTGTCACCTAGGGCCTGAACCGAAAGGCATCCCAGAGCACACATATGAAAACACACCTTCCCTTAAAAGTTGCATCCAGATATTCCTGTGCCTAAAACACTGAGACAGAACATGGGATGTGTGCATGCCATCAGTTTATCTACCAGAGAAGGTCTGAACCTCTTTATCTCACATGATATTTCCAATTAGAGGGCTACACAGTGTCTCAGGGTGGGACATTTTCCATCTTGCTGCTGTTTGTGGTCCCTGCAGCATGGGGTAGGTGTCCATAGAGAGCCAGTCCCACTCTGCAGGCAGCGGTCAGGGCATTGCCTGGAAGGATGCTGAGGTTCCTGTCCCGATGTACCGCCCGAAACCATCCCTTTGGGAGCTGGGGGGGACACCTTGCGCGAGATGGGTGAGTGCAGAGCAGGGCCTGACACATGGTGGCAGTGCGGAGCTGGCTCCACCGCGGTGGGCTCTGGGCAGAGCTGGTCCTCTGCGAAGGACCCCGAAGTGCTGCTCTAAGGGCTGGAGGAGGTCATCTAGGAAGGATCAGTCTCTCCTGAGGGTCCACTCAGGGAAGCCAAAGAAAAAGTTCAAGTGCCCTGGCAATGGCTCAAGCCAACCCTTTAATGAGATGGACTGGAATAAGAGGGTGGACTGAATTCCTGATGCACAGATTACATGTGTTTATTTTCATCTCCATAAGCATACAGAGGGCTATCAGATGTCTTGCTATTGTTCTCCCATTAAACATAAAGGTACTTGTGACTCCATGTGCCTAACTGCTGCCTGAGCTGTGTATGTGTGTATCAGGGATGGCGGAGGTGACCAGAGGATTTAATTTTACTTTCCTAGAGCCACTTTTGGGTGGGAGCTTATGCTGTAGTCTTACTTAATTAGCCACAAGGACCCCCAGGCTGACTGAGCAAAGGCATCAGAAGTGCTAAAGAGAGAGTTTCTCTGGCAAATGCTCTGTGAAAGCGCTTCTGTGATGTGGGCAATAAATGACCCTTTTGAGAGCAAGTGACATTGGGCTTTCTGTTATGGTGTTTGGCCTTTTCATGCTAGGGAGACTTGGGAGCCGCAGTTGCCAGGGGGAAGCTGGGACATTTTGTTGCTGCTAGACTTTCTGGGAAGACATAGGGCAGCCTTTTTTTTTTTTTTTTTTTTTTTTTTTTTTCTTAAGGAAAGAGTTAAGCAAGAACATTTTGCTGAAGCAGCAGCTTTGGAATGACTTGATATAATGTCAGGTAGAGTGAAAGCTGGTCCAGTTCTTGGGTCAGATTTTGGTTTGGGATATCAGGAGGTAGCCATTTACAAATACATGAATAGAGGAAGGCTTATTTGCGAGTGGCTTATCCGTTGTGGGATGGAAGAATAGGAACTATTATTTTCTTTCTTTCTTTTCTTTCTTTCTTTCTTTCTTTCTTTCTTTCTTTCTTTCTTTCTTTCTTTCTTTCTTTCTTTCTTTCT
>CM021732.1:147798960-147843267 GCA_011075105.1 Heteronetta atricapilla
CCTCCCTCCCTCCCTCCCTCCCTCCCTTCCTTCCTTCCTTCCTTCTTTCCTTCCTTTCTTTCTTTCTTTCTTTCTTTCTTTCTTTCTTTCTTTCTTTCTTTCTTTCTTTCTTTCTTTCTTTCTTTCCTTCCTTCCTTCCTTCCTTCTTTCCTTCTTTCCTTCTTTCCTTCTTTCCTTCTTTCCTTCTTTCCTTCTTTCCTTCTTTCCTTCTTTCTTTCCTTCTTTCCTTCTTTCCTTCTTTCTTTCTTGGAAAGAGCTCATACCACAGTAAAACCATCAGGTTCTTTAATCACCAGGAAATCTGAGAAAATAAAACCAACTAGGAAAATAACAAAAGGTGGGAAGGTGGGATGATTTTTTTTTTTTTTTTTTTTTTAATAAATGAGCTCAGTTTATGCCTGTTGTGCAGAAAAAAATCAGATGGATGTAGTTTAGTGAAAGCTTTTTCACCAGTGTGCCTGAGATGGTATATTATGGTATCAGTTCTTTAAGATGTGGAAATATGAAGAGAAATACAATTTTAAACCAGAATACCTTAATCTCGATGTTTATGGTGAAGAATCTGTCATATTCTGACCCTTTCAAATCCTGCAGCGTGAGACAATGTTCTAGCATGAAACTTCCCCAAAATACACCAGTCCTCCAAATTGCCTAATATGCTCTATTTTACATTCTGAAAAGGAGAAAAGGAAATCTATGAAAACAACAACAACAAAAATCAACAGTATATCTTAAATACATTGGCAGGATTTTCTACTAGTCTTAGCACTACCTGATTGTAAGTTTTACAGTGGCTTGAGTTTGACCTTCGTGCAGAGAATTAGCATCAGGCAGGCACCACTTGAATCCTTCCACCTAGGGGTAAATTTTAGCCTGTATAATTTTATTATTCCTTTGACTATCGCAATCAGGGACATTTGCATAGAGGGCACACTTTGAAGAGGTTATTACTGAGCACTCATCATTCACTTAAATCCTCAGATCTTTTTCATGTAGCTATAGAGAAAACACTTTCATGAGCTTGACGACTTTTTCTTCTAGCTGTTTTTCATTTCCAAGGAAACAAATAAAATGACTTTGAAGATCTGATTAGCCTATGAGCTAATTTATGGATTTTTTATAGTCTAGTAATTTTGAGCCTCTTGCATGGGACTGATTTTTGTTTGGAGTAAGACTGTAGATTGTAGTCAATAGAAACAAGGTTTTTAAAGTAGCTTATTACTGGCTGCAGCATCCCCCTCAAGTTTAATGGGAATTTTGCTGCTAATTTTAATGAAAATAACAGTGTGGGCTCTTGAAAATCCAATTTTTCCTGCTTCCTGAGCCCTGTGTGTTCACATAGATTTAGTTAAAGCTCTTTTTTATGAAAGACAGACCATGTTCCATCACCAGTAAGTTGGCATTAAGATATTTGATGGAAAAATGTAGGCCAGCATACTCATGAAAAAAGCTTTGTACTGAGTTGGAGAAGAGTGAAGTACTGTGGATGGGGAAAAGTCTCAATTTCTCTCTCTCTCTCTTTTTTTTTTTTTTTTTTTTTTTTTTTTTTCCAGGTGAAAGTGGGCAAAATTGCCCAAAAGGTGATATATGGGATGTGTCACAGCCTGTGCTTGCAGTGGCAATCAACAGGATTCTCAGATTTGGGTATGTCTGACTACACAGCTGGATTCAAGAACATACTTGGAAGACAACCAAGACCAGGCCTCCTATAAAATACATTTGGAGAAAGCTTGTTGGTGTTGTCTGGAAGGTGACCAGTGAATATTGCACACCCATTGGTGAGGCATTACTCTGGTACATGGGAGATTTGAAGGCCACTCCATTTCTTTTCAATAAGAAATCTGAATACAAGAACTGTAACTGCTAGATTGGTGGGTCATTTCCTTTCCTTTCCTTTCCTTTCCTTTCCTTTCCTTTCCTTTCCTTTCCCTTTCCCTTCCTGTCCTTTCCTGTCCTTTCCTGTCCTTTTTTTTTTTTCCTACTTTTTATTAAGATAAGGCTGGTTTGGGAGCTTCAGCTTCACTCCAGGAACAAATCCTGACTGACAGTCCTGGGAGTGCATAGGTGTGTCCTTCTGACATGGAATCAGACTGAAACATCTCATTTAAAACATCTCATATTCAATTAATTTCTGCTGAACCTACAGCCTCACCCAACAAAACCTCACCTCAGTCCCTGGCAGGCCTTTTGTTAGAGAACTTACTGCCTCCACATTCAATGAGTGAACATGGGGGTGTACACCCAAATTTTTGCCCACCCAAATAGTTACAAGGATCTGAGCCTTAGAGGGCATTTTAGACTGCCTCTTCCCCCACTATTTTGCCCTCTTGCTTTCTGATGGATACTAGCAAAGGAGGCAATCAAGGATCCATTAGAGCAGAAAATGTGTGCTGTCTTGAGCCTTATCATTTATTTTGAATGCTGTGGGCAGAATACAGTACTCTAAGAAAACTATGCATATTGCTCAGTGGTTGTGAGAAAAGCAGCCTTGGTCCTACTGCTGGCCCAGTGGATGGCCTGAAATAATTTGGTCCTTACTTTCTCATCTGCAAAATAGGGAAGCTAACTTGGGAGTCTGATGCAAGATGACCCTCTCCAGTGTGCTCCATTCAGATAAAGCACTGTGGTCTCACCAGCAGCTTGCTGTCTCCATGCAGACCCGGGGTACTCTTTCCCCCTTTATCTCTTCGTGCACATGGATGGCTCTTGGTGACTGACACAGCAGAAGCTGCTGCCTTTGGTTCTGGTGGCAGCACTTTGCCCTGCTGGCAATGTTATTTTTCCCTTGCTTTGTCATGGCAGGCTCACGAGGGGGAATTTTTATTTGTTTGCCAGGCTAAAGGTAGTGGAATAGATGAAGTCTATAAATGCTGAGGACCTCAAAAAAGAGAAAAGGGGACAATAAGATGCATGATTTTTATGATGAATGACAAGTGGTGCAAGGGAAACATCTTTCATGGTTTTTGGTTTCCTTAAGTATCCTGGTACATTGGAACCACAAACTATAACAAGGAGAGTGAAGCAAAGTCAACCAAACAACTAAATTGGTGCTTTGAATCCAGGGCAGGATATGTCTGATTACCCTTTGCAACTTAACTGATAGGGTTTGCTCTATTTATGGCTGAGAAGTTCTGTGATCTTGCAGGAAATTGCTTCCTGTACACGCCATTCTTAATAGATTTTTAAATTCATGGCTGCTCTAGGAAAGTGGATTGTAATGCAAGAGATTATGCATTTTTCCCCAGCTTTTAAGGAGCAGCCTTAATGATGGTTATTGTTGATGAGGGCATTACAGAGTATTCGTGTAGCAACCACCTTGAATAGCATAGTGTTGAGAGCTTTAATTTTCCATTTAATAATAGTGAAACTAGTTAATACTAATTTTATACAATCACTTCCTAAGCTTCTTAGAAAGCATGCAGTCATGGATTTAGTCTGTGCCATGGGGGAATGCCATACCTCATGAGGCTCAAAAGAAACCCCAGAGCTATTAGAGCTATGTGTAATATTTTACATCCCGCCTCGGATCCACTTTGTAAGGCCTCTGATTCACGGGCGAGGATGACTTACCCGGAGATGGCTGTGGCGATTCCTGCTGCCGGCTGTCTGCCCCACCTCTCTCTCGGAAGTTTTCATCCATGCTGCGAAGGTGGCTCAGCTGTTTTGGAGGCAGCTGTTGAACCAGCACAGTTTGCAGAGCAGTAATATTAATAGAAAAACTGGCACCAGGTTTGGCTGCCTTTAATACACCCAGATGTAATTTGCAGTGGTTCAATTCCTGCTGCACAAGCAGCTGAGGTGTCTTGAAGCAGGGGCAGGGCTCGGAGGTGAAGATGGGAACCCCTACAGCCATCCCCGGCCATCCCTATTCATCAGCCAGATACCCACAGCTGGGCTGGGGTTTGCAAACTCGTGCAGAACTGCCTGTTTCCATTCATCTGTCTCTTTTCTCAGACCAACTTCCCATTGTGTCCTGTGAGGACTTGTGGGGGTCTGTGGTCTCTCTGTATCCCACTGGGATTTTGGGAAAAAGGAGCATTTCCCCCACAAAAAATCATTTCTGCTTTTGGGGACACAAGGGCCCCATGGAGCGTCAGGGCCATGGGAGGCACGATATGCACTTCTTCACACAGGGCCTTGCTGGGCCTTAGCCCTATGTGTTTATCGTTGAAACCTGCTTTTGAGGTTTCTGTGGTAACTTCTTCAAAAGCAAATGTCAGATGGTAATACTGGGTTGGGGATTTCACAATTCACTCTTACCTAAGATGCCCAGTCAAGGGGCAGCGTCAATGCTGTGTTATTTAACCAGCTTATGTGGGACACACCAGCCTCTTGCTGGTTCACGGGAAAGCCTCTCCTCCCGTGGCCGTCTCGCTGAGGTTGCCAATAACCAACACCCAAGACTGCCTCGCTGCTGAAAATCACTTGCATTTTTTCCCCACAAGTCACTCACAGGCTGATGATTTGTGTTGTGAACAGCTTGTGCTTTCTGCCTGCATTTGGCCTCAGCAGCAGGATGGAGCATCGTGTTTGCCATCCCGTCAGACAGTATCTCATGGCTACTTTTAGAAAACGGAGGCAAAAAAATAAAAAAAGGAAAGGGAAGGGGAACAAATCCCGGTTTTGAGGACTTCAATAGCTCTTGTTTTTCATCAGGCTTGTCTTCTCCATCTCTTTTCAGGTGTCACTGAGGGTGATTTTTTCAGAAGTGTGGCCGATGTCCTAATTGCGCCTTTCAGAGCAAGAACCGAAATTTTTTATGTGGGAAGAGCAGGCTGATTGTGCTCGGTTATGGCAACCAGCCCTGCCAGCCGCAGTTACTGCCCTCCCCGGGGCAAGTCTATGGACGAGTAGCCTCTCCAAGCTCTCCAGCCTCTATGAGAAGGGGGCAGAGATCAGAGGAAGGAGGAGAGGAAGAATTCAGGACTGGGGTGCGTGAACCATTGGGATGATTTAAGAGGGGACATGGAAGTAGAGAGGAGTGTCTGGCAGAAGAAGAGACAGGGACTTTCCTGGAGTTTGTTGCTGAGAGTGATAGGGGATGCTCTGGTTTAGAGCCTGGGGACAAGGGGATGTGGGAATGGGGAGAGAGGGGCTGAATCCTGAAGACTGTGAGGTGAAAACCAGGATACTGCAACAGTACAAGCAGGGCACTCAAACAGTAAGGTGCCCTCCTCTGCTCCTTCCCAGAGCCTTGGTTCTTCTTGGCTCGGAAGCAGGACACACACAAAAACCTACCAGAAGCTCCCATCCTTTTTTTTTTTTTCTTTCGCTGCAGGAAGCAAAGCAGTCCTAGTTGCATATTCAGTAGTAATTTACATGGTTTTGGTTAGTTACACAAGATATGTGGAGTTTCTCTTCCCCTAACTTGAATGTCTTGCATAACTAGTCAGCATAGTGTGAATTGTCAGTGTGAATTGTCAGCCCTGCAATCAGGACTACCAACTGCAGTTTGCCTTGACAAAGGAGACAGCAGAAACACAGGGGGGTTGAGAACAGGCAACAAAAATAATTAAGCACGGACAGACTTCCCTCAGGAAGAAACTGAAAAGAATAGGACTACTTTGTTAGAGAGCAGATGACTAAGAGCTATACAAATTAATGAATGGGATAGAGAAAGTCAGGGGGGTGTTCCTGTTTACCCTCTTGAGCTATAAAAGAACAAGGCAACGCTCAATTAAAGGGGAAGCAGAAAGTATCAGGTGACAAAACCCACTTTGCTTAGGATGGGATTGAGTTGCATTTGAGGAGTCTGTCTCACCACCCAGTGTGGAGGGAGCCTCAAGGACTGCACTGCGGAGGGTGCAGCTTGTAGGCACTTACTTATGTGGATGAATCCCACGGTGTTGTTTTTTTAAGGCAATACTTTTTTACATGGAAAAAATAAGGGATGGAACGTGTTTGAAAGTGTTAAGATTTCTTTTTCTAACTGCTGGTTTCATGAATGCAGGGTAAAAATTTCCTTTGTGCACTAATTTATAATTTTTAAACATCTTTCTCTACGGCAGCAGAGTACTTTTTATTAGTTCCAGCAGCCCTCCTCTACCACTATCTGACAGTTATATAGCTATTTAAAATGACATTTTCCTTTGTGTTAATTTCCTGCCATTAGCCTCTTGGTATGGGATGTCTGATTATTGGCTCCCTCACTCACAGAAGGTATAAGTATTTCCATTACAGTGAAGCTGTATGAACACAATGAAAGGCTGATAAACACTGAACAGAAAGACTTTCTCTTCTTCAAAGAGCTGGTAAACGTAACACAAGAGACAAAGGATGAAAAGAAATGGAAAAGCATCTAACATCTTATTTAATACTGTGATCATGCATAGAGTCATAGACTGAAACTGGAACTATACTAGGTACTTCAGATTCTGTTCCAGTGATCAAAAATGTTATTGAAAACTCATCTGAAGTTCTGGTGGAGATTTTCGGGGTTGCAGCAATCAATTCA
Organism: Heteronetta atricapilla; assembly: GCA_011075105.1. Classification (NCBI taxonomy): domain Eukaryota; kingdom Metazoa; phylum Chordata; class Aves; order Anseriformes; family Anatidae; genus Heteronetta; species Heteronetta atricapilla. The sequence continues at coordinate 147,805,415 of CM021732.1, forward strand.
TCTTAGATGCAGCAGATGATATCAAAGCTCTCTGCTACCCAAATTAACTAGAACTTGAATTATTTGAAATGTTTTACAGCGTCTTGCACAAACATGATCTGATGCCTAAAGGCTCCAATTAGGAAAGGGAATACAAAATGAGCTGCTCACCTTATTGAGATGGTGCTCAGCTACCAGCGTAAATATGGGTGAGGTAGAAACAAACTGATTACTAACTACATGGGAAGATAAAGGACTTGGCAGCACTGGACTAGTGCCCAAGCCAGCCTCCATAATGAGAGAGGGGAGGTTTTCCTTCCCTGTGTAGTGGTCACACACTGACATATAATCACAACAGAAACTCTCCGTGTGCTTGCAGGGCTCTAGGACAGTTCTTCTTGGCCTAGAGGTCATGCCCCAAGAGGGTTACAAGTGGCGTCCTGACTCAACAGATACTAAACTGTTTGGTTTAATATTTAGAGTCATGAGAATGTCAGAAACTACGTTTTAACAGGGAAGTGTTTGAGAACTGCTGTGTGAAGAGCTTTGTCCTGTAAGATGTTGCATACCCAGCATACCTGTCCTAGCAAAGTCAATGAAGACATGCCTGTCTGCTGAGTCGAGCATGTGTTTAGCACCTTGCAGGATCACTGCCAGTACTTAACAGCCCTGAGCCAAATCCTAGGCAGTTTCTGGTGCTTCCTTCCCCAACCCCCAAGTTTAAAAACATATGGATCTAAAAGTATTGAGTGAAGGAAAACATTATTCACAAAGTTCTAAATGAAAATATGACTTCTAATGAATAAAAATAACTAATATTGAGCTTTGCAGTGATCTGAAAGTTTCAGACAGTTACAAAATTATAAAGAAGGAAGGCATATTTACAGCCTGAAAAATCCTGACATTAGTAGAGGGGTGAAGAGACAGGTGGTGATGCCAGGGATATAATATCTCTCTATGTTTTCATTAGGGTTATCATAAAAGTGATTTTGGCCTAAAGAAGATAAAGACAGTATTTTAAGAGTTGCCTAAATTTTGAAATGTGATGAGTGTTCTGACTTTCAGAGATGCTGATCCTAATGGTAGAATCTGGAAACTAGAGCATGTTTTTTTGTAATTTTTAGGGTCAGAGGGGTCAGGCAGGTGATCTCATCCAGCTTCTTGAAATGGGCCATACCATTTAAATTAGTAATTCTTTCTGCTGAAGGAATTCTCCTTTGTGTAAGCAAACATGGCAGAGCTCAACAATACATGACGATTTTTCAGTTCCTTAATACCTAGAGTAAACAGGGCTGATGGTAAGAGGAAAAATAAGGAGGTTGTTCTTGCCTGGTGTTTCTCTCCCCAGTAAATACGGGCAGTGTTCATCTTTAGCATGTTTTCTCCTATCAACAACATATTTTTACAGTTTCTGAGCTATGTCTTTTGTGTAAAATTTTCTTACATTTCTTTACTTCCTGTGGCCTCCCTGCCCAGATCTCTGTGCCCTTTTCCTACTGTAAAGCCCACAAAAAAGCAAATTTCATGCAACAGAGTTGTTATATTTGGACTTTGCCTTAACTGAAACTAGAAGAAAGTTTACTTGGAAATGGTTGTAGGAAACAGGTGAAATTGAACTAGAAAGTTCAGTTGCAGTTGAAGACCACAAGGAAGGTTTCTTCAGTATGTACCTAGATTTAGATGCCAGCTTGAATTTTGTTGGCACAAACAGTGCTTGCAAGCAGATGTATATCCCCCAGAATGTTGGGATATATATTTTTAATACTTTTTCACAGCATGTTCCCAATCTTCTGTTCTGTGCTTAAAAATCGAGACTTGCCAGTAAACAAAGAAGGTGATATTTTGCTAGCAATGTATGTTGCTGCAGACAGGTGTTGTAATAGAAGCTTCCATCAGTGTTGAAAAACATGTTAATTGTGGAATATTTAGATTCACAAAGAGGTTTTCTGCCTTATCATTGCCCTTTTCCCTGCTTATTGGTCACAAAATTATAGGTTCTGCCTAAAATTTTGTATTTTTTTTCTTCAGTTGTGCTTATCACATTGCAGTATAGCTACACCACAGGCAGAATGATGAAGGGAACTATGTATTTTGTATGTGTGTGGACACTTTAGGACTATTGTATCTTTTAAAAATGTTGTCCATTAGTAATCTGAATCTGCCATTAGAGCTTAGTTCTTGTCAGCATCAGTCACTTTGTGTATGAAGGCATGCACCTCAGCGTATTCAGATTAATGACCCTGGGTAAAAGCACTTGAGTTAAGCAGTATAAGCACAAGCACCAGAATGGGAAAAGACTCATGGTGGCCTTGATTCCAACTTCAGGGTTCAGTCTTAAGGGTCTATGACTAAGCCACCATTGGCTGTGTGATGGATGGTTCATAAATGTGTGGCACAGGGTAGACACCCAAGTCTGACCTAAACAACAACATTTTTTTTTTTTTTTCTGTTTGTATTAAGTCTATGGGAAGAAGGAGTTGGGATGAAATTGTTTCTAACTCCCCATATAGTGAGCCTTAAGTGATTTGGGAAGTCCTTGGAGTTTAACTTCTGGGTGGTGAAGTGGAGGTGAAGGAAACAACGCAGTTGTGGCAAGGTGGTCAGCACTGCCACATATGCTGAAAGCAAAGATGCTGTAATGAATTCTGAGGATTTTGCTTATCTGGAATGTTTCTCAGAGTTGTAGTAACTTATTGCAGCCCACAGTAACAAACTGCTGTTTTCTGAGGAAATCTGACCTTGTGCAATTCAATTCTAACAGAAAGTGTATTCAAGGTTGAGACAGTGCAGACTTCCCATGCACCCAGGAAGCCTTTTTTTGCAGTCCAATGAGTGTTAAAAGATTCTTATTAACTTATTTTCTTAGCATCTCATGTAAATGGAATGATGAAGACCTCACAAAGTCATCTGCCTTGGCAGTATACAGGCCTCCTTGAAATCCAGCTACTGCCGGCTGCACTCACACCAGCACTGAAGAATCAAATAAAATGAGAGGAATGATTTCCAGTCTCTGAAGCTAAAAGGAGTGTCAGCCTAAGGATCATGTTTTAGTCTATCATTAATAGCTGGCTATTTTAAATTCCCCTAGGTGGACAGTTGCGTCATTTAGTCTGTGGTGTGCTGGACCAGGCCACTCTCAACTTCTTCTATCAGCTGGTAGGCTGCAAAGGGTAGTGTGGAACAGTCTGTCAAATAAGGAAAAGAGCACTCATCCGTTTCACTAACCCTGCTGACAGTGGTTCTTGTGGGAGAATTTCCTCTAATGAGCCATGTACATTCTTTAATGGTAGGGGGCAAGGGAAAAATTAAACATTTTTACAGTTTTCAGCCTAGTGTTGAGAATGTTACAGTTTCAAGGCACGTGTCAGTCAGTAGAAAGCACAAGATGCCAATGCTTGTATTCACCAGCAATTTGCTGTGAAAATCAGCTGACTTTGCAGTTTCTGATGGCAAGTGTTGCAATGGTCAGAGGCTCTGTTTCATTTCTCTGTGAAATACCTCTGAGGCCCTTTGGGCTAACTCCTTATGTGATCATGGACACTGTATTGCCTAACTTTCAAGCATCCTGCTGTCTCGTGGCATCCCCAGGCCTGTGTTAGGCACTCAAACTTCCTTCCCTTGCAAAGCCTGGACATTTAAAGACACTGAAGAGATTAAAACTCTAGGACAGGATTTATAGGATATATTGCCTGGTAAGGAAACCCAATAGCTAGACCCCTTAAATGGGGTGTCTTTCTCCAGGACAGTCCCGATGTAGACCGTAAGTGATTATGATCTCTTATGTTGCTAAGACATGCCAGCATTTTACAACTGTGTAGAGGGACATCTTCTCACTGCTACCCTCATATTCAGAACTAGGCATGTCATTTGGGAGCCAAGGCAGCTATCTTCTGATTCTTCGAGCTCCTGAGTTTCTGGAAAAAATGAATGATTTTCCCCATTTTAGAGGAATCACCTTGGTAAAACTTAAATTGGGATGAGGATAATCATAGAACAGCCTTCTCACCCGTGGTCTTTTGTGATGCCTGGCCATGAAGCCACATACAGCTGAGCAAGTACCGAGTATACCTAGAATATACCTGTTGGTTAGGGACCATGGAGACAAGTGGGAGAATATCTAGGTTCAGTCCTGCCCAGACAGGATTTTGGCATTAGCTAAGATGCTATCAAATTGTTTGATAGTTTCAGAAGCAAGAGGTTGCTGCTGGCATGAACTTGGTTGCCTGAAGCTCTAGATGTCAGCTGAGCATGGTTTTTGAAGATCCTAGCGATAGTAAGATGCTTAAGCTCTACTGAAAGTAGGCCTTTTTGAGTCACACTCTCCTTGTCTAGTCTTGCCACTGTTTTAGTTCACTTTGCAAATAATAAATACAGGTTTCATTTGGTACTAGCAGACTCTGAGGGAAAAAAATGTTAATGTCATAATTTGAACATAAATAATTCCCTTCACTGAAGTTTAAAAAGTTGTAGTTTCCTTCTTTCTTTCCTTCTTTCTCTCTCTCTCTCTCTCTCTCTCTCTCTTTCTCTCTTTCTCTCTTTCTTTCTCTCTTTCTCTCTTTCTTTCTTTCTACATTAGCTAAAAGCTGAAAATGTATTTCAAATCCTGGCTGGCTAGTTAATAACACAATGCTCTTTTAACGGATAAAAAAGTAGCTCTGCACATGGCAGGGCAACTGTCTCCTCTGTATTGAGATCTATTTCTTTTCACAGAACTGAAATATGCTGGTCTGGATAAATGAGACGTTCCCTGAACTTTTTGTTTACTTCAGAAGTATAATGTATGTTTATGGGCAAAAACTTCTGACTGCAGAGATATTGAGGGATCAGGAAAATGTATGAGCACTGCTTTCTTCCATTTAGGGCAAGAAAGCTGACTGTGTGTATAGAAATGTACTGCATGCAGTTGTCCTTCAGGGGGAACAGGCAGACAACTGTCTTTCCATTGGCTTTTTTTTTTTTTTTTTTCAGTCCTTTACAGTAGTGCAGAAAGGATGGACCATCATTTGCATGTGACAGCACAATATCCTACCTCTGCAGCACTCAGCTGTCCTGGTCCAGGACAATGGCAAGTAGGACAGTCCATGTGGGGTGAAATGGAGCTGAAGAAGTGATTTTACTCCATAAGGAGTTATTAATAAAATGTAGGGTGTAATAGGAAGGGAGCCGGTAGAGGAATGTAGTCTTTGAAGAGGTTAATGACCAACCTACCCTACAGGTGAACAGTTCTGAAAAGTGGAGAGGTGTTCTAGCCAAGGTGTTGCCTCACATTCCTGCTATTGTAGAATAAAATCAGTTTATGGTTCTATGTGAATTCAAGAGCTTAGAAAACAGACAAATGCTGAGATACAATGAGATACTTAAACATCAAACTAATGAGATAGACTAGAGGCTGGCAAATACAGTGCAGGTGGCCCCTTTGGGGAGAAGCCCATGTCCCAGTAGGTGTGATGTTAGTCAAAATAGAAATTTTTTTTTTCAGAAAAAAAAGGAGCCAGAAAGTTTCTCCTACTTGCAATCCTAACTCTGTAGCATTCAGCTGATTTAATGCAGTTGCTCTTGATTTACATCTATATGAATGAGTAAAGATTCAGGCCCTGGTTGAGAAATACGTATTTCCACAGTACCACATTACAAGACTCCTTAACTCCCTGATCCTAACCCTGGAATGCAAAGAAGACTCGAAGTTTGGCAAAGGTTGTAGCCAGATGCAGTATGCTTCTGTGTTCACACCCTCCCTAATTATTACTCTTTAAAAAATAATAATAAAATGCAAATAACTTACACCTGGTAAAGCTGGAAAGGCAAAGAAAAGCAGTGAGGAACCCGGAGGTTGTGGGAGTGTTATTATTATTATTTTTAATCAGACGAATACACACCTGTCTAAAAGTTCCTCAAACATTGTCTGCTATTGCTTTGGTATCCACTATTAATACATTGAGGTAATGTCCTTTGGTTGCATTACTTAATTGAACAGATGATGGGGGGTGGAGGAAGCTATGCAGGGAAACATGCTAGAGATAGAAGAGAAGAATTCCCACCCACGCAGAAGGCATGTACTGTAATAATGGAATAATTATGTGCAGTTTGTTTATAGCTGTCTTCCCCTAGCATCGATGCCTTGGGCTAGAAGTGAAGCAGGACGGGTCCTGCAATCAGTTTTCACAATCGTGTTTTCGCTGCGATTTGTATTTTATTCCCCATTAGAAAGCAAAACACATCTAGAGAAAATGCTGTGCCTTCAGCTCTTCGGGACACTGCAGATTTGCTTGAATTTGGGTGGGCTTTTCTTGGGTGACTGGTTTGGATTTGTCCCATGTCCTGTGGACCCCCAGATCTGTAATGATGGTTCTCACTCCACACTCCCAATCTGCTCAGAGTTGCTTGGAGCTGGATCTGTCTTGGCCAGAGACATTTGCCAGCCTTTCAAATAATGAGCACTGGCCTGTGGATAAAAACCAAAGCCAGATGGCTTTGTGTGGTGGAGATAGCTAAGTAACTGTTATTGCAATGGGCTGTGCGGCAGGGATCCGCTGTTCTGGTCTTTGAAGCAGGTTAGGAATTGTTCTTGTGGATTCCTCCTGCCACTTGTTAATAAAATTAATCAAGTCCTGGTTTTCGCATTTCAGCATGCACTCTCAAGCTGCTGATGGTAAAATGCTGATGACTTTCCTTCTGCTGCCCCTCTAAATTTATTAAAGGCTGTTTTAGGCTTCACGCAGCTGCCATTTTGTGTTCAATTCAGCTGCAGTCTGCCACGGATGTAGACACAGCATTTCATTTCCACTGGCATTTGAGGAAATATTTCCAGACAAGTGGAGTGACAGCATGATGAACATTATCTTTCCCTTGCAGAAGGCTGCATACCATGCCCGTGCAGTCAAGAAGAGAAATGGGAAGTATTTGCAGATTAACTGCGGGGAGGTCAATAAACAGACATTTGAACGGGAAACAACTGGAGAACTCCCAAGATAGTTCTTGACACGACAGCCACACCTGCTGCATCAGATCTGTCGTGCAGGTTGTGAACTTTGGCAGCAAATGGTTTATTACACATGCATCTGTGCAGCACGTGACACAATGAAGGTCTTGACTCGAGGTTTAGTGAATATAGCTTGGAGACTCAGAGCAAACTTCAGGTACAAACTAATGAAATCCCCCCACCCTATTTACATGCAGAGCAGACAAGAATGTATACACCATGTGCTGGCTTTGAAAAAGCCTTGGAAATTCAATAGAGCTGTTATTTAAGTGGCCAAAGAAGTAGGAACCATGAGCTGACAATGAACAATACACCAGGCAGCTGTTAACATCATGTTACATGTAAGGCAGACAATCCCCTTTCCTGATGATGTTACAAGCTGAAATGATATGTTAATAGCTAAAACTGTTGCAGTGATAGTAGCAAAACAAGATTTCATTATCAAAACCCTTACCAAGCTGGAAACAAAAATCAGCTTTACTACATAAAAAGTCATAGATCTCATTTAAAAAGAAATTTTGAGTAGGTGATTTTTAATTATTTAAACAATTCCAGTGCTGATGGCTTGGCTTAAGTGGGAGGTTGCTTAATCATAGAATCATAGAATCATAGAATATCCTGAGTTGGAAGGGACCCTTAAGGATCATCAAGTCCAACTCTTGACACCGCACAGGTCTACCCAGAAGTTCAGACCATGTGACTAAGTGCACAGTCCAATCGCTTCTTAAACTCAGTCAGGCTCGGTGCAGTGACCACTTCCCTGGGGAGTCTGTTCCAGTGTGCAACCACTCTCTCTGTGAAGAACCCCCTCCTGATGTCAAGCCTAAACTTCCCCTGCCTCAGCTTAACCCCGTTCCCGCGGGTCCTGTCGCTGGTGTTAATGGAGAAAAGGTCTCCTGCCTCTCGACACCCTCTTACGAGGAAGTTGTAGACTGCGATGAGGTCTCCCCTCAGCCTCCTCTTCTCCAGGCTGAACAGGCCCAGTGCCCTCAGCCGTTCCTCGTACGTCTTCCCCTCCAGGCCTTTCACCATCTTCGTAGCCCTCCTCTGGACACTCTCCAACAGTTTCACGTCCTTTTTATACTGTGGTGCCCAGAACTGCACACAGTACTCGAGGTGAGGTCGCACCAGCGCAGAGTAGAGCGGGACAATCACCTCCCTCGACCTACTAGCGATGCCGTGCTTGATGCACCCCAGGACACGGTTGGCCCTCCTGGCTGCCAGGGCACACTGCTGGCTCATATTCAACTTGCTGTCTACCACGACCCCCAGATCCCTCTCTTCTAGGCTGCTCTCCAGCGTCTCATCACCCAGTCTGTACGTGCAGCCAGGGTTTCCCCGTCCCAGGTGCAGGACCCGGCACTTACTCTTATTGAACTTCATGCGGTTGGTGATCACCCAGCTCTCCAACCTATCCAGATCCCTCTGCAAGGCCTTTCCACCCTCATCCGAGTCCACAACTCCTCCAAGTTTGGTGTCATCAGCAAACTTGCTCAAAATACCTTCTATTCCTACATCCAGATCGTTTATAAAAATATTGAAAAGTACCAGCCCTAAAATGGAGCCTTGAGGGACCCCACTGGTGACCGCCCGCCAGCCTGACGCAGCCCCATTCACCATAACCCTTTGGGCCCTGCCCGTTAGCCAATTGCTCACCCATCGGATGATGTTTTTATTTAGCGGTATGGTGGACATTTTGTCCAGTAGGATCCTATGGGAAACCGTGTCAAAAGCCTTGCTGAAGTCCAAAAAAATCACATCAGCTGGTTTCCCTTGGTCCACCATACGGGTGATCTTATCATAAAAGGAAATCAGGTTAGTTAGGCAGGACCTACCCTATGAAAGAAGGGGCAATGGAAATCCTGCAGGGCTGCAGGTGGATGGAATCCACCACCACAGGCATACCTGTTTCCTGGAGCGTTGCTCAAGTTGACTAGCAGGAACGAACCAAGCAATGGGCATGCCAGCTGCCTTGAGTACCACTGGGAATTTTGTTGGAATGAGCACACCTTTGTGCAATACTGATCTCAATCAGTCCATTCTGATGGGCAACCTTTCTGCTGAAATGCAGTTGCTGTGTTTCACAGTTCTATACCTTGGATCCCATCGTGGGTAAGTCCATGAGATCATTAACAGTGGTCTTCTCTTTTTATTTCCACTCCATATGTAAGAAACTACCTAAGGGTGAATGGGTGAATCAAGAACAAATAGCAAGGTGTGGTGGGCTAGCAGACGTTTAGGAACTAGCAATTCTCTGTTTGACTTGCTATCAATGATTTACCATGGGGCTCTGGGTAAGTCACTTCATATTTCTATGACTCAGTTTCTGTCTCTGAAACAACTGTCTGCTGATCTCACTGGGGTAGTTTTAAAGCTTAATTTACTTATATTTTATAGCACTTTGAAGATGTGAACTACAACATATTATGGGAAACATTGGGAGTCATAAAAGAAAGAGTCGGTGTTGCAAGAGGAGGTATGATAATGAAGCCTAAAGTCAGAGACTTAATGCCTCAGTTCTTTGCTGAATCAAAGCCTAAGACTGTGAGTTCTTTGAAACAGACTCTCCTCAATTAGAGGCCTGCTCAATGCTGAACATAATAGCACTACGACATAGCTGGGGCCTCTGAGCCCTTCTGTAATAAATGATTAGGAACAAAAGCTCGAAGATGGCACCAGCTGCAGGACTGCAACAGATCCCTGTAGGGTCTATCTCTTTCTCTCACGGCTCTTAGGTTTTTTATTATCTTCAAATCTCTGTACCTTACTGCTTGTTCCATTCTCCAGGTCATTAAAGCATTGTTCTTGTTATAAATAAAGAAGATGAAATTACAGGGTACTTATATGCACACTAGCGAGGAAGCTGAATGGGCATGAAAGGGCTTCCTGGTTTCCTTCCAATTCAAAATGTTATTGAGTTACTATGTAATCAGATAAATGAGTTGTTAATCAAAGTGATGTCAGCTTGGGACATACTATAGAAAAATGATTCCGTTGTAATCAGAACTGTATAATTAAGCAATGAGGCATGACAGGGCTTGAATTATAGTGCGATAATTTTTACCTCAGTGCTACTGATGAGGGCTGTGGCTGTCTGCCATCCAAGTACCAGCGTGTGTCTTGCTGTACAACAACCCCAACGCTGAAACATCTGAGGCAAACTGGAGCAAAAATCCTTCTTTCATCTTCCCCCTGCTCCAGGGTGAAGCATTTCTGTGATCAGCTGGGTCAGGCTGAGCCTAGTGCATCTGGGAGTGAGTTTGTCTACGTGTCTGCCTGCTGTTAGAATATTTATGGGACAAATGCATTTTGCTTAACACAAGTTTAATATGATAGTGGGGAATGGGATCCTTTGCAGGGACAATGATTTGAGCTGTTGCTATTAGTTGAATGTTAGCAAAGTGCTTAATGTTAAAGAAGAGGCCCTTCTTAAAATGGTCCCTACCTAGCAGTGCTTACAGTATCCAAGACTTAAGACCCCCTTTGTCACTCTGAGAAATTAAAATGAGGATTAAAATTAAACATTCAGAATTTTCTCTTTATTTCCCTACTACTCTTGGGATAGAGAGAAAATCAGACTTAAAATAAAAGCTTTGAGGAATCATCAGAATAACGTGGGCTTTTGTCAGCCTCTTCTATGAACAGGAGAGAAGTCAGCCTGTGAGTGAAAACTACTTTTCCAAATCCCTACTTCATGTGTAGCAATGACCAAATCCCGCAGTCATAGCTTGGGCAGAAGTCCCACTGAAAGCACTGGGTGTTTGTCTGAGTCAGCAGCTCGAAGTTTGTTCCACAGACTCAGTTTGGAGGTGAAAATGCCAGGGCTGAGAAGTTCCCCTTTCTAATGGAGGGAAAAAACGTCACATAAAAAAAATAAAACCGTGCCACCTCATTTTTCCCCATTGAGCACTGGCTGTGCTGACGGGGGTGGGGAATATTATGCAATGCACCGTTTCCCTCAACGAACTCTCTCCTATCACGTCACCACCAGGCCTTGTTCCACATGAGTTCTGTGTGCTCACGCTGCTGCCTTACGAGTGGGATTTGCTGGGGAGCACTTGCAGGTGGGTCTCCGTGTGGTTTGGGGTTGTGGAAAAAATCGTCATAACCAAATAAAGCACTTTTACACCTTCCCTGAGATCTATTCCAAAGTGTTCCCTGTGATGGCAGTGCATGGAGCCTCAGAGGTGGCATGGGGCTGGTCTGCCCGGGCGCTGGAGGGCATGTCATACCTGCACTGGACACTTTGGCTTGGATCTCTGCTTGATGGCTGCAAATGTGTTTATGAACCCAAATCAAGGCCGGTGAAGCACATCATTCTCCCACTGTTGCCTCTGTTGCAAAAATGATGTGCTCTTGGCAATACTGTCAGGAAACTCTGTTCCCTAGGCTAGGTGCATGCAAATCAAAGCTTTCCTTCTGACACACAAAATAAAAATATCCCAATCTTGGCTACAACAGCAAAAAATGCTCCTTGCCTAGTAAAATTATGTCATTGAAAGAAGTGTCTCTGTGTCTGCCGGTGTACCTGTAAATCAGTTCAAGTGAATGGTCCTTTGAAACTCATTTCAGCTGATATATATGCTCTTGAGGATGAATGAACTTTTGAGCTGCTTGTGCTGCCATCCCTCATAAGTCAAATCTCTTCTCCAGATACTTGAATCCCATGATGGTAGTAAAAACTGGGAGTTTACAAGATACATAAGCATCAATTTTTTGAGAGCTTTCACCTTGGAAGGCAAGCAGCGTCCTTGGGTTGAGTGCTTGTCAAATGAGTGCAGCTGTGATAAAGGATGAGAGGGATTTTTTTTTCTCTCTCCCTTCAGTGCTGGCAGGAGGAGCTTGCTTGAGACATCCTCCATTAATTAAAGAAGAGGTAGAAAGCAGGTAGTCATGATACAAGCTTCTCTCTGGCTTATACCTGGATTATATCCACCTTGCTTTGAATCTGACCACCAGAGAAGCTTTAATTACAGCATGCTCAGAGTCCTGCCTGCTTTCCCTTCCCATAGTAAGGAAAGCAGCAAATCTGGGAGGGAAACCTGAAGCCCCTCTGGACTGAGAGCCTGGGCAGAAACAGTATTTTCTCTGTATGATGTTCCAAAAGCTTGTGTGTCCCTGCAAGTTATTATTCCTCATATCTGATGACAAAAGGAACCGGTGAAGCTGAGGGTGACAGATCTGTATTTGGTGCAAGAAGAGGATGTTTTCGTAATAGTGTCTGACATATGGGACTTCCTGCCACATGGTGCTCTGAAACAGAGTTTTTCAGGTCTCAAAAAGCTTGTGAATCTGCTATTGCAACAGTAGTGTATTGACCTTCACAAGACAGGTTACGTATCAGATATAAGATAGATAGGGTGAGCAGGAAGCCATCATATGCTTAGGGTGAGCAGGAAACCGTCATATGCTGCTGCCATTTTTATACATACTTGGATATGCGTGGGACAGTGCCAGCCCTTGGCTAAGCAGCCCACTGACATCTTGGGTTTGGATCTGACAGCTTGGATCTGAGGGGAGCTTCTTGCACCAGCATTAACACCTGCAGTGCAGATGCATTGTGGTTCTGTTGTGTGGGTCTGGAGATGGGATGCCCAGGGCTGATGAGGGCTGAGCATCCCCCTAAGTCCCCAGGAAATCCTTCTTTTGCCCTCCAGATGTTCATTTTCATCAGCTGCCTCTCTGGTTTTCCTATCCACAGCTGCCTCTCCTGGTTTGCTGCAAATAACAGGATGTATCAGTAGGTCTGGGAAAGGACAAATGGCTCTTCTGCCACAAGAGGTGCACCTTGAGTCCTGTGGCATTCTCACAGCAATGTCTGCAAGGCACTGAAATTGCTAGCAGAAGCCAGCTGTAGGCAGTACAGCTATCTAACACGGGCTGGGAGCTGAAAGCACGTGTTTTATATTGGGTTAAGGAACGGCTCTGACACATCCACATATCACTCTGTAACCGAGACGGCAGCAATATCCTATAGTTGTGATCCTGAGAGGAAATCAGAGCCAGAGTTCTCCATCTGTACTGAACTCCTAGCAGGAAAGCATTCAGTTAATGATATGAATACAAGCCATGACCTTACATTTCTTTTTCCCCTAGACTTTCACTGACTGCAGGACCAGGCATGCACTCCTTTGTGTCTGTGCGAAGCATGCTGCTGTGACAGGGAAGTGGCTTGCATGGTTTAGCTTTTCCATTCAGATAAGATTACTAAATAACCGAGAACTTCAGCCCGAGTTCACAAAATCCACTTTTGTTAAAAAATTAGCACTGCCACCTACAGGAAAGCGGCAGGAGGCTCCACGACCGTCCTGTGTACCTGCAGGACTGCCTGTCCTGCTGCCCCTGCGCTGCGGTGCTCCCCCGGTGAGCGCCTTTCTCAGCGACATCAAAGGGAGATCGGCACGCACAGATAATGCAGAATACCTGAGAGCAGTTTGTCTTTGATAACCATAGCTATCGCCTTTTGATTTCAAGAACCTCTTTTTTTTTTTTTTTTTTTTTTCCCCAAACGCTACGTGTTGCACCTAAGCTCTGGTCCAACTCCCGATGGAAATGATGGCAGCTTTCCACCGAGTAGGATCCAGTCCTTAACGCCTTTCATGTATGCCAATGAAAACTCTTTACCTTGCACACTAGCACTCTTTAAAGGCTCTCGAGTAGATAGACAGATTAGATTATTTAGCACCACACAATGCTGCAGAAGTGGTGCTGGTGAGTCACTAAATGGCATTCTTCCTTCTGACTCAGTGCAGAGTCAATGCCCGAGCATGTTGCTATGGGGCTCTGTGTTGTTGGAGGTGCTCTTTTTTGGAGAAGCAAAAACCAAGGTCCTGACCCACTATTCTTGCAACAGAGTCCATTTGCCTGTGAGCCACTTGGTTGAACTTTATAGAAATTTTTGCCTTAGAACAAGTTATCCTTCGCTTCCACGAGAAAACTATTGTTCTCATTGCCAGGAGGGACCAGGGTTTTGAGCTATCTGGAACAAAACATTTTTTAAAAAAGAATGGGTTATTGCAAATACACTGTGGGGTTTAAATCCTTAATATTGAAGGAAAACCTACATGGGCACTTACTGCACATTAATATTTAGCGTTCTGGTTTTGTTTACCACTTCAATGGCTGTTTTCAATTACTGTTGCCTGCATGAAACCACTTTACTCAAGCCTGCTGCATATGCAGGAGAAATGACTTAGAAGACAACTGTTCTGTTTTGCAGTAATTTTCAAGGTTTCAGACTTTTTTTTTTTTTTTTTTTTTTTTTTCGTTCTCTATCTTTAAGGCACTGGGTGCCTGGAGTGTGAGAGACTTGTTCAAGCCCCAGCTGTCTTCCTGGCCAAAAGATTTCATTGCAGCTCTTTCTCAACTGCGGAGGGAGAAGAGTTTCACCTGGCTTTTTCATCTCCTGGCCACTGTCCTAATCACCAGGATGTAAATTACACGACTCTCTTGAAAGGAAACTTTCTCAAAACCTGATGTCTTGACAAGAACATTTCAGTTTTGAAATCTCACTTTGTGGAAAATGTCCTGACCAGCTCCGGTATGCAGCCAAGTTTGCTTAACAAATTACAGCAGCAGCCCTGAGATGTCCATGCAGCTCCTTCCAAGGAGAAGAGCCACTTTGGCAAAATTCCTGTGTGCCTTGGGGAGCTCTATCCTTTAGGTAATGCCCCAAATGCCCTTCTCAAGGAGATAAGTGGTTCCCTACATCTCTTTCCACAAATAAATCCACTTTTTGTAAGTGAGGAAGCAGCCTAATTTCAGAGGGTAGCAGATGAACCTTAGATATGATGCCATCAACTCCCCTGCATCCTTTTGTAGGCTTGCTTCCAGCCTTGGAGTACTTTAAATCTCTCAATGGAGATCACAAGGAGTTATTTTAGGTTTGGGTTGTTGCGAGTGAGATAATTCATTCCTCTTCAGTAAGAGCTACTGAGATGGAGCAGGCTCCTTAGAGGCATATCAGCACAGGTGAGATGAAGACCAGGGACTGAGGATGGATGGAGGCTAGGGAGGAGTGGTGGCAGCAGGTCTTTTGTTTCACAGTATAGCATGTCTGACTACCCCAGCATCTGCCTTTGTCCCTTGTAACACTTCTACAATCCCAGTATGACAAAATACCTGAACTTGTTAATTTTACCTGTATTCAGTTCTTATGTGATTCCAAAGGAATCCAGAATAAAAAAAATAAATAAATAAAAAACAACACAACAACAACATTAAAATAATACCTCATCTGGGAAAGGCATCTTAATCATCTGCCTGCATTTTTATTGTCTGTTACTCTATTGTCTGTGAGTATCCATTAAAGATTAGCTATGAAATCCAGAGTATTCATAAACTCAGATTTTTTATTAAGAATCATTTAATCAAAATAGATAAATGATATAGCAGTAAAATGCTAGATCCTGATGCTTAACTTCAAGAAGCTAAATTTAAGGGGGAAAGCTGAATTTGGGATTGTGATCTCCACTAGTTTTACATGAAATCTACAGCACTTGGAGGAGATATTTCCTCATTGCTTTGGACTTTCAGCTCAGCTGTGTAGATGCTTTCTCAGAACCTAATTGTTCTCATATGAACTCGAAGGGGGACAGAGCTATTGAAATTATTTTGATTGCCTGAGGAAGCATTCAGAAGTTCCAAAGGAAAATTTTACTGCTAGGTCACAGAGCAAAAAATACTTCCTTCTTGATTAAGCACCCTTTAGTGCAGGCCAATTAATACTGAGCAAAAGGAGACTAGCATTTTTAATGCCACAGTTATGCCATGCAAAAATTGACTTAGATGTATTGTATAAAGGCACACATAACTGCACATTTTTCATCCTAGTCAGAGATTTTTAAAAATACCTATTAGGGAGCTGTCCCTGCAATGAAGCATTGATAAATGAGGGAAGTTGGGAGAAAAGCAATGACTTGTTTCCAAAAGATAGAGCTGATTTGGGATCAAGGGAATTACAGAAAAGAGTGTGTGTCTGAGCCAGGAGCCCGATGCAGAAGTCCAGCCTCAAGGTTACCTGTAGCGCCATTCGTTGTCCTCAGAGCCTTTACAGATTCATGACATTTGTGCTCCTAAGCGACTGCTAAATGACAAGTGCAGCTGGACAAAAGTAGCCCTGGAAGACAGGGGTGTGCTGAGCTCAGTTCCTCTGGATTTACACTACATTAGATGAAAACAGTGTGGCTTTAAATTTTGTGGTGTATGTGATATATGGCACATACCACAAGCAATAACAAAAAATACTCTAGTGCCTTCATCTGAGTTACTTCTGATTTACACCAAAGGACACAAAACTTTCTCAATATTTGTATCTTGGTAAAAAAAGACACTCTGGGGTATGAGATCAGGAAATGAAGCCCACCAGTTCTGCAAGATCAGACCTAAAATTGCTCTTGATCAGTATTTTGGTGCAGTTTTTTCTCCCCCTCTGTGTTGACTGCAAATTATTCAGGGAAGAAGACATAAAGATGGTGCAGAACAGATATGTGGTTACTAGACTGAAGTTTGTTCACTCTTTACAAGGGGAGGAAAGTGAGTGAGTGTGAGATGACTCACATACATATCTCCAACAGATCAGGCTTAACTGCTCTGAAGAGCAAACTGCAAATGATCCTTCCCTACGTGCAAATTCTACCCTCTGTCTGCAAACACCTGCTGGTGACTTCAGTGGGAGCTGCATATTGGGAAGCAGGATTTACATCTCCAGACTTTATCACAAGAAGAGGTGGTTGCAGGAGCAGAAAAAAAGGTCTGCCTCCTGTGTGAGGGCCCACGCATCGATTCCTGTAATATCTCGGCTTCTTTTTGGCTCAGAGATTTTAAGTTGGACTCTCCTCAATAGATGCAGACACTAGTGAGGGACAAGAATACAGCAAGATGAATGACACATGCATTGTTAATCTAGGAAAAAGGAAAGTACAGGAGGAAAAGCAGATGTAGGAAGAACAGCATCTGTCCATCCATGGCTGGGAGAGAGGAGGTCACAAGCATGTGTGTGAGCATGTCCTGAGAACATGCTGGTGGCCACAACATAGCCGTTGTGTCAGCTCTCCCTTCCTTGTGCCCTTTACTTAGGGGATATTTGTCAGAGCAGTGCCATCAAAGCCCATGGTGGCAGCTTGGGTCTTTCCTCTGGAGCTGAAGATCCTTCCTGTCAAACTATAGCTGCTGCAGGCTTGTCTCGGTGCACCGGGAATACATGTCCAAACCAGATGTACCATGCAGTTTGTCGCTGAATTAGGGAGCCAGAGACTCCCAGTCACTTGGGCTACATCTCAGCACTAGTGTTAGAAAAAAGGTGCAAATCTGGGAATACAGCCTAACCATCCCGGGAAGAGGACGAAAGGGTTTTACATGAATGCAAGTCTGTTGCTTTGTAAAAGAGACAATTACACTGCCCAAAAAGAAAGGAGAAAGAGTTCTCACAGTTTTTTTCCACAATTGGTATGAGTAATGTTTCCAGTTGCTTGGTTTGTGTTGTGCATAATGAAATATAAATACTGCATGGAATGCTTTGTCATAGAAAAATATTTATTAATAGCAGATTTGCAATCATCATCTTGTCTTTTATTTGAGCAGGTTTTTTCTTCTCATAAGGTTCTTTTGGGCTGCCGAGCAGTGACTGATGTGTGCTTATTTCAGTTGAGTCATCAGTATCATTAATATTATCTTATTTACCAATGTTTGTCATTTTATAGCGTTTAACTGGTAGGGTGACTCACCTAGGAGAGAAATGAGAACATGAATATAACAGGCTTTTTTCCTTCTTCCCCTTTGGCTTAGGCTAGGAACCGAGAATGACCTTTGAGGCGCAGCCTGACTCACGCAGTTATCGTATTTACCTCTGCTGTTGTGAGATTAATAATTACAAACATCCCTACGCACAAGGGAAAAAGCTCAGGCTTTTGTCCGCAACTTTCGCTTGCCTTTCACCACCTCGTGATGCAGGGGACCTTTTCAGCAGGTCGGGGGGAAAGGTGGGTGTTGGGTGCCTCCCTGCCCTGCACCAGAACAAAAGGAGCAGCAGAGGCAGGGCTGGGAGGGAGCGGAGGAGGAAGGCTCCTGCCGGCAGCCGTCCTGCTGGCCCTGCGTGAACTCCATGAAATTCGCTCAGGGCAACTCTGAAACATTTGCATTTGCTTTTTCAGTTCGAGTGTGGGAACGGCCTTAGCAGAACCTCAGCCAAACCTGCTTCTTCACCACTTGAAGGAACCTTTTTCTCTCCGTATCTGCGTGCTTCTAATGACTGCAGCGTGCCGCTCGTGTTGCACTGACTGCGGACTCCCAGGGGAAACATGGGTCCTTCTCTAACAGGCACTGCAGAACCCACCTGGGAACACCTTGTGTGAGAGGGACACCACTTATGAGAAGGGCACTGAAAGCAAAGACCCAGCAAAGCACACCTAAAAGTCAGGTGACAAGGGAGATGAGCAAAATCCAGCATCCTTGCTGCCTCCAGTATGAGAAAGATTGTAAAAAGGCACTTACTAATGGACCCCATAGCATCTCCTTCCCTCTTACACAACCTACTCATAGACAGCTGTGCTGCACCTCTAGATGAGGGCTGAGGCACAGAAAAGCTGATGGCCCCAGAAAGCTGGTGCATTAAGCAGGGAATTGCCCAGAGTCAACGCATTTGGTATGCACCTGCCTACAGCTCATTAGTCAGCGTGGCTGAGAACAGGGGTGGGTGGCAAATCCCAGCCCCAGAAGCCCTAATTCAAACACCTCCCTCTAGTCTTGTGCCTACTGGGAAACCCTTGTCCTGAAATGAGGGAGGTGAGTGGTGGAGACAGGAAAAAGGCTGGGAAATACACGTCTTTTCTAGTTTTTTTTTTTTTTTTTTTTTTTTTTTTTTTTTTTTGAGTGGGATTCTTATTTTTCTGTTCAGCAAAGGGCTTAGGAGGTAACACCAACCCCCTTGTGAAAGTACAGCAGCTAAGGAGAAGCTGTTCCCCCTTTGCCCGCAGGTCTTTCCAATCTGCAAATCTTACTTCCTTGAAAAATGCTCTAAATCTCGCAGTGCAGGCTGTTATGTGGGCATGGCACCCTTCTTTTCTTTTACAGCCTTGCTACTGTGCAGGAAAGAAAGTGACACTTGCTGGATCAGAAAGGGCATCAACCAGCAATGGTTTTATATAAAACTGACACGGACTGAAGCCTGGCCTGGCAAAATCCCAAACTATGGGGATAAAACTGCATTTATACCTCTGTTTAAAAACATGTGTTTAAATGGATAATCTTCTGGGGGAGAATCAGGTCTTTTGATTTCTGCCAGCAGAAGAAATAATTCAGCTTTCAGCCTCCCACTTATTGTCCCAGGGTGTTAATGATTAGACTGTTGCTTTGGGAGAACAGAATCAGGTGCTGCAGCTTCCCTGAGGGGCTAAACCTGCCCATGAATGAGCTGGGACTGAACACCTGGATTCTGGCTTCAGGCTTGAATAAAGCCTGAAATTGCTCAACCTCCCCAAAACCCAGCATTTTGTCAGAAGGTTGTTGGGTCATGACCTGAGATGCCCATGTGGCAGCTGAGCAGGGGTGTTCATGTTCACAGCTTTGAACTGAGCTCACAGGCATTTCTAATGTGGCTGCTGGACTCAGAATAAACACACGATTTGATGATTTGCCCAAAATCATGCTGGGAGGTTATGGCAAAGCAAGGCACAGAACAGACAGCAACTTCCCTGTGCCTTAGCTGAGCACTGTGAACCCAGAAACCTTCACTTCAGAGCCCTTTTCTACAAGTAGGCTGATGCAGTTGTTATTTCATTGCAAACCTTTATCCTGCAGATTATTGCAACATGGAAGTTGAGTGATAGGATCCTGAGTTCCTCTTATCGAGCAGCCGCACCCTGCCTCTCTGCTCTGCAGAGGAAGCTGTTGGATAAGGGGTTCTTTCCATCGCTGCTACCTGCTTCCTAACACATCTGTGTATTTATAGGGCTGGCATCTTAAAGGAGTTTCTTTCTGATGTGCTTGTCAAGGGACTGATAACTGAGCAGAGATAAGTAATCGTGCTCCTGCTGTTGCCAAATGTAACGTTTTATTCCTGGAACAAAACTGCCTTTTTGTCCAAGCAGACAGAGCTTTACTCCCCCCCCCGCCCCCTTTTAAGTTTTGCCACCCAGGCTCATCCAAGGGTTTGGTGAGCCCGAGCTTTGGTGCACCATAATCGTGCTGAAATAATACTAACTTTTATGGTCTTCTGCAAATCTTCTACTGACTTGGGAATACATAAGAAGAAAGGAGGGAAGAAATTTGTTGGTTTTATCTACTTTGGGCACTTTTCAAGATGTGGCTGTCTGCTGAAAACTCCCCCTATTACTCAATGTTGCCTCACACAGGTACAGTCATTTTCTTTGAAGGTTTTATCAAAATTCACTTAAAGCTATGCGATAAACTGACTCATTCACAACTGCTTGGAGAACATTTATTTTCACCTGGTCCAAATCTGGATCTATTGCAGAACTGGATTAGGTTATTAAAGCCTTTGCTATGCTGATGTGATGAGCGTTGCTGCCCTTTTATTATCATGTGGAAACCAAAATCTCACGCCTAGATTCAGAGGGCATGACTCACTGCTCGCCTCTGCGCGCACCACGCTGGCCCTGCGCTGGGCTGGTTGCCTCAAGACCTCCTGGCTGGGTGGCTGCAAGTGCTGGGCCATGAGGGCAGGTGTTTCTGGCTGACTCAAAGCCTGGCTGCAAGCTCTCAAGGCAGGGAAAGCTGAGGAGGGTCTGGGTTTTTCCTCCTTCCTGCCCTGCCAGTGCAGCAGGGTGCAGAGCTCTTCTGTTGCTGCTCCCTGCCGTCTGCCCTTGCAGCAAGGGGGAGAGAAAAGTGGCAGTGCTGAAATTCCAGGAGCCCATGTCTCAGATACTCAAGCCTTGGGTTTTTCCTTTTCATCCAGACAAGGATACATCTATGCTGGAGGCTTTTTACCACAAATTGACTGAGTTTTACTCAAAACTAATGCTCACCAAGGCTAATCTAGGTGCCTGCTTCCCTAACCTTGTTGTTACTCTCTGACTGCCCACTCTTCCCTCCCTTACCTTTCACCCAGTGTATTCCACAACAGCCCTAGTAATCAATCACAGGCCCTAATTATCCTAATCTGCCTCCTTTTTCTGACTTATTAAAGACTAATTAGTTTATAACAACATAGAGGCTGGAAGTAATTTTGAAACTCACAGAAAAAAAAAGCCAGCAACAATTGAACTGCAATAATGAGGCTTCAGGAGTTCCGAAGTCCACAGCTGTGTTTATGCTGCCAGTTTTTTGGAAACCTGGATGTAACTGCCCACAGGGTGTGAGGAAAGGGCAGTGGTGGTGCTCTGGGGCAGGTTGGACAACGTGGTATTAAAGGATGCTACAGGCTTTCCCTTGTGCTTCCATGTGCTGCCGATGCTCTGTGTGGTACAGCTGTGTTTTTGGTCTGGTAATGTGTGCAATAAGGGTGCAATGTGGCCAGGGTGCTTGAGGTCTTGGGTAAGCACTGTTAGTGATTCCTGAGGTTGGTGGGTAGAGAAAATGGTGAAAGGAGGCTACTGGTTAGGACCTGAGCTGTGGTGAGAGAGAACTGATGGGTGCTGCTTGTCACCATGCTAGTGGAGGGAATGGGGATGGAAAGATGTTATTTGGCTCTTTGCCTAATGGTAAACCCAAAGGATTTTGGTCTCTGTGAGTGCAGTGCTACTGCTAAACCGATTTGATAAATGCTTACTGAAGCTGGAGAGACCTATAGCAGTGGTATTATAAGGAAGAAATTAGTGCCCAGATAGAAACAGAGTTGTAGAGAGAAACCTCTGCTTCTGTCCCACCAGGGGCCTGCCTCCTAAGCAATTATGGGGTAAACTATCAGGAACAGTGCAGCCAGCAGGGAGGTGATCGTCCCCCTGTACTCATTTCTGGTGAGGCTGCACCTTGAGTGCTGTGTTCAGCTTTGGGCCCCTCAGTACCAGAAGGACATCGAGGCCCTGGAGCGTGCCCAGAGCAGGGCTACGAAGTGGTGAAGGGCCTGGAGCACAAGTCCTGTGAGGAGCAGCTGAGGGCACTGGGGGTGTTTGGTCTGGAGAAGAGGAGGCTCAGGGCAGACCTTATTGCTCTCTGCAACTGCCTGAAAGGAAGCTGTGGGGAGCTGGGGGTCGGCCTCTTCTCACAGGTACCTAGTGATAGGACTAGAGGGAATGGCCTCAAGTTGCTCCAGGGGAGGTTCAGGTGGGAAATGAGGAGACATTTCTTCTCAGAAAGAGCAGTCAGGCATTGGGACGGGCTGCCCAGGGAGGTGGTGGAGTCACCGTCCCTGGGGGTGTTCAAGGAAAGGTTGGATGTGGTGCTTAGGGACGTGGTTTGGTGGGTGATAGTGGTGGTGGGGGGATGGTTGGTCAAGATCAGATGATCTTGAAGGTCTCTTCCAACCTTAAATATTCTATGAAAGAGATGCTCCTCAGAAACCTCTTCTGCAGAAGCAGGTTTCTAATATCAGGGTGACTGCTGGCCATCAGTGACATCAGTACAAGCTTGTTAAATATGGCTCTTGAATGATACAGCTGACATTTAGCTTTTTACTATTAGTGGGATGTTTCACATGGCACACTATGTATTTGAGTACTAAAACAGAAGTGGAAATGTTTGCACCTCAAAACTATTTACTTTTCTGATGATGCACATAGCAGTTGAATGAAGATCCCTGATTCCTTAGACACAAATATCTAACCAGCCTTGCAGTAGTGCCCATGAGTACTTACGTGGAGCTGGTTAGGGCTCTTGCAAGCTCATTTAAATATAGGGAATGCAGAGTAGAGATCAGATGCACAGAGAGTTTTGCTAAACCCTGCACTCAGCAGGGCAATGACCTTGTTTTTCTAACAGCTCACAGTTTTTGCAACCCTGATGCTGTAAAATAAATACAAATGAATAATGGAGAGACTCAGAGGGGTATGGGAAACATAAACAATGCAAGCAGTAGCAATGTGTGTCTGACTCATTCTCTCTGTTATCATCCAGATGCTGTTACAGATTTCAGTTTCTCTTGCAGAATATCTCTGTTCCAGCAGACAAAGTTGAAGACTTTTTTTTCTTTTCTTTTTCTTTTTCTTTTTTTTTTTTTTCCTGTCAGTGTCACCAACTTCATTTTTCTTCAGAAACTGGTGCCAATATTCCAGGAATGCAGTGGCCGGGGTAGGTGGGGTGAGATCTCAAGAACACCAGTGACGCCAGGCTCTTGCTTTGGCAGTCCTCTTCGACATGGATGTCCCTATTCACTGCCTATACTTGGAAGCTGTAGAATTCTTCCAAAGAAAATGAATGCTGCACAGCCTTTCTGTGCATACCACAAAGATGTATCTAATCTACAAAAACTTTCTAGGAATGACAAGACTTTTCCAAGATGCCTGTGCTGGTTTAAGTATTTTCTGTATCCAGATTGCAGCAGGCTTTACACAGGTTGGCTTCTGATGGCTGCTTTTTCAAATATAACCCAAATGTAGACAAAATCATACTGAATTCCCCTCAAAAGGGTCACGTGTCACTGTGCTGTGACAGAGGAACAACCTGTCATGCAGGAGAGTTCTCTAAATATGTATTTTTCTTGCAGTTCCAAAGCAAGTGTTGAATCCCACATTGTAACCTGTTTCTCATTTTATATTCCCACCCAACTCTTCTGATTGTTAAAGTAGCTTGAAAACAAGCCAGGCACAGCCTGCCCTTTCACATGTGTTAGGCAAAACCACAAACAACTGCGCTAAAACTTGCCTGGAACAAGTTCATTAACACAGCCCAATGAGACCTGACATACAACCAGAAAAACAGGAAAATATTTTAGCATTTGGGAGTCATTATTAGAATTGTCTTTTTTTTTTTTTTTTTTTTTGCCTTTCTTTCTCCTCCCCTTGGGGTTAACATCTGTAAAAGGCATTATTTTCAAAAGCACCCAGTCAAGTGGGAAGATGAAGGCCTGGTGCTGAAGGTACTAGGGTGTCCCAGCTGGCTCAGCATCTGCCCTCCCTGTCTGGGCTGCATGAGGGGCTCTTCCAGAGGCTGATTCAGAGCATCTAATTTAGCCTCTTCTGGAGAGCATTCAGAGGTGTCTGCTTCTTTGATGAGTTAAGTAAAAGACTGGTTAATCTTAGGGGAATTCATACCACACACGGAGGTGCCAGAGGCATTTTAATAATGGGACTTGAAACCCTTGGCTCCTGATAACCGGACTTGGTTCGCTTCTGTCAAGGTGAACATCCAACACTAAGGCACTCCAAATCATTAATATCCCTAGTGTAAACCTGTGCCGGGTTGGCTCGGAGCTGTTGTGAGGGAGGCACCAGGCTTTCTTTCCACAACCCCTGCTCAGAATATTTGCACTCCATAAAGAATATCTTTCAGTGTACAAACTCATGTTTGCATGAAAGACATAGTGATTTCAGCATCACAGAGCCAGTCAGCTCCAGCCTCGGCTCTGGTCCTCGGAGAGAAGCTGGGAATATTGCCTACTATAAAAGGGCTGGATCCATGTCTGGCTTCAGACTGGAGTGTGGTTTAAGGTCAACACCTTCTTGGGCTTGCATAAATGTTCTCCTCTTCTGACTCAGACAGTAAATATCTGTGTTCATCCAGCTATCTTCCCTCTTTCTGAACATAATACTTTCCATATTTAAAGGTGGGACTGCAAAAACAGGTTTTTGAAATCTAACTACTTATTTCTTTCCATGCAACAGCCTGAGCCAAAAAGCGAGTAGCGGGATCCCCAGGGCCTGCGCTTGGCCGGAGAATCTTGTAATCTTGTATTAAGAATTCATTTAGCCTTTTTTTTTTTTTAGACGTCATACGAGATATCTCCAAACAGCAGGGGGAGCTCAAATTCTGCCTAAATCCCAAAAAGCAGAGAAAGTACTGTCTGCTGATATTCTTTCTATTTTAACCAGAGGGGAAAAAAAATACTTGTGGGGTTTTTCTTACAAAATTGCATATATATATATATATATATATATATCCCCAGTATGCCACAGGGAGACAATTAGAACATGTAAAACAGATAATACAGTAATTAACATGAACAGTTGTGTAACAGAAGCATTGCCTGCATGGGTCTTGGTAGCTGTTTAATGTGTGTATTTCATCTTGCTATTTTCATGGAAAAAGGTCCAGAGCAGTTTTAACACCCATCTCCTTGAATCAGTACCCAGCAAGTTCAGAACCTGGGAAGAGCTGAGATCAATGCTGCTTAGGTAAAAAGATTTGGGAATGATGGAGCAAATCCATTCCTGGACTCAGCTGTCCAGAGAGGTGACTTTGGCCTGGAGGTATTTAGCCATACAAGGCTCCTGTGTTCTCAGAGTGCCACATAAGCACTGTTAAAGCCACACCACATCCCCACACTTCTGTAGGTGGATGAGCACCATCAGGCTCTGTTTGGTACAGGAGAAACCTTCGCACATGGATGGCAGTGTCTTGTGCAAGATCATGCTGTCAGGACAGGACCGGGAGATTATGATCTTGCTTCTCGGTGTTTCCCTCAGAAAGGCTGGTGCAGTTGTTGTCAAGCTCTTTCATCCAGGATCCAAAATCCATTCATAATTGCTTCCCCATAATGCCCTGAGATCCCACAGCCTTCAGATCTCTGCGCAGGCAGGTGGGGAGGCTCGGTGGGGGCTGGCAGAGGATGACAGGGGGAATGAATGGGTTTTGGATGGGTGCAGTTTCAGGGAAGATACGAAGCATGTTAATTTTCCTCCCTGGTTCTGCTCCAGTGGGGAACCCTGTGGGAACGTGGGGGTTTTGCTCTCCCTAACGCCACTGGATGCAACACGGAATATTCTCCCATAACCATAGTGTGTGTCCTCCAATTTGGAAACTTTTATGTGAACTGAACGATCTCCAGTTATGTAGGATTATGGATGTTCAGGGCTCTGTGAGCAAGCTAAGTCTGCTGCCATTTATGCATCAGGGAAACAAATACGCCACAAAGCCAAGAAAAGACAGAGTAGCCCCCGGTGTCAAGCTCAAGTCACAGTCTTCTCTTTCTTTTATCTGTGGTATTACTTTACCTACTGTATCCTTATGAATGGCTTTGATGGCAACTGACTGAGCAGGATAACTATGGTATCCAGTGCAAACAATGCTGATGCAGTCTCCAAGGGGATAAATTACACTGGCTAATCAGGAAACTCAATGATAAAGCTGAAACCTTTGCTTTCAGGGTTTTTGTTCATTGTCTCCTCAACTAATATGCTATTATCAATTACTAGGAACTGGGATTTCTTACACAATCTAAATCTAGATGCATTTCTTTGGCTAGAGCTGGCCCAGCTCTTAACTTGAGAAAATCAGTTTGGCATTTCATCGAGTCCTACTTGTGTTAACAGAATTTGTAATAAACCTGCAGGTGAGCAGACGAATAGTAGTGGGAGAAAAGATATGGGATATTGATGATGAATCCAGTATTCCTCTTAAAAATCAGAGGGATTTTGGGTAGAGAAAATGTAGCTAGAGCAAGAATTTCAGCCTTAAAGTGGATAGGAGTTGGGATCCAGTAGGAGCAAATGTTTACTCTAAGAGTCTGAACTAAGAAAGCCAAGGCTGGATGATCATTTCCACACACATGCAATGAGCTTCCAGCCAACAAAGTGCCCCAAAATGAACAAAGACCCAAGAGGGAAGAGCCCCACACTCCCAGAGTGGGGTCAGCAACGTGTGAAGAGTGCCTGACATGGCCTGCAAGCATGGTGTGTGCCCTCCCTGCTCTCGGCAGGAACTGTGTCCTTACATGCATTGCCGCACGCAGCCTCCCTATCACATGTAATGAATGCCAGACTGCTGTCTGTGAATGGGTAATGGTACTTCCCCACCACTTCAAAGTCTATGTGTTTCACTATTTTTTTTTTTCAACCGTGATGTTGAAAGAGATGATTTTTCTCCTTTAAAAACCGCAGCTGCTGAGAAGTTAATGAAGGGCGCTGTTTTTGAAACTCCCAGGGGGCTGATGCTGCCTCTTCCAGCTTTGCTGTGACTTTTGCTTGGGAACCAAGCACTGGGATGGATTCTTACTGCTGATTATCACTCGTAACCGCAAGCACAAGTGGCTGAGAAAGGGCGATGGAGGAGTCAGCACCTGATGTTGAATTAGCACAAGAAGACACCAACCTCACTGTAAGTTTGTGTGCTTAGCTGTTTGGTGGTGCAGGGGAACCAGATGGTTCAGTTACCTAAAGAGTTTTTTTTTTTTAAACATGGGTGAAGGTGAGAGACATGGAAAAGCCATCATTGGGTTGCATCTTTGTCATTTGTGTGACGTCACTGGCAAATACCTGGGACTTTTCTGTGCCAAGGCAGTGTTACAGCAAAGTCCTGTCTTGAAGAGGTCATGAGCGGGAATGGGAACCAGCTGCCATGGCTTTTTGTTCTTCATGTAATGGTGAGGGAGCTTTAGGTCCGCTGAGTCCTGTAATAAGTAAATTAAATAAGAGAAACTGAATAAAATAATGAGAAAAGGAGGAGTGGTCATTGATGAGGGGCAGAAAAGAAGCCTGGGGGGGGGGAGTTGAGTTGAAGAAATGTATCTTGTGCATGGTGGGAAAGGGCCGAGGAGGAGCAGAAACAAAGGGCTGTGGTCCCAGGGAGGTGTCATCCCCCCAGTGCTGCAGGCAGTAGCCCATTGCTGTCACCCAAACCTGACTCCTCCAAAAGCAGAGCTTGCTGCCACCTCCTGCACCCTGGGCTGGTTTCCCCGGGTGCTAGCTGCGAAGCTGGTGATGCTGGGAGGAGTGGGAGCCCCGAAGCCACAGGGAACATGGTACCTCCCTTCTGTGTGTGTGGTCTCCCCGTCATAAGCCTGGCCCCGGAGGCGTTTGTGGAAAACGGCAGTCCCTGCTAGGACATGTTGCTGCTTCTTTATCAGTTGCTGCGGCTGTTGCTGGTTGCTTTATTGCAAGCAAATGCCGTTTGCTCAGCTTATTGACTGGAGATTACATACAGCTGCACTGTAGAAAAGGGAGCCTGAACTATTTTACCTGCAAAGGCTATTTAAATGGAAAGCTTCAAACTCCCCTTCATCTTCACATAACCATATTTAATTTATAATTGAGACCTAGATGCAGAAAGCTTTTGAAATGTGCTTATAGGCAGTGGTGAATTGAGATTTGGGCAAAACTGATCCTCCCTTAGCATTGCTTTGCTGTTACATGCCTCACATGCATCAGACAATATGGGATTACAGAGCACCTGATGCTACTGAGCCGCCTTCTGCAAAAAGAAGTAACGTACTCCTTTTTGATTAACTTCTTCAAACGCATCAGGTCTATTAACTATCCCCCTCAAGACATATCGCTATCACTGAAAGAGCACTTTGAAAGCATGTGACTACAGAGAATGGCTCCCCATTAATTTAAGAGAAAGCATATAGCTAAAGTCAGAGTGTCAACCTGACTCACTGCTTTTTTAATAAAGCTCACTATTTGGGGGATGAAGTATTCAAGCAGAGGAGAGTTTAAGTTTTCCAGAAGAGAATTTATGATGATGTATTGGAAAACCTGGTTTATTGTTTGCTTAAGCTAAAGATTTTAATGAGAAAAGTTAATTCAGACTGCAGATACCACATTAGAGCTATAACTACATCTTCATTCTTTGTTCTTTTTCAAATAAAGAAATGATTTTGGGGAGGAAAGTGAGGAGATACTGCCTAGCTATCCATATCTGATTCAAGGGTCTCTAGGACAGGAGCCTACACAATCAGTGGAGAACAACAACCTCCTCGAGGATGTAGTTTGTGGAATCTGAGTTAGGTCTCTACTTTGGAAAGGCTAAGATTTATCCATGGGATACGTCCTACAGCAGAGATCTGAAATTATTCTGAAAATCCTGTTTGTCTTTTCTGTAAATAGGCTTTAAAAAAACCCCATACATCTTTACATTTTTTTTTTTTTTTTTTTTATGGCACAATCTTCATAAAAATTGGATTAAGATACTAGCAATCTTTTGTTTTAATGGGTCTGCTTGGTGAAGTTGGTACTGTTCAGCTCAGTGTTAGAAGCCCTTCCACTGTGTCCTGCTCAGCAGAAGCAACAGTTGCCTTAAGGTCAGCTATTAGAAGACATTCCACTTACACAGGATTTCAGGACTTTTACTGGACATTGTTGCAATCATTTCTATAAGGTGATGTTCACACTGAAGTACTCTTCTCATTCAGAGATGTGCAATGATGCCATTTCTGCCTGTCCAGTGGAAAAGCTGGAAACAGAAATGTTGAGCCACTTCTCCAAGAAAATTTTAATCTACTCTTTTGCGAAAGCAGTACTTGACTCACATTTATATTCCAGACAACAGGTTAATGCATCACTGAAATGTCAAAGGACACAATATTTCTGGTACTTATAAGAAGAATTACCAACATTACTGGTAAATGGGAAACCTTTGTGTTTAAGCTGTGATGTGCTTAGTAGTGTGCAAGATGTACATAGAAACTGCCTCAAGGGACCTGACAAATAAAAAATAGCAAGAGGAGATTAACACAAAGGCTTATGCAAAAGATAAGCAAGGAAAGAATTAACTTTTCTTTTTCACTAGAGTAGAACCAGGCATTTCAAAGGAATTTGTACCTGTAGTTGGTAAACAGATAAATCCTTTTTGTCCTATTGCTCATGAGAGAGTGAAGAAGGCTTGTCGGAGTAGCCTGGCAAAATTGCAAGGACTCATTTTTTTCGCCAGTGCCCACTGTGGGACTACAGTTCTACTTTTGGAATGCATCAGACTGGTGCACTGCACACACAGAGAAAAATCTCTGCTCTGAATAGCTCAGGGAAAGTATTAGGGATGTTCATTAGGGATTTTTTCACTAACATGCCTATGCAGAGTAGTAAGAAAAAATATTTAGTACATTAATCTATTTCCTTAGAAATTGATGTTGCTGTATAGGATGTGCCAGAGTGAGGCCTACTGCAAGCATTTCAAAGACTAGCACAGACCTTGACAACCTAAGCATAATTACAGCATATGTAGAGTTCTTGGTTTTCAAATGCCATGCATTTGGAAATATGTCTATTTCAATAGACCAGCATGGAGGAGAGGATTTGCAAAAGGTCACAATATGAAGCTACAGGAGTTTTCTAGGATGAGGAAAACTCTGCCTTTAAATACACCACTATGACTTTATTAGCATCCCCTACAGTTTTTTGGCTATAGCAGTACAAACAACAACAACAAACAAACAAAACAACAAAACAAAACAAACAAAAAAACCCCACCAACATTGAATAACTCCATGGGAAGGCTGCAATGAAGAGAAAAACAAGGTTTAATTGTGATAAACGTCTTTTCAATCTAAATATGCAGTATGTGCAGGGAGAATAGTCATGATTTTTGGAATTTCTTATCCAGTGGACAATGAGGTACAGTGTCATGAAACTAGAGAAATTCAAGCTTTGGAGAGGAAAAAGGAAATCATCTCTAAATGGACCAGAAGTACAGCAGAAAAAAAGACTACAGGGGTTCCTTTGGGGAATTCAGCTGCTCTGATTCCTCAGGTAGATGTGAAGTGAAGGTGGGGTTTCTGATGGAAACCCCATGGAGAGTGGAAACCATAAAACACCGATCTTGGGGAAGAGGCAATGCCTCTTGGAAGTTCTGGGGACTGCTTTTTTTTTTTTTTTTTTTTTTTTTTTTTTTTTTTTTTAGGAATGGAAAAGGGTATTGGGCCTTTTGGCTATGGTCTGTTATGAATCTTGGGACTCTGAAGATGGAGGTTTATCTCAGTGGTGCTTTATAGGACCAAGATGAACATCTGTTTCATTATTTGCCCTCTTTCTTTGCTCTCTTGTTAATTAGGACAAGTATTTTGAACACAGCCTCTCCAGTTTGCCATGTATACTATCACACGCTGAAATACTGATCATAGAGAAAGGTACCATGGAAACATTTGCAGCTCACTTCAGCCAGAAGGAAGAGTAGAAATGACTGAGAATATTTCTAAGATATTGGAGACCACTAGATTTCCAGCTGGATTTCTGTTCCAGTACAATCCACCCTTCCATCATAAGGGGAGGCCAGAGCAGGATGAAGCATCACCTGGAGAATTCTACTTTGACTGGGCTGTGGGAGATAATTTTGTGTGTCTCCTCCCACAGCATCCTGGCTAAAAGCTTCTGGGTCCTTGAACTGTGCACCAAAGAACTAGCCCTCTTCCCAAGTGGAAGGTGCATCATTCAAAGGGCAAAATTAGCAGGGGAGTCCCTCATTTCTCCAGGCCATATCACATATTCTGACATCTCTGGACCTGATGAGCCATGATGCTTGAGGCCAAAAGTTTCCAGCACTACATAAGAATCTCTCTCCAAAACCATGTGCCCTTGAGACTGTTATCCCACTTCCAGTGTGAAATGCTGAAACACTCTAGAAAAAAAAAAAAGGACAATTATAATAAATTTTGTATTTTTTAAACAACCACCAAGACTGTATAAAGATTTTAGGAAACAACTGTAAAGAAAGGCTGAATAACAGTAACATTAAAGAAATGAAGAACAGATAGACTGCATTTTTAAGCAAAAAAAATCCAGCTCTAAGTGGTATAGGAATACATAGGAGCTCAACATCAGTAGCAGAAGATCACACATGGTATGATTAATGGTGGATTTTTCACATGTTCTGCACTGTGAGTGTAGAAGGGAAGGTGGAAGTATGTGTTTGCCTTTCATCTTTCTGATCAGTATATTCACCCTTCCCAAAGCTACTGCTCAGCTCAAGCTCTTGTGTTTTTGTCTTCTTCTGATCTGCTGATTGAAATCATTGCATTGCATCTCATGTGAAATCCCTCATCTTTGGATTTTTATTTTTAGACAAACTGCCTGAAGACATGATCATTCGCTGAGATGGTTTCCACATAAGGGACTTAACTGCAGCCAGCCAAGGAATGGATGGGTGTTATAGGAAGATTACATGGCAGATGGAAGAAGACATGCATTTCTATTTTGATGCAATGGTAGATACAAGGAATGGATCTCTAAAGCAGCTCACTTCAGAATAGGATTGGAGAACAGCAAATAGTCAGAACTGATCCCCAGATCTTCAACCATCAAGAGAGGGGTGGCATCACTTGGACAGGAAGGTGTTGAGGGGCTGGTTGGGTATCTGTCCTCTCCTTGAGTGAGAGGAAGGCACAGCAAAGCTTGGTATTATGTATACACACACAAATACTCTCCTGACAGAGAGCATGACCACCCAGCAACAGGAGTAGAACTGAGCATCTGTTCTTCTTTCCATGCAAGACCCAGGTAGTATGCAGTTATCTACAGATTTTCTCTTTCAGCTTTCCCGTCTGTGCTGCAAAACATCTTTTCCCAAGCCAAGAGACACAGGCTTGAACCACTTTAGGGTTTCTGGCAGCAGTGGCAGCAGCCTGCCGCTATCAGCACTGGCCAGGGAGCTGGCAAGAGGCCAGGGCTGTGGCACTCTGAGCTCTGCTCCTGATTGCAATGTCTTCAGTGAGTTCAAAATTGGGCAAAATTCCTTCATATCTGTGAACATGAGCTTTTCACTTTATTTTTTAATTAATTAATTAATTAACTTATTTTTCTACATGCAATATGTGTTTCTACATAAAGATACTTCAGAGCCTGGTGTTAACAGTCCTATCTGTTGCTATAATAAATTACTGATGTTGCACAAAAAACATGGGTAAACTTCTAAGGAACCACTCCAAGCCCTAGCCCAGTCCATGACGAACATTTCTGTAGGATGTACTAATGGGGGAGCAGAAGAAATCATCAATATGGAGAACTGTATGTGATCAAAAGCCAAATGCTTTTGATCAAAAGCCAAATGCTGACTCCTTGAATGGGCCCACCTTTCATTCTCATTTAATACCACCAAAGCTGGAGACCTTCAGCATCTACAAGGACCCATCCCATAATAGATTACAATCGTCAGTGTGAAATGCTTTTATATTTCTCAATAAGGATGATCCTATTTATTGGATCTGATCTTGTGAAGCACAGGAAGATGCGAAGCTGTCAGGCAAATCACCTAATCCCCATTCAGACATTAGCAGAGGCAGTGTAGTTAGGGAAATTAAATGCTAAATGTCCCTTCTGCTGTATATTGCAAGTAACAAGATCTTGGTCTAAAACACCAAATGATCTTCCTTCCAGTACACTGAAAACCTACCAGAATGACCTTATAGTCCCATCTGACAAAGGTTTATCACTATTCCTACATCATCTAAAAGTCATTTAGCTTTGCAGCAGCTAGAAAATAAGCCCCAGAATTTCATAAACTGAGGTTTGTGGGAAGCTGTACTGGGTCTAGCTGGGATGGTAACTTTCCCTGCAGCAGCCCATACAGTGCTATGCTCTGCACTTGTAGCTAAAACAGCAGTGGTATCACACTGGTGTTGTGTCTGCTGCTGAGCAGTGCTGGCACAGCATCAGGACTTTCTCTAGCCCTCCTAGGGGGTGGGCAAAAAGTGAGAAACATCACCAGGGCAGCTGACCCAAACCAACCAAAGGGATATTCCATACCATATGATGTCACACTCAGCAATAAAAGGTGGGAAAAGGAGGAAGAGGGGTGGGGTGGGCTCTCGTTGCGAAAACGTCTGTCCTCCTCTCCGAACACCGGCTATGTGCGTTGAGGCCCTGCTTCAAGGACGTGGTCAAGCATCGCTTATTTGTGGGAAGTAGAGAGTAATTTTTTTTTCCCCTCTGCATTTCCACATAGCCTTTACTTGTTTTGTTATTCCCTTTCCCCCTTCCTCTTCCCCTTTTCCCTTTCCTCCCTTTAGTTGAATTGTTTAATTAATAATAATATTGTTAATAATAATAATATTGTTAATAATTGTTTAATTAATATAATATTTCCTTGATAATATATTTCTCTCTTTATTAAAATTATCCTTATCTCAACCCGTGAGTTGTTTTTTTCCCTTTACTTCTTCCCCTGCTCATCTGAGGAGGGGGAGTGAGAGAGCGGTTGTGGTGTTCAGTTGCCTAATACGGTCAAACCACCACAGAAGCTCCTAGCATAATGTCTATATAACGTAATGTTACTACATGTTGTAGTGAAATACTGTGAATTTCCACAAATTTTGCTTCCCCACCTTACATAGGAGCAGTATTAGACCTCAAAGCCTGTTGTTTAAGTATGTTACATTGTTTAGAAAGATAACTTTACAGACAGCATTGTGACAAGAGGAAATTCCTTACTCTCTCTGATAAAATACTCCCAGCGTTTTCCCATTGATTTTTCTAACTGGGTTAATGTTTTGAACCTTTTCTTTTGCTCCATCATAGTCAAAAATCCATCCATTTCTGTTCAATAATGCATTTTCCTTTTTTAGCACTGGTTTTAAAAGAAGCTGTTAGCTTTTTGCTTTGTTCTTGCATGGTTGCATGTAAACTTAGAAACAGATTTTAAATAAACTTAAAACATCAAAATAACTGAGTAAGAACTTGGGATCTTTTGAAATCTACTGACTGAGGAACCATTTTGAACTACAAGTTTTCTCAGCACTTAGATTTTTAGTTCCTTATATTTTTTAATTGGCTACTCCAGTGGCTTTTTTAAATGCTGAATTAAATTTGTGAAGCTGCTGAGTGTGGTGCAGATGGGGACCTCATGCTGAACTCCAGCAAATAAGGCATATGCCAGGAACATGGGACTGCCACAGATGGTGAAATCTGAATCCGGCACTACCTGAGGAACCAAAACTGTTTGCTTTGTGCTTGATTCCCACGGATGTCCAGAGGATGGTGCTACTTGTCTTGTTAAGAATTTATTGTCTGAGTAAGAACTAATGAGAACCTCTCTCCAGTATGGCATTGTACCCTTGGCATTCTGTTTGTCAAAAGCATCCATTACCCTCTTTCCCAGAAATGAAAAGTAATGATGGGATCGTCACAAATATCGACATGGCTACTTTAATCAGTTTAAGATGAATTATAGGGGGTTTGGTGGGAAATTTGCTTTTAGAATAAAATTCACAGGGGGAAATGCCATTGTAGTGGATGTTTTAAATCAATGTAATTCTCTCTTTCTGTCCTGTGGGCCAGCATCCTTATGAGAATGTGTTTTCTAAAACATACTGCAGCACTTCTTGTGGCAAGGGACAGAACTATACTATGCATGCCTGGTCCAGATACATCTAGTCTTGACCACAATATGGTCTTTAGAGATCTCCTTGTAGCATAGGATGGGAGATGTAAAACTAATAAAGCATATGGGAGTTTTTGGAGAGGATTTTTTATTTTATTTTATTTTATTTTATTTATTTTATTTTATTTTATTTATTTTTTTTTTCCCAGTGGAAAGCAGTTTCTTTCCAAACCACAAAAAAGCAAAAGCAAAAACAAAAACCAAACAAAACCAAACTTAATCTTGGTAACAAAAAATCTAACATCTTTGACAGCTTGTTTAGATACACCTTCATGTTGAACACAACGTGTGGAGGAAGGAAAAGAGCAAGCCAGCTTTGTGATCTCCCTGGAATCCTCTGGTAAATGATGTCAAGAATAAAACTGCAAAACACACATTTTCTACCTCTCCTTGAACCTGGGACATCAGCTGTTGCTAAACTCCTTGTACGGCTGCACATCTGTCACGTTTTTCTCATGTTAAGTTTGTCCCATTGAAAGAGAGTGCAAGTGTTGCTGCTGACTTATTTCCACCCCTCCCAAAGTCTGTTTCTCACAGAAGTGTGAGGTTGTCAGATCTGAAAACTGCTCTTGTCTCTGGCACCTCCTGTTCTCTCTTCAGCCAGAACTTGTGAGACAGCCCAGACACCCTCACAGCTCCCCCTCGCTGTCTTGCATTTCTTAGGTGAGGGAAGGGGTCTGTCCAGCAGTGCTTGCGTCTGAGACAGACATTAAGCAAGATCCATGACTAAAAGCATTTCATGCATGCTTCTGAGTGGGAGGCAAGGCTGTTCTTGGGGCCATGGGGCTGTGGTGGGGAGATGGAGCATGGTATGCCAGTGGCTTCCCCATCCTTGACTGCTCGACCTGAAAGTTTTGTGCTTCAGCAGAGTAATTTTGGACTTTGTAGCAGATGTTCACCTCATTCTGCATTAACCACTCATAGCTGTAAACCTAACAACTGCCTTTTGGATTCCTTTCTTTTGCTCCCCTGTCTTTCTCTTGGAAATCAATAGGAGCCACCAAGCTCCCATTCAGCTGCCATAGGATCAAAAGTGAACTCAGTCATTGCGTCCGTGCTCATTCCCTGCATACAGTTTTCTTTTTTCCTCTGATTTCAGGAACATATGTAAATAATTAACTTAGAAATTATACAAGCTTATCACACTACATCCCAACAGATGGAGGAACACCATTAAGTTGATTTGCTCAGGCAGCCACATGCTAGACGCAGACCCAGAAAAAACAAGGAAATGAGAAGTTACCACTCCTAACAGCATGTAATTGATCTCATGGATGCTATTGCTGCTTGCGATGTTACAGCCTGCTTGCTGTAATCTTAACTCTGACCCACCCACCCCTTTTACTGTACTCTTTTTCCTACCAAATAACCCTGTGCAACAGGGAGATTTACTTGCAGTTTGCATCCAAACCATGTGTAACCTAGCTGATGCACATCACTCCAACAATAGCCCAGAGATGTGGGCATCAGTCCAGTCTTGCTGTTTTAGCACTTCTTCCAGCACGGTGAGTGATCATAGTTAAACTTGACCTGGTGAACTCGTATTCCAGCCTTGCCCCATAATTGTAGTGGTAGCCATGAGACAAAGACGCATTAATGCTGGGAAATGCTCTAGTACTGTGGTGGGCAGAGGAAGGGCTACATAAAATGTGGATGTCACTTGGGTGGGGAAGAACTGCCAACTAACATAGATTTTTTTTTTTTTTTTTTTTTTTTTTTTTTTTCAAACTGACTTGCAAAGAGTAGTTCTTGCCAGAGTGTCAGAGACATATTGAAGCTGGAATGTTAATGAAAGCAAACCCATTTGCTGCTACAAGTGATACAGGCAGTGGTTGGATAAGTAGTGTATGTTATACTGGGCACTGTTCTCATGGAGCATTAACATTTCTCTTCCTTTATTTGCCAAGGGAAATAAGTGCATCACTCAGGTAATCTAGTCACTCACATGTAAATTTGATACCTGTCTTTTGCTTGACAGCAAATAGAAGAATAAAGCAACACTTGGCAACTTGAAATTCTTGCTTTTTTATGGAAGGGACAATATGTTGCTGGATTGCCACTGTTTTTCTTTGGAAATTGTGCCAGGACATCACAGAAACATCATGCAGAGATGCTAAATGGCTTTTCACTTGCTGGCTCTGTTATCAGCAGCAAACTAGCCACAGCAGAGCACAGCTCAGGTGAACTTGCTGTGCCTCTTAGGGTGGGCTGCAGAAGCTACTTCAACACTGTTACTGCAGCTGAACTGCTCCAAACTGTTCTTGGGGATCCAGCACAGAGTCAGGGATGAAGCGAGTGCCAAGGGGACCTGTGCCCTTTGCCTTCATGGTGGCCTTTGAGCCAGACCTATAGGATCTTCCTATAACTGATCACAGCTGCAGCTCTGAGATTGCATTGAGTGCTGAGATGGTTATTCTGTATAACTGTCTTTGCTCTGGGGACAGAGCTGAATTTGTGAAAATCTGTCTGACAAGGGAAATTTATACATCTACATGAATGAAATTTCTTTTCTTTCTTTCTTTCTTTCTTTCTTTCTTTCTTTCTTTCTTTCTTTCTTTCTTTCTTTCTTTCTTTCTCTCTTTCTTTCTCTCTTTCTTTCTTTCTTTCTCTCTTTCTCTCTCTCTCTCTCTTTCTCTCTTTCTCTCTCTCTTTCTCTCTTTCTCTCTCTTTCTTTCTTTTTTCTTTTTTTCTTTTTTCTTTCTCTTTTCTTTTTTTTTCTTTCTCCTTCCTTCCTTCCTTCCTTCCTTCCTTCCTTCCTTCC
>CM021732.1:147843277-147883793 GCA_011075105.1 Heteronetta atricapilla
CCTTCCTTCCTTCCTTCCTTCCTTCCTTCCTTCCTTCCTTCCTTCCTCCCTTCCTTCCTTCCTTCCTTCCTTCTTTTTTCTCCCTTTTTCTCTTTCTCTCTTTCTTTTGAATGTTTATTTACAAGGACTAGCTTTTCTTCTCCTTGCTCTCTGCTGGAGCAGTCCATATTGTCACACTCTCTCCAGAAGGCAGTGATGCCCTGGCAGGTAAGGTGATGGGTCTCTGAAAGTGCTTTCTATGTGCCAATGTGGGCACTGTATAGAAGTCTGTGGCTGTTTCCTGACATGGGAGAGATTCTTGCTGAAGTTTGTTTGCCTGGCTCTATGCTACTGCTGCTGACTGAAAGTCAAGTCAGAGAGGGAATTTCACTGTTTTGGAGGTAGTTTAAGTATGCATGAACAGTCTTTGGTTGGGATTTTGAAGTTCTTCACAATTCTAGCCTCTGGGCTACTCTTTTTGGTCTCTCCAAGGCTTTTCCTAAGGGTTTTCACCCTGTCCACCTGCAAGAAATGCATGTGCACTATTTACTTATTTTCTTTCTCACCTCAGTATATATAAATCTTACACAGATATGGTTGGATTCCTAACGGATACTCCAAGTGTAAGTCACCCAATGACTTGCTGTTTCTGGTACTTGCTTCTTTCCTTGCTCATACTTCCCTAATTCCATGACTTTTGTACTCACTTGGCATAGATTTTCTTGTTTCTCCTCCAAACTTCTTTTCTGATGGCAAAGCTACAGTAGTTTCTGTTCCCCTACTGAATCCTAGACTTGCTGAATATCCCAAACTGGAAAGATCATTAGTCTGCCTCCACATCATACCACCCAAAAATCAGACCATGTGTCTGAGAGCATTGTCCAAACACTTGAACTCCTGCAGTCTCATTGCTGCGACCACTGCCCTGGGGAGCCTGTCCCAGTGCCCGACCACCCTCTGGGTGCAGAACCTTTCTCTAACCCCCAGCCTGACCCTCCCCTGTCCCAGCTCCATGCCGTTCCCTCGGGTCCTGTCGCTGTCCCCAGAGAGCAGAGCTCAGCGCCTGCCCCTCCGCTCCCCTCGTGAGGGAGCTGCAGGCCGCCACGAGGCCTCCCCTCGGCCTGCTCTGCTCTGGGCCAGACAAACCAAGGGACCTCTGCTGCTCCTCGTACGTCTCGCCCTCTAGGCCTTTCACCATCTTTGTTGCCCTCCTTTGGACACCCTCTAATAGTTTTATGTCTTTCTTATACTGTGAAGCTCCAAATGGCACACAGTAGTTTGTGTGTAACTCTGATGCTCAAGGGACATTTGGTGGGATGCAGCACTGGTCTTTGCCCCATCCTCTGCTGCTGCCATCTCTCAGCTGTCCTGTTTTCACACCTCCGTCCTAGAGGGGAAGCAAACGCAGCACTGCAAGCACATCCTCTAGACCTTGCAAAATCCCTTTCCCCTCTTTGGAAAGGAAAGCCTGTTTTTTTTTTTGGCTGATCATTTCTCTGAGTCCAGTGCAACAGCACATACAGGAGGCAGCAGAGCTGAGCACAGCCCGGAGGTAGCACAGCCCAGCACCGCAGCCTTGCTGTGTCCCTCACTGCGGTGTTGGGAGTGCTGCCCATGCCTCGCTCCATGTTTAATGCCAAATTGAGTGAACAGTTGGGCTTGGCCTATTTGGAGTGCAATAGCCTCAATTCAGCTTTACGATGGAGGGCTGTGTTATTTGCTGGTAATTAGTATGCTAAGTGCTGTTCTGAAATGCCACTAAAATACCAGTTGTTGCTGGGGATCTGTGCTTGGCTTTTGTCTGTCAGGATGGTAATGAGGTGATTCAAACACCATGACATCTTGTGGTGGACCCTGCTTTGCCTACCTGCTCATTAACACCTACCTTAGTGGCTCACTTGTGCAATGCCTGCTTTTTTATTTATTTTTTTTTATTATTTTTTTTTTTTTTTGCTGTTACTATTTGAGTTACTCTGCCATTACTCTCTGCAACTGGGAGAGTGACTTTATTGAGATGTATTCCAGGCAATATTTTCAATATAAATATTTATGGCTAGAATGTTCAAGTATTATCTAGGAGCACAAATCCTGTTGAATGTCAGTGTGATTCATATTCCTACAAGAACATTGGGAAATGCAGCTCTACACATTAATAATGACAACAACAAAAAAATAAATAAAAAAATGCCTGTTGCTCTGGTCTGAGTAGATGGCAGGCTAATATGAGCTCCCTGTAAAAACACCTGTAGCCCCAACTTGGGCTCTGTGGCATTCAGCTGAGAATGAAGTAGATTCTGAATTCTAAATTCTGAAGTTGCAATGTAGCATTTAGAAAAGAAAAGAAAAGAAAGAAAAAAAACCAAACACATTATTATTCCTAGTTTTTATTCAGTAAAAAGCCCTGCTGCTTTTGAGACTTTTCTAAGGCTTTCTTTTTAGTGCAGATGCTACTACTTTTTTAAGCCTTTAAGCTTTCTTTTCAAATGGTCTTATGATTGCCGTTCTAACTAGGAAGAGAAGTGTTTGCAAATCAAAAAAAGGTATGCGTGATGGTTGCTCACAGCATCTGCATCCACAGAGGAAGGCTGGAAAAGGAGGGCAAAGAAAGAAAAGAAAAAGTGTTTTTCCTGACTCACTGTTTGAATAATAAAATGTCCATTAATAGGATCATATTATAGAATTATAATTCTAACCTTTTCAAAGGGTTTCCATCATTGCAGATCTTGCAGCTGGTGCAATTACAGTATGGCATAAACATTTTGCTGGCGAGTTTGATTTAATTACACAAAGACTTTTTGTAAGGTCAGTGCTGTGGTACAGAACGTATGTTCTTCAGGCAGTTGCTCTAATTATAGTTTTGTTTTTGATGCTGGGCCTGACTGATCTTACATGAAGTCATTTCTATGCTGTATCAGTGTTAGAGGCAACACTTACTGCTAAGAGATAACAAATCTAGGGTCCAGTTTTATCTCTGGGAGACCCTGCTTTCTTGCATTTTCCCTCCATGTTCTATCCCCTCAGTGGGTAGGACCTCATGTGTCTGGTCATGCAGTAGGGAAGTTGGGCTGGAGGGGAGAGTATCATGTTGTACAAGTCCCACGCATGCAGTAAGAAGCAACCAGATATCATATGCCACATACTGCCTCCCTCCTGCACTGTGATCCCATGTGCCAGGTGCAGTTCCTTGGTGGATCTGGGTCAGCAGCTGAGTTTCACATGAAGGAGGTGTGAAGCTGAAGAGAAGCCGTAGCTCTGTCCCATTCATGTGTGAGGTATGGGCCAAACACCTGGTAGGAGTGAGATCTGTGAATCTTAATGCCTGGGTGGTCAGTTTTGGCAGATCTCTGCTGGCCTACAGGCATGAATATGTGCTTCCAGTCTTCCTCTTTGTCTCGTGACTCCTTTGCAACACCGCCACCCCCTGCTAGCACTGGTTTTGATAGAGGACTGACAAACATCTATATCCTAATGAAGCCATAATGTCAGACTGACTTCACAACAGTACCTGAAAGTTTTTACCCCTTTTCAGTTATCTTTCTCCCGGTAGTCATGACAAAACTTACTTTGTGGCCCAGTTTAGAATTGTTCTTTCCAGAAAGATTTTGAGGTGAACTGAAAATGCAGGAAGCAGAATGGATTTGTGAGGAGCAAGTTGTACTAGAGAAGTTGATTTTCCTTTTATTTAGGTTTGCTGATGTTTCAGTATAGTCTATGTGTTCTAGAGACAATCTGAGGGAGAGCTGGGAAGGGCATATAAACAGATGCAGAGGGTGTGGGTTTTGGGACATACCAGGCTGCATCTGCTTCATGTCATGTCTCCTCGATGACTAATGGAGGGACGCAAATACCTCCCTTAACATCCCTTTCTCGTCTGTTTTCCTGTCCCCAGCAGAAAATCCCTGTAAAGGCCATCTAGTAGCCCCTTCATCAAGTATTATATATCTATTATATCTGTTATTTCTTTCCAGTTAAGGACTATTCTCTACTGTGTATTTCATATATGTTCCTCCACAACATGACATCTTGTTTTAAAAGTTTCAATCAATTGGACTTCTGACACTTCCCTCAGGAGTCTATTTCAGTCTTGTTCTAAAGAAAGCAGTATTAGAATTTTTCTCCAATAGTCGGCAAAAATTTTTCCTTCTTTAAGCCAGTGCTATAGGAGAGGGACTGTAATGGTGGGGAAAGAAAGGGTGAATTGAGGGGGAAAAAGTAAAGAAATGAGAAAGAAAAAGAGCATGAGGAAAGAGATACTGAAAATTGTCAGAACATCTGAGACCCTGGTGAAATTAAGCATTTCATCTTTGTTTTCTGCATTCTCTACTTTTCATAGCAGCAGGATGGAAGATGTTCTCCCATTAAAAAAAGAAAAAAAAAATAAAACTCCACTGATGTTCTTTTCTGGTGTTTAAGAATTCTGAAGTGTGAGCATAGAAAAGGGAAATGGGTTAATCACCAAGGCTGGCATTTCTGAAGGTACCTAAAAAACTTCAGTGCTGAGCTCTCCCTAAAGACCTGGCAGACCAGAGTGGCAAGCTATATAAGCTCTTTTTGAAAATCCTCTTCTTAAAGAATGTATTAAAGCAGGGGTTGAAAGCAGAAGGCAGATGCAGTGGTACAGATATCTATGTAGTGATTAGTCCTGTGGTTGGCTAAAGTAATAATTGATTGTTTGTTCTGCATCTTTGTCTCTGAACTGCATGTTTGTGCCAGGGCTCCACTGGTCAAACACATGAGGAAGAGAAAGTCCCAAGGAGCTTGCTGAAATATTTTATTCATTGCATTAAGTTTTGCTTGAAGATTTTTTTTTCCCCTTGGGGATGGAAGACTTAAGACATGGCTCTAAGTAGTGAGTGGGTCTGAGCCAAAAAACTGTCCCTTAAATTTACAGCAGTGTTGAACTAAACCCGTTGTGGCATTTGGAAGACTGCCGCTGCCACTCATAGGTTTGCCCCATGGTAAAAAACTTTTACTTCCTAGTGACTGAATTGTCCTTTTGGGTTTAAGCTAAAGGGTAAACATACCCCACAGTGCTATTCAGTACTCCAAGTGCATGGCAGGTGGGAGATAGAACCAAGTGACTTCAAGACATACAGATTACTGTGGCCTTTTTTACAGCATGAAGCTATGAGCAGTGAAGCTCATGGAAGCTGGCCCTGCCCTTCAGGTTTAGACACATAAATGCAAGAGCTTAGATTTCAGAGCAATGCTGGCAATTGAGCTCAGGACTGGGAGCTACAGCTATTTCTGTTCAGGGAGTGTAGAAATCTTCAGAAATGCTTAAAAGATCAACCATGAGAATGGCTGTTTGAAAACAGTATCAGGTGGATTGAGAGTCCAGATAATGCTGTTGCTTCCCTCTGCTTTTGCTGTTGTCCCCGGAAGAGCTGTGCTTGATAGTTCCCTCCAGGCAGGACAGCTTTGAAACTCAAGCAGCATGGGTTTGTAGTCAACCCTCATCCTTTCTTTGTCCATATCCTTGTTCCCTGCCCCAAAAGACAAATGAAGGGAACCAGCTCCAGTTCTCTTATCCTTTTCTCTTGTCCTTTTCTCTTGGTGTGTTGAGATCCAGACGTTTGTCCAAGGAAAGTCCAAAAAGGCTGCAGGCTGTCTTCAAATAGAAAAGAAGATGGACTAAGGACTTTTGGCAGAGGAAAGATGAAAAATATGGATGGAGTAAGGGAACAGGTCAGGGGAGATAATTACAGTGAAGGGGCTCTAGTTAGTCTAGTTAGTCCTTCAGGCTCTTTTTTTTTTTTTTTTTTTTTTTTTTTTTTTTAAAGTAAGTGTGAGGCCATTGAATGTTCTTTCCCTTTCTATTGCTAGACCCATGCTCTGTATCACTCACCTGTTAAACCACTGCAGATGCTGGGATCTCTTAGAAGCTACCTCACTGTACATGGAAATTAGAGAAACGGATATAACCAACTCAGATCTTTTTGGCTCTGACAACTTGGACCATGCTGATATGTTGCTGGAGCAGGAAGGCTTGTGCACCAAGTCCATGAAGAGCTCTTGAGTCGTAGGGCTAATCTTACAATTTCCTGTGCTGCCAACCTTTGCCTTTTTGCTTATCTCATTTGTGCCCTAGTTCCTGATGATTACACCCTTCACAAGGGCAGGTGGGAACATCCATTGTGTGTTACTGGTAAAGCCTTTTCTAATCTAGTAGATGTTTCCCATGGTATCCCGGTGAGTCAGACTTCTAGAAAAGGGCTGTGCT
The DNA here is from genome assembly GCA_011075105.1 of Heteronetta atricapilla. Taxonomy (NCBI): domain Eukaryota; kingdom Metazoa; phylum Chordata; class Aves; order Anseriformes; family Anatidae; genus Heteronetta; species Heteronetta atricapilla. The sequence continues at coordinate 147,849,480 of CM021732.1, forward strand.
TGGAAAACTTCAAACATTGCTCTGTGCAATGGGACACACCTTCCCTCTGGATATAATGCTCCAGAGTTTTGCCTTGGTGTGCCATTCTGTGGTGAACACATGTGGGCTGAGTTGCAGTATTAACGGTGTCAGAGTTTGTTTTTGATCAGGCAGACCAAGTGCCAGCTTCAGAACCAACCTACCGTCAAAGAAGGCAAAGCATAGGGCTGACTGTTTATTTTCTGTAGTGATTAGCTCCATCCTCTTTGTATCCCAGACAAACAGCATCCCCACTGTTTTCTGACTCAAAGCATTATATCCCCTTAGCACATGGTGTGCCAACATTAACCCCTGGGCAACAAAGCGACAGGATACAAAGGGTTGTTTGTTAAATAAAAATCTATTTATACAGGATCAGACATCCAGACATGACAAAATAAGTTCCTGCGTTTATCAGTGATTGTGTAATCCTACTTTGAAGCTACCATAATGAACCTATAAAGATGAATGCATTTTTGGTAAAAACAGAGACAGATGTTCAGCAGATGAAAGTCAATGTCATTTTCTTCAAAAGTTCTGGTTATGGCCACACCCACTGAGAATCCAGCCCAGAGTATTTCAAACTATAAAGACTGTCCAGATTTGAAGAAAATGATTCTCTAAGGCCAAGCCTGACTTTCTTGATTTTGTTAGAAGATTCCCTATGTTGGAAGTAGCAAGGTGAGCTTTGTTATGTTTAGGTATTGTCTCCAACTTATATGGACTGAAGCTGTAAGCTGAAGGGAGGTTGTATTTAGGGTTTCCCCCTTTTAAAATGCTGGCAGAGCATCAGTGAGCAGTAGGGTGAGCAGAATCAGTCCTCTCTGCCTTTGTTGTTGCCTCAAGCTGAAAAGTCCTGTTGTGTTACACTTTATACACTGCTCTGTAAGACCTTGAAGTGTAGTTGCTGAACAGACTGTTCAGAAAGTTTCTCTCTCCTCTTGTTTTCTGTTTCCTTGTGCCTGGTTATGCCTCATGAGTTCTGCTTTTTTAAATCTTGAAGGAATTCCCATTTTTTCTGGGAACAAATCCATCTTTCTGAATCCCTCTGTTGGCAGGTAATGTCTCCTTCCTGCTGTATTAGCGTAGGTTTCCTCTGAGTGTTCACAGAGCTTCTTGAGGATTACATGGATACAATCTTAAATATGAAGTGGAGAAACCCTGGCTTGGAAAAGAAACAGCAAATTGCATGATTTTATTTTGTGTTGGAAAATGGAAGGAGAAGGATGCTTTGGATATATTTTACTTTGCCGTGGTGTACTAAGTAACCTCTCAAAGCCCTTTCTATTTCTGTTTTCCCTTAGCCTGATGAACAAGTGTTGTGACACATGAGAAGATCTGTGCATTGTGTGTATATTTTGTCTGGGTCCTCCTTTGTGGTTTTCCTTTAAGGTCTCCCTCTTTCCTTTCTTCTTTGGCTTGAGCATATACTCTCTGCGAGGGAATAGTGGGAGGAAACCTTTTTCAAGTCTGTCCTGCATGTCACTACTGTTCCCTCTCCTCTTGCTCTAATTGAACTTGAAATGGCTGAAGAGGAGAGGTGGAAGGCATTAGATTAGGGTGTCTCAAACTTTAGTGAGCTGCTTTGATCTGAAAGGGAGTGAAGAGGCAGAGGGTTTCATTTTCAGAGACTGTGAACCTGATATGGAAGTATCGTTTTGGTGTTTTGCAGACCATACCATGGAAAAGTCTAAAAAATGAGTTGATCAAATGGATGAGCTTTCTTCACAGTGAAGGAGCCTCTAAGCAAGAGTTTTTGAGAGGTGTGTTGAGGGTCCCAGGGAAGAGCTCAGTAAGTTAAATATTGACAGCTCTATTCATTGCTTGACACACTTTGCAGTGCTTACTGTTGTGGAAAGGTGGGACCTGTTGTGCTTGGTGCTGTACGGAGCAAGGGAAATTGAAAATTGCCTTTGCAAAGACCTTGAAGTTGTAATGAATAAGGAGTGTGCAAATGTGCCTGTAGCTTCTGGAGGAAGGAGCTTCACTGTGAAGGAATGAAGGTGAACAAGAACAGCTTTAATTTGCTACAATGAATTGGTGAGATACACTGGTGGGGTGACTGGTGAGAGTTCATTTCAAAAGACACAAGGTGTGGTGGTGCAGAGCTTTTGACTGTTGTATAAACTGATCAGGATGTAGGCTCTACTGCTAATCTGACATTGCAGCAAGCAGTTTTTGGTTCCAGAAGTTAAGCAACTTCTCCTGTGGGGATTATTTAGGAGGTGGAGACCAGAGGGAGATGTGCAGATAACACTGCATATAATGTCATATCTCACATTTTTGAGTTCTTCATGTTGGAGGAAGCATTCGTTCAGTGGTGTTTGGTAAGATTTTCATCTCTCAGGGTTGCTGCTGAGCTTTAAGCAGCTTGAGAAAGATAATTGCACAGTGTGAAGGGAAGGAAGAAGTTCTGAGCAGGCAGCAAGATGAAAGTACATGTCTCAGGCACAATGGGGAGGGGGAAGATATTTCACCAGAAAAAGAAGAGTGATGTGTGAGAAATCTTTGTATTTAGCTTGTGAGAACTGGAATAGGAAGAAGCTATATGACCAGGGCAAGAAAACAGTCTGTGATAAGTCCTCTGAACAAGTGATAGCAAGAAAACACTATAAAGATGAAAAGACAAGAGTAACAAACAAAATTAGAGGGACCAGAGTGCTGGAAACTCACAGCATAGATATCTTTACAGATGTTTCCACCTGAAGATGAGCAATGGGAGTCGTTGGAAGATAACAGGCCGACATCTTGTTGGAAGACAGAAGTTGCTATATGTAGTTTCTAGACATGAAGGAACCATTACTCAGGCAGATGTGACCTGGTAAGGGCAGATCATTTGAATTACATAGCTGATGGTACTACATCCATGGTCTGAGTCTCCACGGGTTTTGAAACACAGGGTATAGTCTTTGGCATGAGTGTATTACAAAAATGGCACATCTGAGGTAGCTACCAATACTGACACATGGCCACATGGTCTCCTTACTGTGAGTAAGGAGAGGCTAATGAGCTCATGTGTCTCTGTGACAGGTTGCTCTTTTTTTTAATTATTTTTTTATTTTTTTTCCCAGTATAAATCATCGTGGTCTTTTATTACCTCCGTTGTTGGTTTTGCCCAGTCGCTTAGATTTGTTTTGTTCCCCTAGGCTTTGGTACTATTGTCTGCATCATTTTCTGTCAGCAGCAGATTTTGCCACTAAACAGATCCCAGAATCAAAATCCATAACCTTCCCAGGGAAGGGGCAGGAGGAGAAAGTCAGATACAATATGTGCATTTAAAGGGTATGGTAGTATGTGAGAAAACTTCCTGATAAAGCTACATTAGGAGAAACAAAGAGAGATTACAAACTGGCATTTCTCCCATGCCAAGAGACTTGCTAACAAGTCACAGGTGGTCACAACAGGAGCACGGGAAGAGCATGATTATGATGGGATGTGGTGACAGCTTGTGTGCACTTGCACATTTCACCGACTTGTTTTTTCCCAGCTGTTCTTAAAATATTTTACACAGCTTTCTATTTTGTTCAGGTAGAGTGCAAATTGGGAATCACCAGAGTGCAAAGCCCATTTTGACTGCTTGACTGTGCTTTACCCTTTTGCTATCCTTTACTTTGAACTTGGTCCCTCTAGGGGAAGCTGGCCTTGCTGCAGTAATCCTTTCTCATGGCACGGACCTACTGAGGTGACTCATGAGGGTATTCAGTGAAGATCATTGATCTGAGAGTGCTTCCTTCAAACTGTAAATACTCCAAACTGCTGGCTTGTTTCTCCTCAGGAGAAAGAAAACAGGTGTTTTTCACGTGAGAAATGAGCTGGCAACTAACCCCTTATTAGAGGACACTTGTTGCTTGTTGGAGCTCGTCGCCTGAGAATGAGAGCTGTGCTTGTGCGTTGGGCAGAAGCTTCTCTATTTGCTCTGTTGGATATTCCACAAAGGGAGGAAGGACTCTCCTTCAACTCTGCATATGGAAATTCTGAAGCATGAAATGGAATAAAGGCATTTTGTCTTGAATGCAAGAGTCCTTGAGGGTTTGACAGAGCAGAAGCCAGGAAGTACTTGTCCTGCAATGAATGTGCAACAATTTGTGCAGAATCCCTGCACAAAGTTACCTGTTTTGCTTATATGGAAAGAGAAGCAGCTTCTATCCTGTAATCTTGCTCATAAAACAGACCAAATTTCATCTTCAAATGCTTTGTTTGGTGTTTCTGGATAGGGAAGGAGGACATTTGCCACTGTTACTCCCCTTGCTTCTGTGCTCCTGGAGGGACTGCATACCCAGACTGGGGTGGAGGTGGAAGCGTGTTAAATTGCAGAAGGGCCTGAGGGGGAGAGTCAGCTGGACCACAGGTCCCAGTCTGGAGGAAAGGGTCTTCATCCAGACTTGGTGAGGGGCCGGGAGGAGGGAGAAGACTGTATGCGTGGCCCAGACTCTCTGTGTTGGCTTTTGGTTGTCCAGGTTCTGTATCCAGGCAGTGGATAGCCTCTGCCACAGGTGAGGTGTTCGCTTGGATCTGGCACGGTTCCACAACTTTGCAAATCCAGAAATGCTGTTTCTTAGACCAACTTAGCTTCCAACACACCACCAAGAGCAATAAATAAATACTTCTGGGTCTGATTTGGGTCTCTCTGTATCACATTTCTGAAACAGGAGTACAGCCAGGGCCACTCTGTGTTTAATGCTATTTTTAGCTAGGTTTTAGCATAACTGGCTGTGCAGGGTTTGAGCCTCTAGGTTGCTGTGTGCTGTTATGTGAAGGTAAGGAGTGAGCTGCTGGGTTGGCCTAGACTTGATCCCACACAGCTGAGTGCCAGGGTATGTTGTAGAGAGGCTCTAACCACTCAGAAGCAGCCAGCAGGACCAAGTGAAGTGAAGAAACCTGGCAAAACTTATCCTTTGTGGAGATCCTACAGGATTTTCTAACTTCTTTTAAAGTACCCATCAGTTTTCCCGCTATCTAGGTCACTCCAGCCCACTCCATGACTGTGAATAACAAAATGATGTTCTTTAGTTTTGTTTTCCAACACCACCCCTGTCAGGGTACCAGTCCAGACACAAACTGAGCCCTGTAAAAGTGACTAAGATACGAAGTATTCACAGTTTCTGTTGCTTAGGTTTGTGTCTGAACTGCACTTATGAAAATGATGCCAAGATGAGATAAAAAACAAAAGCACCCAAAACTTCAGCGACTTTTAAAATATCTTCATATTTATCTCTTTGCATACAATTTCTGCCAAAGCTAATGGGATTAGTATCCTGAAGGAGTGTTGTGATATTTCATAATGGCAGTGCTCTGAGATCCTTAAATGGAAAATGGTAGAGAAACGGTCAGTTGAGTAATTTTTCTTAAAGACAGAAACAGGGAGGGAAATTACAGTGTAAGTGTGCCCTGACAAGAGTGGGAAATAATCCTTCAATGTGTAATGATTGGGCCGTCTGTAAGATATGGTGTAAAAATGCTTATTAGCAATACATTTCAAAAGACCTCTCATTTGAATTGCTTTGCAATATAAAGAACTTGATAAGTTGTTAGAGGAATAAAGAATATTCTGCACAGGCTTCACTAATTATGCCTAACTGTAAGTTTTAACTGAGCAAGGAGCTCCATCTGCTTCAACAATGCAATTTATGATACTGTAGCTTGGCATCCTCTGAACAGTGAAATGCAGTAGCATATGTAAATACTTCCTAATTATGCACAGCACTGGGAATTCACAGATGGGTAACACAGCCATCTACCAAAGACCTGTTACCTATAAATTCTCCTTGAAACAGTCTTGTATTGCAATGGATTCTGGTAGTTTTGGGAATGGATTGTAAAGATTCCATTATCTAAATTGGGTTTCAGGCATGGGTGGGCTTGAGCTTGCTTTTATAGGAGGATGTATTGCAGGTGATGGCATGAAGTACCAAACAGCACTGCAGAATACCACTGCTACCCTATTGCTGCAAAAGCAATGTTTGCTTTGTGGTGATGGAAATAGGAATTTACGCAGATGCAGTAGTGCTGTGCTTAGAGAAAGAAGCCAATTTAACAGGCCCATTCCTTTCTCCTGTAATAAGATGAAATACCAATGAGTTTAGCACTTGGTTGGCTGTCAGATATTCTTGAGGTAATTAGGGCTGAGTGCAGAAGTTGGGTTGATATCAGTGAGTCTGGGCAGCCAGTTTGTCGTGTAGTGAATAGGAAATAGTGCAACTGGAATTCAGAACCCTTCTGAATTAAAGCCTTCTCAGCAGTCTTAACTTCAGAGACTGTTATCATTTAGTCTGACTAAATCTATTATTTGAGTAATATCACTGCAAAAGTATAGCTGAATGCAAAGCATTTTTTTTTCTTTTTAGTGCAGCCTTAGGAATCACAGTATTTTGGAAAATCCTGGTACTTAGAATAAAAATCTAAAAAGCTAAAAGATTTTAAAGGAAAATCTAAAACTGTGAAAGGATTTTGAAAATCCTGGGCCTTAGAAGAGTTCATGAAATTTCAGTGTTATTTTCTAGCAAAAATACAGGAGGAATACAAAGGAATAACTTTGTGTACAGATCAGCTTGTTAATGCTTGGATTTTAAAGAGATGGCTGGGTTTACTAAGAGCTGATAGTAACATAAAGAAAGAAAGCAAAGATGCAGGCTGTGTTTCTCTCCTTTATATTTTGAAGAATGGTAAGGGGTTGAGTTTAGGACTTCAATGATCTGTTAAATGTGTAAGGAAGCCTTCAATAAACAGCAAGAATAAAAACCAGAGGATTTTTTTTGTTGTTGTTGTTGTTCTGAAGTGTAATAAAGAAGCTTTGCCACTGTGATATGACATAACAGCATTTACAGGACACCTGCCAGTGGATGCCTGTTAACTGGAACTGTCTGGTGTTTTAGGAATGGATTTGCATGATCAGGCCCTTGATCCACTGTCTAAGGGGAAGACAGCTTCAAAACTTGCTTGCAATGACCTTGGTGAATGCAGTAATTGCAATCAGTTCTCATACTGAAGCTCTGAGGATCTGACCAGGACAAACTAGGATAAACTATAAACACAACTACACAGGTAAAGGTTTTGCCTCCTGTCTTCATCGTTGGCCAATAACAAATGCTTAGAGAAAGTATGCAAGTAGAACAACCATATTCAGTGAGTTTCTGCTTCTGGTCATTTGTGTTCAATTGATTCTCTCTGAATTTGTCTCATTCCTGTATGAACTTGATTACAATAAACCATATCCTGTGGTAATGAATTGTATAATTTAATTATCGCATTGTGTGTGTTTCTTGGGGGTGGACAACTTTTTGTTTATTCTGAGGTGCTCATGTGGTAACTTTGTTAGGTGATTCTAGATTTTGTATTGTAAAAAACAGTGGGTATCCTTTACCTTTTTCTCCTCTTCACACCAACTGTGATGGTATAGATATGTATTCTACTTTCTGCCCAGTGGTTTCTTTCATAAATTGAAGAATCTAAGTCTAATTGATTTTTCCATGGAGCTTCATAGTGTGAGTAAATCAAATTCTGTGGACGCTGAGTGGAAATCATGAGGCCATTCTCTTCATTTGGCCCCTTAAAATGGGGAGGAAATTCAGTCAACTTCTGCTGCCCCATGCAGGACTTTTGAAAGGTGTTGTGTCTTTGCAGTTTTTTAATTAGGGCAGCTTGTGTTTTCAGGAATTAATTAACCTGTTCACATACAGCGCTATGCTTTGACTCTCACCAAGGATAAATTGCCACTGGCCCAGCCTGGAGCATGGGACAGAACTGTCTTGTCTACAAGACCTCCACTAGTAGCAGGAATTATTACAATATAAATAAGAAGGGCTAAGCAATGCCAGTATATCTTTCCCAGAGGGTATTAAATTTCTCCCCTGGCTTTCAGGGGATGCATTATAATGCCTACAGTGTCTACTTTTTAGTATCTTGGAAGCTACTGTTAAATGTAAGTAAACCAAGGATAAATGATGCTTCTCAATGCCAGTCAGCAAATCAATAGTGCAAGGAGGAAAAGGCCTATATTTTAGCTAGTGTCTTCAACTCAGGAGGATCTACTTCTGCTACTCAAATTTGTTATTTTCCTGAAATGAAAAGTGATCATTTTGGCACTTTGTTGTCAGAGAAGAATGACCTTTGCTTTACGATGTTGGCAAAACATGACGAGGCAGCAAACCAGTCATAGAGTAAGTCACTTCACTGAAACAAGAGAAAATAAAATGAGACAACCCTTTCAGCAGTATTAGCTTTTTTTTTTTTTTTTTTTTTTTTTTCCCCAGTTGGCAGTTTCAGGTGATCTTTTCTTCTTGGATTTCTAAGGAGATCAGATTTTGTTAAAGCCATTTTGCCTATTTTGCCTGCTGCCATTTATCAGAAGACTTTTACTTGGCTTTTACTTGCTACAGATACTCATTTTTTCTCTTTCTTATCTGCTAGAGGTGACTTTCCAAAGAAGCGGTTTCTTGAAGTTTGATTATGAAATGTGAATTATTTGATTTAGGTTAATAAACAACCAAAGATTAACTCAATCTTCAAATGTTCTGAGGAATTCCAAGGGTGGTGGGAGGCATCTAAAGTTAGCCTGTGTTAGGAAACTCTCTTTCTCCTGGCTTTTTATATATTCAGGGCCCTGAACTGCTCTCCAGTCCATCTGAATTTCAATAATTTATTCAAATCAGCTTCTGGAGGGATTTGTGTCTCTGCCTAGGAAGACTGATCTTTGAATACCCCAAAATGTGTGAATGCTTCCAGCCCACTACAGGGATTGACAGTTTGTTTCTTGATCAGGCTGGTGGTGAAGATGTGCTAGCAAAACTAATTTGGTTGGGGGCACAGAATATACAGCCCTGGAGGAAGAAGTATCCTTCTCAAGCTTCTGTGAAGTACCATAAGTTCAGGCTTGGTGGATATCACTGTGAGAAAATTTTGTGAAATGCATATGGAGGTCAACAACCTTCTACCTTAGAGACCACTTCCATACTAATAAATCACATTGCTTGAGTTTGTTCTTTGGCACTAATGGCCTGTGCCCATGCTATTGAGCTCCTTTGGTCTCTGAAACAGTAGCCATATCCAAACAGTGCAAAGAGAAATGTCCTGGGTTTCTGTCAGCTCCTGAGTTGTTCCTGGGAATTGTCTGGAATAGTGTTAGTTGGCTGTAGCCAAAACTACCCTAATAACATGCCTCACAATTTTACGTTGCTGTGACCAAGTCTTGGATGCCTGGATTAGTCCCAGGCTCAGCTTACTTTTGTAGTCATACTCAGAAGCTCTGCGTCCAAACCTTGCTGTTTACCATCAATCCAGCATTTCTTGCACTGATGTTTCTTTTCCACGCTAAGTTGTTGGCATGGGAGACAAAAGGATTATACTTTAAATCTTCCTGGTCCACCAGCCTTTCACTGTTGTGGGGCTTCCACATCAGGTTTTGTCTGTGAGAGATGCCTTTTCAGCTGTGGGCAAAAAAAGAGTGTAGTAGCCTAATGTATCTCTAGTTTCAGTGGACTCCTCAGATAATGATGAATGTGCATGTTCAGGATCCTTTCAAAAGCATTAGTCATGGAACTTGATAAAATAGTAACATTTGCAAACACGGTTAGGGATTTGGCTGTCCATTAAACCAAAAGGTCAATTGAAAGTACTGGGAATAGATTTACTTGGAGGTTTAGCTCACCTTTTGCTTTGGCATGTAGCTGTTCTATAAGGGCTGTGGCATGGCAGTATGAGGAATAATGAAAGCAAAGGGTTCATTCCTCCTGGTTTCCTTTCCTGCATATTTCTGTTTCCATGACCCATCATTGCAGTGCTCCCATGGAGAAGTAGATCTTTCATAACATCAGAGGCAGAATTTCTCTGATTTCTTTCTCAGTTTTGGAAATGGCACCTCCTTAACATGAAAAGTAACCCCTCACATTCGATTACAGCAGTAGTAGGAAGTGTGTGATCAAACATTTACATGACTCTACCTCGGTTACATAAAAGAAAATGAATGTAATTTTCACCTACATACTTTTTATCTTTTTATGAGTGGAACCTCTTGTAAACCAAATAAGCCAGAAGGCAAACTGCAACATATTAAGGTGAGAGAGAAAAAGAAAAACAACCTCAATATTTTCAGAGTAATGTGTTAAGTTTGAATACATTTAAAACTTAGTGATACATGTAATTAGTGCTGGTTTCCATGGTTACAGAGTCAAAGCTACAGAAGTTGCAGCTCCATTTCTTGCCACTGAAAACTCTACTTAAATCAGAAATGGAGTGGATCCAGGTGGCAAATATTCATATGCTGGAACTGGCAGCACCCATCCTGTGTCCAATCTGTTGATCTACTCAAGTATCCTAAAACAAGTCAAGATTTGTGGTTGCTAATTAATGTATTTGCTAAGTAAGAAAGTAACCACCACTAAAGACGAAAGAAGAAACACTTTATGCCTCTAAACTGGTCCCCATGAGAGAGTTGGCTCCAGGATATTTAGCTCTATCTTCATCTTTAACTATATCACTGTCAAATGAATAAAAATGGCAATGTACAGAAAGAGACCTAGAGATAGGATCCCTCAGGCCTCTGTCTCACTTAGGCTAGGGTGCTGTGTCTCACTGGGGGCTTCTCATTCCAGTTGCTGGTACAGTCTCTTGTTAATCTTTTGGGACTCACTTCATTGCAGGGCTATATATTGGCTTATTGTCTATGGCCATCCTAGTAGATGTGACAGGGCCATGCCATGGGGTTGGGCACTGATCCACAACCATCCGTACTAGTTGAGTTCACGTGCTCCCTGGCAGTTTTGAGTGGCATCTGCCCAGAGAGACGGCAAGCATGGTTCAGAGAACAGCAGGCTTAGGAAAATAGATGGGGTATGTTCTTCCATGCTCTGACTTCATGTAGCTTATGTAGATGAGAAATAGTCTTCCTGGACAGCTGCATGGCACAAGCACTATTTAAATGCTTACTGTTGGAAAGCTGATGTAACACACTGTCAATTTCTCCTGAGCACATAGCTCTGGTGTTAAAGGATGGCTATGAGATTGGGCAGATTTTTTGCATGGTCTTTGAATATATAACTTTGATATGTTTTGCCCCATTTTCCTTGTTTCTCAGTTTCCAGCGCCTAATGTTTCCAAAGTTTTCAGAAATGAGAAAAGTCTTTAAAAGGTGTTTTTATTTATTTATTTATTTATTTTTATTTTTTTCCCATGCCTTGGATATTTACATTAACTCAGTCTGATTTATCATTTTACTTTTATCTTACTCTGTGTGTGTGGAGCAACCAACTACTTAACGGCATGCTCTTATTGTCTGGGCCACCATCAACACATAGTCCTTCATGCTTGAATTACTCTGCTGATGTTTCTTTTCTTAACTAGGTAGATGGCTCCTCAGGGACAGGACTGGTTGCTCCACCTGTGTTTGTAACACACCTGACACAGCAGACAGAGACTTGATAAAGTTCAACTTTAATGCAGTGGAGGCACCCATAAAACAAATGTATTTATTTTTTCTTCCAACTATGTTCAATAGTTGTATGAAGGGAGCTTGTATTTTTTATTTATTTCAGGGAAGATAGTAGACCCAAGCAAAAACTGAGATTTCTCTAGCGTTGGAAATGGTATAGTTTCAAAATTTCAAAATATTAAACTAATAACTCTGGAATTTCTAGTGGAGTGGAAGTTTTGAAGGTATTACATACTGGATTACTTGAGAGATTGTGTTTCAATAAAATAAATACCTTTTAACTTTTCCTTGAATATTTTTAGTGAATTTATTTTATAATATAAAGATCTGAAGAAGAAAATTGTGAGTTAAATGTAATTATTCCATTTTGAGGTTTAGCTGGATTATTTTAATTTATCAAAATGATTTTTTGGAATGCTTTTGTTGTTATTGAAAACAGATTTCCTCATAGAAAGCTTTAACGATTATGGAAAATGGTATATTACAAAACCTGTGGGGAAATCTTTAACCTGCTCTTTTAAGTTGTATATCTGATTCTTCTCTCCAGCACATCTCATGCACCTTTACTACTCTGCTTCTGGGATAGGCCAGTAGCACATTATCACCACCAAAACAAGGATGAAAGCAATGAACTTTCTCAGAAAGGTGTAGTTTGGAGCAGGGGCGGTGATCCTGGTGATGGATGTGATTCAGAGATAAGAAATGCCTTCTTTGCTTCAGTCTCCACTGCCAAGGCGAGCCCTCAGGAATCCCGGACCTGGAGATCTGGGAAAAGTCTAGAAAAAGGAAGACTTTCCCTTGGTTGAATAGTACTGGGTTAGAGATCATCTAGGCAAACTTGACATCCACAAATCCATTGGCCCTGATGGGATGTACACATGAGGGCTTAGGGAGCTGGCAGACATCATTGCTAAGCCTCTCTGTTTTCCAGGGAACCCTGCTAGAGTGGGGAGGCTGGACTTGATGATCTCCAGAGGTGCCCTCCAACCTCAGCCATTCTGTGATTCTGTGAATGTGGACTGTTTATTTGTAACATCCGCTAGTGTTTTGTACTTTAATATTAGCATGCAAAAAAGAGAACCTAAAGTCTTCAGGGATTACAGAAAAAAAAATCTGCAAAGACTAGATTTTTTCTTATTTTACATAATGGATAAGGGTTAAAGAAAAATAGCTTTGAACTAGAATAATTTCAGGTCTTTTTGCATAATTATTAAATAATTTAATGCACAAATATCACTCATAATCATAAACTGGGCTGGTGTTGCAATTAAAAGCAAACCCTGATTTTCAGAATATTTAATTCTGTGATAAATGAGCTGTTAGCCCAGTCCCTTATTATTATTATTTTTTTCTCTTCATGCTGTTATTTAAATAAAATAAGCATTACATTGCACTCTATGAACTGACAGCAATGGGTTTGTTTAGCTGTATAAAATAAACTCACTGAAGTCTCACCAGGCTCACTATACCTTCTTTCACAAAACACTTCTAATAAATGCACAGGTAATACTTTAAAATCAGATGTATTTTTTGTATTTAGATGAAACCCACATACTTAAGATATTCTTTTAGCTTATATATGTCTTTAGTTTTTGTTGTTGCTTGTTTTAAAGAATGCTGCTGTCTTCGCAAGGAAAACCAACTTATTTGGTGGAGTCCTGCTATGAGAAAGCTTTGGGTTATGTCCTTCATGGGTTTAATAGATATTTGAATTCTGGCAACATGCCGACTGACAGAACAAATAAACATTCTTTGGACTAATCACTTTTATTTTTATTTTTTTCCCCCATTGATAATCAACAGTTTAGTTTAAAGCAAAACAAACAAAAAGTAAAATATCTATACATACTGCTTGTGTTTTAGGGCAGTCAGAAGTTGTGGGCTAGTGAAATTTCACAGTTGCTTCAAAGACACAGTCTTACTGAAAAGTGTTTGTGTAGCCAAAAGTAGCCTTATGTTGTTTTCTTGAATTGCTAGTCACAAATACATTATTCTTGATGCTCTGCAGACAAGATTACAGGCATTGATTTAGTGTCCATCACCACAATAAGTAATTTCCAGCTCAAGCTGGAACATAGAGATCAGTAAGAGATGAACCTAAATATATTGCCTGCTGCTTGCTCATGTCACAGGAAAAAGGGGCTAAATCCACTAGGGAGCAGTGGGCAGAAATCTCTTTTTAAAAGTGGTGGGTTTTTGTTCCCTGCATGCCTGCGGTGAGCTCTGAGCCTGGCCCATGCTTTCGAGAAGGCTTTGCCATCAGCATATATTTAGATAATGGTGTTTTAGACTGCCACTTCTTGACTTCAGCAAAATTATACCTATACTGGGAGGCACAACCAGATAGGACTATTTATCATATTTGTATTACATTGCCTTGCAAAAAATACTTGTAAGTGTGCTAGGAATAACGCTTAGGGAGATATTTTAAAATGGTCCAAATAATAGATGCCTTAGAGGTCCATTGTGTAAGCTGAAAGATTTTTTTGAAATATGATCACTTTATTTCTACTAGAATGCATACATTTTTTTTCTATTATATTCAAGCCTTAAAAAAAATTTTCAAACCTAAAAAAAAAAATACTCACCCCCCTACTTACTACATTCCTTTTTTTTTTTTTTTCCAGAAATGCATGTATTTAGGTATTTAGTTTATATAGCAAAATACATAATGGAAATATTAGATGTAACTCTAATGTAGGAGCCATTTTGTAACTAGTTATAATTTTTTTTTTTTTTTTTAAAATAGCAAAATCAAAAAGATTATCTACATCACTTTTACTTCCTCTACAATAAGCTAAACTTTCTATGTAAAATCATTTGCTTCTTAAAAAATTTTAAATTTTATCCCCCCCCAAAGTTTTTTTTTTCACTTCTAAGTTCTAAAAATTATGTTTATAATGAAAAACCTGTCACTTAACTACAGAGGTTCATAAACCATGGTAATTAGCCCAATGACAACAGCAAGTGAGATGAGTCCAGCATTCCAGCATCTATCCACGTGTTTTGCTTCACCTCTTTTACAGTAATGAAGTAAAAGGCATTTTCACAACTAGGTGATAGTTTTCTATTTTATTTTACTTTTTTAAAAAAACTTTTTCCAATTCTTCAGCATGGAAGCCTAAAGTACTTTGTTCAGATTCCTCCAGGGATTCTAACTTAACCCATTAACTGCAGTGATGATAAAGTCATATTATAATGTCCACAGCACACCCAGACTGTGGAAACTGTTTAGCCTCAATATCTCTCAAATGTCACAAGACTCTTCCTTTTTGTCTCTATCTTGGAGCAGATGCTCTCAGGAAAGCATACACCTTCATGCTCCAAATCCTGCTTCCCTTGGCCCCCTCTTCTTTTACTTATAATAGTCAAAAAATATAATATTCCCTTAAATTATTACCATATATTATTACCAGAATTTTAAAATAGAATAATATGTAGCTAATGTACCTTGGATTTAGATTTGTAAGGGGAAAATTAAGAGTTGTGGGAACTGGTGTGGAATTACTATTATGAAGCTACTTGCTATGGGGTTACCTAAAAGGCAACGCATCTCTCTCACCAAAAGTCCCTATATGGCAAAAAACTTCAAACAACCTTGGTGTTACTGGGTTGCCAAAATACTTGAACTGAGAGGCATAATAACATTTCTAAGTTCATATTCTAAGGAAGTTCCATCCAGGATTTAATATACATAAAGCATGCTTTTGAAAACTTGGCAAACACCCAAATTGTGCCATTTTAAACTAGTGCAAGCCATAGTCAGATAGATGAATTAGAACACTGAAATGAAAAGACATTTGCAGGTTAGATTTTGTTATAGAATGTAAGATTTTGGGGTGATTAGTTTTCAAGGGTGTAAGTGTATCAGTTTCTTAGAAGAAAATATTGGAATAGGGATTTATTTATTTATTTATTTATTTTTCCCAACGGAAATCCCTCAGAACTAGCAGAAATGAAAACAACTGAAATATTGAAGTCTTCAAGGAATAAGCTGAAGACTTATTTCACAGCTAGTCCCAAATACAAACGCAGCTTTGCCGTGCTGCAATAATTCTCATGGAACAAGCAGAAATAGATCCTCCAGTTTGGATGGCACAGTTGAAACAAACATATTTGGAGTGCTGCATGGTCCACAGTCAATGAGAGACAGAACTGTGAGGGCCTTGATCTTGGTTGTTAACATCCAGAACTTAATAAAAGGTAAAGATGATCCTTTTTTTCTACCCTGTGCTGTGCACATGTAATGACACTGTTCTTACTGAAGTGGACCCTGCCCAACATGAGTCTGTTAGAAAGTTGGTTTTACTTCCACCGGACTTTCTATCATTCACACAAACAACAAAAAAGTGATATTCATACCACAGACTCTTCCTATCCTGACAAACATCTTGGGTTTTGCTGGTAGCCCACTTACCACCACTCTTTGGTGTATCCTTTGATTTTTTATGACTACAAATAATCAACTCTCTACCTTGCACGATCTACAGGTAAACTATTTGGAATATAATAATGGGCAACTAGAAAAATGGGAAAAGGGGACCTAACATGATCTTGCATGACTTTACATTTTATATAGACATATGTAAGAGTAACAACAAAATGGGTGATGTGTTCAGAGGACTGTATGGTGTCTTTCAAGATATGTTGTGGTTGGGTTGAAATGAGAACTGAACCTTTCTAGCATTAGCTTCCAGATGTTCTTACAGGGTTGTCACTGCAAATATTGTTTTCAGACCATCCCTTTAAGCATATGTTTATGCAGTGCTGCCTGAGAATTCCCATGTTCAGGAAGAAACTTCCCTTTCAATTTTGCACAAATTCTCCTTTCAGTTTCACACAAATTTGGAAGAAAATGGACTGACGCCAATCTCTGGAATAGAACAACTGAAACTGAATTCATATGATTTGGGATTTATATAAGAAAAGTGGAAAGAGAAACAAGATATCCAGCATGGAATTTGGCCTTTGGTGAAGTACTCTGTAGCTAAATCAGAAATTTCAGATTGAATGTGGAAAGGGAATTGTGTTCTTCTTACTTGTATTTTGAAGATTTGCAGCAATAAAAAGATACTTTAAAAAAACATAAACTGACTCAAATCCTACCTGAAGGTCTGTAGTAATTAGTCCAGTACCTGCTGTGGTGAGACCACAATAAGACTGCCAAAATAGGCTGACAATTAAGGCTCTTTTAACAGTGGGAATGTAACTTCACATGAACTGCTAAGGGCCACAGGGAAAAAAATTACCTAGCCGTAGTTCTTAAATTCAGCTAGCCCTTTGCAGCTTGAGGATAGAACCAGGAAGAGCAGACGGGGAGTTGGAAGTTTTCTCTTATGAGGTGGTAAAGCTGACTTTGAAGAAAAGCACCACTATTAAGAGTACTGAGAGTACACTAACAGGAAGATATATCCCCTGCTTTGTTTTAGGAAGAAATTGAAACTATTTTGTTTTTAAGAAATGAAGTGAGATTCATTGCTTCCTCAACACACTCCTTTTCTGCATAGATGAATGTAGAGATGTCTCTTGGTTTGCTATAAATTGATACAGTGGAGGAGATAAAATAAAGAATTAGAACAGCAAATCATTGTCTCTAAAATCAGGACAGCTGCTTTTTTTGCTCTTTAGCCTGAAGGCAGACTGTGGACTGCAGCATGTGTTACTTTCTTCTGATGACAAAATGAACCAGGGGAATATAAATGCTTTTTTATTTATTTATTTATTTTTTTTTTTTAAACTGAAAAAAAAAAGGTGTATTGAAGATTATACAGGATTTGGAACCATAATGGTTTAAGAATGCCTGGGGAACTTCAGTTTGCCAACAAAGTAGCCAGTGAGCTATTCATTGCCAGGACTATATTAAAGCCAAAACAAAAACAACAACAAAAAACACACTGCACCACCAAAGGCTGCTTCTTACCTCTTTATTTATCTTTATTTGTGTGTGGAAACCACAGAACTGCAGTTCAAGATGTGACCCAGAAGACTGTGGCTTTGGACCTGCCCCTGAAGATGAAGGTTGGTCCAGTCCCTAGACAGATACTTCGGTTTGATTTTTTTATTTTTATTTTTTTACTTTTTCCCTCTCCTAATCTCTCTTTGCCATAATAGACAACCAAGGCACCCCAATGCCATGCAGTTGGATGGAGCTGGAAGGCCTTCATCAGAAGGCCTTCATCTGTCATCTTCATAACCTCTGCTGCTACCTAACTTGACATACACAATTCTTATGATCTACTAAGCAGGTGATCCATTTATCTATCCAATTGTCCACCCACCCTTCTAAAGGATGTATCTCGTCCAGGAATGTCTTGGTCTTGTCATAGCTGAAGAGTTCATTGCTTATCAGCCATCTTAGTACAATAAACTGTTTTCTCATTCCTTAACATTAGCAGGAGGGCTTCACTCAGGTCGAACATTCTCAGAAGTTGCTCCTCACAGAACACAGTAGTGGGGTTACCACCACTCCTGCTTTTACTTGCTAGCAGAGCAGTCAGAGCACTCTTTTATGTGGCAGGATTACTCCCTGAGGGAATTCAAATCCAAATCTCCACTGGTGAGGACAAGGCCTAAACAATGCTGTTACAGGAAATAGAATGAGATGCCCAGAGGATTAATCTGGCCAAGATTAAGGAAGGACTTGATTACAGTCCCGCTACAGATGTTGTTCTCATATTTCATCCAATGATTGCAAGGAAGTGTCCTTAAAGAGACCTAAAGATAGGTTCTCACCAGAAAGTCACAGCTCTAGCTGCACCAAACACGCTGCCTCTTACTCTTTCTGAGCAGTCTGGTAAAACATTTGTGTATTTGCCACACAAAGAAGAAAGGTTTCATTAGAGGAGGCAGAAGAACTGAGAAATAAACTCTTGTATCCTGCTAACTGGGAAAATGATGATGGTTTGTAGCAAAATTTTAAGCATCAGCACTACCATTGACAGTAGGCTTTTGGGGAAAATATCTTCATCCACAAGAAAATGCAAAGCACCTACTGCCAGCACTGGGGGGTCTGAAGCATGGGAACATGCATGGTCTGAAGCATGATACACCTTGTACCTAATGTGTTCTCTTAGGCACCCTGAGTCAGCTCTCTGCACTTCCTAGCAGGGCAATAATGCTCAAGTTGCTTATTTTAAAGCAAAAAACAGACTTTCCCTCATGTCTCTTCTTTGAAACAAAATCTTGATCTCTATGTTGCCTACTGCATCCTAACTTGCTGCTTAGAGATCAGATGCTCTGTTAAGTGGAAATGGGCAGCTCTTGCAGGTATGAACTGCACTCAGATGTTACACATCTCAGTCCAGTGGGTGAATACAGTGTGGAGTCCTTAAGAATCCCATTGACTTCAGAGAACCCAATGCCTATGTCTAGGATTTGGTCTTTCTTCCAAGCCTTGCTGAATTTTAGTTAAAATATCTCTACAATGAAGTGAATTACTTGAAGAAGTTATTCTCCGCAGATTTATTTAAAGATGTTTTACTGTTCATGTTTTCTTTAGAGAGAAGTAAGAACGTTGGCAGCCAGTTAGACCTGCACCTGTTGCCTTTTCATGTAGAGACTGGGATGTACACAAGGAGATATCAGGGTATGCAGTGGGTATGACTTCTTACTACAATGAGAAGGAGCAGACAGAGAACATTTTAAAGGACTTTTCTCGATAGAGGATGGAATCAGAAGTGACTGTGCAGCTATCTTGTTAATGCCCATACCTATGGGAGAGAGAGTAAGAAGGGAGAGTGAAAGCTCTTTGGCAGCTTTGTTGTCACAGGGAGTAGCCATTGACTCTCTTCAGGCTGTTTTTTTTTTTTTTTTTTTTTTTTTTTTTTTTTTTTTGCCTCTGTTGGAGTGATAGCTTAACTATTGGAGGAAAGATCAACCTATTCAGTTTGGCAATTAAAAATATTCTTTAACTGCTATAAAAGCCTGTTTCTACATGACTTCTGCAATGATTTTCATTAGCACTTAACAATTAAATAAAGCCTAGGTATAGTCCAATCAGACACTTGAATAAGTGGATTTAATTTGGAACAGGCTCGTAGAGGCAAATTTTTTCTCCATGCATTACAACAGTTTTCTTCTGGCTGGGAAATAAATGAAAAAGGATTGGGGGGTGCAAGAACAATAGGACCTCTGGAGAAATTTCTAGTAACATAAATGGGGTAACAATCCCAAACCTCTTACAGCTACAGATTGGTCTCAAATATCCCAATGCATCCACAGTTCCATTGTGGGTACCCAGAACCACTCAGCTATGGTCCCGTCAGGTTTTCTGATCTTCTGTCCCTTTTGTTTCTTTTCTCTGAGGTCTTCTGTAGCTTCTGATCTAGTAGTTGTTGGACTAATCTTTACATCTAAAATGATCAGGAACAAACAAAGCAGCATCTTTGGAGGATGGATAGAAAAGCATTTGGCTGCATGGGTCTCGTGGGCTTTATCACACCTGGGTCTGAAACTGCTCAGAAACTCAACCCTAGGTCTTGCTGCTTTGGGTTGAGCAGAACTACTGAGGATCTCATGATGAATCTCTCTTGCTCAAGCTATTTTGTTTCTCATAAAGAATTCATTAACCCTTGGAGCATGGTCTTGAATCATCCTTCCTTAGACATTTACTTTTCCTTCCTCTCTGGCCTAGAGAAAAAATTTCTGTTGAAATGTAATAGCTTTAGCAGGAGAGCTTCAGAAATCCTTGCCTGTGAATGCTTAACAGACTAGTGATATGAAACCCCTTTGGGTTCAATGTTTTGCTCCCGTCTGGGCACAGGAAAGAATTGTTTACGAGCCTCATGTTTCCATTGTTCAGGGCTGCAAGCTGTTAGGGGAGGAGGCTTTGTGTGGTACCTTTCCAAAAGTCAGGTCTGTCTGCTTCGAAGTGAACTGGGAGACTGGGCCTGTAGGAAATAAGGAAAGGCTGCTGACTGGAGTATAGGCCTGAGTTAAACCTCTGAAAGCACCATAATCTCAGAACTCAAGTGGTTTAGTCCATAGGTTCATGAAGGGCCTGAGGCATTTACTCTTAGGCAGGTCTGAAGATCTGAGAGGCTGTGCTCTTTCAAACTGAAGGCCAGAGCTACAACAGTGTGTTTTAGGTTCCTAAACTGCTCTGGGTATTGTGTTGGTGAGCCAAAGGGACTAGAGCAATTTTCTAAATGCTATGTCCCTCAAAACATGACAGCATAAGTCACTTGCTACTTTAGATTATTCTCTGCTCTTCTAAAATGCTGTTCTATTTTCTAATGCCAAAATGACAGAGATAAATATAACAAATTAAATGGAAAGTCAAGAAAGAATCCCAGTCACCATATACTGCTGCTGTGTTAGGGCGTGATCCCATTCCCTCCTGTGCTCATCAGTGCTTCCATGAGGTTACTCCTGATTTATGACTGTATAAATAAAAAATGAACCAGACCTGCTGCAGGTGTCTTGACTTTCCCTGGAGAAAATCACAGCGGTGAATGTATTTGTTTATCTACTTATTTATTTTTATATGCATAAAGTAAGTAGAAATACCAGGGCTGGGAATTAGGTGACAGGTCATCCTCACCCTTGAATCTGAAATTGGATAGATCAGCCTCTGCGTATGGCAGTGCCTAAGTTGTTTTCTGCTGGAGGGAGAGAATGAGACTTGAGGTGAAAAAACCCTCCTCAAAAAATCTGACTGCAGGTCCTGCTTATGCAAGCCAATGGTACTATTAAAAAAATCATAGAATATGCATAAAGAAATAAATATATATCTGCAAATGTATTTAGTGTAAAAATAATAGAATCATAGAACATCTAAGTTGGAAGGAATCATCACGTCCAACCCCTGGCTCCATGCAGGACCACCCAAAAACCAGACCATGTGTCTGAGGGCATTGTCCACATGCTTCTTTAACTCCAGCAGGCCCGGTGCTGTGACCAATGCCCTGGGGAGCCTGTCCCAGTGCTCGACCACACTCTGTGTGCAGAACCTTTCCCTAACATGAAGACAGAAACTCCAACCTCAGCCCGCACAGTGCAGAGCATACCAGGACAATCCCTCCCCTCGCCCGGCTGGCAGTGCTGGGCCTGAGGCACCCAGGGTGGGGTTGGCCCTTTGAGCTGCCAGGGCACCCTGCTGGTTCATCTTCAACTTGCCATCAACCAAAACACCCAGATCCCTTCCTGTGGGGATGCTCTCCAGCCTCTCCTCCCCTAGTCTGTACGTACAGCCAGGGTTGCCCCAACCCAGGTGAAGAATCTGGCACTTGCTCTTGTCAAACATCATATGGTTGGAGATTGCCCAGCCCTCTAACTTGTTATTATCTCTCTGGAAAGCCTCTCTACCAATGAGGGAGTCATTAACTCCTCTCAGTTTTCAGAAAAAAACAAACAAAGAATTATTTTTATTTAAGTTTCTGCAGAAGTGAGCCCTTGGGATATGAGCCCTTTGAGGCAAGAATTCCTGCTTTGGGTCTCGGTTGTTATGCCTATACATGGTGTCATAAAAATAATTATTAAGATGCCATCCTTTGGGCTCTTTGCCTGACACTTGCTGTTTGCTGTGTTTTGGAAAAGGTGGGGAAGCCAGATAGACTCAGCACTGTAAGTTCATGAGCTTGTTTCTGATCATGATGGGAACAGTATAACTCATCAGCAAGGCAAAACTCTTTCTTATATGTCTTAAAGGAGTGCCGCAGATGGCAGTTGCCCCCATACATATGTAAAGTTCAGACAAGTTTCAGTGCTGCTGGTATCCATATTCTGCTTGCTTACAGCTACACATCCATTCCCTTTTTCTGCTCAGACTCTGCTTTTGTTACATTTTTTGTGCATGTTCTGGTACAAGCAAACTCACAGGGACTTTTTCAGCTTTTCATTATGTTTTCCTTTTTTCTTTGCAAAGCCAAAAAATTGTGTTTTTGTTAGGTATTGCAAATGGTGCAAAACAAATTAAATTGTTTAAGAAAGCCAGTACTTCTGGCTTCTTATGAAAGTACAGCAAACATTTTGCACAACATAACTCCAGTTTTATATGCTAAATTCTTAGTACAAAATAGCTTTGCTAGACAGCAATAAAACTTTCATTTTATTGCTTTTTTTTTTCTTTTCTTTTCTTTTTTTTTTTTTTTTTTTTTTTTGATTTACTTCTCTACTCAGCAGGAAAAGCATCTATTTCCTTTCCAGCTCAGCATACCACCAAACATTCTGGGAATATGGTTATGCAGTTCAGCATAAATATGAATCTTTGACTAACAGTGCAAAGCTGTGGCAATTGAAGAGCTGGCTGAGCCTTTCTTCTGACATTGAGAAGTGTAAGCAGGCACACCATGCACTGAAACTGTAGAACTGGGCTTTGATTTTTCTTTTTAAAATCAGATTTCTCATTGGAAAGCTACCACTGAAATGTAGGATAATGTTGAGAAATCCACATTTCCGAAAACCAAGTTGTTTTTAATCAGGTAGTGTAGATGTGCAGGAATAATAATTAAAAAAAAAAAAAAAAGAAAATTAAGTTTTCCTCAGGTCACCTTCCTGCAGAACAGGCAAAAGAGTCCTGATTTTTTGCACCCTTTTCAAATATAATAACTGCTTATTCAAATTCTGCACTGGGGTTCTACTATGAAAATCAGGAAATGAGCACAAAAAGATGTTTTCTTAAACAGACACAAAAACATGTCCTGTAATACTTATGGAAGGTTCCTGCAAGTCTGAACACATTGCAGCTTCTTTCAGTCACTGCTATTTGCAGCTTCAGAGAACAAACTTAGAAAAAGGTAATTACATTTTTTTTTTTAGACTGTTTCTATACGATACATGTGTTGTCCTTCAGGCTAGCTCTCCACTGATCTGGGATACATGGTTTGAAATACAGGGTATTGCAAATTACAGATAGGTGGAATAACTCATAATCTTGTACTCTTCATTTAATTTAGAGAAGAATGTCTCTGAGGTGTGACCCTGGACAGCTGATTGTGTTTCTGTTCTTCTCTGTACAGAGTTAATGTGTTCCCTTGGGAAATTTCTGTCCAGCAGTGGGGATCACACAACTCTGGTATTCACCTGGATGCTCTGTTTGAGCTTTATATGCTGTGTTCACATATTTTAAGCTTCTGTTAATGTCTATCATCTAGAACACAGGATTTGAATTTTCACCTTCTTGCTCATGTGTTGTTTTGTCTCCCCTGCTTATTCCTTCTATTCTTGTTCTTCTTCCCGAATCTGCCAGCCAAGACCATTGCTCTGAGCCTGGACAAGCAGCACTTTATCAAGTCTGATATTGCAACAATTCTGCCAAGCTGCAAACTGGCCTGTAAAACTGAGCTCTCTGCTCAAACTTATTAAAAAAAGGGAGCTACAGAAGCAAGCCATTATCTGAGATACATGCAGCATCATTTTTATCCCCTCACCCCTACACCTCCAGTTTTATGCTGTTTGTCTTGTTTTATCTTCAAGCAAACTGGATCAGATTTTAAAAACAAAAGAAACATAAATAACTCCAGAGCTTTCCTCTTTCCAAACAGGACACTGGTTACCATCTTTAATACCATCCAAAAGCTTCCAGGAGTACTCCTAGTTGGCAAGACTTCTCTCCAGCCAAGGCAAAATGAGATTTACCTAGGAGTACTTAACTTTCCACATTTTTTAACAAACCTTTCAAGAAATATTTAACTCTTTAAGAAAGTAACAGGGTCACACCTTTCTGTCCCTGATAAATTATCTTTCATTAAAGTTAATACAGTATAGTCCAAGCATGGGATGCCACATAATCAGCTCGTTGCAGACTGGACAATACTTTGTTGATGCATTTGCACTATAAGCAGTGGGAATATTCACTTCACTAAAACAAGCATTTTTTGAACCCTGGGAATGAAATGAGCATCAACAATATACATATACAAGACTTGGCTCAGTAGAATTATTATCTTTCTGCTTTACTTCTTTTTTATTATTAATTCCCCATCATATTTAATAACTTGAAGCATTTGAAAAATAATTACTAATATACTGGGTATAAAGGGTATAAAAAGGATAATGCTTTAATTATATGGTGTAATAAAGCCAAGTCTTCAATTACAGTGCATGAACACCTTTGGTTCACTCTTCACAACTCTGAATCTTATCCAGCAATCATATATTCTAACTATTCGTCAAGCTTATCCAGCACACCCCGTTCACTGATGGGCTTTATGGCTAATCTAAGAGTAAAATTATCATAAACTGATATGTTTCCAGGCTTGTGAGTCCCTTCTAATTATGAACCCTTGCATTTCACAGGCCATAGATCGTCAGCTACTAATACCTGTTTCAATCCAGTATTTCACAGCAGCCACTAAGCCTCTGCTTGCTCTGTACCTCTGCTCAAGTGTACTGGACAGATGACATAGACCTTGCGCTGGGATGCAGCTCCCATCTTCATTTCACACCTGGCTACAATTTAATTGCAAAACAGGGCTCTATGTTAACATTAGACAAATGTCATTGAACACTCTGGTAAATAACTTTTTTTTTTTTTTTTTTCTCTCTTCAAATTTTTCTTCAGTTCATTAGGATTTCAATCTGTTCATGAACTGGTGCAAAGAGACTGTGGTTGGTGTTTCACAAAAGTGAAAAAAAAAATAGGAAAGAAAAGCATAATTTAGTC
Organism: Heteronetta atricapilla; assembly: GCA_011075105.1. Taxonomy (NCBI): domain Eukaryota; kingdom Metazoa; phylum Chordata; class Aves; order Anseriformes; family Anatidae; genus Heteronetta; species Heteronetta atricapilla. The sequence goes on from CM021732.1 coordinate 147,874,523, forward strand.
CCCCAAAAGTTTTATTTGCTGATGACTTTTTTTTTTTTTTTTTTTTTTTTTCATTTTGGAATAAAAAAAATTCCATTTAAAAAAAATTCCCGGGCAAAATTTAGCCAGGGGTGGGAATTTAGCCCCCAGCCCTTAAACACCCTTTTTTTCTTTTTTTCAGGAAAATTAAAAAAAAAAAAAAAAAAAAAAAAATACTGAAAAATTTCAGGGCAGTCATGGAGCTTTGGTCAAACTGATGCTTTGTGAGCTTACAGGTGAGGAGATATTTTGCATTTTGGGTGGAAAATTATTAATTAATCATGTAGGAGCAAGTGTGAATGAGAGACAGCTTTATCAGGGTTTACTTGCTCAGGTGAGTGCGGGGTGCTTGCATGGCCACCCCTGGCAAAACAACTTGGAAAACGGGATGCACTGAGATGACCCAATCAACCCATGCCAATTGTAAAGTCCAGTTTAAAGCAAATGACAGCCCCAACTGCTGTGATGTTGGTAACATTTGTTGATGAGACACGTTCTTGGGGGTGGAGTTGAGAGGAACTGCCATAGGAAACATGAAGGAAGAGCCACTTTTTCTTCAGCTCAGCAATTCACAGTACGACTTCTTTGGTACAACTAAATTTGACTTTGAGGCTTCTGATAAGACATCTTACTCAGTTTTAAAGGCATCTGCACATGACCCCAGGGAAGGGGTTCAAGCAGCCATGAACAGCACGAGGACAGACTCTGGCTGCTAGCACATTGCCAGAAGAATAACTTTATGCACATGGTATTGCTTCGTGTGTTTTTGCAGTGAGGCAAACACAAGTTTGCCACCAGCAGAATGATGTGAGGGCAATGCACACTATACGGTTTTTGTCATTTGAATGACAGTGTGTGCTGGAGAAAAAGTGATGAGAAGCATTGTAAATGTAGAGCTCTGCTCCTGGTGTTTAGCCCTTTTTCTGGGCACCACTGGCATGAAGCAGGACAGGGGTCACAGCATTTATTTCTGCTCCTGGGCCAGGCAATGATTTTTTATTTTTTATTTTTATTTTTTATTTTTCCCCTTGGAATTGTTAGGATCTTGTTGATCTCTCCCTTCCCTATTCCTCTTCTTTTCTGGGGAAGACTGGTGCTATTCCTAAATTTTTAGTCTAGTCCTCTTCCTTCCCTCCCAGTCTGGACACTGGACATATCAGTGAGGTCTAGAGAAGAAACAGTTCAAATTTATGAGAAAAAAAAAAAGATTCCCTTGAAGTGCAGCAAAAGTCAAGCAGCTGACAAACTTGTTTCAGAGAAGAGAGATGCCTTTTCTCCAGGCTCTGTGTGTGTCCCTCTAAACTTCAGCAAATGCTGCAAAAGATGAGGGTCTGTCCTGGGTTGCTGTGCCAGATGATGCTGCATGACAGAGCACCACAAACCACCTTGTTTCCTTCTCTCTTTATCAGGGATAAATTCTCTCAGTCAGTGTATGCATTATTTAGATCTTTTGCCAAGCCCTGCTCTGTCTGGTTATTTTTCCAGGAAATATTTTTTTATTGTTGTTATTTGTTTCCCATCAAGAGGGGAAAACCAGGACTTCTAAACCAAAACTTAGTACTTCTAACCACACATTTAATTCCTCTTGGACTGACCAGGACTAACCAGTGAATGGGGGCAGGCGGTGATTTTGGGGAGCCCTTTGTTGCAACGAACACAGTACGTTTCTGAAGTTCAAACTGTGTTTTCTCATACTTCTGGCTTTCATGCTGTTTGCGAAATGACACTCCCAGAGTTACTAATTTCCCTGGAAGAAGCTGTAATGGTGTGAAGTCCTTGCTCTGATTTAATTCACACAGAACTGTGTTCCTGTGGCTCCAGATCCTTCAGCTTGTCTGTAGCATCCTCTGTTACATGACTATCTTGCACTATTTTTTTGTTTTGTTTGTTTGATGCTGTTTGAATGCGTAGATGTACTAAATATCTGCATGCAGAGCATGACTTATTTAAAAGCACTGGTGTTTTAATCCCGATAATCAATTCTATTCCTTCAACTGTAACAACATGCCAAGGCACTTTTCAATTTCTAATGACTAGCACCCCATAAATTAATCTCATGTTTCATGCTTTGAAGAAGACTGAAGGAAAATGCAACATAAACAGAAAAGTTTGTTTTATTCTATTCTTTTTATAGTCTGAAGTGGGATCAGATGTCAGGAATGTTTGGATGGCAGAAAATTTTGCTGCTACAGGCTGATTTGGATTAAGTGGCTTTTCCTTGTCTCCTCAGTCTAATGCTTTACAAAACTCAAAAAACTGCTAGTGATAGTGACTGGGTTGAACTTCAGGATACAAAAGCCTACCATAGATCATTTTGCATGTTGGCTACTTATTTGAGCTTTTTTTTTTTTTTTTTTTTTTTTTTGTCAGCTTTTTTATCTTTCCTTTCCAAACCACTCCTATTAAGGATTATTTACAGAAACACTTCCTAGACTTCAGCCTTTAGAAGCAAGGATGATGCTAAAGTAATACTGGTATGTGATTCAATATTATTGTGGCTTCATCATCAGTAGTATTCCACAAGCCTTTGCACAATGGGGTGGGTACAAGTAAACTGACATATTTATCTAAGAAACATTTTTTTTTTTTCTAGTTAATTATAGCAGGGAACAAATGTAAGTTAGTGAAAGAGGTAGAGGGTAGATGGCTCTGTATAATGCTGGAAATATGCTTGGCTAATTGTGCATCCACCTGTGGCTGTGCAGATGGCAATGCCTCCACTGCAGCTGTAATGTTCACCAAGCCCTGCTATCCCCAGCAGCAGCAGCTGCAGCCTTCGGAGAGGAGTGAATGCGAACAGCTTGAGCTGGTCTCACTGCTGGATTCCAGGTTAGGGGTTGCTGCCTCCACAAACAAGCGCTAACATTTCACATCATGCTTCCAGGCTTGTAATGTGTTTGTAGCTGCAATAGGCAGCAGCAAAGGAACAGCTGAAATATTTAAACCCAGAAGAGGCAGCTGAACATAAATGAACAGCGCTGAGGCCGCACAGGATAGTCAGCACCTGCGGCGATGTGAGGTCCTTTGAGTCCTTTGCTTCTCCTCCTATCTTATATATTTATGTGAATATGGAGATTTATTAGATTTTGTTTCAGAGCTATGGAAAGGAGAACCTGCAGGATTTTATTTTGCATATTTCCTATTATATATTTTTAAAGCTGTGGTAGTTTGTTTCTTCCAGCAAAAGGCATTGGCATCTACAAGTACATGATTACTGGAGTCAGCCAACTCCAAACATACAGGCATTCTGGATTAGCTGATTTGATCTGGAAATGAGATTTTAGTTTCTCATGAATTAAGTGCTGGAGTTTTTATTTTCAGGGGAAACAAATTTGGCCACAATGGCCTTACCTGAAGAATAATAAAAATGTACACCTCCTCCAAGTCCTGTGTTTGTCTCCTCAGTGTTCTCCCCTAAGTCTTCACTCGCAGTTTCATGCTTTTTGTTTATTTTGCAGGAAAACACAAGTGGTCAGAACTTGTGGTTGAATTATTGTTCAGCCACAATAATTCAGCCTTTTCTGTAAGGCGAGGAAATATTGAAGTGCTTGATTTTAAGGAACGTCACATTTTTCACTTTAACTCTGGAACTATGATTAACAAGGCAATCCTACAAAAGATGAGATGTGGCAGTCTCTTCTCTCTTGTGCATGAGAAATACTTGGATGGTGTAAAAGTGCAGTTTAAAGTTTCTCCTCTTAGCCATCTGCATTAGGGGTACTTCTAGAAAGTGGCTGTCATGTCCATGTTGCTTGTGAGACTTTATAATATACAAATGACAGAAGAAGGGGCATCAGCATGGTTGGGAGGTGAGCACATGCCCTGTGAACACAAGCTGTGTGAGCTGGTCTTGTTCACCCTGGAGAACAGAAAACTCTGTATGAACTAAAAGGCATCCCATGGTTCCTATGGGGAGGTTAGTGGGAAGATGGAGTCTGGTTCTTCACTGTTATGTGTGGTGGGAAGACGAAAGACAACAGGCATAAGCTGAAGCAAAAGAGCTTCGCAATGATAATAAAGGAGAAATGCTTTTTATTTTTTAATTTTTTTATTTTCCCCATAAATACAATGAAGCAGTTTGCACAGAGATGTCATAGAGTCTACATCCTTAGAAGTTTTTAAGACCCAGCTGGATAAAGCTCTGAACAGCCCAGTCTATTCTCAGTTCTCACCCTGGTTTGAGCTGGAAGTTGGACTAGGGATGCCATAAGGTCTCTTCTAGCCTGAACTGTGTTAATGTGATACTAATGTGGTACTATGAATTTTTCCCTGGTACACTTTTTTTTTTTTTTTTTTTTGTGTGTGTGTGTGTGTGTGTGTGTGTGTGTGTGAAGTAGATCAATTTTGAGGCAGAACCATTTTTGGGTCTCAGCACCAGTATCAGAGAAATGGGAAGTCACAGCAGAGCGAATATGGCTTCCTGATTTCATCACTAGTTTAGGCAGCCTGGAGAACATAGACTGTTGATGGGTCCCCAGCCACAGAACAAATTAAGTAGATGCTACTACAGAGGATTCATGAGAATACAGGACAGGAAGCAAGTGCAGGAGTTTCTAACCATTAACCTCTGTTATTGCAGGCAGCCATGACATACCTTCCTTTGTTAAAAACGTCTGCTATCTTAAAATCAATTAATGTTTACTGCTGTTACTCCTGTTGCAATACTGTTCCAGAATCTATATCTTCCATTTATTAGAAAAATTCTAATTTATACTTTAAATTTATTCAATACCTGTTTATATCCTTTTGTTCTGCTGACATCTTTCCCCAGTGCTTTAAATACCTCCTCTGACACTTATTTCTGGATATGTTTGTCGAAAGTGATCCTACCCATTTCAGCTTTTATCTGGGAAATTAAACAAACCAACCTCTCCCAGGCTTCTCTCTTAAGACAGGCTTCACACTCCCCTCATCATCTTTCATCATGCTTCAGTCGGAATTAATTGACCTGAGACTGGATTACCAGCACAGTGTGTATTGCTTTAAATGAGATCTTACTCATGCCTTGTACCATGCTGTTAATATTTGCCCATCTCCATTGGAAATACTTTAGCTGATGTGTACTATGACTGCCTTTGTGCGTGTGTGGCAACTACTTCATCTATACCTGTTTTTGCAACAGATTTTAACTAATTTTTAATTCATCTTACTGTGCATTATTATTTTAGTTTATGTGATAACTTAAACTTTTATCTAGTTCTCAGGGCTGTCTATTTGTCCTGATGACAGCATCCTCCATCTTGTTCTGGCAGTGTCTTTTCATTCCTTGTAACTGGTTGCATGGATCCTCTCCTAAAGAGCTCTACTTTTGTGGGATGCCTTCCTCCAGCTTTGTAGTTCTCTTTTTTACTACAGATATTTCTGCTTTTGCTAGGCCTTTACCTACAAGTATGGGTTCCTCTGCTAATCTCCGTCTTCACAAATTTAGTATGTAATTTCTCATGGTGTGTGGCATTAAGCGCTCTGCTGAAGCTGAGATGGGGGAGAGCTACTGCATTTTCTCTGAGAAATCAGTTATTGGAAATCTTAGGTTTGGCTGGCACAACATGTCCTTCCTCATTCTTCTCTGAAACTCTGATGCTGCTGGAGTGAAGCCCAGCTGCTGTTGAATTGTACACAGCACAACAGAGAGCTCAGAGCCAAGAATGAAAAGTCTTGTGATCAATTAAAACCACAGGAGAGAATTCACTGGGTACCTTGTGCCTGCCTAACTTGGGCTACGTCCAAGATCCACTGTTGAGGCACTCTGTCTTCCCAAAATATACCTTGTCATTAACAGCCAGTCAATGACTGATGGACATTGATTTGACATTGACTGATGGATAACTTCTAGCTCTTTCTGCTAGTCAAGCTTGTTAAATGGCACCCCTGCTTAATGGCAAGAATACCAGCTCACAGGCAGGTGCTGCACATGCAGACGAAATCTTGCTTGATAAGTTTTCCTCCTGAGATCTTTTTGAAGGGCACCAGATATGTAATTTATGTCTTCCTAGTATTTTTTTGAGACTCAGCCAATTCCCTTATAGCACTTCCTGTGAAGGGGTAGAACTAGGTACCATTGAAACATCATGGGTTGCAAGAAAATAATGATCCAGGGCTGGAGGTACTGGAACTCTCTGCTGAATCATTTTTTTTTTTTTTTAAAGAATAACAAAAGAAACAAAACAAACAAAAAGAAATGATTTCTCCCATAGGCAATGGTGTCTGTTCTGTGCACTACTTGTTTCTGCTGTAGTTTCATATTGTTCTCTGCTAGGTAAAGCTTGCTTTAGTGGCCAGAACTGGTGGAAAAGCTCGTTGGCTTGTACACAGGAACAGTTCCAGGGGCTGAAAGAAGCATCAGCTTTTGTACAAATGGTACAAATGGACGTGATAGTATTGCACGTTTTTGAGTTCTGTGGTTAAGATCCTGTTAGGTACCTGATCAGTTATTTCTGAGAGATGTTAGTGAAGTGAAGTGGTAGGGATGTCTTTAGCTGTAGTGACCTTTGGTTTACTTTTTGAGTGAATATTTCCCTTGTCTGCTGCAAATGTCCACAAATAGCCTGCATACTCTCCTTAATAGGAAATCCCACTGGACTTAGCCAGAAACTGTGCCAGTTTGAGACTATGAGCATATGCTTAATGATTTTTTCAAATTCCATAGTTTTTTTTCTTCCAAGAAACCCATCACCACTGAGACAAAAAGTAGACTTTTTCCTATTTTTGTTGTTGTTGTAGAAGAGAGTACTCAGTGTTCTGGCTTTTAGCAAAATTGTTTTTTACAAACCTGGACAATATAAAGGACTTTTTTTCTTTTTTTTTAAAAAAAAAGGTTACATTCCCATTCAGAAACCAAAAAAAAAACTTTCAAGAAAAAGTGCAGTAGCAACTCTGCATCACCTTTATTCTCTAAAAATAACTATCAGGTGTGAGTTTACAGAGGGTATGGGGAAGGATGAGGAGAGCTGGCTGGCAGCTCATCCTTTGGCTTTCTGCATGTAATGAGCACATGCAGGTTGTGTGATGTGGCTGTGCCTGTAGAATGGCAGGGTCTCCAAGGTTGGAGACCACTGCCACCATGCCCAGACCATCTAACAACTCCTACTATGATGTAGGTGTGGTGGAGGTGAAGGTGTTGCATTGCCTGTTTCCTGGAGTGTGATTTGGAGAGGAAACTGTACTGGGTAATGCCAGGAGGAGGAGGGCTTGTGGGCTTGCAGCCCCTAAAATCCTAACAAAGATGTGGTAGATTCAGGACTTTATCCTGGTGACATCAGAGGAGCTACAATGACGTGATAACTACAACAGAACAGTTGCGTGTGCTATACCCAGTTTTCCTAGAAGGCACTGAAAACAGTAATACTTCAAAATTTTGCTTTTAAAATTTTATTTATTTATTTATTTTCTCCAGAAGCCACCTTTAACTAGAGTTTAATGAGCAGTAGACACAAGTAGGAGTAAAACACTCACAACCCCCTGTGCCAATTAATTTGAACAAGGTGACAACAGGGGCACTTTTTGTCAAGATTTTCATGAAAACACTTCAGATAACTTTCTTTCCAGATTCTAAGATGAGATACTCAAATTACACCATGGAAAAACTTACTGAGAATTGTAGATTCCATATAGGGTTTGGTGTCCTCTTGTTTTTCTAGCTAGATAATGGGTTTTAGGCTTGTTAAGATCAAAATAATGGTCTTGGTGTATTGGTAACAAAATGATTCTGTGCTTGAAGGGGCAGAAAAAATTCTCATTAGGAAGGAGTTTCTGTTGCATCTAAATTGTATTACTGAATGGCGATGCTGCTGTTGCTATTTTAGTCTTAACCTGAGATTAATAAAAGAAAAAGTAAAGTGATTCTATTTGCTCATTTTTTGGAGGAGAAAAGAAACAATTGTATTATCAGAAAAACAATTATGTAAACGTTGTGTATATGGTGTAGGGAGCTATTTAAAAACTGAAGTAGAAAATGCAGCCAAAATAAATAATGACTTTTTAAATGTCACTCTATATAAATATTTACACATATTTATATGAACACACGTGTGTAGGTGTGTGTGATAAAGAGAGAACACTTTCTGTAATCAAAAATTTTGAATGATGAGGAATTTTTTTAGGATCAAGGTTCTTATAATGTAAGAAGCAAGCGTACAACATGTTTGTAGACAGAAAACCAGAATACATGCTGTATACTCAACTTGCATCCCATTTCTGTACAGTCTGATTGCACATACATGGTTAATATTATTTTTGGTCCTATTGAAATTGCATGGCAAGGACAGCTACTCCAATATCTGCTGCCTGGTGGAATCTCACCACAATACCTGGGAATACTTATGCTGGTCTGAACTGAGAGGAAGAACATTTCTTTGTGCCCTATTGCAAAGCACAAAACATGACTTGAATAAAGCAAAAGCTATATTGTATATTTTTTTTTGCTATGAATCAAGAATGAATTTGTAGGTTTTAATACATTTTGGATGTGTTTTTGAAATAAAATAACTTATATTCCATCACCTTACCTAGTATATTCTTTATGCATGTGTGGGCAGAATATACATTATTTTAAAAATTATTTTTCTCATTTGTATGCAGGAAAGGATTCCAAAAGAAAATATAAGTGAAACAAAATAAAATATGAGCAAAATGTTTTAGAAATATAGTTGTTTAACTCCATCTAGCTGATAAGTTGAGAACTCATGCAAAGGTGGAGAGCAGAAAGAGAAACCAATGTTTTTAAAAGCAATTGTTTATTTATTTTCCCAGTGGAGATCATAAAATCATGTTCCCTGTTATGTTAGCATGATATGCACCTGAGTGAAGAGGGGTAGCTTAGTTATGCAGCATAAGAGAGTTTACAGAAGCACACATGATTTGCCCGGCTGTTTTTGACTTGCTGTGGGAATCCAGTGTCTTGAGATCTTGGAATTCCTTTCACACAGAAACGCTGCTTGTCTGCTTGAACAGCAGCAGTACCACACAAGGAGTATGTACACTTTAGTACACCTTTGCATTTTCTTACACTTTGCCACTAGGACAATCAGTGGGCTGAACCATCTGTTTTTTAAAGTGTTTTTGGTTCATAGTTCTGTTGTGTCATGCTTACTGTGTACTGAGGCAATTTCACAACTCATGCTTTGCCTTTGGGCAAAGTCCATCGGCAAATCTCCTTGACCTTGACCTTGCTATAGGGAAGGGAAAAGATGGGAGGGGAAGGGAAGGGAAAGGAAGGGAAGGGAAGGGAAGGAGAGGAGAGGAGAGGAGAGGAGAG
>CM021732.1:147883893-147910625 GCA_011075105.1 Heteronetta atricapilla
AAGGAAAGGAAAGGAAAGGAAAGGAAAGGAAAGGAAAGGAAAGGAAAGGAAAGGAAAGGAAAGGAAAGGAAAGGAAAGGAACTGACAGCCTCACTGGAATAATCTGAAGCCACTGTTGAAATTTTAGGTTTCTATTTAGGTAGGGACAAAGACTGACTGCTGATAAAAGACACACAAGATTAAGTGTATTCAAGGCTGCTTTTAGGGTGCCCTTACAAATCTTGAACCATGGATAGGGAGTGGATGAATATTAGCAAAGGGAAAAATTCTCCAGAAGGCAATTGTGGCAGGTAGCTACCACTGAGACATGCCTCAGGATAAGTTGAAGGTATTCTAGAAGACTTTCAACTGTCTGGAGTAATGTATGGTCTCTGAGTAGTCTTTAGCAAAAGTTACACATTCAGGACAGGGAAGTGCTAGAGGGTGACATGGTTTTTATTTCTCCTGTCATACACCTTCCTTTCTTCATTGAAGGACACAGTATTGGCATGACTGACTGCAGACATCCAGCAAATCCAAGTGAGTGTGGAGGCAAGAGGCTTTGTAGAAAGATGTCTGACCTCCTGCAGTGACAGCCATATCCATGGACTCAGTTCTGAAAGACATTTAGAAGAATGTTTTATTCTTCCTCTGGCAGGTGAAGTTCCTTGATCCAGGACATCTTTGGCAGAGCTGTTTATTTCTCCAGTTACCGGCAACTACAGTGGAAGTTCAGTAAAGCAAATGAAATGAAGAATAATGGTAATAACAAAAACAATGGTCAATACTGAGCTTTACCAACTCTTTTCTTGTGCTGCACTGTACCTCAGCAATAATGACCAAGGTTATAGTTAGGTAAGAGAAGGAGCCTCTGGGAGTATGGTAACAAAGTCTCTTCTAACCACACTTTTTTCTTCTTTCAGGAACTCCAGGCAAGGTGACTGTTTTATCAGTGTCCAGACCTCACTGATGTCAAAGTCCTGACAATTGGAAAATGGACTTTCAGTTCTGCTGTGGCTGGTTTTATTTGCCTGCTAAATGTAAGGGTGATTTGGGTTTGCTTTTCTTTTTAATTTGGTGGATTTACCCTTCTCCTTTCTCAGCTGTAATTCACCCAATGTCTTGTTCCCTAACTTCACAACTCACTGAGCTGGATTAATTGATGTGGCACAATGAATGCCAAGTGACATAAAAAAGGATGCAATGGGGGTGAAACTCTAGGAATTAATTACTGGGTAAAGCATTGCACCACACAGAGATGTGGAGGAAAACAATTTAAAGAGAGAGAATGACTGCACGTTCTCCTCTCCAGGATCCCTTTGGCATATATCTATTGTACTCCAAGCAGCTGCATTCCTGCAGTTCCTTACCATTTAATAGCACTTTCCAGGTGTACACCTTTGAACATAATTTACAGATATTGCACAGTTTCAAAGCTATGAAGATCTAGAGGAGGATTCATAACCAGCTGCCTTGGGTGCATTTTCCTCAGAAAACTAGGGCCAATGAGAACAGCTTTTTTTTTTTTTTTTTTTTTTTTTTTTTTTTTTTTCCATCAGTACCTTTAATAATGTTAGTAAGCTTTGTCCAGTGAGAAGTCAAATGAGAGAATCTGTTTAGAAAAGGTGTTTAAAAGATGAAGAAATTTATCAGGTGAAAAATGGATCTGGAATAACAGACCAAGACTTTGGAGACATTTAGTAAAAATTGATTGTGTGTGAAGCTTTTTAAAGAGAAGTTAACTGGTGAATTTCTGACCCAGGAATGAACATCTACCACCAGCTTGGCGTGAGAGTGGGAGGGTTTTTCCTCTCGCCCAGTGGCAGCAGTGTGGTTTGCAAACAGACTGTAGAGAGACTCAGAAACTTCCACTACCCATCCATTGTTGCAGATTCCAGAATCTTTCCCAGGTCAGGAGTGCTGCTACTAGTATCTCTCTACCAAAGGCAGGAGGGGATTTGAATGCATGGATTTCACCCATCCACCCTCTGCAGTGGACAGTAGGACAGTAGGACTTTTCTTTGAAGTATCATTTAATGAAGCCAAAAGCTTTTCAGGGTGGCAGGGTACTAAATAAAAATAATAATAAAAACATAACAGTTCATTCTCGAGTCTCACAATTCCTTGCATTGGAACTGGCCCAGAGGTTTTCGCTCCTGTCAACTGCCTCCTTAGCCAGATGTGGGTCCCTCTTTTTCCTTCTGTAAAACTCCAAAGGAAAACCTTTGGTGTTCCATGCTGTACACTTCTGTCTGCAACTACCTGGAGGAAATAAATGGGATATTGATATAAAAAGCTTGTCCATTCCCTTTTGAATGTCTATGAAAAAAAAAAAAAGAAAATTTTCACTCAGTATCTTGGTTAGTTTTCTGAGTTTCCTCTTCCCCATTAAGTTAGGTCAGGGAATATTTTAAAATTCTAACAAGTAAGTACACAGTAGTCATTTCAGGGTGTATTTTATGTCTTCTACAGTTATTTTAATATTATAATGTGTCACTGCTAATAAACTACAGATTTCATTCCAACATGCTTATTCTGTGCATGGTGTTCCATGAAAAGAAGCAAGCAGATGAAAACATACAAATCATCTTGAATATGGTTATTGTAACTAATTTTTACATTGAAGATTTCCATCCACTATTTGGCCTTAGAAAATAAAATAAAATAAAAATGATATAACAAACAAAAAAAGCAACACCAATATATTGACTGAAGGATACCTGCTTCTTGATCAAATAATCCCTAGCACAGAGTTATGATCAATCTTCCCCATACATTAAATAGTTTCATAAAAGGCAGAGTCAGAAGCCATGAATAAATGTCTTTTTGAAGTAATTATCAACAGTTAAGTATTTGTGCGCGCACACACACATGCTGCAAAAGCATCTCATTGCATTAAGAAATGAATTACTATTTCTAATTGCTTCTAGTAGTTAATTACTTCTAATTATTACATTGAGTAATAAATTGCTATTTATAATTATGCTGGGTACAGTCAAAGTAGTTAGAAATTCAATTTGCATCTTTGTTTACATCACAAGCATGTTTAAGTAATTGTGCTCCCTTAATTATATGGAATGGTCGATGTTAAATAACATAACACGTTTTGCAGCTCCGTCTATGGTGTCATTTGTTTACCTTTTCTGGTGGCTGGGCTTCAGAGAACTGGGGAATAGATGCTGTGTGTCACTGGGGAGTAGCTATTTTTATTTGAAGCATAGATGTATTGCTGAGAATCTGCTTCCTGACAGGCGCTTATGGGAACATGCACCACGTTAAACTTACAGCTCTGGCTTCTCAACCCCAGCAAATGTGACCGCTTGAAGACACAGACCAAACCCTGTTAAAGTTAAGTCTCATTTCCCACTCCCAAGGCTCTCTGCCATCATATGTCAGCATGCTGGTCTTCCCTTGCGCTGGTGCTAGGACTGGTACTCTGACCTCTGCCAAATTACTTCCTCCAAATTCACCAGTGAATTATGACCTATATAATGATCTATATATTTTCTGTCCAGAATGACACCTATTATAAGCTCAATGTGGTAAACACTGCAGTCAAGAATTCCTGGTATTAACTTTCCAGATAGACTCTGTGGTCTGGTGTGTACCTCAGATCTCCAGAACCTTCCGAGTCTGGATGTTGTGCATTGCACCTTAGGGTTGATCTTAACTCCTCCACTGGAAGGAAGGGAATGTCATATAGAGGAGGAAACTAATTGTCCTTTTGGAGGAAGCAACTGTGTTTTCTTTGCAAGGATTTAGCTGTATAACCATAACCTGTGTTCTTCCTCTGGTCTTCTTCCTTTGTCAACTTTTATGGGAGTTTGGTGGGTATTAGGAGTTGTGGGACTTTGCCTTCTCCTGTGTCTCGCATGTTTATTTTCTCCTGTGCCCCATTTCCTGTCTCGATTTATAATAATACTTGATGATATTACAATTGATTGTAAGGGGAAATAACTGTGTCCAAGTGAAAGTGGACAGTCTGCTATCAAGCAAGAGCAAGAGGCAGAAAAAAATAAACTACAGAGACTCAAAAAATATTGTTTGCCATTCATATGTCCTCTGAGGGGGAGAGAAAACAGGAAATTTTGGACACATACCAAAAAAAAAAAAAATGCATTATTGTTAAACATCATTTTTCAAAGTTTTATGTGGGGCACCAGAGGGATATAAAGTAAAAGAGCCAGAAATTTCATTTGCCACCTACACACACACAATGGATTTGAAAGAGTGGGCTTTGCTAGCTGAGGAATACCCTTGCTGTTGGTAAAAACAGTCCCCAGGTGACACGAGCAGTTTCTCATTCTGGTATAAAAATGTGAAGCAATTTTGAGGGAAAAGCTTTAGGGCTGCACTGGTGGGAAGGGGGCCTTAAAGGAGAAAGCAGCACTGGAAGTGGGAACTGCTAGCGCATGGACAACAGACCTACAACTTTGTGTGATATGGATGCTGGTTTGTGGTGGGGAGAGTGGTGGTGGTATCACTGGGAGTGTGATAGGGCTGGTACTGTCAAACATAGCATTTAATTTTAACCTTGGGGTGTGAAATAAAAACCTTCACCTTAGAGGACACATCTTAGCAGTCAAAATTTGTCTAAATCAAGTCTAACAAAGCTTGACTGTCCTTTCTTGCCTCTGAGAGGAGCTGATTCTTGATCACCTAACATAAGTGATGGTTCAGACCTTGATTTTTACTTATAAAGGGCATTGTCTCACAGCCAGACCCTGCAAATACTGCCAGGGAGCTTGGTTTTGCATGGGCCCTATGCTTACCATGTAGCACTGTACTGGAGCTGTAATGCAGAAAGAACTGAAATAATGTTAACAATCCGCCTGGCTAAATTACTGTTTTATTCTGCCATTTATGCCCTGTGGGACTCAAATTCTAATCAAGGTGTTTGACTCCCTTTCTCAGGAAGCCAGGATAGAAAGTAAAGTACATGGTTATAAGATTGTGACTATTGTACTCCCAAGTGGTGAATAGAGAGCAGTAATTCTGCTAATTATCATAACTAATTAGTCGCATTCAGAAGAGAAAAATCAAAAGGGCTAGCTCACTGCCACCAACTGTTAATAATGGGTTACTGAATTGCAGTACATGAGACCAGAGGGACTACTATTGCCACCAATGATGAGCCTGGGATGTGTTCCCAACACCAAAAAATAATTCAGCGCTGGATTTTCGGAGTGCTTTAGTACTTGTGCTGAGCAAAAAATGATGAAGTTCAACACCATGGACTCAGTTATCAAGCTTGTGCCACAAAAAATTGTCAAGACACTTGTGCTTGGAGGGGACTCTCCTGGACCCCAGCTCCAGGGGATGCAGACAATCCATGTGTCTGGCCCTGTATTTGAACTCCCAGTGACAGCGAGGACATGATCCTGCAGTACAGTGCTGGGCTGTGATGTGAGCTACTGATGGGCAAACTAGAGGTGATCTAATTTCCTTGGTGTAAATTTGAGCCTGGGTTAACTACCCTGATGATTAGTTTGTCTGGATCACTAAGCTGCACTGGCTGCATCATTTCTGGTGTACAGACTGTACATTGCACCACACAATGCTAATCCCTTTAGGCCAAATTATTAGAGTCTTCTTAACTACTCCATTTGTGGGCTGACATGAAAAAGATAGCTAAAAAAGGAGAATTCAGAAGCTGTAAAAGTCAGCAGGGCACAACCTCACCTGTGTGCTCCCAAAAATATCAAGTAGTAGAAAGGCGTGCAGACTGTGTTTTGACAGAATAACCAAACCTCTTGGAATCCAGTGGCAGCCTGAGCTAAGACAATCCCATTTGGGCTTGAATAATTTCTGTATGGCTCCATCTCAAATAAACAAAGATCTTACTTACCCATCTGTGAGTATTAGTATGGCCAATTCAGGAGAAATTCTAACACAAGGGAAAAGTCTTTTAATGAGATCCACGTAGCACAGCTGGAACTGATGGTGTAAGGGATTTGAGAATAGGAAATACTGGCTGGTGTGCCCCTTATTCACCTATAGAAGTAAATCATTGTTATATAACGATTCCAGAAGGGTCCTGGAAGACTTTTAATGTTACATAAATTACATAGTTCTGATGTAGCTTAGCAAGGTGCATATGGCCCTATCCATCTGCACAGAATCAAAAGCCTTCCACTGTCACAGGGATACAAAGAGAGGGCATTGGCTGCAGCAGTGGGGGTACACAGAGACTGGCAGTGGATTGCAGCACTCTGAAAATGTTTTTGGCCAGCTTTGGCCATAAGTCTAATTTCACATTAATCCTTTGGTATCACGTAGAAAAGAGTTTTATGCAATAGATATTAAAAAAAGGGCGAATAGCTGATTTTTTAGTGGTTCTGTAGTGCAATGTTTGACTAATGTTGATCAGTTTATGATGAACTACTCATTAATCAAAACAACACAACTATGAGAAAAAAAAGAAACCTGGACACAGGTTTGATCTCTGGAACATTAGCAAAAGTGAGTAGTTATTGTAATTAAGTAAATGGAGTTTTATAAAGTATTATGTTGACCTGAGATCATAATGAGGAATGGTTAGGTGCCTCACTGCTCTCTCTCAAAATAATTCTGGCAGTATTTCACACTGGCTGGTGTGACTGCACTGTCTGATGTTAAGATCTATCCCAATTTATCTTTCTGATGTTCTGGTCCTTACTCTACCGTTGTCTGGAATTAACTTATGGTGGTGCATAATTCCCAGCCTCATGGAGCACTGCGATAGGGACCATATGTGCAATTATACCTTTACATAAGAGGGCTGAGTCAGAAGTGCCAGCCAGGTCTTTAATGTTATTTTTTTAAATCTTGAGCAGCTGTTGCTGGAGATACAGGGCTACAGGACCAAAATGGTGAGCTTCAAACACAAACCAGAGCTCCATGCCAGGAAAGCTCATGGTTGTCACTCCAGCACAATCAGATCCATGCTTCAGGAACCATTTAGGCTTGGCACTGGTAACTGCTCGTCATCCCACAGCTTCTCAAGGAATCATAGCAGGACCTCTGCATCATGTGAGTGAGTAGGAAGATGCTTCAGGTATTGGCATTTTGTGGGTTCATTGGGAGGTCTGAGTGCCTTCAGCCTCACAATGGCTTTGTTGGTGGTCCAAGACCTGGTCCAGGATGCCTGGTTGTGCTTGGAAAATGATGAAAAGGGGATAAAAGCAAGGAAGAGCCAGGATTTGAAATCCATGCTGGGATCTGTGTGGCAGTAACTGCTGCAGGCTTGCTGCCACCAGAGACGTGGGGATCTCTCACTGGTTGTCATTCCTATTTTGGCTACAAGAAAACAAAAACACAGAAAAGGGCCAAATTCAGCACATTCAGCAAGATCATAACCTATAATCAGTGTTAAATAATGTTAAATATATATATATATATAGAGAGAGAGAGATTTACTCATTCCTTTCAGTTTGCAGAAATAAGAAATACCACACGTGATTTTTGTCAGACGTCTCTTGGACATACAGAGGCACAATAAGGACCCTTATTTTCTGCCCCTGAACTGCTTCTGTTATTGTTTTCACAATAAAAATAAATTAAAAGTTAATTTAACATATTCACCCTGCTCAGGATGGCTTCACAGAATGAGGTGTGGAGTGGATCTGGATGAGAAACCTTCCTTGCTGCACACAACTTGGTAAAAACCATCCCAGTCTGCCACAATATAACGTGCTCATGTAGGTCTTCAATGTGCTGTAGAGATGTGAGACTGAGAATCTGTGTTTATAGAGAACTGAATTGTGTTTACAATCTCCCCAGAGTTTAAAAGAGCAATGAAGTTCACAGTCTTATTCCTCAGAGCTGCCAGGTTATGGTCCCTATGGTCATGAAGGAAAGGAATTGCAATGCTTCAGTAACCTGCCTCTGCCAGGCTTTGTGAAGGCATCTCCTGCTTCTTTCCATTGCCTGCAGCATCTGGTTGACCTTAATGACATCTTGATCTTCAGACACCAAAGCAGGTGGGACAGCTGTGTTGATGCTCTGTACAAGCATAGTAGCATCCAACATAGTGTGGATTGTTGCAAAACGGCTCATCCATTGGGGGTCTTTTAAGAAATGCTTAATCCCACCTGCAGAGCGAAACACAAGCTGAGAGTGATGAAGGTGCCTTTGTTCCTGCACTTTGCAGACTGAACGAGTGTGTGTGTGGTGGTATTGATTCATCTTGTACTTGCAAAGAGCATATCACAACCCTTCAAAACTGGCCGGTAGAGGCGGCTGAGGATAAGAAAGATTTTCATGTTGAACTGATAAGATGTAGGAAAATTTCTGAGGAGTGACTGTAAAGGTGAAATCCACTCCCTGTCCACTTGCTTCCACTGCATATAGAAGAGGCCACATCACCACTATCTTCCTCCGTCCCACCTAGCTTTGTATCATATTGTGGTGTGCAGCGTGGTGTGACATATGTTGGTCTTTTTAGGTAAGTATCCCTGCACAAAATGCTAGCATGTGCTGGGAAGCAAGAAAACAGGGTAGTGATTTGAGTAGTGAAAGATTTGAGTATATCATTGGTAAAACAGAAGAAAAAGCTGCTGCCTGCACAGGAAAGCAAAATCAGACAGAGCTGGCAAAGTCATGCTTCGGCTGGTAATGTTTGTGCTAGTCCTAGGTAACCATCTGTTGAGCTGTCAGACCCGGCTGGGCTTTTTTTGTTGTTTAGGTTTTATGTTATTTGTTTTTCTGTTCCTTTTAAATTGTTTTACTGAAGGAAATAAAATCATCTTGCTGCTTCAAAAGAAAAACATCTGAAAAATGATTTAGGCTGCACACAGGAGCATCCTTCCAGGGGTCCTGATGCCTGGCACAAGCACAGCTACAGCACAACCCCTTGGCCTCTCTCCTTCTCCATGACTGCCTGCCAAGAGCAAATTAAAGGATCCACTGACCAACAAGCTGTGCGTATTCTAGTATTTCCCCAGTTCCTGGCATGTTTTGGATCTTCTCTATACAGATTAGCAAGTTTTTATGTTGCTCTGACTTCATTCCTTCTGTGTGCACTGTGATTTCTTCCACAGTGTTTCTATCTTGCTGTTTGCTGTTTCACAAGGATTTCCTCAATGCCTCACATTTAATAGGAAACTTCCTACTGTTTGCTTAGGTTAACGTGAAAACACCACCACATCACAAGTGGGGAAAGGCAAGTGACTTAATGAGACAACTCTGAACCTAAACAGCTGTGTGTGACAAAAATAAGAAGGTGGTGGCAGAAGGGATGGCCTGGAAAAAAAATATCTGTAAAAAGGCCAGATAATATAGACAGCCTGGGGGGGACACCCAAGCACTCACAGTGGTGACGAAGCTGCCAAGCTCCCAAAGACGGAGAAGCATTAAGCACTGTCTCATCTCAGCCAAAGTGCCCAATCCCTTTCTGAGCAATGTGTCTCTGGATGCAGTTAACAAGGCTGAAGTGCTTTTGTCATATTTATTAGCTCAATATGATCTTATCGGGTGTCTGTGTCAGTCACCGCTCTGAGCTTTTGAAGTACAGCTGTACTGCAGCCACTGTGCTGCTTCATCTGCTGGCACCTGGGCGTTAATCGCACACAAGGAACTCACACAGAAAAATAGAAACCAATTTTGTCCAATGTGAAAAGAGAGAATACAAGATTAAATAACCTAATTCGAAAGCACAGCCCACGTGTTCCCTGCTTGAGCTACTAATAATGGTTGAAATGACTGAAACTGAAGTAATTATTAGAATGTAATTAGTTTACACTGCTGGTGCACTGTGTTTGGTTTTGGCATGTCTCTTGGCTGGAAGCATTTTAAACACACTAGTCACACAAAAGCTTGACTTGTGATTAAGACATGGAGCTGATATTCTGGGAACCTGGGTTTGGTTCCTGGCTATATGATAAAATTCCTGCGTGGTTTTGCTTGGGCTTATCACTTCTCTGCACCTCTGCTCCTCATCAGCAGGATGGAGATAGCAATGCATCCTTTGTCTGCCTGCTTGATCCATTTAAACTAAAAGCCCTTTAGGTCACGGATTGTTTTTTGATGTGTTTGTATAGTCTAAGATAATGAGAACTTGATCTTGTTTGAACAACAAAGTTCAATCTGATAGACCACTGTGTTAATATACCAGTCCAAGGAGAATTTTTGCGTACTGCTTCTTGCACAACAGAGGAGGAATTTTTAAATAATTTTTTACACTGATATTATGATGTCTAGCACTCCCTAGAAGAGAAAACATGTTATAAAAGAGTAGGAGGAGACTTTTGGGTGCCTAGCAGGTAATTTCTTGAGGATCTTTGTGAGGAAACTGACTTGGAATGCCATAAAAAAGAGCCTGTTGTTTACCTGCTGCATTACATATGTACCAACCCCCACATTAAGAGTCAGAAATGAAGGAAAGCAGCTGACAACATGTCCCCCAAAGAAGGTGATTGATGTGTGCAACAACTGTGGCACAGATACTGCTCACAGTTCCTCTGCCTGCATTTCAGGCTCTGTGAGCAGGCAGTGCATGCACAGCCCCCGGAGGTTTTGACTCAAGGAAAGAGTTTGCAGCATGTGCATCAGTGCCAGGGGGTATCAGCAGGGCTTGGAGCACATGCCTCAAGTTAGCAATGAGATTAAGCTGCCTTCCTGAATAAAGGCTGTTTCCCTATCATGGTTTTAATACACTGTTAGGCTTCCCATTTGATGAGAGGCACAGCGATGATCTCCTGCTCCAGTCACTGCAAAGACCTTGCCCTAGCAGGACTTTGCATCCTATATGTTTCCACATGTCCTGCCACCACACCAGCAGTCCCTCACTGCGGGACTGAAAAGACATTGCCCTGCTGGGCAGCAGCACAGCCTTCATGATACTTCAGGCAGCAAAAAATAAAGAGCACAAATGCTATGGTATCTTAAATCTTTTCATTTTAAGATGCAATACCTATGTGGGTAACACAAAGCAATCTTTCACCATGCACTTTTTGGTGGTGCAGATACAACATACAGCCAACATGACCACTGGATGTGTACGTCTCCAAACCAGGGGAGCTCCAACCTTCCCGTTAGGTTTCTGTCTTCTGGTGCTGCAATGGTATGAAATCTCATGCAGCTTAACCACCTGCTTATTTTTATTGTAGATGGAACTTCTTGAAACTTACAGAATGGATTTATTTATTTATTTATTAAAGAAAAGAAACTTGAAGCCAAATGGAGGTGCTTACCTGAGAAATCTCATTTTTTTTTGCTGTATTATTTTTGACAAAGGCCAGATGTAATAACTTTCTGTTTAATTACAAGTCTGTCCTGTTGGGCAAGAGCGAATATTATGAAACAGAATTTGATTTCTTTCTGTAAAATGATGGTCACGGTACATTTTGAAACACAAATGTTTTATTTGAAGTTTCCTATGATATTAAAATAGGATTTTGGTTGTCTCTTACACTGCTCATTCCTCAGATTTCTGTGCTTTGTTATGAATGTTTACTCAGCTCTGTACATATAAAGATGCTTAAAGTTATCACCCACTTGGTTTTAAATATTTGAAACAAAGCTTAATCTTGCAGCACTGAGAAACTGTAATGATTTAGCGATGATGATGAATTAATAACATAGTAGTAGTAGTAATTTGCAAGTAATTTGATCTTTAACTTAGCCATGAATAAATATAATCTTAAACAAATGTGTAGTTTTGTTTCACTGAAGGAGCATAGAGAGTATCTTTGCTGCAAAAAATATACAGCTAACACCGCAAAATGTCTTGAACTTGCAGAGCTATATTTTCTTGCAAACCAGGATGCTAAGACTTGGAAAGTGGGTACTAATAAATACTCCTTGGTATATAATGGAGGAGAGGGGAATCTGTAACAAGATCCACTAAGATGCATATTGGGGAGGGGGAATGTATACCTTAGAAAGGTGCCACTCTTCTCATCGTTTCCATTAGTTGTCTGCTTGGATATCTGTGAGTCCCCTGTGCTAGGTCCCTGTGTTCCCATGCTGTAGGAAGAATGTGTGTCCTTGATTTGGGGCTGTCAAAATGTGGCCAAGTGTTAGGGACTGGGGGACACTGAGTCCTTTACAAATTTCACACAGACACCAAATGGGCAGTGGTAATGGATGAGCCTCTTCCATGTTCATGAGGAAATGGCCTCAGGAACATGATTCCCATTTTGGGTATTCCTCCCAAAATGGGGCAGCAGTAACCTCCAGCTGAGCCCTAGCATCTGGGGTCCAGGAATTAGGCAGAATTCATCAGTGAAGCAAAAGTGCCTTGAATTTGAAAGTGAAGCAAGCAGCAAATTTCAGTCTGTTTTGCTGCAAAGACAAATAAGCAGTTTAGACTCTATGATGCAGTGTCATCTACATCTTAATAGAGGTAATGGAATAGGAGTCTGTTAGGGCTAATCTAATTTACCCAGTTTTTATTGAAAAGCAGCATAATAATTTCATCTACCTATAGCTACAGTTTATACATAGATGGCCTTGTTTTAATGCAGTACAGTGGGTGCTCCAATAGAGCTTCTAATGAACAAAAATCTGCATGCTGACATGATCTATAAATAAGAGGTAGAGTCCAGCAGCAGGATCCAGAAACTAATAATTCTGGAGAGTAAACAGTTGCTGAATGCTAGCATAAAACTAAATGTAATTAAGCCATAATATTTGGTGTAGAATCCAAGTCACAAAATTCATATTCCACGTCCAAGGTTTAAAAGATTTTATTATTTTAATTTTATTTTTATATATTTGTATGTGGGATTTTGGCCTTGCACAACATAAAAGAAAAAAAAATCGGTTTAAAAAGGTTGGTTTCAGCTCCAGCTCTGGGCAGCCTTTTGATTTTAGAGACAATAAGTACAATGTTTCATAAAGTACATCATCCTCGTAATCAAGCCAGTGAATATAATGGCATTCTGATTGTGGATTAACAGAAAGTGCAAGGGTGGGAATACTGGGCTGATGAATGACTTCCATGTCTTTTCTCATAATGTTCACCTTCCACAAACACTAAAAGGAAGTTTGTCACTTCTAATTTTCAGCTCTACATTCAAGCTATGCCTTAAGATCATACATGTGATTCAAAAAAAGTCAGAGAGAAAAAAACCACAAAACTAAAATAAACCCAGCCTCATACTACATCAGTCCACTGATGGCTGCACTTTACCTTCAATTCTACTGTCATCTGACACAACCTCATCCCACCAAGGTTTCAATGTAAGCAGAGGAGGAGCCCTATTTTCCTCCAGCACTCCTTTTAGATGGAAGCTACACTGCCTAATTAGTGCCCACTTCAAAAACTGTGTTTCTTGAATTATTCATTGGCCTGGCAACATGGAGTAAGTTTAGCAGAGCCTCAGGTATTCTCTAACTTTCATTGGAGAAGTTCAACTAAAAAGCACCAGAAAAATAGCTGTTCTACCCTGAAAGCATAAAGGATAATAATAGCAAGTGCTTTGCTAGATTGAGGCTTATGTAATGTATCTAAAAGTTTAGGACATTCTGGAGGATGTTATTGGGGTAGTCTCCTGTTTTTATCTGGGATAGAGTTAATTTTCTTCCTAGTAACTGGTATGATGCTGTGCTTTGGATTTAGGATGAGAATAATGCTGGTAACACATTGTTTCAGTTGTTGCAGGACAGCACTCACCCAGAGCCAAGGACTCCCCAGCTCCTCTTTCTGCCCTGCCAGCAAGGGGCTGGGGGTGCCCCAAAAGCTGGAGGGGACACAGCCCTCTGGCCCCAAATGACCAAAGGGACATCCTACACCATGGGGCTGAGTGCAGTGAAACTAGGGGGAGTTAGCTTGTCACATGAAAACAGGAATATTCACCTGAGGTTCCCCAGGAATATTAACTGTGAGGATTTTTTTTTTTTTTCTTTTTCATTTTTCATTCTCCCCTCCTCCAGTTTGCTCAGGGTTGCATATGAAAAGTGAGAATGTTGTAGAAAGTGTTCCACTACTAATGTCATTTTGGGATATTATATAGGACCTCACAAATTAAAGAACTACTGCCAGATGTCTATCAGACATTGGAGTGGTGTGGACTGCTGGATATTCTCACTGAGTCTTCAGGTATTTCTGATGGGTAAAACTTCTCTAAAGTAGCTGCTTGTTTTGCATTTATTGCAGTGTGTTGATCAGAATATTCAGAAAGAAGCTCTCTGCTTTTATCTAATAGTAAGCAAGAGGATGAGACAAAATGAATCAGAACATATTTGCATTTTCCTGTGCACCACTCCTATTTGAATATTAGGTTCTTTTCCTAAACTTAAGTTTTGTGCACAACTGATTGCTTCTGTCCATGTAGCAAAGTTGTATCTTTATGGAAAAATCATCTAAAGGCACTTTTAATGCAGGGAGCCAGCATTGCATAGATGGAGGCTATGAATATATGCAAAAAGAAGTAACTGGAGAAGAGCTTCTCATGAGTCACGCAGAGTTCATGAATCTCTACCATGAGAGCAACTGTGGAAGATGGAAAAGGCAGCCTAGGCTATATACTGAAGAAGCAACTGTCTATTGAACAGTTATATTGGCAAATGGGGAAGTCAAGTCAAAGCGCTAAGGGAATGACATTTGTAATTCATATTTTTTTAATAGTAATATACTGTGATGAGTCCCACAAAAATAAAGCTTGTATTTGCTTTTAATGGACTGTCCCAAACACAGAACAATAGGATAAAGAACACAAATGGCCTGAAGATAGACATGAGATAATGAAATCCCAGTCTTTATTCCCTGGGAAAAGGATCCTTCAGAGCCTGTGCAGGGAGAAGCTACCTACACAGTCCAGAGGGGAAAGAGGAAACCAGGGAGGTGGCTAAGCTGAGAAGTGAGAAGTGTCTCTCTGACTTGGCAGCCATTTCCTCTGTTCTAGACCCTGAGGCATGATCTCTTTTCTAGTGTGAGGGGCCAGGACTTTGCCCACCAGTGAGAAAAATCAAAGGAGATTTTTCTTAGACTTCACTGTAACACATATAAGAATGACTTATATTCCTATCTTTGCTCTGCTTGCTCTGAAGCAGGAAAACTCTGAGGGTAGAAGTCAGCTGCAGATAAACTACCTGTATTTTGCGATAACTACAGGTAGGTGTCTAAGGTCCTAGTATAGGAGTGGCAATCAACTCAGTACAGTTCAGCATAGGTTAGAAAGTGATTTACCTTTATGCTGCATGGAATCAGGTAATAGATGCACATGGAAATTGCAAATGAGCCTTCTTTCTCTAATAGCTGCCATAAATCTTGGTGAAACAGAAGGAGTTGTGGCCTATCACAGACCACCAGCTCTGTTTTAGCTTTAATGACAATTGGTTGACCTAGATGGTCAGAGGGGCAGAGGGAGAGTCTGTCAGCTCTAGTCATTAAAGTGCATTGGTGAAGAGAATTAAACATTATGGATTATTGCAGTCAAAGTGATGCCCATTTGTTAATCATTGCTCTATTTTATGCTCCTGTCAGTATCTAGTACTGCAATGGTTTCAAAACGTGTAAAATAAAATAGTTTAAAAAGGTCTAAGTGCTGGTTCTAAAGCCCAGTTTAAAGAACAATCAGACAAAGATTAGTTCCATTTAACATGGGATACAAACATTTCCAGCCATGACGAATAGTGTCTTGCAGTTCACTGAGCAAGGCAAAATGTGAAAGAAGTTCTTGCATGTCACATTTCAAGGAACAATCATATCACTTTAGCACATACTCTGAAAGTGGATTTTCCAGGAACACAAAGCCTTTTTTCCTTCTAGTAGACGATTATGAGAAGGGACAGGCTGCCTCAAGATCTCTAATTTTTATAAGGTAACATTTTGCTGTAATGCTGAATTGTGAATAAAACACTCAGTTTAGCTTGATGAATGTAAATGAAAAGATATAATTTCTTGATTCGTGAGACTAAATGATTACATACGACAGTTCCTCACCTTTTACCCCCTTCTCATTTTCACTACAATTCTTCTGTATTATAACATGCTAAATTGGGTTTCAGCAATGGGCAAAATACGATTCATTCTATTTACGGTCTTCTGTGCCTCTGCCTTTTTAGCTGAGAGACTTATCAGCTTCGTAATCAGCATGTTTTATACCTCTGAATTTTTTCCCTTGGATGACCATAGTTCTTACTGATCTCTCAGCATGGTTACCCTTAAAGTGATGAAAGGATTGTCTCTGTTAATGAGTTCATATGAACAATAATATTCTATGAGACAGTCTGTTGGGCATACCGTGTGCTTTTCTTCCCCTGTGTTACAAAAATCCCTCTAGATCAGGACAACACACACTAAGCATTGAAGTTTTATGGCTTTCCCCAGTCTGCCCCCTCTAGTCCCAGAAAACTCTCCCTATCTGTCTAAATCCACTGTAGCCAAATGGCAGGCGAAAACCTAAAGGACATATTGCTAACCTAAGAGAAATGCTCTTAGAGAGCATGGGAATTGTCATTAGTTCAAAGCTTAAATCACTAAGATATTTCAGTTACATATTCTCCACACTGTAGAACTTGGGGGCTTTTGAGACTGTACACTAAAAATTCCCATGTGGAAGATCTTGTGCCTTTGGTGGTTCCTTTGTGAACTACAGGTGCAAGGCACTGTGCCCAACTTTCATTTTGAAGGGAAAATTCAACACATGGAAGATCTGGGACATTTTCCTTCTGCTATTGTTTTCTACATTGTAAGGATAATTCTTGGACACAAGTCATTTCAAAACAGCTCAGGAGACTTTCATAGGTATGCCCTTTCACAGCTCAAGTTCAAACCCGTCTCCTGAAGCTTCTTTGAAAGTTGTTGCAAATGCTCCAGCCTTATGTTTCTACTCTGCCTTCCCCATACATTTTCAACCAAGCACTCTGCTTGCATCCACCCCATCAAACACATCCATGTCTAATTCAGTTGAGCAGAGACATACATAGCTGTTTTGGGCAGGTTCAGATCCCTGCCCAGTGGTGGTTCTAGGGCATTTTAGCTGCAATATGTCCCTGCCAGACATGTGATCGTTAATTAAAGGCAGTTTTGAAGAGACCCATGTGTACCCTGCTGTGGCTGCCAGGCTGTTTAATGAAGCTAGCTGTTACTGCTCTTGAACATCCTTGTGGGAAGTGCACAAAGGTGTTATACATTCTTACAGCACAGAGGCAGCCATGTACAGTTGTTAGGTAATGTCATATTTGCTCTCCTTTCTCAGTGAGCCAGCTTGGAAGTACTGCATCCTGAAAGGCAGGAGCCTCACCAGCCTTATGGAAACCATCCAATTGACCCCATGGAATACCACCATGGTGTGATACAGCCAATCTGTATGAGCTGGAGCAACTGCAGCCTATATGTTAGCCATGCTCTGGGGAGGTGAAGAACTCCACATTCCCCTTCCAGAAGTAAAATTTAATAAGGACTTTTAATTAGCTTAGATAAATTATTATTATTATTATTATTATTATTATTATTATTATTATAAATAAAAGCACTATGTGGTTATTCTTGCAGTTTAGGTACTACTTGAGCAGTGTAAAGATGTTCTACAAACCTCACTAAAATGGATGCAGCATCAATCATGGGCTATCTATTTCTTATTTACTGCATCTTTGAAGAGAAAACCTGGGAGGTCAGTTTTGCACATGCTATAAGCTGCCACGAAGTCCCTGATTATTATTTATGTTAAAAATGTATGCCATTATTTCTGTTTCAGTGAATATTTCAAGTGTTATATGAATACTTAAAAATCTGATTTGCTTTAAACTCTTTATAGTGAAACAGATGAATAATCTATTCAACTTGGTTAACAATTTTCTGGGCAGAAGTGAGGCAGGAGAATAAAGTGCATATATGAAAGGGTCAGAAAGGTTGGCTTAGAAAGAGTTCAACTTTCAAATGAGGATCTTGGCTGAAATTTGGAATTTCTCTAAAGTGATGAGGTTTTCCTGATGGAAATGTTAAAGGACCTCACTTTTACTAGTTTGTTCATTGGAAACAGCTTGGTCAGCATTTGTATTTTATACTTAGTAGCTAACCAATTCTTCTTGATTTCCAGCACCGTGACTAAAATTGAAGGGAATATAAGTTTGCTTTTAACTTGCTCTTTGAGTTAGAGAAGAAAACTGATTTTGAATTACCCTCTGTTAATGTTTAAGTTAAATTTTAAAACATATTTTGAACTCATCTTTGCCTGCCTTCATGAAAAAGTTAAAAGGAATTTTTAATATAGTACTATGTAATTCATGCTCTCATTGTAACTGCTTAGTCATTCTCGGAATATAGGAATAGTATCGGACAGCATGACTTTAGGTGACACTAAGTGGCATTACAAATATTCTAGACAGCTACAGGGAATCATAAACTTTTACCCAAACAGGGACTTTCCTAAAGAAGACAAGGAGGGAAACAAGACCACTGGGGGAAGAACAGGTCAAAGGAATATTAGCGTCACTCTCAGTAGTGTGCATTAAATCAAACAAGGATAACCAGCTGCCTGAGTGTGTAGGTTCTCCTTTCTGTCTACGTTACAGATGTATCTGACCCTATTTTCCTCTATTTCCAGAACAAAGCATCTCATTTATAATTAATTATAATTAAGTAACCTCTGTGCAATGAAGGTCACTGTACAAGCAGTTTACTGCCTAAATCTCCAATGCTTTAAGTACTCCAGATGGACCATAGCTCTGGAAAGTTTAGAGATGTATTTGACTTCTTGCCATTTTCTGCCCCTAAGATTGCCTGTGGACAGTGTTCTCATGCATATTTACTGATACAGTCAGGGGCATGGCTTTGAAGTCTACTTGCAATATTTTATGTCCTGTTTAGAGTTTTATCTCCTGCATATAATAATGAAATAGTAAGAAACATCCTAAAGAAATTGAGCTGAAATAAATGGTTGTGCGTGAAAAACCAATCCCTTTATCTTTATTCACCCATAAAGATACCACGGCAGGTAATCTCAGTTTGTATTGCTTTTCTTCATCACAGGCAGTGCTTCTTTCAACATGAAGTGAGAAGAGTTTCTTGTGATGCATCAACATTTGACAGTGTAATCAACTTGATAGAAGCTCTTGCAGGTTTCTCATATGGAAGATGAACTTGCTCCATGAATACTGTTTTCCAAGTCAATGGGATCACTGGTAGCGTAAACATTTTCTGCTGTAAGAGATCAAAGCCTGGACCTACAGTTCAGCTACTTTCATCTCCTTCTGTTGTTTTTCATTGTGACTTTGTTCTTTTTTCTCCTTGCACTGTGGGTGTACACTCTCATTTGTTTGGTGGAAAATATTAATGCATTTCATCTGAAGATGTTATTTGCAACAGACACCTGTGAGCTGAATTCTACAGGGGCAGTGAACCTCATGGTGTATCTTGTCCAGGCTAATTACCTCATTTGGTGATGCTTGATTAGCTTTCTTAATAAACTTCATGTGGTAAATTGTTTGACTTGATTTGCCTCAGGTTCTAATGACACTGTACTTTTATGGGGAAGCCCTGATTATATAGCAAAGCTCTTAAATCTTTGTCCCTGAAAAGGTCAGTTCTATTTATTTTCATTATCTGAAGAATACCACAAAATAACTTACCCAGTAGAGGAAACGTAAAAGATACACTGTTTCTCACTGTAGGCATTGGAAAAATATTGAAAATATTCTGGGAATATTTAGTTCTGGGGACCATTCTAAAATACAGCAGTAGCTGAGGACAAACAGAACTTATGTTCAGAGCAGAGGAAACTTGTGTCCAAGAGTTGCATGTTGTGGTCATGGCAGGTTTCTTTTGCAAGGATCTAGTTCTAAACAATGCAGGCATGAGGAAGTCCACACCAGTTGGGTGAGCATAATACCATTTATAGTAGACTAGGCAGAGCAAGGGGGAGAGCTGAGAGTTGCTGGTGCAGCAGCTGGTAGCTCCGGTGTGGATTCCAAGCCCAACCCAGGAAGTGGTTGATGCTAAAAATAAATGACCCATTGACAACGTGCCCAAGGCCAAAGAGTGAGATTCAGCCAAGCCCAGTGGGTGGGGAAACACAGCCCTGTGTACCAGAGGCAGCACAGTGTGTGAACACATGCCTGGCTTACATTAGGAGAGCTGTCACTCAGCAGCCCAGGTCCTGGCATAATTATTACTGGGAGAGGGTAAGCGAGTATAAGACTACCTTTGAGAAGCTTATAGGGAGGAGAAGTGACATGATCTCCCATGGTCTGACAGCAAGTGGAGCAATGGTTTAGCTTACTGAATAAAATTCAAGCACAAGTTCAGACTGTGGATGCCATTGCTAGTAGTCTTAGTCTTAATGTGATGCCACCCTGGTGCAGCTCTGTGCATTCACAAGTCTGATGCCTGTAGGGAAAATCTCAGTCTTCATTTTCTGTAGAGCTTTGACCTTTGCTTTTGTTGTCTTGTGTACTTCTTAACTTCCAGCACAGTCCTAACATGGGATCTATCTATTTCACAGTCCAGAGAAGACACATAGCATAACTTCTCTTTTGGGAAATTTATTTTTGGTCTTGCCTGGTCTGTTAGTCTCTTAATGTAAAAATATTAATTATTCTGGCTACAAATATCTGCTTTGCTCTTTATGACTGTAAAATTGCAGTGGCAATCAGCAAGGAATGGGAATCGACTTCATATATTTCTTGAAGTTGGTTGATGTTCCTTTAATAATTCTGTATCTTTAATGCACCACAGATCTTCAGAGCATATACCAATGCATGTCAATAAAGCTAGATTTAGTTTGTCCTGAGGCAAAATGTAACCTTTTTCTCACTGCATTAGCAGCTGTGTGTACATGTCATGAGCCAGTAGTATTTTTTTAAGATCCAGTAACTCTGCAGAGCTGTTACATAGATTAGTTAGTAAAAATGAATGAAAGCAGATTGTATTTGTCAAATGATTTATTGTCTACATGCAGTCTGGCTTGTCAGGCTCTGGTTGCTTTGCTGTCAGGTCATTTTCTTACAACAGATGGTTATACTGAATGACATCATTAAATTATGATTAACTCTAATATTGGTTTAGTTTCTCTGGTATCTTTATATGTTGCAGAATAAAAATACATGCACAATTTTTCTTTCCTTTCCTTAGACCTAATGTTCTAAATTGAATGATAACAGAAACCATTGGGCCAACACTGTTGCATGGAACAGTGAGCTGTTAAAATCAGTACTGCATTAGGCAGTAAACAATTTAACTTAACAACAAACAGATAAAATGCGAATAAAGTTTGTTGTCCGTTGACCCAAGTATGCCCAAGTTTGGAATTAAAATTCTACAAAGAAAGTTCCTCAAACTAAACGAATATTTGTATCCTGGCCTGGCTTCTCAGCAATTTAGATCTTCCCTATCTCCAGTAATAAAGATCCTATCGACTCCTGCATAAATGGCTAACTAATGTGTAATGCTTTTTCTTGATGGCACTGTGATTATTTCCAAGTCCTACAGGCTTTCTGTTGATGCCTGGTCAGCACAATTTAATGTATTGAACATGACAGCACAGGAACATGTTGCATTATTTGACTGTTATCTTTCTGTCAAGAGAACTGCAGGCTTATTCATGCCTTGCATATATGCTGCAGTTAACAAAATAACTGCCTTGGTGAAAAAAAGATAATTATTGGCTCATTTGCTTGTTATTTTTAGAATAGCACTTTCCACTCCATGTTTTCCCATTGATTAATTTCCATTCTAATACACAGATACAGAACTCTTTTATTTCTGCCAGTGTGGTAAACACAGTTCCAGCTCCCATTAAGAGAATTATTGTCTCCAGTTTGCTTACTTGGAAACGGTGAGACAAATTACACCTGAACATTCCCACTGACACTAACGACACTGCATGGTTGAAATGTGGTTAGATGCTGCTATTAAAAATCCAGTTGCTGCTCTGATGCATCTTGTGGAATGTTAGCTTAAGATCAAATTAAGCTCTTGGTTATACTTCTGTATATTTGAGGTAACTCTACTGAAATCCTTTGTGTTTACAGCAAACCTGAGCTACAGCCATGTTGTAGGCTGGTGAATTGACATTTGACATCTGATTTGCCTCTCCCCTTTATTTTAAGATTATTCAAGGTTAATCCAAGAGGTACTGCCCTAACCTGGTTGGCAGTTCAGTGGTTAAAGGAATGGAAATGAGTGGAGAAAAAGCCATAGTTTGCTGTAATGTTTTATATTCTTCTAAATATACTAGAACGTGATCTTGTAAAGTGAAGTGAAATGAAAAAAATCTGCAGCAAAACCTAGGTACTAAGAACAATAACCCTACTTGTGTTCAACTACAGGTGAAATCATTCATGATATTATTATTGGAAGTAATGTGTGTGATGGCCTGGATCTCCTTACAATAGATCAAGAGCTTATAATGCTAGTCAAAGAGCAAACCAAATAGTCTCTTTAGCCAAGGAATTTTCTGTTACGCTTGATCATTATGGTGTGTGTACTATATTCTATGCATGTTTTGACTATATTAGACAAAGAGAGATCAAGAGTGGAAAGGACAAAATCATATCAAGCCATCATGCTAAATATGCAAGGCAGCAGACAGAGTGCACTGGTATCCTTATCTATGGCTGGGCTGCTTTACAAGCACCCTGTCTGAAGAGCTATTCACAGGATGAAAATATTAAGGCTTTGCAGGTTTTCATGGGGAGTTCCTCTCTGGATGATGGGCAGCCTGGGAGGAAGGCGATGGAGCTTGAACATAAATTGGATTAATGGGCAGTGAAGGCTGGCCTTTTTGGCACTGCAGAGACAGGAGCTGACAGCTTGAGAGCAGAAGAATTAAATTAAGACAAGTTTAAATTAAATAACTGTTTAACGCAGCAGCAGAGGAGCTTGTTCATTCACAGATGCTGGTATATGTGCTGTCTCTCTCAGATTTTTTGAGCTGCTGTACAGCTCAATAAGGCTGTACTGAGTGTACAGAAATGAATTGTTGTTTAAGGAAATGGTGCTGTTTTACGTTCTGGATATCTGACCAGAAGGTATAACTGTCTGGCTGCAAGGGGAAAGGATTAGTTCATGGTATTTTGGGTGTGGGGCATGGAAAGGAAGCATTTCCCTGCACTCTGTCACTTTCTCCAACTATAGTCAATACAGTTTTTGTTACCTTGACTGCTTCTTTACCCAAACTAGTCACATCTCAATAAGATTCCCCCCCATACCAATCCACTTATGTTAATTCTTCCCAACAATCTATCAAGAAAACTATTGTAATCAAGAGTTCAGACATTTTCCCATTTCATTTTGTTTCATGGTACTGCTGTGGATCACTTGGCCTCAGGGGCTACTGGTGGCTTTTAAACCACGAGACCTCCAAGCACAATTTCCAGGGATCCATGCTCCACCAGAAAAGAACCAAAAAATGTCAAACCATTGAGAAGGCTCTTGCAACCATGTTACACCTACATTTCAGTCACCCACCTCTGCCATCTCTTTGCCATCCATCCTGCTCCTACTGCTGCAGGGTGTAAGCATTACCATGTTCACCTCTGCCCCACACTGTAGTGTGGATGGAGAACTGAGGCTTTGGTAGACAATGCATGGCAACACAGGAAGATTTGCAGAACAAAACTATGCCCTACTTCACCAAGTTTAAAACCAGTGACCATGTTTTCTTTATCCAGCTCTTCAAGGCACTTACCCAGGACAATTGCCACAGCTCCTGCTCTGCTCTCATGAATAAGTGCTGACTTTGAGCACTGCTCATGGGAGTCTCTTCAAACCCCAGGCAGTCTTGTATTTTAAATAACCAGAATTATGCCTGGAATATGTGTAGACACACTTACAGTGACTTTCATCAACAAGAGGGTAGCTGTGGCAACACAGTCTCTAAGTCTGTACAAGTCACCATCTGGGAGCACACTGAAGAGCCTGAACTGAGCTGAGCTGAACTAGATTAAAGCTAGGCTGGGTAAGTGTGCATGTCCTGAACTTCTCTGCTTTTCCAGTGAGCCAGAGCCCACTGTACTAACAAAGGAAACCAATGGGGAACATCATAACTGTCTTTGAGTGTTGGTTCTCTTTACAATCTTCAGGTATAATCAGGGAGGTGGACTGCAGAATGATTGCATGAACAAAATCAGTACATTTCAGTACAGCCACAGATTTCACCCAAAAAGAGACTCAGAAAGCCCTCCCTGAGGAGTGTGTGGGTGGTTCCAGCTAGCGTATGCATCGCGACTGCAGTTGAACTGGGCTTCACTCGCTCTGCCTCAAATAGTGTTTAGTGGCAGGATGGAAAGGATTAGTCACACACATACAGACTGAACATTAGAGCTCCTAATTTGTCATGGCTCTTATTTCAGCCCCAGAGTGGAGCCATATAGCATGGAGGATTTGTTAAACAGTTGCATACTCCAAAAATTTTCCCTAGAGCACACTGGAGATGTCCCACATGAAAGCTGCTTCGGGTGCTCCGTGTGATTATTGGCAGAGGGAATAGGAGAATTCATATGAGAGTGCCAGGCAATCTAATTGGATCCTCAGTGAACAATGTGATTGTTAGTCTTCTGGTTCCATGTTGTGTATCAGACTTTAAATGGTTAATATCATGCTTGCTGGAATAAAAATTTTGCAGCAAAAAAAACCCTCATGCTCTATCTAATCAGCCTCAATGAAAGTGCTTTCAGCAGTGACCCTCTTTCCAAACACAATGAAATTGCTCAGAGACCTTGTTATTTTCAAATGAACTCCTGTTGGTTTATTATTATTTTTAATCCAAACAATCCCAGTTTCTAGGGACAATGATGAAGGCAGCATGAAATGCTTTCATAAATAAAAATGAAATGTATGAAATGTTTTCATAAATACACAAAAATACTAATTAATGTAAAAATGCTTTTGTCTTAAATGGTTTGGGATAAAAGATAATCCTCACACACATACAAACACACACACAAAAAAAACACAACAAACAAAAAAATCATAAAAATCAATATTGCAGCTGTGCCCCTTCACCTCTCTTTGGGCAAGACAACCTTCCGCAGGAGTAAAAATGTAAACTCTGGCCCAGCTCAGGAAAAGTCACAAGATTGTGCATACATCACTTGGGCTAGCATTTCATTTGTATAAATGGATGTGCAACAAACAGTTTCTGTTAAGAGGGGCTCACCTTATGTGACTGTGAGTGTGTAATCTCTAAGTGACTTAGTCACTGCTGCTTTTCCAACCAGCAGAAAGAATAAGTAAATTTAAGTAGCAAATCACCTGACATACTCTAGATTGTTGCTTTAGAATAAATGAACTGAGAGAACGAGACCTGGCTGACCAACTCACATGTAAACATCAGGTAAGACGCGTCCACATTGGATCAGATGAACAACAACTCTGTTGTCCTCCACTTGCTTTTACCACATGGCCCTCTTCAGAAAACGCAAGGTATCTAAGGCCTTTTTTATTTTTTTTTCCTTTTTTTTTTTTTCTTTTTCTTTTTTTTTTTTTTTTCTTTAAGGGCTAAAATACCTCACATTTAAGAGCTAAAATGCCCCTGTATGTAGTGTAGGGTATTACTAAGGAGGAACACATACAAGGACAGTTATTATAAGGTAACAGATTTACAGCTACCTTTGATCCTAAACTTGTTTGTGCATCATAGCCCCAGATCTGGCTGGTCACACAGGGTATGTCTGTTTTTGGATTCAGTTGAGGTTTGGGGCATGAGTTTAATCCTTACTCTGTCAGATACTGGAATTTGGATTTCCTGTGTATGAATTATTTTCTGGATATGAATTCCAAACTGCATTGCTGATTTTGGTGGACTGCACATGTAGCAATGAGGGGAATTAATTTAAGAAGTAATGGCTATGAGCAATGCAGGTGCACATTTAAGTAAGTCCTGCTGGACTCCCCTTACAGCAAATGGACAGCCAACTGATGTTCCCAGTAGAGTCTAGATTATGATTCTTCTCATCCTGGAGTAGATATCTACCTTTGGTCAGACAAATCTCATCCAAGACCCATTGTCTATATTGATTATATTTCCATTGAGTGTAATAGAAAACAGACAGACCACAGAGTGACATCAGCACTGGAGATGTGGAGTAAGATGAGAGGAACCTCATCTTAGCATCTCAATTAAGCAATAAAAGGTTGGTGAAATGAATCTATCAAAGCATTTGAATTTACTGTATCTGCTGGAAGATCAAGTGGACACAATTCAAATTCCAGATGAATCCACTATTTCTGGACTTTTTTTTTTCAAGTGCCTCCCTTTTAAAGATATGGCAGTGTGTCTTAAGGATATTTATTCCTTTCTGCAAGTGGGTGACGTATTTCAGAAATTAGCACAAGCAATTTGAGGATGTTTATTACTTTATGAGCCCTGCTCTGTTGTATTTTATTGTAAATACTGTGGTGCACTTCCCATTTCTCATACAGTCATATCCTTTAGTACACATATCAACAAAGGCAGTTGACTAGAAATCTGAAGAAGAACTGGAAGCATTAGCAGCAGAAGTTGAGTGTTTGGTATGGGGCAGAGTATAGAATTTTTTGAACTGACTGTTTCGTAAGGAGTCTGATTACAAGGTCCAGCTAGAGTTATAGCTGCAAATGAGAAAATAATCCTTCCTTCCTTCCTTCCTTCCTTCCTTCCTTCCTTCCTTCCTTCCTTCCTTCCTTCCTTCCTTCCTTCTTTCTTCCTTCTTTCTTCCTTCCTCCCTTCCTTCCTTCCTTCCTTCCTTCCTTCCTTCCTTCCTTCCTTCCTTCCTTCCTTCCTTCCTTCCTTCCTCCCTCCCTTCCTTCCTTCCTCCCTCCCTCCCTCCCTCCCTCTCTCCCTCTCTTTCTTTTCTTTCTTTCTTTCTTTCTTTCTTTCTTTCTTTCTTTCTTTCTTTCTTTCTTC
>CM021732.1:147911364-147948714 GCA_011075105.1 Heteronetta atricapilla
TTCCTTCCTTCCTTCCTTCCTTCCTTCCTTCCTTCCTTCCTTCCTTCTTTCTTTCTCTCTCTCTCTTTCTTTCTTTTTCTCTTTCTTTCTTTTTAAAATGAACAAAAGAAGGTTTGCCTGACCTTCTGAAAGTCATTGATCCTCTACAAAATTCTTACATTCATAATGACATTTTGCCCTAAGGACATGAATGTACCACAGGGACTCCTTTGAACTGTTTCAGGGACAGTCTGTGATGAAGAGTTATTTTTTCCAACTGGAGTTCTTTAAAATACAGATGACTAGGCAAAAGAAACCTCCTGTTAAACACTGTCCCAGAACTTATATTTCAGTATGATCTGTGACTAAGTGGCGTTGTCAGTAGACCATAAAACCTCTATTTAATTGAAAAGGAGAATGCTGGAGTTTGATTAAAGTAACTGCACAGATCTGGTTAATGAGTGAGCAGCTGCAAATGAGATGACAGTCCAATAAAAACAGCAGCAGTTCAAAAAGTAGCATTTCTAAAGACTTGCTGCCCAAAGAAGTGCTTCTGCCAAACAGGTTATTTATAATATCCAACATACAACTATCTGCTGTGAGATACAAGGAAGATCCTCTAAGTCATCTGCTGATGGTATAGCAGCCACGTTTTAAAATAGATAGTCCTTTTTTTTTTTTTCTTTTTTTTTTTTTCTTTTTTTTTTCTTTGGTGAGCTTTTGTAACTTCTAGACTTCAATTTGTTCAGCACAGAATCAAAAATGCCTTCCTAGGAGACACTATTAAATATGTAGGAAATATAAGGAGCTATTACCTGTTGGAAATGGGAAGTACTTACCTTTGACAGCTGCAACAGACTTCTCCATCCAATCTACAATTGTTTCCAGTCTTCCTAGATATCTTCAGCATTAAGGGACAGCTCTTAAATCCAAATTCAAAGGGTCTGAACACAGACTCTATAAATGTCATGGAGACAACCATAGTGATGCATTTTTCAGTATTATAGCTACAAAAAATATGTACAAAGAGTGAAGTAGATAGGTTGAAAAGGTTCTTGGTAGAGCACATCAGTAAAATTAGAAATGTTCTGTAGGAAGGTGCTGATCTAGCTACACTTTTCAGAGAAGTGGTTTGCCTGAAAACCTAAAATAGGTAGGAACTGTTTCACAGGTTTTCTGATACTCATTCACTAATATCATTTCAATATATAATTAAAAACCTAAATGTATTATTCATTAATTTTCTTTAACAGAATATGGTATATTGATGTAGGCCATTCTATGATTCTATGACATGGTCACTCTCCTACAGAATGAAATATCATATGTCCATTTTATGATAAAATCTGAACTGCTGCCTTTCTGAAAAAGACTTCTGAAATGCTGGCATTCTGATTGAAATTGTTCATGTTACTCTACAATGTAATACCAAAGAGGAAATCTGAGCTATGGAAGAGTCACAAAGATGATGCAGAACCTCACTTAGAAGTTCAATACATTGATTTGCTTCATGTTGTTTTGGGAAGATTCTTCCACGGCTGCAGTCTCAGTATGAATGTGTAATCATGTGCAGTTATGAGAATCAAGGTCTTTTGCACAAAGATTAAGATTCAGGACCTGTATAGGTTATTATTATTATTATTTTTCTCAAAAACAGAGTTTTTAAGCTACAGCTTTTGTTCAGCAGATTTAGAGCAAATGGTAACAGTGTGAGTTCTCTATGATCTGTTTATAGACCAGATCAATGCCTTATCAAGGTGATAAATTTTTGCACACAATAAATCTCTGCTTCCTAGATAAATTAATCTTAACACGCCCAAGAAAGAATGCCATTCTGAATGTGCATGATGCACAGGAACTAATTTGAGACACAGAAAGGGAGAGTCTGTAAGAGTGATCAGATTTATCACCAGGGAGAGAGAGATGAAGCCATATACAGTACATTTAATTTCAGGAATCAGAACTATATAAGAATGAGGCAATTAGTCAAACAAACATATATAAATATATATATAAAAGTCTACCAAGAAAAGAACCTCCAAGCAGTCTGATATTTGCTAAGACATACTTTTAGAAGCCCAGGTAAACTCTCTGTCACAAGTCAAAAAGAAAACAAAACAGTCTGATAAAAGTGCTGAATAACGTATTAGGAAATATAAGGAGGCTCTGCCCCTGAAAAGGTTGGCATTGAAAAATGGTAAATCTAACCAAATGAACAGAAAAGACTAACCATGGTAGGTCAAAAGCAATAGGAAATCAAAAGAGCTAACAAACTGAATGTGAAAAGCACCTTGCAAATGATGCTTAAACTGAGAGCAAAATTGTTTTTAAATATAAGAAAGAACATCTACTAGGAAATTAGTGAGCTCACTCAATGATCAAGTTGTCAAAAGGGCATTGAGAAGTCATAAGGCTAGGGTAGAGAACCTTGATAAACTCTTTGTTTAGGTCTCATCTGTGAAAGATCATAGAATCACAGAATGGCCTGGGTTGAAAAGGACCTTAAAGATCATCTAGTTTCAACCCCCCTGCTATTGGCAGGGTTTCCAGTCATGAGAGCAGGCTGCCCAGAGCCACATCCAGCCTGTCCTTGAATGCCTTCAGGGATGAGGCATCCACAACCTCTGTGGGCAATCTGTTTCTGTGCCCTCTGAGTGAAAAAACTTTCTCCTAATATCTAACCTAAATCTCCTGTCTTAGTTTAAAACTATTCCCCCTTTTCCTATCAGTATCAATACATGTAAACAGGCGTTCACCCTCCTGTTTATATGCTCCTTTCAAAGTACTGGAGATGCAGAGTAATTTCCTGTACTCAATGTATTCTTCATAGCAGATCAGTCAGTGGATATACCCTTATTTTAGGAAGATGCAGGATGTATTAGACCAAAGAGAAATGCTAATCTTTTGGGCGTTACTCTTGTTTGTAAGGAAGACTTCTATTTTTGATAAGATGATTGAGTCAGAAGGAAAGCAAAATGAAGATCATGAAGTGCACAGCCCGTATGGGAAGTGTCTGCAGGGCTTTTGTAATAGGAAATCCTGCCTCACCAGCCTGCTGCTGCTCTTGTGAGGGTTTCAGCAGGCACATGAATGAAGGGGATCCAGTGGAAACAAGAGAAGTGGGTTTTCAGAAGGCCTTCAACAAGATTCTGAAGCAAAAGTTTATTAGGATTGTGAAGTTATTATGAGTTTGGAAGGAATGTTGTGTAAATGTAAGGTAATGCATCCAGAGAAAAATAACCTAAACCAAATTTGCATAGTGTTGAACTCAAATTTAAAAATCATGCATGCACAAGAAAAAAATACAGAACTGCTAATTCTGCAACACTAGAGATGGAGCATTTGCAGAAACTAGTAGATTTACTTAAATCAGGTAGAAAACCTACAACTTCTGTGACCTTCTGTCAGGGGAAGATTTGGAGGGGAGCTGTACCAGTATATTCAAAAAAGGAAATTCATGGACCACATGTCCTAAATAAATACTAATGGCAAGACATGGAGATAAACCCCTAAAATGCCAGTGCAACCATTGTAAGTACTAACAGAGAACATGGTGAGAAGCCAGGCTTTTGTTTTCTCCTCAAATAATACCTCTCCCTGACAATGTCAGAGACAGATCAGATATTGATCTATACACATATTATCACCATTATTTTGCATTCTTTGTACTCATATTCCAGGATTTTAAGGACTTTCTAACACCAGAAAGAAGGACAGTTCATAAGGTAAGAAGGTGGATAAGGGAAAAGAGATGCTAAATGCTCTTTAGGTGGCAGCGGGAAAACCTTGAACTACAAAAATGCAAAATGTCAACGAGTGCATTAAATATACTTATTTAATTACACATTGTCTCTAAAATGTATCCACTAAGGCCCTACTTGATGGACAGAAAATCTGTAATGTGATGTCTCTTCATGTTCTCTCTCTCTTTTTTATCTGTGAGTTAAGTTATGTAATTACTGACCACTTCAAAAGCTAAGCTTTCTGAATAATTCATACAACACAGCAACAAGAGGCAAGGTTAGGGGAGCCTGTGGATATCTCTACATATCAAAACACGGGTGTAGAATTCTAAAAAATAAAAGGATGGCATTATATCTCAGCAAACACCAAGGGAAGATAAAAAACACGGCTGGAGAAGAGAAAAAAAAAAGAGAGAGAAAAAAAAAAAAGCCATGGAAAAGAGGCATTGCCCAGAATTCACTGTTCTCTTAAGGATTTGAAGCCACAGTGGTTGCTAAAAAACTAACTTAACAATTATTTTCAACTAGTCTCACATAATTTTTAATTGGTTGACATGGCTAAATCCTTGACAGAATAATGAATTAAAGCCAAAAGCAATCTTTAATGTCAGTTTGATTCTGCACCCTTAACAGCCAAGTGATCCTATTGCTACAGTTTTAGAAATACATCAAAAATTGTACTCAAAGTAAAAGCTTCAGCTTCCGCCCCCAGATTTAAAGTGTTGGTAAATGCTAGGTATATTCAACTGCTGCAGAGCCGGTGTTTTTGCTATCAAAATGCGAGGTGCTTATAACAATTGAATATTCTGGACACAGGACTGTGAAATGGGAAAGTCATTTAATTCCTTGCTTCCATATCAAATTACTCCAGTCTTAAAAGTGACTCAGAACCTTGACTTTGCTTTTGCTGCAACCAATGACATAATCTCACAATGGTATAAAATACAGATCTTAACTATTTTGTATACATAACATGGAAGTAAAATATGCCACAACAAATTACTAAAAAAGAGTAATCACCAAATACTTAAACAACATTTTTACATTTAAGAAATTATAATATTAAGGACTGCCTTAAGCAGTATTGTTCTTTCTTCTTAGTTTTATATTACCACTTGAGAATTACACCATTAGTATGTAGTGAACAGCTTGAGGAAAAATTAAGAAAACTGAGCTGTTTTAAAGCTGCTGTGCACATGAAATATTGGATTGATTTACCTTAATTTTTTTGGAGCATTCATGGACCCAACAGTCTAATGGTCTGACAAAGTAGATACCCAGATATCATACCTAAATGTATGGGAGGGACTTCCAGATTTGTCCTCAAGATGCATGTGTTTATGTCATTCAATACTGAGCCACAGATATTTTTAACTAACTACATTTTAAACTAATGCATCGACTCATGTGGTTTATCATCCAAATCACTGTGAACATGTCACCTTCTGCACCATCCGCTTCCTGTCAATGTCCACTGAAGGACGAGGTCCCTGTCCTCACACTCAAACCTCCTGCTGGACCATGACTAACAATATGAAAGATGAATTTTTCTTCCTCTGACACAGCCCACTGATCCATCAACTTACAGCTGAGAAAGGGGGAAAAAAAAAAAAAGTTAATCTGCTTTTGTCATGGGACTGATCAGATGCAAAGCTAAATGGAAAATGAAGCTCCCATCCTCTGGCTCTGGAATCTCTTCAGAAACACTGCAGGCAAGCAAAGAAGACATGCAGACTGTTATTTCTTCTTTAGAAGTCTTCCATTATGCTCAGAAACCTTGTGTGATGAAGACTAGGTAAAAACACCTGTACTGAGGGGCCAATACGGGTTTTATTTTTTATTTTTATTTTTATTTTTCTGTCCTCCTTTCTGGGTAAAACAGGGATTTGACTGTGGTGACAACATGCTAGTGTGATAGTTATCAATGATGGCATTTAAGAATTCTGTATTTGATCAATTTTTTCTTGCTTTAAAGAGAGAGAAGGAAAAAAACACGAGACAGAAGCATGAGCTCAAAGCATGTTTGGGGACCCTGGATATTTCACAACCTGAGAAACACATGCTAGAAATACTGGCTGTGAAGAGCCAGCTCATCAGATCTCAGCTCAGATTCTGACCTTTCTTCCCTTACACCTCTTTAAAGGCATTGTTTAGAGCTTCTCAGGAAAAGACAATTGCTTTTTTTAACCTGAAAAGTCCTGGATGAAATTCAGGCTGATGGGTCTTATACCCATGTCATTAGAAAGCTTATTGCAGAATTCAGCTATGATGTTAGCCTAAAATTACTTTCCTTCTTGTCACTAGAGAGAAAAAGATTAATCCCATGACAGTCTTAGAGATGAAGAAAATGTATTCCAGTATTCCTACAGGTCTGACATAAACTCTGGTCAGGTCTATCATAAATACTCTGAAGTGAGGGTTGCTTACATGCTATTGTGAGATTTCCACAAAGATAAATGGAAAAACAAAGCAGTGTTATTGAGAGGTTTGTTTCATTTTCATGCTCTGCTAAAACATGGACCCCCAGGTACAAATCTTCATTGATTTTAATTAGGTTTTATAGGTAACAGTCAGCTGAGCAATCACATCAGTACTGAATACCTGAGCAGTATGTTATATTGCAGTCATAGTTCAGATTTATCAGTGTCTATGTGCAAAATATTAGCCTAGGGCAATAATGTCAGACTGTAATGGGAAACATCCAAGAAAAATAAAAGCTCTTTTCTGTCATGCCTTTTACCTGTCATTCATAGGAAAAAGCCAGACTTCCCTCTGCTTCCAGTCATTACAGTGAATCTTCTGCCACATCCTTGGCAGGCTCTTTTAGTCCTTTCAGAAACAAAATAAGCAATAAAGCAGCTGTTGCTGCAGTTTTTTTTTTTTTTTTTTTTTTTTTTTTTTTTTTTTTTTTTTTTTTTCCTGGCAGAATTCAGATTTTTTGTGATGGTTTGAAGAGTCTTTCCCCCTGCAGATTCCCCTGGTCCTTTGTTTGATATTTCATTTTTTTTTTCCTCCCTACATTGAACACAAAGGAGGAAGTGCTTTATTTTCCTTTCTTGCTGTTCTCTTTCCTGCTTTGTTTGAGCTGAAGCATAATTTTTCCTCGCGGCAAGTGGGCTGGGGCATGACCACATAGCCAGGTCACTCCTTGTGGAGCTGACCCCATGCAGGGGTTGGTAGTTGGTAGAAAGAAGCTAAAAGATATGTTCATGTTTCTGTAATTCCCATTGCCATAACCTCATCCTGACTGCCCAGAGCCATTGCTGCTGTAGATGGAGTCTGGCCTTTTGCAGGTGCTATTGCCAGAAAGGTCAGGGCCAAGGGGACAGTGGGAAAGGAAAAGCAGCTTGATCCTTTGCCACCCACAGGCGACATTATTTGGCTGAAGACAGGAGTTTTACCTCAGCATACTGTCTGGAACTATTCTCCAGGATGTTCTCTGCCTCCACCTTTTCTCTTTTACTTTTCCCTGTTTTGGGAGCTCCAGAGACACTGTATGCAGAGTGCCAAACTGGCTGCGACAGTACCCAAAGAAATTGAAGCAAAGATCAGGAGTGACCATCCTGCACAGCTCAAACCATCTCTCAGACCCCCTTTAGATCTCAGCATAGCACCTGCTAACATTTCATATCTCCTCTGACATCTTCCCTTTCCAGAGAAAAAGACAGTTCTTACATGCAGGCTCATCTCTGCTGTATCTGAAAGCAGGAAAAAATAACCCCCAAAGCCCTGCCTGTATTCAAGCAGAGCAGGGTGAGTGCTGGTAAGCCAGCCTGAGGAGCTGCATGGGAGACACTTCTGTGGAAAGTGGTGTTCTCTCTACAGACTGTCATTTAGGACTATTTGCTCTTTATAGAGGAGCATCTACAGCATGTTTCATAGCTCTACAGATTATAATTAGCAGCAGCACTAGCTTACAAATTTCCCTCTCACTCTCTTTTTCCCTCTCCCTCTCTTTCTCCCTCTCCCTCTCCCTCTCTTCCCTTCTTCCCTTCCCTTTTCCTTTTCCTACTTTTTCTTTTTTTTCTGAAATCTTCTAGTTATTAGATTTCTTCAGTGATGTTATTCAGATGTTTCATTACACTTGATAGACATTTAGACCTCATGTTTCTCTGAGAAATATACAAGCCTCTGAAATTTTCAGGGCAGTTATAGACAAATTGACACATTTGACACTAC
Organism: Heteronetta atricapilla; assembly: GCA_011075105.1. Classification (NCBI taxonomy): domain Eukaryota; kingdom Metazoa; phylum Chordata; class Aves; order Anseriformes; family Anatidae; genus Heteronetta; species Heteronetta atricapilla. The sequence goes on from CM021732.1 coordinate 147,919,266, forward strand.
TACTGTCAAGATTTCTTGAAGTCAGTGCAGTTGTATAAATCCCATACCATGAAATTAGTGTTCATATTCTCAGTGAATAAGCACTTTCTATAAAATATCACTAATCAAAACTATAATATACTTGCCTTTGGGATCAGAAAGTATAGTGAACATCAGCAAGTCTCATAATGCTTAACTTTTCCCCCCCTCTCATTTAAATATAAATATTAAATAAATAATTATATTTCAGACAGATATTCTTAAAAACGGTCATACCAAGGGGCTTCTTTTATTTCATTTGGATCAAAATCTGGAGGAAATGAGGTGGCTGATTATAAGTTCAAGTTACAGTCTTCAGCCCTCAGAGACATTTGTCCACCTTCACCTTGTATCATGCAGATACAGAATCACAGAATTATAGAATGATCTGAGTTGGAAGGGACCTTAAAGATCATCCAGTTCCAACCCCCATTTTTAGCATTACATTTCCAATCTTCCTGTCAGTGGGAACTTTACTGAACTGATATGGCTCCTCAAAAATGAAGGACAGTGGCTTAGCAACTACAACTGCCAATTCCCTCAAGACCTGTGGATGCATCTCATCAGGTCCCATGGACTTGTGTACCTTTAGGTTCCTTAGCTGGTCTCGAACTTGATATTCTCTTACAGAGGGTAGTTCATCTTTCTTCCAAGATCATGTTATTTCTGCAATGTATTTGAACTGCTTGCATGCCTTGGTTGATCATATTCTTCTCAGGTACTAAGGAACTCAAGACTTCATGGCACTGACTGTTCCCATCACCTTCGTTTTCCACAGTGGATTTTGTTTGATATCGCTTCTTCTTCATTATATTGTGTGTTTATTTTCCCAGTGACTCATACTTTAGACTGCACATAAAATATCTTCCCACACTGCATATATGGGCTGTCAAAAGCTATCATTTGTGTCTCTGCTTGAACATGCAGCATAGCTTTTGATGGCCTTTAATTTTAAAGGTCTGCATGAAGTTTTGTGACAACTGAAATATATGTTTAATGTTGTTTTCCTGGTCGGTTAAGTCTTGCTTCTGTGTCCTGATGGAACCTTTTCCTAGTCTTGAGCCAGAAGCCTATCTCCTGGGAAGAAATAATAATCCAAATTAGAGTTCACTCCTACAGAAATTCACTGCATTTTCAGTTGTTCATCAAATTTACATCAGTCATTAATTATCATAGGCTAAATTCAAACATATTTTGGAAAGGCCTGGTTAACTCAATTTCTTTTTTTTTTTTTTTTTTTTTTTTTTTTTTTTGATTAAAGTTCCCTCTATTTCACACAATTCCTACCACCATTTCAGTCAGTGACATTCACACACTGCGACTGAAGTAGATTTAACATGAACCTCTCCTGACCACCTCTTTTAAAACTTGGCTTAAAAGAGAGATCCCTAAAAAGAGAAAATTGTTACCATGGAAAGAAATATATCCTCATCACTGAGTAGCTACATAATACAATGTTAGTCAAGTACCCATAAATCAAAAGAGGTTATGACAGCAAATGTTTCTGCAGTTCTTTCCTAGGAGCTTGGTTGGTGTACTATATTTTTGTTTATAGTTGTGGCCTAAGAATCAACTGAGCTATCCTGCGTCATGGCAGAAAACATCAAAATGTACTAAGAATAATCTTATTTCTTGCCCCCTGGTTTTAGCAGCAGCAGCATCATTCATGTCTTGAGCCAGCCCTGGCAGCTGCATCCTCCTGTGGTGGGTACTAGTATGCTCAGAGCTCACCTGTTTCCCAGACGTGTTTGTGTCATCCCCACTGACTGCCAGACACATTGGCCAGCCTTACCACTACTGGTGTACCAGGGACTGTTGCCTTTTCTAGTACTTTACAGTCACTCACCTAATACCCACACTCCTACATAAGCTAACCAAAGCTTCAGAGTTTGTTGCTAGTCACATAGTTTCATGGGACTGGATGCATTCAACTGTGGGCAAAATAATGGGAGACAATTTCATTAAAGTTTGCTTCTCTTTTCATCATTCCTTCACAAACCAAAATGGAGATTTAATGATTCTTTACATGAACAGCCATGTGGGGTCCTGAATTATATCAGCAGGCTAAGAAATGGATCTGAGAAATAATTATATTTCAACAGATGGCTTCTGACGTATAACCATTGATAGATGTAATGAGCTGTTTTTGTGCAATTACTGGTTATCTGGCTAGTCCTAGCTGTTTATGTGTATCAGGCATTTCCCAGATGCCTGTAACTACTATGACTCAAAAGGCAGAGAAAAATAAAAATGTCTGTTTAAGAGCATAGCCACTCCAGACAGTAATGGGTCTATGAGAGCCTTTGGCAGGCACATCTATCCAGCACTGAGAACACAAAAAACGAGCATGGATGACAAGAATGGATTTAGCTGCCAGCTACATTTTACAAGGCCATTCATTCCTACAAACACCTAAGAGTTGTAACATGGTTTCCAGCTGTGCAAAGTAATTAATTATAATAGAACACAAATAATAATCTGTCATTCCTTACTCACAGTAATTTTCACTTTCTAAAACCCACGAGTGCCCAGTTTGTGTGGTTGCTGCAAATGATGTTTAATATCCAACAGCGAGACTTAGATGAACAAACAAAACAAACAAGCAAGCAGTTTAATTGAAGGGGTGGTAGATGTTGACGTGTCATGCAGAGTCAGAATTTCAGGACAGCCCAGGCCCAGCCTGCTAACAGAAATATTCACAGTCTACTTTGCAGGGAGGGATGGGGCAGGGGAGCCCAGTCAGATGACGAGTGCTCCCTGCTGTTGCAAGGAGCAATAGGAAAAGATACTTTAGCCTTAGGTGCTTCAGGCAAAAAGACTTCTCTGAGTCCCAGGGCACTGAGTGAATAGTTTTAGAGGTGCCCTCTAGTAGCTGATGATGGCAAAAGTGGAGATTACTGCAAGGGACGGACAGGTCCCTTTGCAGCTGCAGAGTCACCAGATCATGAAGGGCTCACCTCTGCCAGACACAGTCACTGGTTCTTTGTGATTTTCTAACCAGTTCCTTCTTAATAGCAGCAGGATCAGGAAACCCACAGCCTCACAGTAGTGCTAAGAGAGGGAAAATAAAACCCAACAAAAATCTCATCCCCTCTAAACCTGCAGGAGGTATTTGCAAAAGTAAAGTGAATGTGACACAAAATACAACTTAAAGCCAAGAAAAGAAAACTAAAGGCAAGATTTATGATTGCACCAAGAGGGGTCATAGAGTTACAAGCCTCAGGCATTATGGTTTTGTGTAAAGAATATGGATCTGCCTGAGGAATATCATGAAAGTACAATAAAGCAAAGAAAAGTAAAAGAAACAAGCACCAAATTGCTCATCAAATATTATAGTCCAGATCTGTGTTCACTTCACCATGGCTGAGCAACTCAGCATCTCACAGCAGGCTTATTGCCATGTTTCCTACAGAAGGGAGCTGCTGTAAATCTTCTGATTTCCGAAATCTATTTTTGCTCTGTTTTGTTTTAACAAACAGAAGAAGATTATATGTTTCACTGAGCCAAGAAGCAGACTTTCACTTTCTGATGAGGTCCCTATGGCCTCAGTTCTTCCTTTCACACTGACATCTTATACAGCAGTCTCTAGGAGCCCTGCTGTGAATCTACAAACTCTTTTCTTTGGGCACTTCCCTGTGTAATTTTTGTTATTATAAGTTTAGAATAACTGAACTCAAACACCTCTTCCCTCAGTCAGTGGTGCCTCTCCCTTGAACATACACCTGCTGTTGCAGAAAGTGTAATCCTTAGGGGTTGCACCAAGCCTAGGAGCACAACTGAATTATAAAATCAATCCATCTGTAAAGAAAATGTGACCAAAGTAAAAGGGGTCATTTTGAATGACACAGTGATTAGAGGTTTATCCAGAAAGAAAACAAGGTCACATGGGAAATAATCTACAGAAGAATGATAGTATAACAGTTATCAGCCAAACTTTTTGGAAAGTTGAATATAAAACCTGGGACTGATATTTTGTTTTCTCTGTAAACAAGCTTTTACCAAGACTGTAATTTTATGAAGTAACTCCTCTTATTGCCTGTTGCCTTCACTGGCGGTTGTCCCATGCAACTTCACATAAAGTGCCATCAGGAGCTTACCTGGTATCCCTTCGTTACTGTCCATCATGTCTTCAGATTAAAACTTGAAGATCCTTTTAACAAAACCTTTGGAAATGAATACATACGCCCTTAGGGCTAATCTTCAGTTCCAAACCATAAAATGGATCACTTCTGTTGACCATGTCTTCTAGGGGTACATAACAGTTTGCAGTGTGCAGAGGGATAGAGACAACCATTCTCATATCTCTCAACCATGGAGCATTTTGTTTCTCTCTAGTGTACTTCCTACTCTCTTAGTTTTGGCATCACAAGTGAATGCAATCCAAAGGTTTGCCTCCAACTTCTTTTTTTAATGAAACATACCCAGCTGCAGTTTTACAGTTTTATTAAGGAATTATCATGTCCCTGTTCTGCATTTGACTTGTGTTTGGGGTATGAACCTCATTTGCTTACCTGTTACAGTTATTTGGAATGAATCCAATCACCAGACCCTCCTCACCCTTGTATTTTTTTAACGTCAGAAAGGCTAAACTGTTATTCATGCCCTTCACTCATGCCAATGCACCTTATACCCAGTGCATTTTTTTCTTCTTTCTACTCAACTAGCATACCAATATGAATATATCTGTTCCTTTAAATATATATTTATATTCCTAGTACTTTACAGATTAATTATCTCTTTAACTTTGCTTCAGATATCAAATTCCTCTTCCAAATTCACATCAAGGTATCTGGAAGATGTGAATGTCATAGTGTAGTGACAGCACAAATTCTGTGGAGCGCATGTAGCACTGTCCTACTCACACCATTTTTGGGTTCCCGTCTCATGATTCTTAACTAAGGTTAAATCAGTTTCTATACCTTCAGGACAAGTGATGTCTTCTGATTCTGCTCAGCACATTATTCCTAGCTTCTAGAATCCTGATACTAGAAAAAGCAATAGTTATTGCTTTTTCTTTGATATCACAGAAAAAAATCTGTACCTGCAGAAAAGAGGGATATATAATCAAATACTGAGCTTCTCTACATATTGACCACTGGATGGAAGCTTGAAGAGCTGATTCATTCCCAGTTGTCCTTCTATGACAGCTGAGATGCAGGCAAAGCAACCCAGAGCACTGTCTCTTATTTACAGCACATTCATTACCTCCAAGGAACAGAACAATTTCTGCAGATCTTTAAGCACTACCACCATGCAAAACCAAACCTAGCTGGGTGTTCCTACTGTGATTGTCCCAGTATTGCCCTGTCAGACCACATCATATGAGAGGGTGATAGGAGACTTTGGAGTGTATGGCATTGAGCTGATCCATAGCATACATGAGGAAGATTTCTTACAGACTGAGCATTCACTGACATATCAGATTCTAGTCCACTGTATAAAACCTCAATGATGCTTAAAGAGATGCTGTTTCCTTGGCTTTTGCAGCAAACTCTTATAGAAACCCATATTACTACTTAGCCATGTAAAATTATGTAGTTCTGCTTTGTAGCTCAAGCCACTCATTTATACACAAATATAGCTTATTTTATTCTGCATCCCCCAGTACCAAGCCAGAATGGGAGGATATCTGTTTCTCTGCAATGATAGAGAAGAACGCTTCCCTCTCTTCCAACATCAATTTAACCTGGCCAGCACCTGGAGCTTTGGCACAGTTAACATAAAAAAAACATCTCATAAAGCACAGCAATATGGAGAGAACGTATGTCACTGTGTTATTATTAACCTGGATCATACTTTTGTGACTCATGAAGGAAAATAGAAACACAGCTGGCTAAACATTGCCCTTTAAATGTCAGGACAGTGTGTGTGCATATGTGTGTGTGTATATTTATCAAGATTTAAATTTTAATTCTCTGATGTTTTCTTCACACTGTGGATTTCAGATGAGAGCATTTATAATATAACCAACTCATAGTTACTTATCAGAAATTATTCCAAAACCAACTAGTTGGGTACGTAAATGCTTTGGGTTCTCTGAAGTATTCTTCCAGGTTTCACTGTTTGTCTACCTCACATCTAAAACCATCTAGACATTTTACTTTGGGAATTTTAGTCTCTGAGATATCTCCTTATGATTACCCTTGATTTTTCGTGATGATAAAAATATCCTGCTTGCCTGAGTACCTAATGTCAACCTTTTGCCAGCTTCCCTATCAGTTTCAGAAATATGATAGATTCATAAATTTAGGTTGTGTGACCGTTTACTTTAGAGCTTTCATAAGCTTCATAAGCTTTCATAAGGTTTTGAAAGATTCTGTCTTGCTATTCAACTGACCTTACATGATGCTCTTTGGAGACCTGATGCTCTCAGTGAGACTAGTGAGATTTCTTACACAATGGTATTTCCAGGTCTGGAGTATGGGTGAAAAACAAATATTGCAGATGGGTATATTTTTCAGCATCACCAGACCAAGGATTTCAGAGCATCACAGATTCTACAGTCCCCACCAGTAATCATTACTAGCTGGTGAGACTGTCAGACCAGCAACTGGCTTTTTCATAGTTTTCCATGAAGGAAAAAAATCCATTATCTTGTGCCAAAGAGAATTATTTTCCTTAAGGTTGAGAACTTGACATCACTACTGGGAAAATGTCTTTTTGACAGTTAAGCTGATGCTTTAGCAGCTTGAAAAAACTTGTTGAGATCTCTCACAGATCAAGAGGAAATAGTCAGGTATGTATCTGATGACAAAAATGTGCAATTGCTTCTATATACCACCAAATAAGTTTTTGCTTCAATTATAGAGGAAAATCACAGAATTAGTTTTAGGTTGGAAGGGGCCTCTTGGGATCACCTGGTCCAAGCCCCTGCTCTACCAAAGTCATCCAGAACAGGTTTCCCATGCTGTCAGGTTTTGAGTATTGTATTTCTTCAGATGAAGACTGCACAAATAATGAAGAACTAAAACTAGAAATAAATAGAACCAGGATCTAACTCTTTCCTCTTCTATCACAAAACAAAAAAAGGAGAAAAGATTTCCTCTGTGGATTTGTCTAGATTAACTGATTTTCTTTGTTTTCTGACTTACATACTGCTATTTGTGAAAGTTATATGTTTCAGCAGTGGGAAAAGCTGTTTCCTGCATACAAATATGTGTGGATATTTAAACTTGTCAAGTGTTTCAGATTCCTGTGGGATGAAAGGTCCTATATAAATGTAAAATACTCAGTTATTATTTATTATTATTCTGTGCATGGAAAGCACTCCTGGGATGTTATGTTTGTTGTAGTTATGATGGTGTTATGTGACCTAGCATTGTATCTTACCACAGCACAGAAAGATTTATTTCTGATGAAATTAGGTTAACACCCATCCTTCAGTTTTCCACTCATGCAGTATTTTACAATAAGTTTATCTAACCCTCTTCTTTCCAGTCCTTATTTTGTAAGGCATTTGGAACTGTATTCTCAGAGAAATTCGTTTGTCTTCTCTGTTTTCCCTTGGTTCTGCTCAGTGTTATGCTGAAAAAATGGCTAGTAATTCAAAATATTAGAAATCTATTGGATTTTGCTTGGGGATCCACACTGATGCGCTAGCTTCTTGCAAAAGAAAGCAATAAGGATTTGCAAAGAAACAACAGAATTTTTTATCTGGGAAAGAGCAAACACATTGGGGTATCTGCTCCATTTTGTCATCCCAGGCATACATGAAGCAGTCAGTCCCAATTACTTGCATGCATGTGCTACAGTGGAGACCTCACCCATACTGGTTTGTGTTCTCATTCCACCTGTAGACTAGTGAAAACAGAGAAAGACATTCCATTTACTCAACCCTGCATATCTTCTGTGCAAAAGAGTTAATGGGATGAATTACCAATTTATTCTTTGTTCTGCCATAAATTACTCCTCAGTCTTATGCTCATTTTCAGTGTTTCACATATTATTTTTAAAATATCCCATGAACTACTGTTTATCAACCTAATAGAGCATGTCTACAGACACTTGCAGCAGACATATGACTGGAAGCCCACAGGAATAAAAGGTTAAGCATTCTGACTGTGCTTGTTCTAACAATGAAATCTTGTGCCAGCACCTGTAGAAAGCAGTGCTGTACTTAGGTTTCTCAGCCCAGTCCAGGGATAGTGAGGAAAAGGAACAAGATGGCCAAGCTAATTTAAGATATGGTCATAAACGAGCTGCAAGGGTAGATTATAGTCTTATGGGTTGAAAACTACAATTTCGATGATTTCTAAAACTACAGGCAAAACTCATCCTCTGATTCTTCCTTCATTCAATGAATTTTACACTTCTGTTTATTTTAAAAACAGTTGAAAACTCCATTCTTTTAAAAATCTTTGTCCTATAATGCTCAAGAAATCAGATAAAGTAGAAAATTGCATCTCTTCCAAGTAGTTGGAGATGTTCAGATTTTTTGGTAATATAAATACCAGGATAGAATTAATTTTACATTTGGTGGACTGGTCATTGTTACAGAAACAAACAAGCAAACCAATTATGCAAGTAGGGATTGAAAATGAAATGTTAATACTTCACAGTGTATACATGGAAGTTGTAGGCATTTATTTATTTATTTTCCCCAGACATTATTGTTACTCTAGTTTGGAGCTGAACGATGAAGTTCAGGAAAAAAGTGATTCAGAGGAGCTATTCTCCATACAGGAATGAGAATTACTGACATAGGAAAAACAAAACAAAACAACAACAAAAACTGTATTAGAAACAATTACATTTTTGGAGGAAAGAATAACATGCGCAGAGTATGTAAACACCTCTTGTAAAACATCCAGAGCAGATTTTTTTTTTTTTTTCTAGATTGCCTTTAACAGACTGTAGTCTGTTAAGAGTTCAGAAGTTTTCTGCAGAAGTTTCCCCATCAAAAAATGCTGTCTTGATGAATTTAGAACATTCCCTGAGAATTTATTGTTTCACAAGTTTTGTTTTTGTAAATAATTCAAAGGAACCATTCAGAAATTGCAATTGTTGCAGTCTTTAGAAAGCAACAAAGTTTTTTTTTTTATATATATATATATTAAATAAACAAGATTTCCATTATAATAGGATTATTGCGCAAGCATGAAATGATTTTATTTGTTTAGATCTTGTTCAGAAATCTCATATTTCCAATAAAAAAGGAAATATCATTCCTATACAGGTTTGTTGGGTACTAACTTCTTTTCTCTTTAGGCGATGCTTCTAACGAGGAAGAAGATTTTTACCCAGCAGATATGACATTTAATTTGACAATAATAAATTCACCAGTCTTATTTAAGAACGAAATGTAAAATTATCACTTTTTAACACTGCATTTTGGATCATGGAGCAGTATTATCCATCTGTTGGTGAGTTCTTTAAAATATTTAAGGAGAAATCTTCTCATCAGTTGAAGGGCAGTAATGACAAATTATCTCAGTCTCAATTTGAATATAGTCTTACTTCAGTGGAATTTAGGCTTCAAAATACAATTTTAAGTAGCTGAGGTCTGAGTGACTCCATGGATGAAATTTCCTCAGCTGATATTTTCTGAACAAAGGCCCTCCCTACTTCCTCTTTACTTCCACTCATCCTAAGAGTGTTACTCAGCGGAGGTGTTGTCATTTACATAATGAGTTTTTGTGACACAGCATGCAGGTGTCATTATTACAGCATGAAATACTGCATGTATGATTTATATACATATCTGATCAGTCTTGTTCTGCTGGAGAAAATATAAGGGTGAAAATGAGGACTGAAAATTGAAAGATGGGTATTGGTGTGTGGGGATGGACTGTAGCAAGTCATATATACACTGTCCTGTTAGGGTTTTTTTTAGAGATCAGAAATACCTCTGTCTTCCTTACAGCTCCTATCAAATGATGGATAGAATAAGTGAAGAGATGTGTGACCAGGATGAGGTGATTGTAGATCAGTGGAAGGGCAGAATTGCTCCTTATATGTAAATTAAGGAAAAGGGGAAAATACTGTGTGCAATTCAGAAAAGGTCTTTTCTTGGGGGCTATGAAACATGTTATCCTCAGAGCCACAGTCTGGAACAGGCAACGCAAGAGTTTTTTGAAGGAATCATTGGAAGTCCTGAAAATCTTCAAGCACAAAAATTAGAGAGGATGTGGGTCAGGTGCTGTGTTCCCGATGCTGTCTGCAAACACTGCTTGAGGCAGCATCGTTTTACATGCATTATATAAAATAAGCGTGTGTGTCCATGCTTCCTTTATATTTTCAGGAAGGACTTAACAGTCACAGCAGACAATGTTTTATAAAATTGAATACTTCATGTTTGCATATCAAAATTATACATTCAAAATATGCTTTTCTTGTCATTCTCCTCACACACACTGGCATAGGCCCTACAAGTTTGACGAGAGGCATAATTATTTGAGGGTTAGAACTGTTTGTGAATACTGAGGGGAATCCATTTACTTTTGGATGAACTTGCCTAAAAAGGAGTGGAGTGCTCTGTAGTGACAGATCAGTCTGTCACAGCCTGATCCAAGCTTGTGTTCAAGGGGAATCCTCCAAAACTAGATGTAAACAACATCTGTCACTTTGCTAGGATTAACACACACAAATTCAGGCCAGTTACTCCATAGCTGCTTTAGGCCACAGCTCTCCTGATTGCCAGCCAATGAACTAGTTAAGGCTTATTAATGTGTTTATAGTAGTTGTTAATGGCCTTCTGATGTGCCCTCTGTGCAAATTAGTCCATGACCTGTGACGTCTGATCTCTAAGGGAAGGCTGCAACAAAACCACGATCCACCTACTCATGAAAAGCTTGAAAAATGTGCTGATTGGGGTTTACTTTTTAAAGGTACTATGTATACTAAATATTCTGGTTTTTTTTTGGGTGAGAAGCACTCTGTCATTCAGCATCAGCTTCATGCTTGATAAAAAAAGTTTGAGACTGAGGAAAAACAGAACTGCATAGCCTTTTATCTCGGTTAAAAACCTTTCAGAATGAAACTTCATCCCTTGTTCCTCATCCTAAACCATCTTCTTATCCTGCTTTTAAAATGTCATACTTCCTTGTACAGTGGAAAATATATGTATAGAAAAATTTTAAGGAAATTATCTTTAAAATGAAAGGGACACTTAACTGTCTGTAATTACTGTTAAACAGATAATTACACATTCTTCTAAGGAGAATCGTTTAAAGGGAATTAGCATTTTAAACATGGTTTTATTCTGACTTTTATATTACAGTCTGTTAAAGAACTTCAGTTAAATACCATGATGGAGGCTATCTATACAAATTGCATTAACTCTAAATAGCTGATATCAATATTTATTAAAAATGCACTGTTATGCTGTCAGTTTAACAGGACTTCCAGTTCCTATTACAGCTTAATGCAGAAATCACATTAAATATCTTGTGAGCTTTCATTATGGTAAGAAATGTAAAAGCCCACACCTTTCTTAATGACAAAACTTAACGTCAAGGCTAGATACAATCACTAATGCAACGGGGGAGCGAGACACACCAATGTACTACAAAATCATAAAAACTGGGAAGTCCATCCTTTTGCATTTTTTTCTCTTGTTTTTCCACTCACTGAGTGTACGACAGTGCCTGTCTCTGCGTTGTCTCTAAGTAATGATGACATGTTCTGAAATCTGCTCCAGCTTCTGACTGCAGCACCTAGGACCTTTTTGTAAGCGAACAAGAAGGCCCTGCTACATCTGCATCATTTTCTCTTGCTTACTTGGATTGGGCTATTCAGCCTACATGGTAATACCCAAATGTGTCATTTTTTCTGGGTCTTGGTGAGATGATAATTTGATTGTCTTCCTATTGTATTAAGATCTCAGCCTAGAGTAGAAGACCATTAACTTTTTGAAGCTGAATGCTGCCTTTTCTTTCTTTCTTTCTTTCTTTTTTTTTTTTCCTTTCCTTTCTTTTCTTTTTTTTTTTTTTTTTTTTGTCATTCAAAATTACTCTTAGGATCAGCTTAGTCTCTCCACTGTCAGCTTCAATGAGATCAACTCTGTTCTGGTTATGAAAGCCTAAACTGAAAATCTCAGTGCTCTTTGAGTCTGAAGACTCTAGTAGAGAAACATTGTAATAGCATGGTTGAAAAATAGAATTTATCTGTTAAACTACTTTTTTGGTTACTTCATTTGCTTCCAAGTATGTGATAATGCTGAGAAAAGTGTGCCATAATTCTTGATTTTTGTTTTTCTTTTGCCTTTTGTCTAAAAAATCATCATGCCAGGTTATCTATTAAATCACATTTTAGCATCAATCTGACACAAAATATGAGATGCTCATTCCCATTAGAGTGCTCTAAGTCACAAACTGCAGGAGCACATGCAGTCAGCACAGATTTGGGGCAGGACACGTGTGAAGAAGAGCTATGACAGTGAGGAAGGTCAGTGAAACTACTGATGAGTGCAGCTGAAGTTTTAATCTGGAAAAGAAGTAAAGCTGATGATGTATTTTGGTGTTTTGATCTCTCTTTTTCAGGTCAGCTACTGAGGTTATGGTGCAAGAAAATCTGCTTCATTTCCATATCATGATTTCCCTAATACATTCTCAGAACATTCTCAGAACTATATAAAATGGCCTACAGATGAGTACATGGATACAATGTTGAATTTGGAGTTCAAGTTTATCAGATTGCTGACTCTTTTTTTTTTTTTTTTTTTTTTTTTTTTGAGACCAGTAGTGCTAGTTATTAAACATAACAGGCTAATAGGCTGATTGGGCCTCCCAGGAGCCTCACAAAGACTAGACTGTAGGAGAGGATGGAAATTCTTCCCCTGTGTTCAGATTTATTTTTAATGTTGCAAGATTGCTACTATGTCTGGAGACTTCTGTTCTTGGCAGTGGTCACAGATGATCTGGAGTAGCCTCTGGCATTGGAAGACACAGTTTAATTCCCAAATTTCTCACAGTTAAATAGACTACAGAAGAGAAACATTGTTGTTCTGATTTTGCATATGAGGAGCTCAGGCACACTCTACTTACATAATTTACTGAAGTAGCTCTGTGGTAGAGATAAGATCATTAAAAATTCTAGTCACAAGAATTTCATTAGTAGGTTAATTACACAGATGTGTAAATACACAAAAAACCCTTCATGGCTTGATCAGTTGACTTAGGATTTTCTCAATTTTGAGATTTTTTATTGCATGAACTATTGAAATGCAGTGTAAGAATTTTTAAGATTTAAGAATGTTTAAGAATGAGTCCAGGCCTCAGGAAGCCTCTGATTTTGAATTCTAGCCTTGATTTTCAGCTACTACTTGTCTCTTTTTTTCTTTCAGATCCTGACTTACACTTTGTATGTGCCTCACAGCAACACTGAGGATGGGAAGAGGGGGAAATGTCATAGAAGTTACTCATGCTAATATGCTTTCTGCCATATGTTTAAGAAAAATATCCTATGCAGTGTTCTTTGTGGAACACTCTTCTTGAATTTTTTTTTTTTTTTTTTTTTTTTTTTAATATATATACAATGCTAAAGTCAGTCTAATCCTGCCAGCAAGTCTGGGGAAATAGATAGTTTCTTCCTTCAGGAATATATTTACAATTTTTAAAGTTATACTCTATTTAGTGGCAAATATCTCAGCACAGAGACCTCGGAAATCTTTATTGTACATGCATGACTAGTGGCCTGTGATGCAAAGAAGGATGACAGAGATTCAGTTTATGAGACTGTTAAACTTTCTTCCTTGATTTTCCCACTGGTAAACATGACATCAGAATTTCTAAGCAGTTTGCAATGGTGCCACACTAAATCTCTCAAGTATAACACCATCCAAATGCTTGTCCAGTCACAGCATTTGTGGAGCATATCAGTATGTTTGCTGGATTAGTTTAGAAGCTTTTCCAAAATTGGCAGTCTTTGTAAAAACTCTTTACAGATATACTTCTAATCAGCCTCTTCTTAGCAAATGCAGAATAAATCCTGAGCATCTGTCAGTTTTACCTGCACCCCTGAGTGAAACATGACATTTAATATTTGTGCCTGTTGACACAGAACCAGTCCCAGTCCCATTCACAGTGAGTGCTGAACACAAAAAAAACACCCACAGTTCATTCCAGTCAGAATAAAAGGGGTAATATGAAGAGTTGGAATAGGATGGTAGCGATAGTTTCATCCTATTTTTTCTGTAAAAAATATTAAACATATATAAACATATATCACACGATTTCTACACAACTCTTTATGAAAATGATGATGATGATGATTTATTGGTCTTTAGCTCTCCCAGTTTTATTTCTATCAAGTCACACACTCCCATCTAGTATGATTTATGGGTGTATGTACACCAGGATAGCTCCTGAGGACTTGTTTCAGGTTCTTTTCAACTGCTGCAATTTTGCCTTCAAACCATTTTCCTAGCACAGACTGCCTTGGCTATCTGAAAAGTAACCACTGTCTGAAGGTAAGAGCAGGAAATAAATCTAAGTTTGAAGGAGTGACATCTGATATCCAGTGCATATCTGTGTTTAGCAAATGCCTCCTCCTTATTGCCACCCTGTACCCAACCTTCTGATCACTCAGTTCTGATCACTTACATCACTCCTGGGGTCCACCAAAATTATTAAAGAGGGATAATTAGGTCCATGACTAGAAAAAAATAAAAACCAAGATTTTCAGATACAATCTAATAACAAATCCATAAGGATATAGTCAATGCTGATACTTCTTCATAAGAAACATTTTTAGCTTTTAATTCTTGGCATCCATTCATAGATTTTTTTCAAAAAGAGAGGCTTATGTTTAGCATTAGGTTACAGCTTCTGAAAGAAGAGAAGCAAAAGTATTTAGGTAGTAGAGTAACCAGGAAAGTAAAATGAGGTTCTTTTTGTTTGGAGATCTTTTTATTTCTTGGAGAGAGATAAGGAGGAGAGCTGAGGAGCTGAGGAATTCTGTAAACAGCAAGAATTAATGTTATGGCTAGGGATGCAGTTAGGAGAAGGATCTGGGCTAGGGTACTCCAAAATGAGAAATATTTAGAACTACACAGCATGAAAATATGAGTTCTGGGGGCAGCTGCAGCTAATCGCCCATTTTGTTTTCAGAGCCCCTGTCAGTCCTTGATGTTTCAAAACTTGTAGATTTAAGGCTAGGAGAGGGAAGGGACAAATTTGTGATTAAGCTTTGTGCAGTGTGAAAAATAAAACAAATGCTGGGGTTGGTTGTTGTGATGGGATCATCTAAAGTTCTATGGAAACATTCCAACCAAAGAGGATAACAGAAGCTTTAAGATAAGAGTGGAAGGAAGGTCTGGGTCTATTGCTGTAACATAAGTACAACCTCACAATCAAATGATTGATGACACAGATGAGGGGACAATAATTGATATTTCTTTCAGGAAAAGGGTTTCATTGCAGTCAGGATACCATGTGATGGATGAAGTTTTGGTTACAATCAGGCTTGGGAGAAAAAAAAATAGCTGAAACTCTGTGGTTGCATGTGTGGTACAATCCAGAAAAGTAAGTGAGCTAGAAAAATCATTGACATTGATATCTCTCTCTCTCTCTCTCTTTTTTTTTTTTTTTTTTTTTTTTTTTTTTAATTACTCCAAGGTTTCTTTGTAGCTTTTTAGAAACCACAACTTAGGAGTTAAATAAGAGTTAATGTTTCAATAGCAAGCATTAGGAGGAAAAAGACAACAATCTTTCATGGTAGCACTGAGCATTACTCAAGTGTAAAGCTGAATATAGGTGATAAAGGGAATATGGGGTGGGGCATATTTATTTATTTATTTATTTGTGTGTGTGTGTGTGTGTGTGTCAACTTCCATGAAATTTTTTAACACCTAGATTTTGAAGAAGAAAAGGAATTGGATAAATGATAGAATTGCCCATACATCGTATAAGAAAAGTAATATTGATGCTTGTAGTGTTGGTTTTTTAGTTGTTATTTTTATTTGGATTTTTTTTAAATAATGATAATGGCTTATGTTTCCTGACTTATAGTTATGATTGAGAAACACATGAATATTAAGGTTAAAGTTATGTGAATCAGTGAGATAAGCGCTATAATTATAGTTGAATGTTGCAGATAGTGCTCTCATAAGAACCACTTTTTAATAATTATATTTTTCTTTTAAGGTATGCCTATTGATTGAAAAATACTGCAATTGTTGGCTATAGCACAGCTTGTGTTAGTGTTACTGTTAATTTTCAAAAAGTGAGAGTGGATAGGTATTGTACTGTTTTCACACCCTCAAAATAAAACCACTCTAAATTGCTTTGCCAATGGATCACTGTTATCATTTTAATTCTTATCAATGACTGAGGAATATGGAAATCTACAGCTAAAGTTAAGGCTAGTATTACGGATTAGAAAATGAAGAATAGATACAATTTTCTTGTGGTCCTGTTTCTAGACCTCAGAAATAGAATGACTATTATATGATTCACTATTGTTTGGTCATATAGCTGGAAAGTAAGCAATTAATAAGGTTAGAATTAGGTGTGGTGTTAATGTAAAACAACTGAAATATTTAAATTTTTTATAGTGAACTTCACATAGAAGAAAAGAAAACCAGTTCTGTTTTTATACGACTTTAAGAATGTTGTTATGCCCTTTGGTTTCAGTGTCTTACAGTCAACTTTTAAATGTGTCTCTTTTAACAGTCATCTTTACCAGTGAATTGGTTTACCAGATTGATTTGAAGGTTGAGAAAATAATGAAGATGTTATTACCCTTTTATGTTGTATAAACCACTAATGTAAAATGTGGGCTTGAATTGTACGGATGAAAGGTTTTTTTTCTGACTCAAAGCTTGTTACCATTTCTGGGACCTCTGTGAACACAGCCAGTGTTAGACTTTCATTCAGCTTTAGGGATAAACAAAAATTTAAACATATAATTTTCTTTGTTTTACCTACAGACCAGCAAATTAAAAGTGACAGTGTTTTAACAGAGGGATAATGGTTACGTCAATGGCTGATAGATTTGTAGAGCAGAATAGGAGAGAGGGAAGAAAGAATTGTATTATTTATGGAAAAATGAATGTTAAGATGCTTGTACATTTCTACTTTGATTTTCTGCATGGCTATCAATTATGCTGCCTCTAAACTCATCATAAACATATGAGTAAAAAAAAAAAGGGCAGGAAGGGATGTATTTGCTACTTTAATAATTTGCCAAAATAAAATCAGTGATGGTCAATGACTTATGGCTACATATTTTTTTTTTTTTTTTTCTAGAAGAGTTTTGTCACAGCAACAAGAGCAAGGTCAGGCTAAAGACCAAGATTAATGTTTGGCAAATGAGAGAAATAAATCCTTGAATTATTGTGCTGCTGTGTTGTCTTAAAAGTAAAATCAAAGTTAGTGTTGTGTGGGACCAGAGGTTTGTTTCTATGTCTGGATGTGTGTGTATGGTTTTGTGAATTTGCTAACTCTTTACTATAACCCAGTGAATTTTATTGACTCCTGACTGTTGTGGTTTAACCCGGTCGGCAGCTAAACACCACACAGCCGTTCGCTCACCCTCCCCCCTCCCTCTCTGGGATGGGGGAGAGAAACGGGAAAGTGAAGCCTGTGGGTTGAGATAAAGACAGTTTATTAAGATAGAAAATAATAATAATAATAATAATATGTACAAACAAGTGATGCACAATGCAATTGCTCACCACCCGCTGACCGATGCCCAGCCCAACCCCGAAAGCCGGCCCCCCACCCCGGCTAGCCACCCCTATATATTGTTCAGCATGACGTCAGATGGTATGGAATACCCCTTTGGCCAGTTTGGGTCAGCTGTCCTGGGTCTGTCCCCTCCCAGCTCTTGCTGCCCCCCCAGCCTGCCCGCTGGCAGGACAGAGCGAGGACCTGAAAAGTCCTTGGCTTAGTGTAAGCACTGCTCTGCAGCAATTAAAACATCAACATGTTATCAACACTCTTCTCATCCTAATCCAAAACATAGCACTCTACCAGCTACTAGGAGGAAAAATAACTCTGTCCTAACTGAAACCAGGACACTGACATAACCAATATTTCCTTGCCCTTCTTAGGCTTAAGTGAATCTTTCCCCTCTCTTTAATTGCAACATCATTATTTTTAATAAGAGAAAGTTGAATACGCAATGCCTATTTTGGATATGAGACCCTTACTCAAGCTGGAATGAGCACTGCTGCAGACATCCAGGTTTGCGTTACTCAACAATGGATGGTTTTCTTCCATTCTTCCTGTACTTATTCTATACCATAACATTATACTAATCTTAGTCAACAATAACTTCATAAACCCAGAATCAATCATGAATGCATGCAGCACTATCCCTTCAGAATCGAGTAATATATAAATTTCTTCACTAAGAAATTTACTACTTACTTGTCTACTTACTACTCCTTGTCTAACTCTAAGAGAAGCTCAGCTACCCTTTAGTGTGCCATGCCTCTAATATTATGCCTCACCTCAGCCTTTTCTGCCATACTGCCCAGTAGTTATTTGTGGAATGTCAGAGAACTGGAACCAGCTTCCTCTATTTTCCTATCTGTGATGTTTTTACAGATCTGCTTATGAGAGACTAAAGGCTGGCACAAGACTTTAGGCAGGATTCTTTCTCCTGCCTACACTTATTATACTTTAATTGCAACTTAATTATATCTTCTTGTATCTGTCTACAGGCATTTAAAAAATAAATGACTTTGTAGCTCTTGATTCTTGAACTGCGGTTCACAGAACTATAGGCTTAAGAGGGTTCTGAAACAAGTTGAAATTACAGTGAATTATTTAACTTGTCTTACAAATATCATTACAATTCCTATAAATAACATTGTGATGTTAATTGATCCTACTGTTTCCAGGGCAGCTGCTATACAAGCCCTGGAAGAATAGCAGATACTGTTTCACTCCAAGAAATTTCATTAAGTATGGGATTCAGTGAACATTAAGACACCTACATTTGGGTATCTGAAAGGTGTAATTTAGCTAATATGTGCATGCTGTCTGAACAACTGCTATGGTCAGCAGAGATGTAATGAGTCCAGTCGGTGAAGTCCCCCAGGTGTTCAGCTGACACACCATATGCTTCATTAGAAAAAAACAAATCACTCCAAAGCTAACATTGACTAGAATAATTAATGGATTGATTCACTTTTGTAAAAATAGTTGTTACCCATCATCTGAGATGAGATAAGGCATTTTGGCTGGTCAGAGGCCATGGGTGTCCCACAAATATCTGCCATCCCACCTGTAGGTCTTGGCTACTCTTGAGCACTCGGTACAATATTTAATGAGCTGACTTTTAGCTTTGCTTTGCACTGACTAGACAGGAAGCTTGGACACTTAGTCCTAAATGCACATGCCTGTATATAGTCCTAGCTATATGCAGGCATGTGCATTTAAGTGTCCTAACCTGGAACTCAGTCCCACAGAAAGTGGAAGGGTTGGTTCTACGGATGGAAACATGGAGCCCTGTTCTGGCCTCTAGATGCCATACTTTACAGGCCCAATCTTCTCTCTGTCTATTAGGCAACAGAAGTATGACATAAATGTCAGAAAAATTTTGATGATAGCCTGAGATAAAGCTTTTAGGATTGTGCTGCCTTGCCACAGATGTTTCTCTGTTCTAAGAGAATTACTGTGCTCATGCAGACTGGGAGTATGTTTGGGTAATTTAAAAGTATAAAAACATTACATGGTTTTAATAACTATCCCCCAAACACGTGCTACACTATAGGAAATCTGGAATTGTTTACATTTTAAAAGAATCCAAACATATAATGATATGAAAATGTGCAAGCAAGGCAACTAATTATCATACTTGTTTTCTGCAAAACTTCCACAGTTTCCCATCAGCTAGCAAAAGGGTATACTTTTTGGGATTGATACTAACAGCTCTGAAAAATCACAGAATTATAAAACAACTTTTGTTGCAAGAGACATCAGGAGATCATCTACTCCAACCCTTGCACAAAGAAGGGCTAGCTTCAAAAAAAGCAAAGTGGGCTTCAAATGTGGTAATCTGGTTCAGAAATATGCCAAAGGAATGTACAAGAACTACCAGGTGTTTTCTCAGGACAAAGAAACTTTAGTCCTTTCTCTTGAGTGACAGCAATGAGGCAGACCAGTAGCAGAAGCAGATAGTTAGGCAAATGTAGGGCCCAGTGTTATGAAGACAGATCCTTCCTCTTTGAAGGCTTGGGGATTTTTAACAATGAATTAATTAGAATAAGAGTTGAACCTTAGTTAAAAAGTGCTTATTTAGGACTAGACAGCTAAGGATCTGCTGGGATATTTAAGGTTGCAACTGACAGCTGTGATCTTACTGTTTTTTTTTTTTTTTTTTTTTTTTTTTTTTCCAAATTAAAAAAAAAGTATGTTTGAAACTTTTTTAGTATTGCTATGGCTTGGACAACTAGCAAAATTATGTGAGAGCATTTTAAGCTGTATGTTTTTCCATGGACCAGAGGTTATTGATGGCTTTAGAAAGATTGAATAAAAAATTCATTTAGTGTCCTGATATTATTCAGCATTTGCTTGAGCCCCTTGATATAAGAAAAAAAAAAAAAGTAACAATGAACTCTTGAAAAGGTTAAGGCAGTAAAACATACCCACCCAAACATGCAAATGTTTAAGGTTATCTTCAGAGATAATTTTTATTTTAGCTGCCACCATGCTAGATGATATGTATCTGTGAAGAATTATGAGAATTTGTTGTGATTCTCCCATGTAATGCCTACTTCTATATTCCTCTGGCAGGCCAAGAATAAAAGTGATAGTCAAACTTCTATTACTCTCCTGATTTTCATTCTGTCCACAAAGAAGGAAACATAAATAGATTAATAGAAGAGAAGAAGTTTCTACTGACCTGTTTTAAGTGCTTTCCAATAGGGAAATCACTAAAATTAGAACATTTGAAAATCCATTGTTTGTGGATTATTCTTCTTTATCAAAATGTTAATTTGCTGTTCCAAACAAATAATTGGATTTTAATCTTTCACACAGTTAATACACCAACAATTTCAGTACCAGGTGGAGGTCAAAATTAATATTGGAATATCAAAAGATTAATCACCAGCTCAGGAAAAGATTTTTCAGTATTCATATATACAGAAATAAATGTACGTAGCTTCAGCCTTACACCACTGATGTCCAGTTTTGTAGTAATATACTATTCTGTATAAAAAGGAGTACTATAGTTCTGTCTCTAGCATCTGGCAAGTGCTCATCATCAGGATTGTGGTCTAATAAAGCTGTTTTGGATTTGCATTTGATATGACTCAAGACATAAGAAGGCTTCTGTGCTGTAAAGGATTGGATTGCTATGAGTCCATATTATGCAAGCACAGTACCCATGAGTTTTCAGATATGTCCTCAGAGGATATTTATATAGTCTTAGCATCGTATAGTCTGTAGCTGCCATACAAGTAATTGAAATCCTACTAAGGAGAGAGAATTACAGTCCTGATAGAGAGTAACCTGAAATTATGACCACCTGAGATCCGTTCAGTACTCTATTAATGGTCTCTATCCCATTTTAATGGGACATAATTCTTCACTGCTGGCACCATGTTGTGTTTTTCCTGGCATTTCCTGTGAATTCTGAAGACATTGATAGTCAAGCTGTCCTCCCTGAGTTTAGGATAAAATGCATTGCTGGGAACAGTATAAAAGCTTGGACTTTTGCTACCTGGCTGGATATTTGCGGAATGTAATGTCACACTTCAGTGGACTGAGATCTCAAACCAAGTTGAGATCAAATTATCTTTAGATTATTTTAAATAAAGATAATCATATGCTTTGCCTAAATGTGAAAAAACAAAAACATTTTCTAGCTTTCAGAATTCCATATATGTTGTGATTTTTATTGTTCCTGAAATGTAACTTTTGAAGTTACCCCTCATTTGAGCATGGAGTTAGATTTCTTCCTGAGGCCTCTTGCAACCAATCTGTGCAGTACTGTTTCCTAAGGATCAGGGCACAGAGAATTCATGGGCCACACTGGAAATGACACCAGTGTGTTTAAAATGACACTGAGCATTTCTGTGTAGGTATCTGGACCATGACCTTAACCGCTGTATTATCTCTTAGATTTTTTTATTTACTTTCTAGCTGAAAAATATTATGCAATGAAACCTAAAAATGGATATTTGAGCTTTCCCTGATGAAGAGTCATGGATCATCCCTCTGTTTTCTATTGCAGTCTGCAGAAATACTGAACTGCTTTACAGTTTTCATGACTTTCAACTTGAATGTGTCTAAGCAAACAGGAGAAATAGATTATTTGGTAAATTTCAAAATACCTTATTTTCTGCAGGAACCATATTTTGACTCACTGTGAGTCCACCTTACTCTATAACATTACTCTAAATCAGTATCAAGCATCTCTGTCTAAGCCTGGGTAATTCTGGAGGTCATACAATAGCAACTGCTGCAGAAATCAAACAGTATCAGGCTTTTTCAGAAGTGAGACTAGGTTAGTGTATGCCCATGCCATGCACCAACACATTCATCTTGGCTCCAGCCTGCTCAACCGAAATAACACAGTGCTCTGGAGCATGTTAATACAGCTGTGCTTTAGCATATGCTAATTCCTCCTACTCTTCTCCTTCCCATTCCCTTGGCACAGAGCAGCATCAGTAGGAGGGAAAGGAGCAGAGGTGAAAAAACTTAAATGAGACAAAGCTAAAGTGCTTCAGAGCTGCCAGTTCCCTTCAGATTTGCTGAAAGAAAGGAGTGCCACTGGAAAATAATGCAAAGCAGTGAAAACGGAATAGCAGAGGAGAGGAGAGGAAAGGATGTTAAGGAAGCTGGAATCAGAGAGCTGTACAGAGGATATGTGCAGACTGTAGAGGGATGAAGTAGTCTGGAAATAAAATAAAGTAGAAATAGTATTTGGGGCATGGTGATGTACACCATGAACTCCAGTGCTGACATATCAGACAGATCAAGGTATCTCCCTTGAAAACTTACTTTCACCACTCCAGATCACTTATCAAATTTAATACAACAATACAGGGTGGCAAGGCACAAAAACAAAACACAGGCCTGGAATCAGGGGATTAGCCTTTTTAAGACAAGATAAATGGTTGTACTGAGGTACCCAAGTTACGAAAAGCAGTCAAGTCATTAATAACCAGAAACTTCAGCCAGGAAAATAGCTGTGTAATTAGGATGAACAGGTATTCAAGCCCAGGCTGGATGGGGCCTTGGACAATCTGATCTAGTGGGTGGCATCCCTGTCTATGGCAGCGGGGTTGGAGTTAGATGATCTTTAAGGTCCCTTCCAATCTGAACCATTCTATGATTCTATGAGTAACCACCATGAAAACATGGCATGCTACTTCTGGTATCTAGTGACACAACATCTACACAGTTCTTGTTCCACATAGAGACTAAGGTTATCTGTATTCTGTGAATATAAGTAGATTTATAGGTACGTAGTCTGGAGTACCTAAATGTAGATGTCTACATGCAGGAGTCTAAATGCGCTGCCAGAACCTGAGCCTTCATTAACAGCAATGAAGAGATGGAGCAGGGTGTGGATTCCCAGGTGTCATAGGGTATAAAGCTAGCATAGATATGCTAGTGATATCAAGGGCTGTTTTTTATGACAGAAGACATAAATGAAGAGTACACTTTGAAATATTTTGATGGCACTATAAACCTAAGGTTAGACAGCTGGATCAAGCCATTATCCCATTAACTGACACGAACAAAGGAGCTGACCTGTCAATGCTTTAGAGAGAGATGTATTGCACTTTGAGTTCTCCTGACTAGAATGATGTGGAGTTTGAATCTGTTGCTCATGCATTGATTTCTGGTGCCATTTGTGAGGTTCTAAGATATCCAACCAGAAGATTAAGGCCATAACTCTGGCCAGACATCTTTCTGGAAAGATATCTTTCTTTCTGATTAGATTATCTGTACGTACAATTGTTTAAGGGTTATACCTGGTGAGGAAAGATAAGCATTATATGGGGCCAAAACAGCAGTCATGATTATATCTGACTTTTTGATAAAGGCTGTGAATAAATTTTAACAGAGGATCAGCATGAAACCTGATGGAAAAGATAACTCCCTATTGTTTGATTGTATTTATGTGAGTATAAATTTGTAGAACAGTTTGATTTGGTCCTAAAACATGAAGTTCAAGGAAAGAAAGAATGTCCCCTTTAAAATACTGAAAAATAGAAATGTATTTTTCTTCCACCCTTCCCAGCCAGAGCCAAATGATTCAAAATGGGACACTTTATTATTATTATTATTAATAATAATAATATTAATAATAATAATAATAATCAGGGCAAAAAGATATTTGTGGTGGTACTTGTTACCATAAATATTTAGAGATAAGTCAACCACAGATGCTACCTTAAGAGAGAAGGATCATTGTCATTAATTCTATTCATTTATCCAAAACAAGCTCAGTGATGTAGATCCAACAGTCCCATCCTTTACCTTCTACTCATACCTTCGGCTCTGAAATATCTCCAAATTATCTTGCTTATCTTCTTCATTTCCTATGTATTTTGGCTTATAGTGACATGGACATCACCACTTGTGAAAAAGGAGGCTCCTGTACTGGTAATTTTGTAGCAGCTCTCTCTCTCCCTTACTCATTTCAGAGTTGATCTGAGTGGTCAGGCAGAAATGGAAAAAGCAAAAAAGGCATGCTTCATTTATTTGATGGTGTTTCAAAGCAAAATATCAGAGCAGTATGGAGAGCCTGGGAACTTAAGCTTTCTCCTTTTGAACTCCTCTGTAGCAATATGATCTGGCCCAGATCTTCACTCTTGTCTCCATTCTCTACCCACTTCTTTGTCTACCTTCCCATAAGTGTAGGCTACAGTGTCTCTTCCCTCTTTCCTTCACAGCTATAAAACAAACAAACAAACAAACAAACAAACAAAAACCCTAATGATCAGGCACACTCACAAAAGGTAGGAGGTATGTATTTGAATACCTCCTACCAGGATGAAGGATGAATACCAGGATGAAGATGTAATTTAAGAAAGGATTTGGCCAAATAAGGACTTTGATCTTTAGGCTATCATACTAAAAGCTGACCACCACCCCTTAGTTTCCCTCCTACTTTCTTCATTTTATATTTTTTTTTTTTCCAGTGGAAGTGGCTGACGTTGCTGGATTTCATACTCAAGGGGTTGGGCAGGCAGTAAGGAAGCTCCAGAGTACTCTGGTGCGGGATTCTTTGTTTATGAACAACAGATTGATGGAGGTGAGCGAACAGTTGCTAAGACTTTCTGTGCTATCAGGATATTGTACAATGTAGCAGAAGGTAATGATTTTCTATTCTGGCCCTGAAACTTACGTCCCAGGAAATGTCTTGTTGCATAAGATTTTCATCAAACTCTCTGGAGAGGGATAACCAAGCACCCTAAAAGATTATTTAAAAGTGCCTATGGTTTTCTATTTTGTCTATGCTTTGTTTCTGGCTGCCTAAGTTGAGTGTTTTTCAGTAATATCTTTTGAATACTTTGAGAAATTCATAGAAATGTTAGGTCATTTTTAAGTCCAATTCTTTTATCAACTCTTACAGAATTTGGGGCAAGTTGAATGCTAAGTTTCAGAACTTTTCATTAAATCTCATTACCTTAAAGGTCATCGAATCATAGAATGTGTTGGGTTGGAAGGTACCTCAAAGATTATCTAGTTTCAACCCCCTGCCATTGGCAGGGATACTTTCCACTATACAAAGTTGCTCAAACCTTATCCCTACGTCATTCAGGTACTTTTAAATGTCTTGGTCTATGTACCATTACAAGCCATCTGTAATACTGACAGCTGGTGAGTCTCAACGACACAATATTAGGAAAGGAAAAAAAAAATCAGTTATTCTTGGCTATCTCTTACAGGACCAATAAATATAGGGTTTTTAAAATAAATTTGAGATGTTAATCAAAGTTCTGTACATATGCCCATCTGTCATGACCTGTGGTAGGAAAACCCCTGCCGGTAACAATATGCAGAGAGACGCAATTATTTGTCTTATAACTAGAAACATTAGCAAACACTACTGGATGCAAAAAGCAAATAAAAGGACAGGCTAGACACCCACAAATTATTAATATATGCAGATGACCTTCTGCTCGCAATTAAAAATCTAACTTTCAAAGCACTAAAATCACTCAACCTATCAGAATATGGGAGAGCTTTATGTTATAAAATCTGTCAGACTAATCAGATGTCTATTTTCTGACATTACTCAAAATTTTACCAGGCCTTTGAAATTAGAATCAGAAAGACAAACACAATTTATATTCTGATCAAACTGGCTTGTAAGACATAATCAAAGACAAGATGAAACTAGCCATCTCAAGTCTCTGAGCTGAGCTAGTACTGTGAAAGCCATTAGTATTTGACAACTCCATTTTTTTTATTGTTATTTTTTGAAGAAGGGGGAAGGAGAAGGAAAGAGTGCACTTAGACACTACTGGATGACAAAGTCATAACCTACAGAAAATTACTGAGATGGTATAATAAAAATCTGATATTAAACTCTCCCCCAAAAATCTACAGAAATATATGACTATCATGCTTGAAACTCTGTCAGGCAAGACTCAATGTCACACAAAGAGACAGTATTAGGATGTGAAGGTTATTAAACATCCTTGTTTTTCAGATCTGTAGAAACCAGCTACAAGGTCCTGTTAAGCAAGAGGTGGATGCTTTTTAAATCATCATGTGATAGTGGAAGAAAGGAAAAAAAGACTGGAAGATACCTAAGCCAGCATGCTCCCAGGGTGGCTATAAAAGACTAGATTCAGTAGTGTTCCTCCTGACAAAGGACAGCCATATGTGGATATCTGCTTATCAGGGTGCCACTTCAGCAAGACTGGGTAGAAGATGGGAGCTGCCTGCATGGACCAAGCTTGTCACCAAGCTAGCAGTTGAATCAGTGTGATATGCAATACAATTGGGATGGACCTCTTAGTCTTTCTAAGCAGAAAAAATAAAAAAATGAAAAATACATGAGTGATTTTTTTTTTTTGACAGTTATTTCCTGAATTTCTTGTCACATATTCTATTAACTGAATAGATTTTTCAGAATCAGCCTAGTAACACTTCAGCCAAGCAAAACTGGAAGTATAAATGGTTTTGTTCTGAATCTTTTCACTTTTTTTCTTCACAGTTTTAGTTATCCTAGTTAAAACACTAGGATTTAGTTGGTGTGCTTTGAAGTTTCTGATACAATAGCTCATACAAACCACTTGAGATCCATTTTTTTTTTTTTTTTTTTACTTTTTATGTTTGAAATGACTCTGTCATAAGAAGTGTAGATAATCAAATCGAAAAGTATATACAGCAAGCAAGAGAGAGAGAATAACTGTATTTATATATAGTATGGATTAAAAGCCTGGACTTAAAGCCTTAAAGCATAAAATAATATTTTCATTATATGTGGAGTTTTTTTTTCTCTTTCTTCAATTTATAGCAGTTCCATTGCCTTCAATAAATTGCTCTTGGTTTGTAACAAAGTAACTGAGAGCAAAATTTGACCCAGGGACTTCAACATTTCTTTTAAATCTAAATTTATAATAGGGAGCAAAAACTTCTTAATGATGAATTGTTTTGTTGCTAGGCAGTCTGGCCCTGATGGGCTGTTAAAGTTTGATTTACTCTGCTGATCCATGACCTCTTTCTCTGACAACTCATTTTTTATGATTATTTATTTATATTACAGAAGCACGTAGAGACTTCGGAGGTGACCAGGGCTCTACTGTGCTATTAGGCACTGTCCAAACATGCATAAAGATTTTTTTTTTTTTTTTATTCTGACAAATTCACTCTTTATATAGTGGGCATGGCTTTTAGGGGAGCAGAATGAAGTGGAGGAGTTAGATTTAGCTCCCCTGAATTTAATTTCCCAGTGTGCTGTGTACTCTGCTGTGTGTGGGAGGGAGGTAGGCAGAGACTCGGTAGCCATCCATCACACAACTGCATGTACCAGAGACATAATGAGTTGGAGGGGACTGGAAATCAGAGCTTTTATCTGGCCATCCTGAGAAAGCCTACAGAGGGGAAGAGATTGTGGTGTCTCCTTTCCATATCATGTGTACAGCAGGATTACTTAAATTAGTTAAACCTGTCAAATTTTGGCTTAAGCTAAATAGCACTAAAGTTATTGGCTGAGAATGAACAAATTCACCAACTCCCACCGCTACTTAGTACTAGGGTGATATTAGCCTCTATATAGTAAAGACTGAAAACATGTTGACATAGATGTTCTCCAATGGGGTCCACCATGAATATTAATGACAAGGAAACAACGCCAGGGAGTCAGAGCCATGGTGTCTGTAATTTTTGAGGTTCCTGTCTTGCACACCAATTTTGACTGCAACTTACTGCAGCTTGTGGGTACTTGAGATCAGGTTTGGGTTAAAAAAGAAAACAACAACCAACAAACAGATGTGCAGTATTTATTTTGAGAACAAATCAAGCACGCAAGTATTGATTTCCCCAAATGGTACAAAACAAAAAGGTCATATTTTCATTCCTGGAAACTGCACGGCCTCACCAAGGCTCTGTGAAGCTATGTCACCCAAGGTATTTGTGTTTTGTTAGCAGAACGCCATTGCCTCATACCCCAAAGGGGCCATGCTGCAAATGCCATATGAAAATTGATTGCTGAGTTTCTGCCTGGCTCACAGGGCTCTGCGGGCAGTGCTGTGTTTTGCTGTCAGCTGCTCTGCTGTGGTGCCCCTGAGGAAGTGTGGTAGGGGCCAGGCACTGCAGAGCCCACACCAGCTCCTTGCAACATGGGCTGGAGTTGCAGGCTTGCAGAAAAGGAGCTCTTCATCCACCCCATGCAATGTCCATATTGCTGTTGAGGGAGGGAAATCTGACAGGCTAATTCAGGACAAAATTAGGTATGGTAAATCTTATTCCCTTCATTACTCTGCCTTGTTAGACAATTAATCTTGCTTTGTTTTTGAGTTTTATATAACACTAGTTTGGAGGAGCAGAGGGTAGTGCATCAAGACCTTTCTCTGCTTTCTTTCGTCTTGGCTCACCCTTCAAAGTAGATTCATGTTTCACAGCCAAGCATGACAATCCAAAACAATGCAAGTAGCTGGAAGTGTGAACGTCAGCTATGAGGCTTAGCCTTGCTCCACTAAAAAAGACTAAGATTTTGCTCTTAATCTTGCTGAGAATGGTATATATCAGGAACTATTTTTCCACCTTCACTTTGGCACTCCATGCTTATCTGTCAGTCAGTACAATTATTTTTCTCATTCCAGGTAGGCCTGTATTTGCAAGCAAAAGGACAAACTTAAGGCTGAATTTTCTGCAAGGTTTTATCTGCCAGCTGCATATATCTCTCCCCGCCTCCCTCTGTTTGCCAGCTGCTCTCAGCAACCAGCATTTTGGTAGCCACAAGATTCAAATTTGAAAACTGCTCACACTGCTGTTCAGTGCCTCCATTTTCTTTTTCTTTTCTTCTTCTTCTTCTTCTTCTTCTTCTTCTTCTTCTTCTTCTTCTT
>CM021732.1:147948724-147972000 GCA_011075105.1 Heteronetta atricapilla
CTTCTCCTTCTCCTTCTCCTTCTCCTTCTCCTTCTCCTTCTCCTTCTCCTTCTCCTTCTTCTTCTTCTTCTTTTTCTTATTTTCCCATTTTGATAAGTAAATGTACTAGACACCAAGACCTTGGCATTGCCTCTTGTCTGCCAGTCACACCACAGGATTGTTGTTGAGTGACTTTAATCATAGGGTCAGGATTTTTATTTCTGTACTTTTTACTTTTATCCTCTAGATTTGTCCAGCAATTCCTTTCTCAAATGGTCATTTCAAGACATGAGAGTAAGTTGTAGCAAAGACTGAAGAAGGAGATGGTTTGACAAAGATGACATCAAATGAAATTTTGGACGGTGGTGGAGAAGGTAATTTAAGTCAGAGGTAAAATTTTCTCAATGTGGAGGTATTAAAGCTGGGCACTGCCTTCTTCCTACATCTAAAAAAAAAAATAAAAATCTTTATACAGTCACACTAAACATATTTTTCTGTTTTCTGAGCCAGAAAGAAAAAGACAGCTCCGAAAGCAGGAAGGGACTGGTACAGGAAACATCAGAACCACACACTGTCCATTCTAATGAATCTACTGTGAGCCAATCTCATCAGCTTGGGCACATGCAAATATACCCTGGATGTTTGTTTCCAGTAGCCTAGGATTGTGTCTTTCCCCCTTATTACTGAGTATCCTATTGGAGGAGTTGTACACACTTCTACATTTTCCTCACCAGTGAAATCTACATTTTCTCCCTAGCACCTCATGGTCATGAAGAGGACTTCCACACCTTTCATGTCAACCCATCTCATACTCTTGTGTTTGCATTCATTCTAATCTTCTTACATTGGTTTGCCTTTCCAAATTCTTCTGATTTTGAGAAAATCTTATGTTATCTATTATTTTACCTTCCTTTGCTGTCATGAATATTGGAGATGATCCTCATTCTGGGATTCCTTATCTGAAAGCAATAAGGACTTGTAAATTTAAATGGGTTTATTAATGTTTGCAGAATTTGAGCCAAGGTTGGTTGACACGTCTTTGGAGTTGTGTTGACCTCTACACAGAAGAGGGGGAGGGACAAGTTATATGTAGCTTAAAAATATGTGGGATCCTTAGTCTAACCTGTGTATCACTATTCTGTGCATCACACAATCACTAAAACTCTATGAACTTTCAACAAAGTTATGAACATATCCTTAATAACATGTGAAGGGGAAGACAGAATAACTGACTGTGTTAAACATGAAGCTATCTGGAAAGGTCAACTTGTATGAGTGTGTGAGAATGTAAACAACATCTCACAGCTGCATCTTTGCAATTGCCTGTGAGTAGGGACATCAAAGATATGGGAGAAAATGTGCTCTAGGTTTTCCCTGTATTTAGCATTTTTGGGGTCATGCATAATTTAACTGACACTTAGGGCTCTGTGCTGCTCTGATTGAGGATAATGGGGAAATTATTTTAGTATGTTGGAAGTAAAGTAGGCCTAATATTTATGATGGTCAAGCATGAAAATGTTTCAGTGCCACCTCTCATCCTTGGGGGAGAGAGTTGAGAAACATGGGGTTTAGTGTAGTCTGAAGGTACCTAAAGAATTTTTGTTTCAGTCAGACACTGCTTCTTGCCCATAAGCTGCCTGAATGCTGAACAGCAGTTTTGTGAATGGTGTACTTAAAATACCCGCATTGCATAAGATATCACAGTATCTAATTTTGAAATCCTTGGCTTCTCTCAGTACAAACGAAGATGATCAAACGGATTTTGACCAAAGCTCTCCTGACAGCTGATGTTAAAAGATTTCAGTTCTTATTGTTGCCAGTATTGGTATGAGAAAGAGAAAGATCAGACCATTAATCAGCACTTAGGCCTGCAGAAAGATTCATTTTGATCATGCAGCAGTACTTGAAGTGCTGATGTGCCAGTATTGTTATTTCTACATGATGCAGTAACACAGAATATATGTTCAACACTTTCATCTCTTGAACTTCCCTTGAAAGGAAAGTGAAGAATGAAAAACTACAAAAATATGTGTTGTAAACATGGCTATACAAAGAACCTCAGAAAGAAGAATGAAAGTGAAATGTTAAAAGCTTGGTGATGTTTCTTTTGTTCTCTTCTTCTGTGAGTCATGCAAACCTTTGCTGTTTGCAGAGGTTTTCCCTCCATATATTGATTTATTACTTGATGATATTCATGCAATTCAAATTTTCATTGGATGCAGCTTGAATGCTTACATTCTTGCTTATATTTAGTGAACTTTTATAACCTCAATCTAATCAACCTGGTTTCTACCTCCACCATGGTTTAAAACTTTAATTGATAAATTGCTAATGAAGATTCTGAAAGAGAAAAAATATACATTGTCTTCATATAGAAAAAAATATGTTAACTATGAGGAAAACGGTGATTTGGGAAAATTAAGAAAAAAAGATCAATAAAAATTGTGCCAATTGCTGATTAACAAACAATTCCTAATTAGTATTTTTCAGCACAGAGGAAAAAGATAGGAATGAGTGCTTTTCCATATCATTCCTGGTGATCCACACCTCCTAAGTCAAAGATGTCAAACTAGAGAAGATTGCTCAAAGCCACATCCAATTGGTTTTCAAGTTTATCCAAGGATGGAAACTCTACAAGCTCTCTGACCAACCCACTCTGGTATTTGAACACTCTCATAAAAAACAAACAAACAAACAAACAAAACAGACACACACCCCAAAAAAAAAACAACAAAAAAACCCTTTTAATTACTTTTAAGTGGAATTTACTGTATTTGTATTGCATTTGTGCCCACTGTCTCTTGTCCTGTCATTGGGAAGATTAAGAAGAGTCTGGTTCCGTCTTCTATACTGCCTCCCATCAGGTGAGTGATCCCCACATTGATGTGATCCCCCTGAGCCCTCTCTTCTCTGGGCTGAAAGGCCCCAGCTCTCCCAGTCTCTTCATAAGTCATGCTCCAGTCATCTTTGCAGCCCTAAGCTGGAATTGCACCAGTACATCCATGTCACACTTGTACTGGGGAGGCCAGCACTGGACCTGGACACAGTCATGCATCTGATCACCCTAGTCCATCCAAATTTCTTGCTAAAATCTGATCTTTTTTTTTTTTTTTTTTCTGAGATACTGCTTTGCAGTCTATGTATATGTTTGCTAATGACCTTCAAGACAAACAAGTAAGAGACTAGCACACAGGATGACATAGACTCCAAGCTGGTGACCAGTAAGGGGACTAGGGGCTAGGTATGGAAATAAAATGAACTGAAAGCCCATACTAAAATTCAAGAGAGCTGTGAATGCAGTGTGTTTGTGAATACAGAGAGTGAGGGTGTATGCATGTCCATTGATGGATCTTTCTCTATACACTCACCTTTAAATCTCACCTTAGATGAGTACCAGGTTTAGATAAAAATCCCAGCTAAGGTGTAAAGACCTGAAGGCAGAAAGAACACTAGTGAAAGAGACATAAGAAAGAGGATGTGCAGTCTTGACAAAGCCTGATGAAAAACATGTTAGGGCCAGCTATGTGCGGGGAGGAAGTATTTTAGCTTGTAATAGTGAGCTAGGAGGAAAAGATCTTTTAAATCAATTATGAGAAATGTTTGGGGAATGTTTTGATTTTCATTAGTCTATTCAGTTTCAAAAACAAGTCCTTCTGTGAAAAAAAAAAAAGTGTTAAAAATATGCTATGCTGGATGTCATTGTATTTAGGCAGCGATTTGCTGAAATGACTTCTGGGTATGTGTGTTCTGCCTGTGAAAAAACAAATTCAGGAATTATAAGATCTTTTGTGAACTCACAACTTTCTTTAACAAGAAACTTGACTACAAACTTTCATTTTGAAGTCCCCAAAATATTAAAGTATTGGATAACATTACTCTTCCCACGCCCACTTCCCTCTCTCTCTGTAGATTTTCACTACCCGGACTGACAATATAATACTAATATAAAACAATGAGGTTGAAATAACCCAAAAAAGCTGTCCCCACATTATACCCAACTGAAGCAAGAATGGACTGTTATTTAAGAGCAGCTTCATACTCAGCTTCTTTAGTCCATGCAAGTTCTCATAGTGCTTACACAGACAGTGTCAACTGTATGACTGGGAGTTAGATGCTTCATCTAAGCTAGCTGTTAGGCTCCTTCAGCAGTGCAATGTGGAGAAAGAAACATGTTCATGAGGTGTCTGGCTTTACCTTTCTCATGTGCTACCTCCATGTGGTAGTTTTACTTGGGTGAGTGATCTGAATGAATATTTGCTGCTGTGAGGTTGTGACAGTTTTTCTATAAACTTTATTAAATATT
The DNA here is from genome assembly GCA_011075105.1 of Heteronetta atricapilla. Taxonomy (NCBI): domain Eukaryota; kingdom Metazoa; phylum Chordata; class Aves; order Anseriformes; family Anatidae; genus Heteronetta; species Heteronetta atricapilla. The sequence goes on from CM021732.1 coordinate 147,953,007, forward strand.
TTGCTTAATATATTCCCACAAAGGCTTTACTGGGACAATCTTGGCACAGTCTTGGTCCATAGTTCAAGAGTATGGGTACCCAGCTGGGACAAACATTTCTTCTGGCACTGCATCTGAAAATCCTGTAGCCATTTATTGTTGTCATTACAGGGTTAGTGGGTAATGGATGCTGACATTTGAAAAGAAATCATCTAGTCAGAAAGAAGCTGCTGTTCTTCCAGTGATTAGATCCATAACCCTAAAATGTGGAAAGTTTAAACAAACAGGACTAATTTCTGCCACATCCTGCTGTAACAAATCCGGTTTCTAGTTCTTTCCCTGTTACATCAGTGCATTTTCCACAACATGTAATGTGTCAATTCAGTCATTTACAATAGATTTCAAGTGGAAAAATCCATAATCTACTTGAATCATTGAAGAATTGTCTCTGTGTGTTTATACATGTTTCCAGACTTATTTTTTCTGATATTACTTTAAAAGAAGAAATAGTTATGGTACTGTGAAAGGGAATCAGGTATCACAACTGATCCTTTCAGCAAACATATGAAGATTTATTATTTTTTTTGAGGGGGGGGGAATTAATCAACTGAACAACAGTAGTGTCTTGCTGGCAGCAGAGGTATGGATATTAGGAAGTCCAAGTCATGGGGAAGGTTGTAACATTATTCAAAAAAATTGGAGAAATTCTTCCATCTTCTGTCTAAATACAAGATGCTCAGGGAGTCTGTAAGGAGTAGGGAGCAGCTGCAGCATGGGGGAGATCCTCTGTATGTTTTCACACCTTTGTTTACCATCCAACACAGCTGCATGAGCCAAATGTATCTGCTAGATTGGTTTTCTCCTCAACCTCAGTTGTATGGATCATGTCGAGGATTAAATCTGCACTGTGGAGAGTGGCAGCTGCAAGCAAGTCTGCCTGCTCACTCAGCTCACCAAGGGCAGTGCGATCACCTCAGTGCAATGCAAAGCTCAGGTTATTACGTGCTGGTAAAAGGAGAGGATATATTAGCCTGGGCTTGGCTCCAGGCTGACAGTCAGTTTTGGTGTGATGGCTGGCTCACGTCTCATGTTGTGGTGTAGGGGGCAGAGTAGACTCATGCCAGCTTGTAAGAAATCATGTGGCCATATCCCACGCTGCTTCTCTGTTGAGCTGGTGCAACAACCAGTCGTGCAGCCATTCCTGAGGGATTTGGAGTTGAAAGGGAGCAGCCAGCACTTGGCAGGCTGGAAGGTCAAGGTATTGGATAATTAAATTCCTTGTAGGTTTTCCTTTCATGATAATGCTAAATCCAGGGATAAGTTGCCCTGGCAACAGCTCTGGCTACTGTTCTTCCCACCCTTGTTTTTACGCCTGTGATTAAAGGTACTTCAGTATGTAAATCACCAGCTGAGGCTGGTGGATTTATTTATTTATTTCACAGAAAGTAGTGCCCATATTAACTGATAATACAGTGCACTTTCATTTGTGTTTGAATAATAAAACAACGTACTCACTATTCAGAACTCTTTAGCCAATAACATATATTATTCATTGTTTCAAAATGTAATAAAGATACATACTTAATATCTGCTTTCCAATTAAACTTTATGACTGGGGGTTGACTATGGTTATATTTTTTTGGCTGTGCTTTTTAATTTTCTTCTAATGCCTCCCTGGGAATTCAAGAGGCAGCTTCAAGCATAAACATGTTGAATGTTAAAATAGTGTAGTATATTTTATGGTCAAAATGTTATTACACAGATTTGTGGAACTATCAAATGTGGAGACTGAAAGTAGGCACTGAACCTGCTTCACCTGATTTCTCTAGTAGGCTTCAGTGCCTGTAGTTTCAGATGAAGCTATTGGCACCAGAGATGCCTTTGTTTGTTTGTTTGTTTGTTTGAGGAGCCATGACAATTGGCTGGTTGAAAGCTCTGGATCCTTTATACTCCTGGAGATCCAGTCACATTTACTGCTGTTATTATTATTATTAATCCCATTGTATATTTACTAAAGAGTCCTCAGGCATAATTGAGATGTGCAGTCATGGATTTATGTCCCTTGCTTTGGTTAACTTAGTTAATAGGTTGGCTTCTGTATAAAAATGGTAATTTTAGCCACAGGTGCTTCTTTTGGGAGAGAGAGCACAGCAAATTATTATAAAGGTTCTCCAATGTGGGCTTATGCAGATGCATTTACTCTCTCCATTTTGTTGTCCCAGGGATTATGCTGGTGGCAGGGAAGACACTTTCGCATGTATGTGAGTCTGTGTGGCTGAGAGGTCATCCATCCGCTGCATTGGAGGGGACAGTTCCCTCTGGTGCCAATACACTGGTGGGGCAGGGCATCAGGATCAGCAAGTGGCAGATAGCTAGGGGTTTGTAGAAAATACTTTTGGGTAACACATACATTGTCCTTCAGATGGCATACACATTCTTCTGCATACAGGGACTTGAGATGGATCAGTGATTATTTCTGCAATTGTTTTTTGTTGTTGTTTATTTGTTGCTTGTTTTTTTCCTCTGACTGAAGCCAGCAAGGGCTTTCTCTAACTGTGTTACAAACTGGTGGCTGTAATGGAAGAAGAGATCAGAAGGACAAATACTACATGCTATAATGAATAAAGAGTTGCTGAATAAGGAAATGTAGGGAGCACCAGTTTTGCAGTGGCAAAATTCAAGTAAGGAAATGTCTGCTGGTCAATTCAGGTGGAAGTGATGGTGTGAAGGGGCATACAGTATATCTCGAGACAGATGAGAGTTGAGATATCCAGATCTCCCAAAATTAGGCACTCTGCTGAGCACATTCTGAAGACAACTTCCCTTGGTTTTCCTGTAACCAATGAAGGTTAGAAAGGGCTGGTCCTTAGCATCATGCTCCTAAGGATTGTTAGTTAGGTGCCTGAGTCATTCCCTGGAGGAATTTCACTTTCTCCTGTGGCTACAGAGGAAACCTAAAGAAATTTGCATGAAAACTCAACCAGTAAAGTTATGTGGTGTGCAGACTTCCTTTCTAGCTCCTTACATGCGCCCAGACAAAGAGGAAAAAGAATGGAAAGAACTCAATTTGCAGTACCCCTGCTATTTTCATATCTCTAAAATGAAAACAGTAGAAACTGTTTCTGAAGACACAGCTGGTGGACTGAACTAGACATCTATGAGATGACATACCTGTGGCTGGCTGGCAGCCCAGACTGTAATGCAATTGAGTGTGTCTAAATGGAGATCTCCAGCAAGCTAAGGAGAAAAAATGTTCCTGTTAGGAATTCTGTGAAAAAAAAAAAAAAAAAAGATGGGAAATACTGGAAATATTTTCAGAGAACAAGAAAACAAGACTGTGTGCTTTCTTTTTGGAGTGATGGTAGGAAATGAAAATTTACGGTTGGATAGGCTTCAGGCTATGAGAGGCCATGGATCTACTGGCAATGGATATGGATGTTGATGTATAGCAATACAACCAAGGCAGAGCTCAGGAAGCTTCTGAAAAAGGGAAATATCCAAATATCTCCCAAGTAAAGAAAGAGAAAACATATTGGAAATGAGCTGCTGTCTAGATAAGAGGGGTAGGTTTTTGTTTTGTGACTCACATATTTTCTTCCTGAGGAGACAGGGAAATTACGATCTTTGAATCCTTCTTAGTAGAAGAGCAGCCAGTTTTCTGGGAAAAGAGGCAGTTACTAGAGGGGATTAAATTAATAACAGAATGGATAAAAATGAGAACTCAGCATAAAATTGAAAGATGTTGAGAATAAAATGAATCAAAACATCAGGAGACATAGAGGAAAATCTTTGATTAGTATTATCCAAGTAACTGGGAGATGAAGTGAAAAACAGTAAGAATTTGAAACAGTTTTTGTCAGAATTTATTAACTACCTGGGTATTTATAAAGCCTGATAGGAAGGTCTGTGTGACTGAAAATTAAAAGGAAACCACAGTGGTTTGGGGGAGTGGATTATGTAAAGGAGACAGGTACTCTTCCAAAGCTCACTTAAGAGTTCCCAGACCATTCACAACTTAGCAGTATCTGCAACAGACCACTGAGCTAAGGCAGAGTGAAGGATGACTAACCTCTACTTTTACATCAGGGGAGGAGCTGCTCTAATTTCTAGGGTGAGAAACCACATGAGGTATGTGTGAGTTCTTGTGCAGAAAGATAAGTAAGTTCTTTAGTTTTAAAAATCTTAATAGATATTTTCCTAACTCAAAAAGCTTTATGTCTAAGGTGGAGGAACTCTAAACATCATTTTGACAGAGTAGGAGAAATAGATCATAAAACTAAAAGATAGGATTGTTAAGGTACAAGTGATTTTTATTTGATTGCATTTGCAAGCAAAATAGTAGAACTATGGACAGAACACTGGAGTAAAATAGATGCTTGATGTCTTAAAACTTTCTTTTTCACAGAATTGAAAGCAATTAGGAAGTAAATGAGTTGGGGAAAAGATTATCAACAGGTTGATAAATTATGGTTGAGAATGGTTGTTGAACCCAAGTGGATGGTTCCAGAAACACATTTTGAGACCAGAAAGAGAAAGCTTTGACAGCTATAACACCAAACAAGAGTAACCCAAAGCTTGGATCAGAGGGAAAGCGAAAGGACTTTATAAATATATATGTATACAAAAATGGGGCACTTGTAGAGGAGAAAGTTGATACTAATGGGTTATAAGACACACTTGGCTGAGAAAGTTAAGGTGGAAAACAACTCAGATGATAATATTTTTTAAAAATGCAATTCATGATTTAGGGAAAGAACAGAAAAAGACAATGGTATTGCAGAAAATGAATTTCAATAAACTAAGAGAATGCCTACAGATAAGTTGGAGATTAGCAAGCATAAGAGAAAGAAAAGCTTGAATGAGTTAACAACATGGAAGGATAGTGAGGGCACTGTAACAAAGCTATTTGTAAAAGGACGCGAACAAATACCATGCATTTCAGTGCCACTAAGTGTAGTCTATCACAGTATTTCTGTAGGTTCTACCATAATGAAAAGAAACAATAAGAGTGACAAGCCCCTGGTACGATTTAGTAAGAGCTGTGATAAAATTTCTACCGCAGAAATCTCTAAGATCAAGACTTCACTTGCTTTCTAATACCAATGCTTTAGTTCAGAGAGGGTTAATTTGACAAAGTGTTATGGTTTTTGTCATGTAGTTGTTAAATTAAACATTACAATGTTTCCTTTTGGTTTCATAATTTATGAATTCAGTCTTAAAACTTAGCACAGTAACTTCATGGGATAACTAAATTTCACATGTAATTTTATTAATAAACTATGCACTACTCTTGCAAAAATTATTCTGGATGGAAACCTGTAATGTTGCTGTTTGCCTCACACATCTCTGCCTTAGTGAAACAGCCATGATTAATATACCCATGGAGCCTTCAACATCACACCCTTAATCCTCCTCTTTGATAATGAGGAAGCCACATGATGAACAGCTGAATTACCAGCTTTTAGAAGCTATTCTGTTATTTTTGCTTATTGCAAATTCTTGAGGAACCAGAGAAGCAGGTGGCCAGCAGAAGACTTGTAAAGAACTTGCAATAGAATGGGTCCAGGAAACAAGTGGTGATCACAAGGACAGAAAGAGAAGTCTGATTTGGGGCAACCAGATAAGGAGAGACCAAACCCCCTATTCATCCTGTAAGTATATGCAGAGATATTAATCCTGTTGTTTTTCCAACAAATTGAAGACATTGGAGGGTCCAGTGCAGTGTCACGGTCTGATACTTGAGTTCAGAGTTTAATAGTTCTATAAGGGGGGAAAGAAGGAGCCACAAGTGATAAGGAGAAGAAATAAAAGACTTTTTTCAGAGTACTTGGTTCTTCTTTATGGGATGTTTTCCTATACATTGCATTTGTGGACTGTGCCATCTAGCCAACTCAGAGCTTGATTTAAAATCCATAGCGAAACCAAACAACAACAACAAAACAAACAAAACAAAAACAAACATTAGTACTGTTAGGTCTCTGGAGCAGAAATTTGTTTCTGGAAACCTAGAACATCTGCAGACTCTGATATCATAGGAAAATTGAGTTGGAAGCATTCACAACACAGGAAGAACATAAAAATATTTCTTGTAATACAGTTTTATTTCAGTTATATTCCATGCTCCCTGAATCCTTCTCTCTCTCTTTTCCCTCACAGCAGTGTCAGTTTTTTTCCAGTGAGGTTCTTAGCTGAGGTTATTGGCTGTAAAAAGAAATTTAGTGCAAAAGTCAGCATCTAATAACTTGTCAAAGTTTAACTGGAACGCAAACTGAGACATGCTGCTTCCTCTCCAGGCTGTCAGACAGAGAAAAAGGCATGCTGGTGTCTTGGAGCTGCATCTTCTTTGTTTCCAGTGGGTTTGTATTGCTCAGGTGGTTGCAAAGACAAAGAAAACCAGCTGGGCTCTAAGAGAAACTCTCCTTGTTTTCAGCTTGGACTGGTGTGGGTTACCAATGTGCCTTTTTCAGCTGTGAGCCAGCTGTACTGTCTACAAGCCCAGGGGAGGAGACGTTAGAGGGGTACAGACACTTTCAAATTCCTACCATGTAGCGATAGCACATCTTATATGCTGTATCCACACAGCTATATGGACTTCTTTTAGGGTTGCTAATCCTGTGTAATATCCTCCACTTTTTCTCTTAGTCTGGGAGTTGAAACCTACCTTCCAGGGCTATTAGTTCAAGTAATGATAACTGCCCAGAAAAGTGTCAACCAGTGATCTCTCAGTGTCTCAATAAAGATGTCTTAAATTAAAATTTGCAACTGCAAAGTAGCTGGCATTACACTTCTTGTGTAAGTCTTTTTGTCCTCCTTTGCCTTTAAAACAAAACACTTTCAGTTAGAGCAAAAAGAAACCACCTGTGAGCATCCCTTGTACCCCACAGTTTAACTCCAGCTGCACACCCTCATGGCTGTTGTCCATTGAAGGCAGTCATGTCGCCCACCTGCCTGCTGGTACCTAAAGAGATGAGATATAACATGTTGATACAAATGATGTCTGTTCCATGCAAGTTCTCCAAGGTGATGGTGTTTGGGCCATTTCCAGCCAAGGCAATTCATCTGGTTTATGGTTCACTACTACTACTCTGAAGGCACTTTGGGCACCATCTCCCAACCCCTCAGAGAAGGAGATGGACAACTCCATCTGCAGCAACCCTAGGCTTCCAAGGCCTCTGCTCCCAGGAGCAGGGTTTGCCCCCCTCATGTGCCAGAGTGGCCCCATGAAAAATGCACCTGTGAACAGTGCAGGGGAGTTAACCTGTCATGCTCGTTCTTTCCCATGGGTTATAGGACAGTCACTCCTTATCCATCAGAAGTAAAACTGGGGAGAAATGCAAACTTTCCAGGTTCAGGAAGTTAAGAAAACTTCTTACAAAATTAATTATGTGATGGTGCAACAGTCAAATCTTCTCCCCAGTCCAAAAATCAGAGAATGGCAGATCATGTGGTGGTTTGCTGCCCACTTCAATTCAATAAGATGACCTCCAGCATAGAGGGATTGTAATAAAACCTATTCACAAACTTTCCAAACAGTTCAATATGCATGCCCTCATTATTTCAGGGCTAAGTTTCAGACATGCTATAGCGTTGCCACTGTTGCCATTTTCTCTCTATGTAGGTGCTGCTGGCCTTCTTTTTCTTTTATTAAACTTACTGTATTTGGGCATTAGACCCTTGATGACCTTCTTCAGGAGGTTTAAATTCTTATTCCTTTATTAGCACTCTCAAATCCTAGATTTAATCTCTGAGATAATGCATTTCATTCACAAGCACCATCAGCCCTTTTGTTTTTCTCTTCAGTGAGATCTTCATGCTTTTCACTCTTCTTTCTGCCTGTGCAGTTGTGCTTCCCCATGAGCTCTTTCTCAGGAGCCTATTGTTTCCACTGTTTGGATGAAATCTCTCCCATCTGGATAGGCTTTTTGTACTTCAAAATGACACTTGCACATGACAAAAGGAAAAGCTTCCTTCTTTTTTCTTTATATTAGCTCTCCAGTCATTTAGTGAAGTCCTTATTCTGTCCTCTCCCTCTTTTACTCTGAATAGGTAGTGTGTAATACTGCAGAGGTTACTTTCACAAAAGTCACCCTCACCCTTTGTCCTCCAGCTTATATTAGTTCCTCTAATTTCTTGTCTGACTGTAGACCAGATCTAGTGACCTTAGTGTCTTGATTTTTTTTTTTTTTTCCATGCTCCTTTCTTTTATTGTAACTTAGGAGATATTGGCAGGCTCCTAGCATCAGCCATGCAGTACAGACATGAACAAAACATTTGGTAACCACTATTCAGTCAGTCAGGAGCCTCAGTCCACTACTTGCACTAGCTAGGACAGAAATACAGTTGATCAAAATGAAAGACATCAACTAAGATAAGGATAAACTGCATAAGGATAAACAGCTAATAAAATGACTTTCCTTTTATTTTAAGCAAAATCTACCTGGCAAAAATACTATTGTAGTTAAGTGATTAACTTATTCTAATAATAGGGGGTTTATGGACAGTAGAAATATGGGGATTTTAAAATGGGAAATATAGCAGAGAACGAGCTCTTCAAATCAACCTCATAGCCAGAGGTACTGTAACACCTTCTGTGTTAGAGTCCATTCTCCTCTCCAGGATCCTGCAATGGCCATGTTCAGACCTAGCCCAGCTGGAAGGAGAACAGAATCATCACCTTTTGAAATCCCTTTGTGACTTTTCCTCCCCCTCTGTCCTGGAGGAAAATTTCTGAAGTGAAGGGCTCTGAGCACTGAGGAAATATCCTCATGGAGCTCTGCTCTCAATGGGTGTCTGTTCTGCCTGTATCACTTTAATGTTCCCACATGTCAAAAATATTAGAAAAGATTTGGAAGGTTCCACAGAGATGCCAGTGGCCTCTCTTTCTGACAGTGTCTGGTAGAGTGCTTGGGAAAATAGTACGCACTCACAATATGAGCCAGCAGTGTGCCCTGGCAGCCAGGAGGGCCAACCGTGTCCTGGGGTGCATCAAGCACGGCATCGCTAGTAGGTCGAGGGAGGTGATTGTCCCGCTCTACTCTGCGCTGGTGCGGCCTCACCTCGAGTACTGTGTGCAGTTCTGGGCACCACAGTATAAAAAGGACATGAAACTGTTGGAGAGTGTCCAGAGGAGGGCTACGAAGATGGTGAAAGGCCTGGAGGGGAAGACGTACGAGGAACAGCTGAGGGCACTGGGCCTGTTCAGCCTGGAGAAGAGGAGGTTGAGGGGAGACCTCATCGCAGTCTACAACTTCCTCGTAAGGGGGTGTCGAGAGGCAGGAGACCTTTTCTCCATTAACACCAGCGACAGGACCCGCGGGAACGGGGTTAAGCTGAGGCAGGGGAAGTTTAGGCTTGACATCAGGAGGGGGTTCTTCACAGAGAGAGTGGTTGCACACTGGAACAGGCTCCCCAGGGAAGTGGTCACTGCACCGAGCCTGACTGAGTTTAAGAAGAGATTGGACTGTGCACTTAGTCACATGGTCTGAATTTTTGGGTAGACCTGTGCGGTGTCAAGAGTTGGACTTGATGATCCTTAAGGGTCCCTTCCAACTCAGGATATTCTATGATTCTATGATTCTATGAATTCCTCCTAACCTGGAGGGAGGCTTCCTGATCTGGACTTTATAGGTGAATCTTTATGTTTGATAGGTCATGATAAGTTCATAATTCTTCCACAGGTGTGTAACTGATATATATATTTTTTAAACTATTGAATCATCTTCGACAAAATCATTTTGTTAAGGGTGTCCTCTGCACCTTCAGGTGGCAAATCCCTTCATATCATCACTATGCACTCTTCTTCCTTTACCCGATGGCTTTGTTTTGTGAAGTAATGGATTCTTTATATCTTCCCACTGCCCTCAGACAGATGCCTAATGCTTATTTTATACAGAAAGTGAGTTCAGGAGTGACTGCAGCAAAGCCAGGGTAGGGTTGACAGTTATGGCCCCTGTAACAGCCACAGAGGGAGTGAGGCATATCTAACTGACTGATTGTTATACATAAAAAATCTCCAGCCATCACAGATTATTTGTCTGCAATTCCACTCTCATTTTTCACTAGTAATTGTTAGTGTTATTTGACATTCCATCTTCCAATTTGCTGTGGTAATGGACTCAGGACTGACAAACAAAGTGATGAAATACTGCTTATCTCGGTTTTATTTCTGCTCTGAATAAAACACTGATGGACACAAATGTCTTGTATAGAAAGCTACTCTCCCTACTGATGAACTTCATGATCATTCAGCATCTCAGCTATTCAGAGGACGGATCTTATGGCCCAAGTTTTATCTATATGCCACTACTGAGAGGAGAATACCAGAAATGTCAAATTTGCTAATTGGCTTACTATTTGGTTGTATGCATAGTTCATTGTGCAAAAAAAAAAAAAAAAAGGCTTCCTAGTCTTCTAAGCATAGTAGATTTTTTGGTGTGTTCAAATCTGAAAGCTTGTGAGCCTCAAATGTTCCTGAGGTGTTTATTGTTGTTGTTCATGCATGGTTTTGGTACTGCGAAATGAGATACAGTCACCTAGTACTCAGGGACATGTCAGTGTCTGTGTTAAACCAGGCCATTCTCCACACTGCTGGATGAGGGATGCAAAGTTTCTTAATTAGCTGCATAAAATAATAGTGGAGATCCCAAGTTTTTCTGCTGCTTGTTTTTGGGGTGGGGGGAGGTGAGATAGTGAGGGTAGTGAGGGGTGAGGTAAATAAATAAAAAGTCACCCAGCCAAATGCTTGAGTAACATAGTCCAAACGCAGCAAGATTGCATAATATAATATTTTCTAGAGAGCTTTTTGAAGTGTCACCAGTCAGAAGCTTTCTGCAGAAGAGGTTTCCTTGTAAAAGAAAACTCTGACAATGTACAGTGTGTATTCATTTTGTTTTCTTTTAAATCATAGAATCACAGAATGGTTTGGGTTGGAAGGGATCTTAAAGATCATCTAACTCCAAACCCCTGCCATGGGCATGGACACTTCCCACCAGCCCAAGTTGCTCAGGGCCATGTTCAACCTAGCCTTGAATACCTCCAGGGATGGGGCATCCACAGCTTCTCTGGGCAACCTGTGCCAGTGCCTTACCACCATTTGAGTGAGTAATTTCCTTCTAACATTAATCTAAATCTTCCCCGTTTTAGTTCAGAGCAATACCTCCCTTGTCCTATCACTATCTGCCCAAGTAAGAAGTCACTCTCCATCTTTTTTACAAGCCCCCTTCAAGTATTGAAAGGCTGCAAGGAGGTCTCCCCAGAGCCTTCATTTCTTCTGGCTGAACAGTCCCAGCTCTCTCAGTTTTCTCCATAGGAGAGGTGCTCCACCCTTTTGACCATCCTCATTGCCCTCTACTGGACCCTCTCAAACGGACTGCATCCCTCTTTTGTGCAAGGAGCCCCAGACGTGGATGCAGTACTCCAAGTGGGGCCTCACAAGGACAGTAATAACCTGCCTTAAATTATAAATTGTAGGCTTGTATGCTCTTTATATCTGGAATGCATCTAGCTGGAATGTATCTAGACAGTTTCTGTTCTGCTGTACTCAATCTGCTGTGGTGGAACAGAGAAGTAATGTTCCACATACGGTATGAGTTGACAGACCTTGAACTTCACTTTTGCACCAAGTGACTAGGCTGCAGGAAGCTGAATGCTTACATACTTTCTATAAAATGCAGTGACTACTCAGAAAATGAGCCTTTCAGACATTTCAATTTTTTGTTTTCTAATTCTGTTTCTGATGTTTTTTTTTCATGTTTATGATTTTTTTATTTATTTAGATTGCTGACCAATGTTATATGCCCTAGGTCAATAGGTAAATTTAAGGAGATTTGTATATTGTGATAATTTTGTGTCAAGAAGAGAAACTGGACTATGGACATTAATGAAAGCGACAGAAATGAAAGGGACAGAAATGAAAATGCCATGAAATGGAGGAAAGGGGTGAATTATTCCACTTTGTCTTTTCTCTACCTATGTCTCTTAGAAGTGCGTTTTAATATGTTTTTATGTGAGACTGATGTAAATTCAAAAAATTTGGATTGGGTAACTGGAATTAATTTATAATGAAATAATTGCTTATCCTCAATAACAGAAGAGATTAATTTTTTTTTTAATACTGTAAATTCATGCCAGATATGCCAGAGATAGAAGTGTAATAAAAATATCTTGATTGCAAAATTTTTTGAAAGGTTGGAAGTTACAAATTCCACAATGCTCAGTCACAAAAAACAAACGTATTCAATTTAGAGAGGTTTGTGGAGAGTTTTTGTTTCATTTTTGAATAATTAGCCTAGAACTTGATCTCAGCATTTACAGATGCTTTAACTCAATTTTAGTTGACACAATGTGTAAATTTACAACAGACAGTCTATGAACTGGAAAAGTTTAAGTGACTTTATATGCCTCTTCTTGTCCAGACACAAATACACAATGTAATATTCTTCCTTTTGAACCAAATTATCACATGGTGTCACCAGCATATATAAAATATGTTTTCATTTCAAAATGATTGATACTATATTTTTTTAAAGTGTACTGTATTTGTTCATTGTTATTTAAAATCACGTATTGACTGACTAGTCATTAAGGTACCATTTCTCTTCAACCTTATTAAACATATTCTAACAACTCCCAAGAAAACCTCCTGGAAGTGTATCTGGATTGCTGTAGCTTTGCATCCTCTATTGGCAAAAACCCTGATGAGGCTGATGGGAATATTGGCTTTATGAGGGCTGTAAATTCAGCCATTGCATTGCCAAAAGTGAGAAATACTCAGGGTTTTTAGACAGGTATTGATGTACTATTTCCTTAGGATGGAAATAACACTGCAGGCTCCCAGCCTCTTCCCAAGACAAAACCCTCACTGTAACTAACAGTGTCTGTTTAAGGGTTATGCTTAGTTTGACAGCTCAGGAGGGAAGCAGCTGAGATACACAGCAGCCTGCCCCAGTGTTTCTGGTTATACTCCACAACAGCTCTTGCCCCAGGGTAGAGCAATAGCTTTAGGACTTTGGGCATGGAAGCAAAAAACAGTTTTCCACGGGAGACAAGTCCTGCATCTGCATTGAGGTAGATTCTGATCAAGTTGATGCTGGCTACCACTTATTGTGGAAAACTTTCCACATCTTGTGAAATGACAGAAGTGAGCTTAGAGAGTTCCATGGCAGTGGGCAGAAAAGGGATGCTGTGGTGTAGGAACAATGTCGAAACTATGAAAACCTACAAATACAGGTGGGAGCAGGGAAAAAGTCCATGGAAAGAATAAAATACAGGGACATTTAAAATTGTAAAGAGTACTTTTTTTTTTTTCAGATTGAGAACTTCCACAAGAAGAAAATAAATGTAATAATGCTAATAATATTACAGAATATTGCAAAGTGCTTCACCCACAATAAATACCCCCAAATACTCAGTCAACTGGCATGGATAATGGTTGGAAAAGGGAGATGAAAGGAGTTTTCCTTAGTTCTTTACACCACTGGGCAGGTGTTAAGAGCTTTGTTTTTCTCCCTATATACAGACCATGTATGTTTGCTCTTTATAGTCAACCCTGTACTGGTGAACTCAGCAGCCTTATTCCCAGCAATGACTGTTCTTGCTCTGGCTCCAAAGGCACTGTGCCTGTTGGAAGAAAAATGCCGTTAGAGACTGGGGAGAGAGGCATTATCCCAGCTGCTCAGTCCCACGGCACAAAATATGCCTTTTAGGCTGCTAAGAAAAAGTTTATTCTTCACAAACTTAAAATCAAGAGCTGAAATCTGATCATGTGGATAGCTGTAATTTTCCACCGCAAATCTGTTTGCTTTTCAATTTTATCCACACAGGAGACAAGTTTGGAGCTGTTGCAATCACTTGTTTTTATATTCCTAGTGTAAGACCCCAAATCTCTGAACAGAAAGCATTAGCTTGGAGGTAAAACTCTATTCTGTTTCTTATAGACTTAGGATTTTATAGCTGTTGGTATGCAGCTTTAATTAAGAGCAACTAATCTCCACAAGCACTGCTTCACCTAAAACAGGAACTTCTAATTAATGGTTGGGACGGAATTGAAGAGAAAACCAAGGGTTCATCTTGGGATAGTTTACCTTGAATCACACCTGCTCTTTTTCAGTTACAGATCTAAACTCCTCCAGCTTGAATAAATTCTAATCAAGACTCTGAGTTGTGTGGAAGGATCAACTCAAATGCCATTAAAAATCATTATACAGTAGAAGCAGTGCACCAGCTCTGGTTTTCTGAAGGGTGTTCTCAGTTTTCTGAGGCTTAAACCGCAACAGTATCCATCTCAATTTTACTTGTGGTCAAACCCTGGTTGTGCTCAATTCTTGCAAAATTTTGAGTGTTCAGAACACAAGACAGGTTCGTTCAGACCCTAAGATTCCTCAAATAAAATGTTGCAATTTGCTCTATTTTCTGATCCCTTCATTTAAACTGGATTCGTTGCATTTTGCTGGGCTGCCACTTAGCAAGGCTAATTGCAAGCTCCAAAAAGAGCGGAAATGGAAATGGGAATGATGAAGAAAGATGAGTATTTTAAATTGTATCTCTCAGCAAAAAGAAGAGAGACCATAAGAGATGGAACATCCGAGAGGACATGGTATTTATCACAGGTTTACCTTGCTTCATTTTGGTGGAAAAATGAGGTCTTGTTCAGTGTGCTGAAAGGAAAAGCTTTGGAGAGAACTTGTAGAAGCTGTTGATTTGAATATGGTTTTATGAAAGACCACAGAGTAGAAAATGGCCAGTCTTAATCTGTGGATTAATATTTACCAATCCCATTTCTGACTGTGTTTTTTCACTTGCAGGGAATGAGTGCACCTGATATGCTTGGAGCCAGTCCATAACAAAATGGGTTGCTTCTTGTACTCATATAATATATTGTCTGCTCATTCCTGGTAAAAATCAGGGGACAGCTATCACAGATCTTGCTATTACATATGCATAATTTACCTTAGGAAAGATAAGAATGGATGGAAGTAATTTTATCTGCTCTTGGAACCAAAAATCCCTCACACCCATCCTGCCAATGCAATTTACAGTAATAATAGGATTTTGCTTCTTTGAAGAAGGAGGAGAGTCAGCAAAGCCAAAACGCCTGAGAGATGAAGTGATCCTCACTTCTAATCAGAAGAAATGAGACTCTCCAGACCTTTGTACAGAACCAGCTGGAGAATTTGGCACTATCTGTGAAGAACATTAGAAGAAGGACATGACCTTGAAACATGTACTGAGCAATCTTAAAACTGCCTTTCCACTGGGTGGAATGGGGTGTAGATTTTGATTAAAGAAATCTTAGGGATTCTTTAAATGCCACTACAAATCATTGCTCTGGAATGTTACAACTAACACTCACCAGAGTCCAAGTTATTGTGGCTGTGTTTGCCCTTGGGCTGGAGGTGGAAGTAAATCAGTGAAAGCTGAAATCAGTGAAAGCTCAGATGTATATCACATACTCAGAAGGGTGACAGCATCCCTCTGAGAGTTTGTACAGGCATTAGGACACATGCTTTTCATGGACTCAGTGGATAAATTACATTGGAAAGGATCTCTGCAGGTAGCCTAGCTTAACCTTCTGCTCAAAGTGGGACCAGTTGGATCAGGTTGCTCAGTCAAAATCTGAGAGGTCGTTTCAAATGAAGAGGATTGCAAGTACTGCTGAAACTCAGAGTTGATTGGCTTGTTTTTCAGTATTAATGCAGTTCCTTGAAATAAATTTTATTGGATTAGGAGGTGCTGTTATTTAGACAGGCATTCAACATTCAGATACCTTCAGCCTGGACTAGTTCTAAAAGTCTAATAAGAGTTTTATGAAGGACTTTGTTCTGACCAAGTTGACATATGACTGTAGAGATGTAAAGGTAAGGGTAATAGCATGGGCTTCGTTTTCTTGGCAACACAAGGAAGCACCTGCATGCTTATTGGCTTCTTGCTTCTACTGACTGTTTTTGGAAACATCAGCTTTTCTCAGACTCCATGAGTTTTATCATGTTGAATGCACAGCATGACCCCTGCATTCAGTCACTCTGAATTCTCATTTGCTAGGAGTTTGCATATACAGAACAATGAAAAATAAACCCAGGGAGATCTGTAGTCCTCAATTTTATAAACTTGTTTTCAGGTAGGCTTAAATTCCAGTTCTAGGGAAGGATGAGAAAGGTGATTCTTATATTATCAAATCAGTTTACACCCACCTTACACTTGAATTACAACAAGTCACAAATACTGTGCTTAAAACTATTATGTCATCACCAATTTTACTTGTAGATGCTCACAGAACATGCAAAAGTGTGACAGCAAGTGTGAATGCCTGAATGCACATGTGAGGTTGGAGGTCCAAGTGAAATTGGTCCAACTTGGTCCAAGTGAAATAAGAGAGATAGAAATACAGACCTGTGACCAGTTTTATCCAATACATGACTTTCAAGATTTCTTATAAATATTTTGGATCCAAGAAATTCATGCAGTCACTGGTATCTGCTTTACAAGTACCACTGGCTTTTTTTTTTTTTTTTTTTTTTTTTTGAGAAATATGTCAGTTTTTGTTTAACAGATACTGCTCGCAGTTTCTCTCTATCTTAAAGGTCAAAGTAGCATGTCATCCTCCTGAGCATGAACTACTGGAAGGCACATTTCTCTCTGTGGCTGGTTTCCCCTTTACCATTCAGGTCTCCAGCAGCTGATGGGACCTACCTGACGGGGAGAGTCTGGGGCTCTGCATGGTTGATGGCACTGTGGATGAATATTTTTCATGAAAAAACTCCAAAATGTCAGCTGATGTAAATTCACTATTTTTCAGGATACATAAAATTCATCAATAGAATTTACTACTTATCAAAAGGCACAAAGGCATTTTATTTTTTATTTTTTATTTTATTTTATTTTTCTACAGATGAATCATTTATCTTTCTCTGAAGAATCTAGGAGATATATTTTCTGGGAAACACCCTGACTTAAGCAACACATATTTCATATACTTTTTTTTTTAATTATTATTTGGCATGTTCTGAGAGGAACTTAATTAAAATTCCTGAAAAAGATCCTTCCTCTTGCATGCATGCCTTCTTTCAGAACCTTAAAGCCATTGAGCAAATGTAATAGAAACAGTAATATTTATAGAGAGTTGCACAATATGTAATAGATTTCTAATTTGTTTAACAAGAAGGGTTATATTTTTCATTCTAGTGTCATCCTTGTTTTCTGCATTATAGCTCCAATGCACAGGATGAATCATTTTATTCTGCAAATAATTGCATGATGATTTATCCTACAAAACGGATGTTGTCTCCAAAATTAGAGCTGAGTCAAACAGGAGACCAGTCCTCCTGTGATTCTTTACCAAAAGCATGGCACTGATTTGCCAGAGACTACATATGCCAGAGACCCCTTAAAGGTCAAAGCCATCTATGCTGCTTATCCCACCTGTCAGTGCTATCTGAAATGTGAGATGTGCTACTCATGGCCCCTGAATCATTCCCTCTGGATAACCCATAGAGCAGAGGGCCTCAATGTATCTGAATAGGGGGCTACACAAAAAAATCTTTGGCCAAAATCTTTGAAACAATCAAGGCAGAACAATATAACCAAGGACTCACCTATAACCAGAAAGTCACTGTAGCTTCATATAAACTCTAACTACTATTCATGTATTTCATTTTACACTCTGTTTTTTCCCTGTGGCGTTTTCAAGGTCTGGTTTAATTGCTGGGAACCAAACATAAGAGAAGTTACTTCACAGCACTAGGGCACAAATAGCTACACACAGCATTATGACCATAACAGAAAACCACAGTCAGAGGCATTGTGTAATAATATTAAAGCATATTTCTCTTAGGATTGTTTTGAAGACTATGTAGTGAGTGTGACAAGTGTGGTTCTTACTGTAATAACAACACTGTCAAGCTAGACTCAAGGCAGTAATAGTGTTACACTGTCCGTAAGAATCTCACGTAAGCCTGCAAGACCATTTTTATTATTCCTGCCATGCAGCACTCTAATGAAATCAATGATATACATATCCCATATTTTTTCTGGAGAGTTTAGTCTTCATTAAAAACATACAACAAGGTTAATTACAAAGTGTTCAGCTTTTGATATGTTGCTATTTACCTTCAGATACAATGCCAAGGTCTGGGAATCTACTGGCCAATTAAATTGCTAATGCAAATCTGTGGCAGTTTCTTGATCGCCTCATTAGAGCTTAAGAGTAGTTATTTGTTGTTGCCTTAGGTTTTTCTTTCTTTCCTGACCCCCCTAAGGTCATCAAATCCATATTCCATCCCCAACTGCTTCCACATGAGGAAGCATTGTTAGTTCACTGGAGGTGTGATCCTGGCATTTGGAGATGGGGAAGAAGAGGGTCCCATTTCTCACACTGGAGTGAATTTGTAGTGCCTGTAATTATGCTATAATCCACTTTACACAGAAGCAATGAAATGCAGAATGAAAATGTGGTCCATGAACATCAAAAAAAAATGGTCTATAAATAATTCATCTTAAGATAGTGCAAGTAACTAAAGTAGTGAGCATTCCCTGCTCTGTTCTGGGTGAGGGAAACACTAATTAGTATTTTTTACATGTTATATACTCATTGTGTACCTGTGACTCATATGATCTATGCTAAATAGACAACCATTGCTTCTCCTTAGGGGCCTGCGTCTCTCTTTTTGCTTAATAGACAATTTGCTCACTTGACTTTGGTCACAATGAACTTTGACACCTTCAGTAGTCAATAGTTTCCAATGGGAAAGTGTGAATCCCCTCCTTACTGTGCCTGAAGGTGTGACTGAATGACATTTGCACTGTATTATATATCATGCCAGATGATCAATGCTATCACTGCTTTTCAGCAAGGGACACAGCAGGAGTGAAGAACCAAATTGTTGGTCCAACTTTATATCCAGTTCAAAATATTTTGGAGCCATTGCTCTGTCTCTCCTCACTTCTTTCCCAACAAAATGAGAGGCTAATCTATCTTGGTTGCTTTTTTTTTTTTTTTTTTTTTTTTTTTTTTTTTTTTTTT